>CM033469.1:269761192-270411551 GCA_019447015.1 Hymenochirus boettgeri
ATTATAGGTGTAAAACTCTTTCAGGGAGATTCAATAAAAGTTCTTATCGTTTAAAATGGTGCTAATTTTGCCACAACCAATCAGATCTTATTTAACATTTGTAAGCTTACATCTGATTAGTTGGGGCAAAATTAGCACCATTTTAAATAAGAACTTATATGAATAACCCTGTTTGTGTTTAAATGTCTCCCTGTCACAGGATGTTGAAAAGAGTTTCCTTAATTACACACTGCATTGTGTGCATGATCGACATGGGAAACATACCAGTGAGATTAACCTTACTTCTAGTCTCTCTGGAAGTACAGAATGTACCAGTCTGGTATATAATGTGCGTCCCTTTCTATATGAAACCACCGGGGGTACCATAAACTCTTTCAAAGGATATGCTTCCTTAAGTAGAAACCAGTGAAGTCTAATGGACCTATTAATGACCTCCCTTCCTTGCAGAATGTGTCACAAAGGAATCCTATGTACATCATTAACTCTCCTATTCTTAATCAGGGACTCTTAAGTTTAGCAGAGTGTAACACCTCAGAGGGTGTGTGTGTTGTGTGTGTGTGTGGTGTGTTTATATATATATATATATATATATATATATATATATATATATATTATATATATATAAACAGCAATGGATGTTCGTGCACACAAGGACTTCTTACAATTCTTTTATTAATCATTAAAGTGCAAATACTGTGCAAAAAAGTAGCAAAGTTTCGGCCTTTGTGTGTGGCCTTTCTCAAAGAGCTTGAGAAAGGCCACACCAAAGGCCGAAACGTTGCTACTTTTTTTGCACAGTATTTGCACTTTAATGAATTAATAAAAGAATTGTAAGAAGTCCTTGTGTGCACGAACATCCATTGCTGTTTGTTGATCCAGGATTACGTTGGGGCCACCAGGCAATTCAATACCAAGAGGGAGCTGAGTGCATACTATACCATCGTGGGATATATTATAATATATATATATATATTATATATCTATTTAAATTATTAATAAATATAGATGTATGTGTGTTGTGTTGTGTGTGTGGTATTAATATATATATATATATAGATATATATATGATATATATATATATATATTTAGATGTATGTTTGTGTTGTGATGGGTGTGTATAATAATATTATATATATATATATATATATATATATATATATATATATATATGTGTGTGTGTGTGTGTATGTATATGTTTAAGTATAAACTTTGAATTTGGCTTTAAAAAAAACATTTTGAAAGTCTACATTTTAAAACTCAAAATTTCATTAATAATGAAAGAGGGCATGACAAAAATGTTTACTTCATTCTGAGTAAATACATACTTTTTATTATTTTACTTATTGTATAGGCGGCACACAGATTGTTAAAGCCCTAATGAATCAACTTGTATTTATCAACATTGAATCTCATCTGCCACTCTGCTGCCCAGTTTGATAATCTATCTTGGTCCGTCTGCAGCAATTGCACAGTTTCCAAAGCTCTGCATAGTTTTGTGTCATTGGCAAACACAGAGACCTTACAATTATACATAAGTCGCTATGTGGCACACTTTCAAAAGCCTTAGCAAAATCTAAGTATACCATCCACTACAATGCCAGAATCTAAATTCCCACTAACATCTTCATAAAAACAAAATTTGACTTTTTAAAGACAAACTCATTTTAAAAAAATCTAATTTCTTCTTTCTGTGAATCCATTTCTTTTCGTTTCCCACAGGGCAAGATACGTGGGAAAAGGCTGCAAAATATGCTTAGTAATTTGACCCCTGTCCTTCTTGGTCAGTACAGTGGGTCTGGAGGGCTGGAACTTAAACCTCTAAGTTCATTGCAGCCTGGAAGGAACACTGATTGTGTAGTGCTAGGACGAGTTGTGTTCAGCCTTATGCCTGAGGATCGTGTGCCATTGTGAGTCATTTAAAGGTTTATAATACTCTAGACAGTCATAAAGCAGATTGCGCATTTCTATAACTTAAAAATTTACAGCACCACTGGGTACAAATGTCCATTGGTTAACATGTTCTATGGTCTTTAATAAAATGCTTTCAGCAGGGGCATTACTACAAGTCCTAGAGTCCAGAAACAAGAATGTTTCAACTCACTGCATAATTTACATCAACTACTACTGTAGCACTCAGGTGGGTCTGTATTGATGTAAGGAAGGGGGAGATGTTTGGTCATCACTGTGCCCTCCGGCAGGGGCTGCTTCCCTGGTAGTTGTTATGCCTCTGACGTTCAGCCTTTATAACGAAGGAGCTATTCAGAATGGTTCAGTGACATTTCATGTTTGCTTTCTTTTTTCTTATTTATTAGCACCTTTGGGCTGGTTGATGCAAAGGGTTCTTGTTACGCAGTGATGGTTTATAATATGGTGGAAAGCTGGGGGGTACTTATTGCAGATTCTGTGACCATCCCTCAACCTCTCCTAAAGCAACACAATGTACAGCATAAGGGTCAGGTAAGAATGGTAGCTAATAACTATGATATGGTAAGCTTGTGAAGCTTCTTGTTTATCCAGGTCATTGTATATCTGTGGTATGCAGTAAGATTAACTGTTTAGTTCTTTAAGAAATAATAATAAAAAAAATAATTCTTGAAAAGTTCTCCAAAAAAAATAAATAATAATAATTATAATAAACACACTGGAATACTTCTCAACAGCAAGGTGTCAGGGACCTCCTGAATGCAAGGTGTTGATTGCATTGCAGTTAAGCAATGTTATCAAAAGTGGCCTTGGTAAGGTGTCAAAACTGCATTGTACGTGGCAGACCCCCTGTCTTTTCAAGCTTGTTTGTTTTGTTTTTTGGCATAAATTGCCTCATTTACACCAGCTTTGTTCTTTGTCCAAAATGTTGAAATAACAGTCTTCAAATGTATTTCCTTTTCCATTAAGATGCAGGTGCATAGTTGATTTCTGACCAGAGGAATTGGTTCTTCTGTGCTTGGCCATAGGTTGGTGCAGCTGCTATTTAGTCTCCCCCTTATACACATCATGATGTCGCATCCCTCTTCACATGTTTTCCCACTACAGAGGCAGTTTTAAATGGTGAGAAAACAGCTGTTCCAAGACAACACTCCCACCAGCAGTACATAACTTAACTAAAAACACCAATACCACTGGTGATGGTGAGAAACAAGACAAGAGAAAAAACATAGTCGTCCCATATGTCGCAGGGGATGAAACAGAAGTAGAATTTTCAAAATACGCCATATTTCTGTCTACTTTAAACCCAGCAATACAACACAAAAAAAATTATTTGGGAGAGTCTAAAAAACTGCTGCACCAAGCTATGGCTTAGCACAGAAGAGCCAATTCCTCAGGTCAGGACTCATGCAGTGTAGTTGCATCTTAAGGAAAATGAGTTCTAATTGAAGACTGAAATGTCAGCAAAGAACAAGACTGGTTTAAAAGAGGTGTCAAGGAGGTAATTTTATGTCAAAATAAAGAAACAAAAAGCATGTCCTCTCATTGGAAGCACATCAGATGAATCAATGGCCATAAGGATTGGTCAGGTTTAAGTACCCTCAAGAGTTGAGGACCTAGAGTTTTGGGTCCTCATCCTGAGTACAGCTTGAAAAACAAGTCCACCCTCCAAACAATATTTCTCTAAATAGGTTAAGATCCCTACATATGCATTTTCCCATATAGTTACCTTTACTAAAGATGTGTTTAAAGCTACTTACAGAGCATGATACCTTGACAGCACAGACACACCTCTGCTGCTGGTGCGAGAAGAGATAGTTTTGGGAACAGCCACAAGGGATTGTCTGTCACACTAGTGTCACTGCTGACAGCCATTCCCAGAAGCTGTCAACTCTGCAGATGGGGGGGGGGGGGGGGGAAGACAGCTGAAGCATGGGATGTGTAGGTTATTTTACACTCATTTTTGGTAAAGTGGGGGGGGGGGGGCCTTAACCTATATAGAGAATGTTGTTTTACTAGGGAACGGAGACTTCTGGGTGATTTCCATGTTTCCATGACAGCTTTCAGGAAAACTATTCCTTTAAAAGTGTTTTTACAGTATTCCACAAGCTGAGTGCCAACTACAGACCATTTTGGCTTTATTGAGCCATCATCAGTGTAGTGCAGGCCTCGGCTGACATGGAAACATGGAAATTACCCAAAAGTCTCCATTCCTTGTTTGCATTTGCTTGAATGAGAACTGTGAAGCCTTATTCTCTCCCTATTTTATTTAATGTATTAGTGACGTTTGTTTTAATAGCAATTTCTCGGTTAAAGTTAGAAAAATGTGTGCTTAATTTAAACTGCATTTTTTTCTGAAGAAAAATATCCACATTGATTTTTTTTAAATATTGGCACCATGGAATCTGTTTTGTAAGGAAAAGTATGCATGTGTTTCCCGCGTATTACGTCCACTGGCATTGCGATCCATGTAATGTTTTGCTATAGGAGCAAGTGTGACCAACTTTTTTATGCGATTCTCACACGGTCCTAAAATATTGTAGCGCACCTAGTGTGGTCTGAACAATTGGTCAACACTAGGGTGCACTTTTTAATGCACGATTGGATCGCATTAGATCGTTTTTACAGATGAATGAGTTGTCTTGCATGTTGTATTGTCTATTTGTGAACCTCTCTGTTTTTTTGCTGTATATTTGTATATTACCTTTTTTGTTTTACAGATTTTTACATTCCAGAGTATACGTGTTGAGTCCCCTGTTCAGTTATTGGTGAACGGTAAACCACAGGGAGCTAGCACACAAGCTAGTGCAACAGTGACTTACAGACCCCAGAGTGAATGATTAAAGAACTTAACTGAAATGCTGTGAAAAGCCACAATATGAAGGTTCTTCTGTTGGTGCTGCCTAAAATTAAAGACTGAAAGGACTGAAAGTTTTTCAGGGACAGTGGCGCAAAATCTAACTTTTTTGGCTACTTTAAATGACGGATTGCATCATCAGTGAAGAACATTCTGTAGCAAATGTTCATACTTTTTTTTTATTTTTTTTTATTTTAAGCATTGTTTGTTGTCACTACATTTTGATGCATCCAATTCTTTCTCTATGTGATTTAGAGGGACAAAGCATAGAACATTCAAATTGACTTAAAGTGAAGTTGATGGTAAAATTGGGGTGGCTACTTTTTTGCATAGTAATTTTTAACATTGCACTAGAATGGTGTTAAAAAAAACACATTAGCAACACAAATTTCTAATGCACACCATTGCAGTGGAGGTCAACCCTAAAGTCTTAATGCAGTTTTTATTCTATCTCAACTTTATATTGTAGTTGTATTTATAAAACTGAGATATGATCATAATAATTATTTATTTTTGGTAATAATACTTGTTTCCCTCATATTTAGAGGGTTGATATGTTTATTTTTTTTTGTAAAGAATAAAAAATGTTTTAGTGATTGGGTAATTGACATTTATTTTTCTAGGATACTACTTTCATTGGAGTTTGGTACTCTTTTATGGTACTCAGTTTGTAGGTTAGAATACAAGAATGTTAAGACCTCTGTCCAAGCCACCCTGAAGAAAGTAAATACTATAAATATAGTCTAAGGAGACTTAAAAATTTGGAAAATCTTTAAAAGAACATTGTTAATGTGAAAATCCCTTATATTATACAAATAAATGTATATTTTCACGGAGTTTTTAGGAGCAACTAACTAGGTGGGGGTATATAGCATTATTACACATAGGAAAGGTCCATATGTATGTGTGTAATTAGCACTATTTAAAGGACAATTATACTCTCCTTCCCTCCGCTCCTCTTCTTTGGTCAGTACCTTTTACCCAGGGTTAGGACCTGAACCGCTAGGTCCTCACCCCTGGTTTCGCGTAACTTGAAGCACAGCCTTAAACCAGTGACTATTGTTCCTAATTAAAGGGGATGTTGCAGGGTAGGGACATTTATATGATGCAAGTCTATGAACCAGTTACTTTTGTTCCTAATTAAAGGGGATGTTGCAGGGTAGGGACATTTATATGATGCAAGTCTATGAACCAGTGACTATTGTTCCTATTTAATGGGATGTTGCAGGGTAGGGACATTTATATGTTGCAAGTCTATGAGGGGATGTTGCAGGGTAGGGACATTTATATGATTCAAGTCTATGAACCAGTGACTATTGTTCCTATTTAAAGGGGATGTTGCAGGGTAGGGAGATTTATATGATTCAAGTCTATGAACCAGTGACTATTTTTCCTATTTAAGGGGATGTTGCAGGGTAGGGACATTTATATGTTGCAAGTCTATGAACCAGTGACTATTGTTCCTATTTAAAGGGGATGTTGCAGGGTAGGGAGATTTATACGATTCAAGTCTATGAACCAGTGACTATTGTTCCTATTTAAAGGGGATGTTGCAGGGTAGGGAGATTTATATGATTCAAGTCTATGAACCAGTGACTATTGTTCCTATTTAAAGGGGATGTTGCAGGGTAGGGACATTTATATGATTCAAGTCTATGAACCAGTTCACCTCTCAGTTACCTCTCTCCTAGTCCTCTTCTCACTATTTTGCTTGGCCCGTTCTAATTCAAGGCAGTAGTGATCCACAAATGGTGGCCGGCGGATCAGTAATACTCCTAACACTATAGCTTGTGGAACCCCTAGCAACCTCTCATTGAACACTAGGGTGGCCCCGGGACCATGATTAAGAAACCCTACTTTCACTGGGGGCCATGAACCTCCCGTTCTTCAGTAAATCTTGCAGGAGAAACTTACCCACGGATCAGTCTCCGATGCATCCACACTCCTTCGCACGGTGTGCACATGCGCGCACAGCGCAAAGGACTGGGGATGTGTTGGAGGCTGTTATCCACGTCGGAGGCTCTCAGCAGCGCTGGAGGCTCTCCGCAGTGCTAGAACGATCCGGGTAAGTTTCTCCTGTTACCTCCTATTCTTCAGTAAAACAGTAAGAGTAAAAAAAGTAAAAAAAGTTGTAAAATTTGATGGACATGCCCTTTAATTATAATTTTAAAGTTGCGTTAACCCTTTTGTGGTTATCGAGGGTTAATGTGGTTAAGAACCAGAAGAAAAACGAGAGGTAGCATTTCAGGTTAGTCTTAGGGCCATATTTATAAAGCCGTGGTACGATCGTAAATTTACAATACCGATCTTAAATTTACCATACCGATCGTAAATCTACGATAACGAAATCGTAGATTTCCGATCCCCATAGAATTACCGCACAGTATTCTACGATTGAACGTTCGTTAATTAACAAACGTTCGGTCGTAAATGTATGATCCGACATTTACGACCGCTATCGTAAATAAACCCGCAGCTTTATAAATATGGCCCTTACATCTCTCTGAAAGAGAGAAACCCTTTACACCAAATTGCAATGTACGAAGAGTCACAATCGTCTCATTAAATTGGATAATACATGGCACATGGTAGATAGCAGTAGAGGGTCTCCTGAACATACCATGGATTTGACCATAACGTGCTCTGGATAAAGGTCACCGCTCCACCGGACAAACCAGCGTAGCATCGAGTAAACTGGATCAGTCCCTTCTTTATAACTTTCTCCAACGGCAACGCGGTGTCACTGCTGAACGGATAATCGGAACTCAGCCTGGGAACGAATAATTGCAATAAAAAATTGAGGTGGTAATAATTTTTTTTAGAAAACTAAAGGGTACAAAGCAAAATCCCGGTCTAATGAGAAAATAATCTGTTACAGCTGGTAAGGGCTAGTGATGTCCCGGTTCGCGGATCCGAACCCGGATTCGTGGCGGATTTCCCTCATTCGCAAACGGCGGATATCGCGGATTTTCCTGGTTTCCGCCTTCCGAACTATTTCGCGTGTTTTCAAAAATGCACGGAAAAACTTATTTTTGAAAATTTTCGAAATTACGAGGATTTCATGTATTTTATAAAATGCATGAAAATACGTATCTTCGAAAATTTTCGAAATTACGAGAATTTCACGTATTCTCGAAGAATTTTCGTTTTAATGGGTCTGTTCGCGGATTTTCGAATTTTCTAATTTTCTCGAAAATTTGCGGATCCTCGAGCGGACCGGATTTTGCGAAGTTCGGACATCTCTAGTAAGGGCTAGAGATGGCCGAACTTCCAGTCCGAAAATTCTAAATCGGGCCCACAAGTCAATGGGGACAAATAGTCTGAACAGATTGGATAAAATAAGGTTAAAATAGCAATGGTAACTTACTGTACGTGGCTCTGGGAAATGGTCTGGGGAACACGTACAAATATATAGAACTCCAAATAAAGTCACTTCACGCACGCGCTACTTTCCAGCTTCGACATTCGATAATTATCATGAAAAGTCGATATTATTTGAAAATTCTAGAAAATTCCAAATTTCTTGAATCTGTCTCTGAATCTTTCCCCAAATCTCTTAAAAAGGGGCGCTCATTATTATACAAGTTGTGCCCAGCATGGAAAGGTTACGAATCCTTGTTGGATTCCTCAACAAAAAGGGGGTAAAATTTAAAAGAGGAAAGTTCAGTGGGGGTAAAAATAAAAAAAATTAAAGGGAAAGTTCAGTGGAAAATATTATTTTTAAAATTCTTATGCATACCTAGTTATTCTACTTATTATCTTCCATTTTAAAAAAAAATGCCTTTAACGATCAGTTTAATGATCGCTGAACCAATAATCTCGAACGGACTGTGGCCAGATCGATAACGCGCTAAATTACGATACCGCGCTTTATTAATATGGCCCGATATCTGATATAGACTTGGTGTAATTATAAATATAATTTATAGGATATTTCCCCCCCATTGGGGGAAAGGGGTGTAGAAAGGGGAGTGGTTTAAAAAATGTATGCGTGGAAATTACAGCTCTTACCTTATTATTTAAAATATAAAGTGGGTGTGGCATGGGGGCATGGCTTAAAAAAGTTACACTGCGCGTAGCACGCACTGATATTTCCATAGCCTTCCCTATTCAAAAAGTCACCTCCCACCCCTGGATATATCTAAACAGTAATTCTCATAAGGTAACGTTACTTTGATAAGCAAGGTTCGTTTTGGGATATACTCAGAATAGGACAATTAGCCTTTAGATGATTTTATATCATTTATCAAAAATTACAAAAGAATGCTTAAAAAGATAAATAAAAATGCTATGGGAAATAATTGAACATTAAAGGTAGCACACAGTTAAAGGACAATTATACTCACCTTCCCTCCGCTCCTCTTCTTGGGTCAGTACCTTTTACCCAGGGTGAGGACATGAACCGCTAGGTCCTCACCTCTGGGTTCGCGTATCTTGAAGCTCAGTGCTACTGAAACGCTGCTCTGATAGGCTCCGCCCCCTCCTCTCGTCGGCGACGAGGCCAATAGGTAGGCACGCTCTGCAAAGATCGTGCCTTCCTATTGGCCTCGTCGCACAAGGAGAGGAGGGGGCGGAGCCTACCAGAGCAGCGTTTGAATAGCCAATTTATTGGCTATTCAACACCTGTCACATGAGGACCAGGGGAAGTTATCCCATTGATTCCCACTGCCCCCCCCCAGCACAGTCATGAGCCCTGATGTTACGGCCATGTCTAAGGAATTAAAACTTACATAATAAAGGCTGTAATCCCCACAGCCCATATGTCTGTTGGTGGAGTTGCTCCTTGTTCTTCCAAAAGTTCTGGAGCTAAAAAAGGAAAGGACAGTTTACAATGTGAATAAAATCTATTGGACTTATTTATAAAGGCGCAGTATCACAAATTTGCAATGCTACCACGCAATGGGCCATATTCATTAAGGCGCGGTATCGTTTTAACGTTAACGATCGCAAATTACTGATATCGATCGTAAATCTACGATAAAGCAATCCCAGATTTACGATCCCCATAGAATACCATTGCGGTACTTTACTACTACACGGAATTCTACGACCCAGCATTCATTAATTACCAAAGGTTCGGTGTAAATGTACGACCGCGGGCGTTTTATGAACGCGGACGTAGATTACCAATAACTTTGATAAGTTGCTATACCATGCGTTTATGAATATGGCCCAATATCGCCCATAGAATATGACATCGTTTTTCAACAACCATGGCAGTATTTTATGGCTGCAGAAATAAAGTACCGATACCGATTGTTAGATTATTGATATTAACATGTGGTTTCCGAAATGTCAGATATGCCCCTATTTTACATTTGAAGCAAGGATTTTCTTGCATGGCCACTGGAAAATAACTACTACTACTACTATTTAGGGAAAGGAATTCTTATTTAAAGGGACACTTTATTGAAAGAATACTTTTATTTATTTATAGATTAATACTCTGAGGTGTGTGTGTTCCTGCATGTCTTCAATCCAGCACATGTTTTGCTCAGGAACAGTATCCCCCCTCCGTCTTTTAACCACTCCCACGTCCAGCTGACCTGACTTTTTACCCAAAAAACAATTGTCAAAACAGCACACAGCATACAGCATTCCAACTGTCAAAACTTTGTCACCATTCCAGCTACAGCAAAACTGCTCACAAAAGAATAGTTTATGACAGCAAGGCACTTGATTGACATCAGAAATTTAAGATTATTTAGATTGGATATCTGAAGTAATAGGGGGTAAATCAACAAAATAATGGCACAGTGGTGGTTTTAAGAAGAATTAAAGTTTCCATTAATGGTCAATTTAAAACACCTTTTTTTTTCAGTATAGATGCGGGTGATAGTTCAAAATACCAGCTGGTGTCCACTTTATAGGCTCAGAGGGCATTTACGGTGCGGTTGCACACTGATAATTCCATCAGAAAAACTACCCTTGATCGTAATATAGATTCGTTATTGGACGATAAAAGAATATTGATAAAGAATCTTTATAAATAAAAAAAAAGTCAATTTTTCTGTGGCTACATCCCCTACCCAGTGGGTACAGACATACTCAGTGCCTTTCATCTAAAAGGAACACTTAAAGGGTATCTCCACTGAACAATTAAAGTTTGGCCATTTAGTTTTATTGAAGAACGGGAAGTAAAGGTGCTGCGTCTTACCTCTCGTTCTTCAATAAAACGATCAGGAGCCAGGAGAGAAGGTCCTACGCGACTTACAGGACTTACGCAATCGCTCGCTCCTCCCCCTCGTAGTCTGACAGGTCCTAATGGACTATAATGGAAGCATTATCAATGAAGGGAAACCAGCACTTCCAGCTCTCTAATGTATTAGGGTTAAGGAGGTAAGGCTAGGAATAGTGTCTGGCTGCTATACATTTTCCTGACTTAGCAGTGCTAGATCTTAGGGTGGAACGTGACCTACTTACCCATAGTTTCCAGGTAATCCATATACCTTTCAGGATTTATAACCTTGTCTGGGGAGTACATCTGGGAGCTGCCAAAATCCAGGATTTTGAGTACTTTGTGCTCTGTCACTATTGTGTTTTCTGACCTCAGATCCAAATGTAGGATGTGTTTGGCATGGAGAAATTCCACAGCACTTAACATCTGCCACAGGAAATCTCTCACCTCCAGCTCTGAGTAGGACTGTCTGTAGGACAGAAAGAAGAACGTTTAGATGGAGAAAGACCTTTCAGCCCACTAATAATGAACAAGACAAGACACCCTATTTGGAGTCTTTAGGTGGCCACCCTGATAACAAGAATGGTCCGATATGATTGGTTGGGAACAACTTTTAACTTTAAGGCTTATTCAATAAAAGGTGCAAAAATGTGCTGCTAATTTGCTTCAACCAATCATATGAAACTTTTTTACTGGTCTACTGCATATAGAAAACATTTCTCTACTGCAATAAAAGTAACTGCACACTACCAATGTCAGTCTAGGAACAAAGCTCCACGGCAGATGTGATTGGAGGGTCTGTCCTGCTGTCTAATGGTGGCCATAGACACTTCAATCTGTACAACTCACGGGTCATGCAATCTGATTGCTGGTTGGCAGAAATTTTTAACTGGCCGGATGGGGGAAATATTGGACGATCTTTGTCCGATCACCCATATATGATCATATGATAACGGGATAACCCAATATCGTACAACTGGGATCCTGGCCCTCTCTGGCCACTGCATCACTATATTTAAAGGGTATCTCCACCCTTAAAACAAAAATCTGATCAGTTATCAGTTACCTGCCCTAACCCCAACTGATATATTTTGCACTTTGTTACCTGCATTACAACCAGATATATAAGGATAATTATTGTCCCCATTCTAGAAAAGTAAGCTGGCTCCTCCCTCCATGCAGTCAATCATCATACAACTAACATCACAACCAATGATTGACTGCTGTTTCACCTGCTGACTCCTCTGCACATGTTCAAGCTATAAAAAGCTCATTGAGCAGAGAGAGAAGTCAGATCCCTTTGCCAGAAAGGAATAGAACTTATAATATGAAATATTTGGTTACAAATTCATGTAGTAAACTGGTAAAAACAGGACTTTGGATCTAGGCAGATAACTGACCCCAGTTTTTTTGTTTTAAGGGTGGACATGCCCTTTAAAGGGCGAGTACTGAAATTAAAATGAACCAATAAACCAACTTGAAACAACAACTTGAAAAAAAAAAACCGTACCCCTGAGACAAGAACTGCAAAAGCTCTAGACCTTCACACAACTCAAGGATCAGCACTAGATCCTGGGGACTCAGGAACGCGCTGTACAACTGGACAATGTTGGAATGATGGAGTTGCTTCAAGATGAGATACTCCTGTAGGGTGGACTCCTTGGTGCCTTCTGTGTAAGGTATGATCTTTGCAATAAACACTCTTCCACTTGTCTTCTCCTTGCAGGGCCTAACAGTGCTGAAGCGACCCCTAAAACAAAGAGAAGGCAAGCTAGGTAGAACATCCGAGACAAAGCATGCTGGATCTAGTCAGTTCCATACTGTTTTTATTAATTACATCCATGCTAATTTATTGTTTGGGGAAATTGTTGTCTATCACTGCACAAGCTTGGACATGTTCGTACATGTAAAGTCTTTTTGTTAAAAAAACATCATTTGGAATCCTATATCGATAAATAAGGCAATGTGTGTTCATTAAGTCTTTTAAACAAGTCTCCTGCACTTACCTCTTCAGGCTGATTGGTAAGGTGCTTACAGAATCCTTCCCTGTAGGTCCTTCTGTGTTACCAGGTTCTCTGGAGATTGCTGTGGAGTAAAACGTCATAGATTTTAATTGACATGAAAGCAGATATAATTGAACCGATGGTGGAATACAATGTGTTGAAGTCTCCTGCTACCAGCTAACAATTTCATATCCACTGAATACACATTGTCTACATGGAGATATAGACACCTGTAATCTAGTAGTAAACAAGATACACAATATTGTGGTACCTCTGCAAATAATTCAGGGTTAGAAGGAGCCCATATGCAAGCCAAATGCTTTTCATGTTTCATTAAATTCAAGTGTATTAGCACAATATGGTTTCCAAATGTTGGCTATATTATGTGACTGACCCAGACGTCGAACGGTGATTGCACTGATACCATCCTATAGATTGTGCTATCAGTATTGCTGCATGTATGGCCACCTTTATTTGGATAAATACAATGTCAATGATATTAAATGTTAATGGGAACATTAAAGCACCCAAGAACTCTAAAATGAGCTATACTGACTCCAGTGTCAGATCTTATTATTCACCTTAATGGTAGAATTAATCAGAATGGACCTTTCTTCCCGTACTTATAAATATTGCAGTTCAGCTTCCCATTAAGCATGCAATTCTGTACTAGTTGTTCTCAGTATTTATTTGTCTTTTCCTGATTGGTTTTTAACCTGAGATTTCCTGGCACTGTCTGTCAGGGAACTAAACTATAATTCCCCCCACCACTGGCCCCACTCTGTAATAAATAAAAATCCCAGCTCCATCTGGTTCTCCTGTAATCCCTCCCCCCCAAAGTCCCTAAAACTGCCCACCAGGAGGATAGCAGAGTCCATATAGTACTCTGCCTCCTGTCTCCCCTCCGGGAGAAGTTTGCCATGCGTACTGAAGGGTGGACATACCCTTTAAATCAGCTTAATGTGGATCTGGAATTGTATAAAGTGTGAGATTCAAAAGTTCTTATCATTAAAATGGTGCTAATTTTGCCCCAACCATTCAGATTTACAGGGTTATTCAATAAAATTCTTATCATTAAAAATGGTGCTAATTTTGCCCCAACCAATCAGATTTACAGGGTTATTCAATAAAAGTTCTTATCATTAAAAATTGTGCTAATTTTGCCCCAACCAATCAGATTTACAGGGTTATTCAATAAAAGTTCTTATCATTAAAAATGGAGCTAATTTTGCCCCAACCAATCAGATTTACAGGGTTATTCAATAAAAGTATTAAAAGTTAAAAATTGTGCTAATTTTGCCCCAACCAATCAGATTTAAAGGGTTATTCAATAAAAGTTCTAATCGTTAAAAATGGTGCATATTTTGCCCCAACCAAGCTAGCATCTGATTAGCACCATTTTTAACGATAAGAACTTTTATTGAATAACCCTGTTATTATTTAACATTTGGAAGCTAACATCTGATTGGTTGGGGCAAAATTAGCACCATTTTTAACTGTAAGAACTTTTATTGAATCTTTCTGTATGTTTGCATAGGAAATGCCCAAACAAATATACCAAGGGGCATTGTTTACACCAAATTTGGACTTAACGAAATTTATAAAGCGGGGATAACCGGCAGCGAAAAGTCATCACCACTGCCATCATAATTGTGCCACTTATCACCACGGTAACCGCACGTAACTTCATTCATTTACAAACCAGAAACTATTTCATGGTAGGACACAGTTACACCATTAAACTCCACCTGTGGGTCTGCTATGGGGTTTAACTGCTCTGATGGTTACATCCTCTTTTGTATTTGGATGAATTTATAATGATTGGATACTTGCCTTTGATGTTCCTACCAATCCTAACAGTAGAAGAGGGATTACTATAAGGTCCCATTCCGGCTTTACTGATGCACGCAATCCGGAAAGAGTAGACATGTCCTTCTGAAAGGATACGAGTAGAGTAGAAGCAGTCTGAGATGTCCAGGGTCAGTGGTCTCCATTCCTCCCCTTTTACCGCAAAAAACCAGAAAAAGAAATTTATAATGGGAAGTTCTATTGAGTGTTTATTAACCAGAAGATATGGTTCTGGGAAATCACATAGCGGTAATACAGAATGTTAAGATGGTTAAGTCATGATAACAATATTTGTGCTACTAACTGCTAGAGCAGACAATGAGGAAAATTTGAATAATTTGGTATGATGGGCACGTTTGTAAAGGTTCTTATTTATTCAGGTCATGGTCCTTCTGTGGTATTCAGTTAGATACATTGGACTTGAAGTTTACCGTAGTACGTTTCAGTACTAAGGATGATTAGATGTGGATGAGATGATTAGAGCGTATGAGAGGAGAAGATCATTAGCAGAGCGGAGGTTACACCTTGGGAAGTATCTGTTTAACAGATCGGAGATCTATGTGGGGGCTGTATTGGAGAAAGCCTTGTAGGATAATGTTAGCAGCTTAAATTGAATCCTTTGGGTAATGGGAAGCCAGTGAAGAGATTGGCAGAAAGGGGCAGCATGTGAGAAGTGGGAAGAAAGGTGAATGAGCCTGGCAGCAGAGTTAAGGATTGATTGAAGGGGCGCCAGTAGGTTGCTTGGTAAACCACATAGGAGGGTGTTACAGTAGTCCAGCCGAGAGATGATAAGGGCATGAACTAGAATTTTAGTAGTCGATTGGTAAAATGATTGTAGTGTTTTCTGAAGTTCCGATTTAAAGGGCATGTCCACAACCCAAACTAAACATTAACCCCATACTAGCCCCACTATACAAAAAAAATCTTACCTTACAATCCTGCTCCTTATGGTTCTCCTGCAATCCATGTCCAAAGTCCAGGAAAGTGCAAAGTAGCGTCTGTCTTTCTGTCCAAACATTGCTGCCTTCTGTCTCTCCTCCGGGAGGGATAGTGACATGCGCACAGGAGCCCTTTCACCCCACCCCTCTCCCTCCCGATCCCTCTCTGCAAAAAACTCCCCTAGCTTAAACCTTTTATACATATTATATGGCATACCCTCCCACCCCCAACCGCTAAGTTACAAGTTAAAAAATCTTTTTCAAACTGTAATTACAGCTCCCGGCTGCCAGCGTCTCCTCCATTGCTAGCAGCTGCGGCTGTGATTGACTGCCTTTCAGCCAATCACAGCCATGGCTGTCGGTCCGGCCCCCTGCTTGTAGATCCGTCAGGCAGGGGAGCTGGACCAGAACGACACTGGAACCAGGAGCTGTAAGTAGTGTATGAGATCGATTTTTAAGCTTTTATCTTAGCAGTTGGGGGTGGGAGGGTATGTCTTACAATATGCAGGAATGTTTCTTTGGAGGGTGGAGATGCCCTTTAATGTTAATATAATGTAACCTCACAATAGACGACATTCGACATTAATCACAAAACAAATTGAATGTCGAACAATGTGTATGGTGCATCTTAGACAATTAACATTGTTCATCTCTCTATCAAAGTACCGGCCGGTTTAAGATCGTAATTCCGACCGTAATAGGGTATGGCCAGCTTTGCTATGTAACTGATTACCACAGATCAGATTTTAAAGGAAACCTGGATAGGCACAGGTTTGTAATATGGTTTTTGCTGTTCCACGGACTCACCTTCCTTCCTAAATTGTACGAAGTAGGTAACAGGGGAGCTGGATTCCACAGGTCTCCAAGTAATCAGAGCTCCATCCTTGTACACTTGAGCAATTTCAGGGCTAGTGGGGCAGCAGGGTATCTCTGGTAGAAAAGATAATAAGACATGTCCCTAGACTAGAGGTAAACCAATAGCATTGTAATACAGTCACTTTAAACATCAACATGTTGGCTCTTGGCTACTTGTTTAGTGAATAGTCTTGGATATACAAGGTGTTTGTACTCATACAGCCAGATGCGCTGAGAGCCGCTATCGGCAACCCGGTGCAAACAGCTGGAAATGCTAAATGGCGATAGCGGCATTTCAGCGCTTTCTCCATATAACATTGCTTGCGGTGGCTGCGCGGTTAACTTCCATGTTAGCCACGAAGTAGCATCATCGGTAAGCATGACTAAAACTCCAGAACAGGTGCGCTGTGCCCGTTGGTGCATCGTCCTGATAGTGTATGTGCAACGTTATGTGCAGGACACAAGACTACATTAACTATGAGGGGGTTCAGAAAACTCTCTATTTGAGGCCTTTGTTGAAGATCTTTAAGCCTGTTATTTATCAACTATAATGAATCTGTTTATTTTTTGGTTTTTCACTTTCCTTTGTTCCTTGGTTCAAACTCCTATTAACTACCTATACATCCTTTTTAAATATGGCCCCAAATGTCCATCCTTGTTCTGACGTTTGCTGTTGCCCCCTATGGAGCATGTGTTCCTACTCACTGGAAAGCTTCACAGAGGGGGTTTGCCACCTTAGGCAGCCAGCAGAAATCCCCCTGATGTTGAAGTAGAAAGCAAGGTTCATTCATTTTTATAAAAAGGGTAACCGTACACAATAAAAGAAATAGCATTTTTAGTGCAGTATATTGCCCCCAAAAAAGGGCTGGTTTAATTATGGGTTTCCCGGTATAATTTCACGGAATCTTCCTTTAACTGGACAATATGATGTATAAAATGCACTGGTTATATAAATATTAATAATCGTGAAAGTGTAAATTAATCACCAGCTTTCTTAAGAATGCAGCAGGTTGAAACACTGCCCAGAAGATTGGTTGCCACGCAGGCATAAATCCCCAGGTCTTGTGGTGTGACTACCAGTATGGTGAGGAGATGGTAGTTCTTCAGAGTAGAAGAGATGAGGACTCTTTCACTGCCCTGGATAGAAACTCCATCTGATAGGAAAAAAAAAAAAGCTCATAAAGAAAAGTAAGAAAAGTATGGCTAATAGAATGTAACCAGCTAGAAACACAAGAGGATACACCGTATGTAGAATAACTTTCATATGTAGAGAAAGAAGGATCATATAAGGAATTTAGCCCAGGGCACCAACTAAAAATGATATCCAAAAATGATATTGGCTCTTCCATCCCCTGCGTCGAAGCTATGCGCCACCTGGGGGCTGACTTATGTTAGTGCAGTGTGTCCGTTGCATCCATAACTGCGGGTTAGCATATAAGATACCAGTAACGTGCAACATGCTTTGTTTTTCGCAACTGGTCCAGCTTTTTTTTTTAAAACTATCTAATGAACCACGTCCAATAGAAGACAGTTCCATAGTTTTACCATTCTATGTAATATAGCGTTATCATGGGTTTGGCATTGACTGCGCATGCCTGCACCATTTCCAAACAATTTTTAGAATTTTAGCAGGTCACCCAATCCAGTTAAAAAGGTGTCCATCCTTAAAATAATAATAAAGTTCCCATATTTGCCTCTCTGTTGGTAAGACCAGATGGCTCCCAAACCAGATCATCTCTTGCAGCCAGCACCAAACCTCACAGTTCACTGCTTAAGCTCATAGGGCAAAGAGCAGAACCCTTTTAAAAGGAGGTGTGATTTAAAAGGACTGGTGTAGTGTACAGGATGTGATGTGGTCTTTCTCACAAACGTGAGTGGCATTTTAACTCCCATAGGTAAGAACATGCACTCACAGGGTTTAAAAGTCTCTGGATTTATACAAGTTCTCTTTTCCCATCTCCACATATTTGTTACAGAGGATCTAAGCTTAGCAGGGTATCTAAAGGCTCGTACACACATCCAATGAGAACGGCCATTTCTGCCAAGAATCTTGTGTGTATTAGTTCGGTCAGGGGTCGTTCAGTAATCCTCCAGGTGGATCGACAAATGACCCCGACCGAACACACACGTGTGATTCTCGGCTGAAACGGCCGTTCGATGTGCGAATGTGTCGGCATCGGGGGTCGTGGCTCGGTGCCAAATTGGGCGTGTGTATGAACCTTAAGGTTCAAAGGGCAATACGTGTGAAATTTCACTGAAGCCAGCAGCAAAAGCCAGTCTTACCAGCACGAAAGCCACAGGTATAGCATCGGGGGTCTGCTGCTTGAAACAAAGCTAAAACCAAATGTCAGTTCAAAGTCAATTCATATTTCATAATAATTCAAGGAAAGGAATTACGTCATATTTCCACAAATAATGTCAGCTTGTGCTGGAATCAAGCTGGATCGGTCCATATATTGTATAGGAGGATATCACATCATACAGGAGTCATTTAAAAGGCTAATTGTCCTATTCTGAGTATATCCCAAAATGAACCTGTGTCTTTGAAATTACACTACCGTATAGGAATTACTGTTTACAGATATAGATCTGTGTATAGAGTGCTAGGGGTAGATAATCTTTTACTTGCAGGATCTTTAGAGTGAGGGGTGTGTATAATCCCTTAGATATAGTTTACAGGTCATTTCACTGACTGAAAATGTGGTGGCAGTTTACCGTATAAATATTAAGATATATTGTAGTGTGTGCTGTATTTATGTTCACTACCCCTAATTCTCCGTTCTTTAAGTTCAACTTATCAGCTAGTTGGGGTACATTTTCTGATAAATGATCAGTACATAGAAAGACCGGAGTGGGGGTTATGACAGTCTTGTCTTATCTAAATGAAGGCAAAGGTGGGCACTTTATTACATAAAATAAATCACGTTTACAGAAGCAATGGAGAAGATACATTTGTTTGTGAAGGTTCTCATTCATCCAGGTCATGGTATATCTGTTGTATTCAATTAGATCAACTGGACTTGAAATGTAGTTCTTGAAGACATAATTGCATAATTGCAATGCTGTTTTAACACCTTACCCTGGGCGTTCCTACAACACCTCTTAGCCACTATCCAATCACACCCTTAACACCTGGCTGTGATATGCTAATTTGGATTTTCCAGGGGACATAATTGCCACAGATTCTTGTACAAGTCATTCTGAATTGAGAAAGCCAGTCGGATGACTAGCGAAACGTCTTCAAGAACTACATTTCAAGTCCAGTTGATCTAATTGAATACAACAGATATAAGATACATTTGTATGTGAGCAAAAATTGCAACACATAGATCTTCATATAAACATGTAAAATAGTAATTTAAATAAATATGAAAGGGAGAAAAAACATCACCTTTAAACCATTCAACCTCTGCCACGGGTTCAGCTGTTCGGCAGGACAAAGTTACTAAGTGGCCAACAACAATGGTCTGGTCTGTGAGCTCTTCCACAAAAGCAGGAGCTTAAAAATGAACAGAAAGTATAATTACATGTAATTCTGTCCCATGAACCAATCTATATGGGCTATAAAAGCAAAGACACAGTCTATAATACATTATACTCATCATGTGATGTGCTTTAAATTGATCCTGAAGACTCCCGAGAATCATCTGGGATGGGACTCCCAGAATCATCTGGACTGGGACTCCCGAGAATCAACTGGGCTGGGACTACTGAGAATCATCTGGAATGGGACTCCCGAGAGTCATCTGGGCTAGGACTCCCGAGAGTCATCTGGGCTAGGACTCCTGATAATCATCTGGACTGAGATTCCTGAGAATCATCTGGGCTGGGACTTCTGAGAATCATCTGGGATAGGACTCCAGAGAATCATCTGGGCTGGGACTCCCGAGAATCATCTGGGCTGGGACTGCCTTCCTATTGGCCTCGTCGCACAAGGAGAGGAGGGGGCGGAGCCTACCAGAGCAGCGTTTCAGTAAGGCCGTGTTGCAAGTTACACGAACCCAGGGGTGAGGACCTAGCGGTTCAGGTCCTCACCCTGGGTAAAAGGTACTGAACAAAGAAGAGGAGCGGAGGGAAGGTGAGTATAATTGTCCTTCAATTAGTATAGTAGTATAGCACTACTACCTACTACTGAATTACAAAACAATTTATATACAATTAATAAACTAAACTTACTTTAATGGAAAAATAATAGGTTTAAGACACACTTCCAGGATTTCTACAGGTTCTTCATGTAGACACTTAAAGGAAGTGGAATTTTACTAACATCCAATGAGAGGTTCTGATCTTCCACTGTTCGCAAATCAAAAAATTCTCTTAGGCACTGTCCATGAAAAGACAGGAAGTGTAAGGAAGTTCCTGTATTACACCCAGTTATGTGCTGTTTGTAAAACATGTGACAGTCTTAGCCAATTAGAAAATTCTTCAGACTCTCACATTTACTCCCCCTCCCCTCTCTATAGAAAGTAATGAGACAATCCAGTTTCTATTTGCTGGACAGGAAGTGTATGTTTATGATTAAATGACTTTGCATGTCTCTGAAACTACCCAGCATTCTTAGAGAAATGGTCTGTTTTTACCCCAATATTAATATATTAAACATGAGGCTGTCAGTTACGTTCAGTTATAAGAAGGCTCTGCTTCATTTTATACCCTGTGGGGTGCTTTTAGCTCCTTTATCCTAACCTCTCCATAATTTGTCAAGCTAATCAGAATCCTGTGTTTCCTAACCCCATAGTGACTGTAAATCTGGAACTTGCTGTGGTAATTACCTATAAGTATGAACCTAGCATGTTATTCTGGATCCTGTATAGGGTCTCAGGATGTCCAATGGAGCTGTTCAGATTGAATTGCACATTGTGGCAGGATTGCCTGGATCTGTGTTCAGACTTGCAGGTTAATACCATTTTGTCTGGATACATATTACACTATCATGTATCCCAAGCATCTGCTTTGTGTGAGAGCCCTGCCAGGACAGATGACTGTTGGTCACAGTAACAGTGGCTGCAGCCAGCAGTGCATGTGACAGACTGATCATGTGGTCCCATAGGGAACTATGATTTGCCGTGATTTACTAACTGACCCATTTGTCTGATACGGACGACCAAACTCGGTCGCGGCTGGCCGCCTCACACCATCACATATATCCAGCCCACTAATCCGTGGCACTATTGGTTCGTTACTAGTGTTTACCCAGCCTTAAGGTTCGTACACACATGCGATCGCGGGTGCCAACCAGTGACGCATGATGTGTATGAACGGCCGATAATCTTGCCATGTATGGGCACTTTATCGGCTACAATGGCCGTTCTGTCGATACACGCCACGAATATAATCCGAAACGGCCGTTCACACACGTCATGCGTCAGCACCGGCGATCGCATGTGTGCATGAACCTTTAGACTTTATAGATTATAACTGCCAGGTAGGTGGTATTTGGAAGTGAGTGCAAATATGGTAAAGTTTATGACTAACAGGGAGATTCACCCAGAGGTACAAGCTCTCTGGGCAAATCTCCCGTAAGGGGATTTACCAGAAGCTGTGCGATTTTGGGTGAATCTCACCCACACATAAATATTTATCGCCAGCTATTAGTTGGTGTTTAATACTTACGTGTAAAGAGGCACGCAACCTCTGGTAAATTACTTTGAAACGGCCACACAAGTGCCTCTTCTGGTACTCGCGCTGCAGCCGCAAAGCGGGCATTAACGTTGCACCAACCAATCGACCCATATAATGCTTCCCTAAGCCAATAGTCTAATAGTTATGGATGTAAGGGAAGGGCAGATGAATCACTTGCATGTTCAAACCCTTGGGTAGGAAGCGCTAAAGCATGACCGTGGGCTTTTAATGTCTGTAAGTCAGGAAAATGTCTTTATTCCAGGATGTATGAAAACTAAATTTTCCAGAATTCTGTGCAGTTAGGGAATGCTGGGAGTTGTAGTTTTAAACATGTGAAAAAAGTTCATTAAGAAGACACTAACTGCAAAACAGAATGCTGGGATTTGTAGTTTTCAAACATGTGAAAGGTCACAAGCTGTAGTAGTAGTAGTAATATTGTGTAGTAACCAGTAGTATTAATTGTGGTAGTATACCAGTAGTAATATAGGTTAGTGTCGTAGGAGCAATAAAGGGAGTATAGTAGTAGTAATATAGGGAAGTGTAGTAGTAGGTATATAGGTGTGTATTCAGCAGTAATATAGGGTAGTATAGAATGTAATATAAGGAAGTGTGGTAGTAGTAGTAATATAGGGAAGTATAGCAGCAGTAATAATTGTGGTATAGTATTGTAATATAGAGAAGTGTAGAAGTAACAGGGTATTATTTAGTAGTAGTAAATAGGGAAGTGTAGTAGTAATATAGGGTAGTATAGCAGAAGTATAGTAGTAGTAATATAGGGTAGTGTTATAGGGTAGTGTAGTAATATAGGTAGTGTATGTGTAGTAATAATATAGGGCAGTATAGTAGTGTAATATAGGTAGTATAGTAATAGTAATATAGGGTAATATAGTAGTAGTAATACAGGGAAGTGTAGTATATAGTAGAGAGTAATAAAAGGTAGTATAGTAGTATTATAGGGGGTTGTTAGTAGTAATATAGGATTGTATAGTAGTAGTAATATAGGGTAATGCAGTAATATAGGGTAGTATAATAGTAGTAGTAGTAGTAATATAGGATTGTATAGTAGTAGTAATATAGGGTAATGCAGTAATATAGGGTAGTATAATAGTAGTAATATAGGGTAGTGTAGAAATATAGGATAGTATATTAGTAGTAATATGGGTAGTATAGTAGTAGAAATATAGGGTAGTAGTATAAGGTAGTAGTAGTAGTAGTAGTAGTAGTAGTAGTAGTAGTAGTAATAATAATAATAATATAGTAGAAGTAATATAGGGTAGTATAGTAGTAGTAGTAATGTGGGTAGTATAGTAGTAGTAATATAGGATAGTATAGAAGTAGAACTATAGGGTAGTACAGTAGTAGTAATAAAGGGTATTAGTGTAGAAATATAGGGTAGTATAGTAGTAGTAATATAGGGAAGTGTTGTAGTAGTAATATAGGGTAGTACAGTAGTAGTAGAGTACTACTAGTAGAGTAGGGTAGAGTTGAAATATATGGTAGTATAGTAGTTAATTTAGGGGTAGTTAGAAATATGGGTATTATAGTACTAGTAATATAGGGTACAGGAGAAATATATGGTAGTATAGTAGTAGTAATATAGGGTAGTGTAGAAATATAGGGTAGTACAGTAGTAGTAATAAGGAGTGTGTAGAAATATAGGGTAGTATAGTAGTAGTAAAATAGGGAATAGGTAGTACAGTAGTAGTATTATAAGGTAGAGTAGAAATATATGGTAGTATAGTAGTAGTAATATAGCATAGTGTAGAAATATAGGATAGTATAGTAGAAGTTATATAGGGTAGAGTAGACATATATGGTAGTATAGTAGTAGTAATATGGGGGTAGTGTAGAAATATAGGGTAGTATAGCAGTAGTAATATAGGGTTGTACAGTAGTAGTAATATAGGGTAGTACAGTAGTATAATATAGGGTAGTACAGTATTAGTAATATAGGGTTGTAAAGTAGTAGCAATATAGGCTAGTGTAGAAATATAGGGTAGTATAGTAGTAGTAATATGGGTAGTGTTGTAGTAGTAATATAGTGTAGTATAGTAGTAGTTATATAGGGTAGTATAGTAGTAGAATATAGGGAAGTACAGTAGTAGTAATAAAGGGTAGTGTAGAAATATAGGGTAGTATAGTAGTAGTAATATTGGGAAGTGTTGTAGTAGTAATATAGGGTAGTACAGTAGAAGTAATATAGGATTATACAGTAGTAGTAATATAGGGTAGTGTAGAAATTTAGGGTAGTATAGTAGTAGTAATATGGGTAGTACAGTAGTAGTAATATATGATTGTATAGTAGTAGTAATATAGGGTAGTATAGTAGTAGTAATATAGAATCGTATAGTAGTAGTAATATAAGTTAGTGTAGAAATATAGGGTAGTATACTAGTAGAAATATAGGGTAGTGTAGAAATATAGGGTAGACTACTACTACTACTACTAGTAGTAGTATAGTAGAAGTAATATAGGGTAGTAAAGTAGTAGTAATATGGGTAGTACTGTAGTAGTTATAAGGGTAGTACAGTAGTAGTAATATGGGTAGTATAGTAGTAGTAGTAGTAATATGGGTAGTGTAGTAGTAGTAGTAGTAGCAGCAGCAGTAGTAGTGGGGTAGTATAGTAGTAGTAATAACATGGGTAGTATAGTAGTAGTAGTAAAATATGGGTAGTATAGTAGGAGGGTGGGTACTATAGTAGCAGTAATGTGGGTAGTATAGTAGCAGTAATATGGGTAGTATAGAAGTAGCAATGTGGGTAGTATAGTAGCAGTAGTAGTGGTAATATGGGTAGTATAGTAGTAGTAGTAGTGTGGGTAGTATAGTAGTAGTAGTAGTAGGTAATGTGGGTAGTATAGTAGCAGTAATATGGGTTGTAGTAGTAGTAGTAGTAATGTGGGTAGTATAGTAGCAGTAATATGGGTAGTGTAGTAGTAGTAGTAGTAGTAGAAGTAATATAGGGTAGTAAAGTAGTAGTAATTAGGGTAGTATAGTAGTAGTATAAGGGTAGTTGTACAGAATGCTGGGATTTGTAGTTTTCAAACATGTGAAAGGTCACAAGCTTAGGCTGTATTAGATCTAGACAGATGCCTTAGCTACAGGATATTAAGAAAAAAAACTTACTGCAAACAGAGAATGCTGGGAATTGTGGTTTTAAAACACGTTAAAGGTCACAAGTTAAACACGCCTGCTCTATACCATTAGGCTCTATTATATCTAGACACATGCCTTTGCCACAGGCAATAAATAAGATACTTTGCATATCCCCACCCATTTCTTTAAGTGAGAAATATGTGTTTATATGATAAAGTATATATAAAGTATAGGGAGAACGTTAGTGACCGCCATACTCCCTATATAAAGTATATATAAAGTATAGGGAGAACGTTAGTGACTGCCATACTCCCTATATAAAGTATAGGGAGAACGTTAGTGACCGCCATACTCCCTATATAAAGTATAGAGAGAACGTTAGTGACCGCCATACTCCCTATATAAAATATAGGGAGAACGTTAGTGACCGCCATACTCCCTATATAAAGTATATATAAAGTATAGGGAGAACGTTAGTGACCGCCATACTCTCTATATAAAGTATATATAGGGAGTATATATATATATATATATATACAATTAATAAACTAAACTTACTTTACTGGACACCCCTAAGTTTGAATGGAAACCTCAAAATGATAGATTAAGACACACCTCCAGGATTTCTACAGGGTCTCCATGTAGACACTAAAAGGAAGTGGAATTTTACTAACATCCAATGAGAGGTTCTGATCTTCCACTGTTAGCAAATCAAAAAATTCTCTTAGGCACTGTCCATGACAAGACAGGAAGTGTAAAGAAGTTCCTGTATTACACCCAGTTATGTGCTGTTTGTAAAACACATGACAGTCTTAGCCAATTAGAACATTCTTCAGACTTCCACATTTACTCCCCCTCCCCTCTCCATAGAAAGTAATGAGACAATTCAGTTTCTGTTTGCTAGACAGGAAGTGTCTGTTTGATTAAATGACTTTGCATGTCTCTGAAACTACCCAGCATTCTTAGAGAAATGGGCAGTTTTTACCCCAATATTAATATATTAAACACAATGAGGCTGTCAAGTACCTTCAGTTATAAGAAGGCTCTACTTAATTTTACACCCTGTGGGGAGCTTTCAGCTCCTTTATCCAAACCTCTCCATAACTTGTCAAGCTAATCAGAATCCTGTGTTTCCTAACCCCATAGTGACTGTAAATCTGGAACTTGCTGTGGTAATTACCAATAAGTATGAACCTAGCATTTTATTCTGGATCCTGTATAGGGTCTCAGGATGTCCAATGGAGCTGTTCAGATTGAATTGCACATTGTGGCAGGATTGCCTGGATCTGTGTTTAGCTCTGCAGGTTAATACCATTTTGTCTGGATACATATAATACATGTGTCCCAACTGAGCATCTGCTTTGTGTGAGAGCCCTGCCAGGACAGATGACTGTTGGTCACAGTAACAGTGGCTGCAGCCAGCAGCGCATGTGACAGACTGATCATGTGGTCCCATAAGGAACTGCATGTTTGGCCGTGATTTACTAACTGACCCATTTGTCTGATACGGATGACCGAACTCGGTCGCGGCTGGCCACCCCACACCATCACATATTACCATACCATACCATACCCCACCATTACCATACCCCACACCATCACTAATCCGTGGCACTATTGGTTCGTTACTGGTGTTTACCCAGCCTTAAGGTTTGTACACACATGTGATCGCGGGTGACACACGATGTGTACGAACGGCCTATAATCGTGCCATGAATATAATCCGAAACGGCCGTTCGCACACGTCATGCGTCGGCACCGGCGATCGCATGTGTGCACGAACCTTTAGACTTTATAGATTATAACTGCCAGGTAGGTGGTATTTGGAAGTGAGTGCAAATATGGTAAAGTTTATGACTCTAACAGGGAGATTCACCCAGAGGCACAAACTCTCTTGGCAAATCTCCCGTACGGGATTTACCAGACTCTGTGCGATTTTGGATGAATCTCACCCGCACATAAGTATTTATTGCGAGCTATAAGTCGGTGTTTAATACTTACGTGTAAAGAGGCACGCAACCTCTGGTAAATTACTTTGAAATGGCCGCACAAGTGCCTCTTCTGGTACTCGCGCTGCCGCCGCTTAACATTGCGCCAACCAATTGACCCAAATAATGCTTCCCTAATCCAATAGTCTAATAGCTATGGATGTAAGGGAAGGGCAGATGAATCACTTGCATGTTCAAACCCTTGGGTAGGAAGAGCTAAAGCATGACCGTGGGCTTTTAATGTCTGTAAGTCAGGAAAATGTCTTTATTCCAGGATGTATGAAAACTAAGTTTTCCAGAATTCTGTGCAGTTAGGGAATGCTGGGAGTTGTAGTTTTAAACATGTGTATTAGATCTAGACAGATGCCTTAGCTACAGGATATTAAGAAAAAACTTACTGCAAACAGAGAATGCTGGGAATTGTGGTTTTCAAACACATAAAAGGTCACAAGTTAAACACGCCTGCTCTATACCATTAGGCTGTATTATATCTAGACACATGCCTTTGCCACAGGCAATAAATAAGATACTTTGCATGCCCCCACCCATTTCTTTAAGTGAGAAATATGTGTTTATATGTTAAATTATTAAGGCAATGCTATTATAATAACATGATTCTATGAGGTACCTTCTGTTATAAGAAGGCTTTATTTCATTTTATACTCTGTGTGGAGCTTTTAGCTCCTCTATCCACACCTCTCCCTAACATGTATATTCAATCAGTATCCTGTGCTCCCAAGTCCTAACCCCATAGGTTAAACTTGTTGTGGTAAATACTAATAAATATGAACCTTGCATGTTAATCAGGATACTGTATAGGATTTAAGGTGGCTATACATATTTCCGATTTTACTTCTCCAACCAAGCACTCATGCAATATTAGTTTAATCTTGCCAGAACCACCTTTCCCAATCTTCTATGCCACAGACAGGCGGTTCTTGCAGGATCGGTCTAATTTCGCGGGAGCACTTGGTCGGGAAAGTAAAATCGGATATATGTATGGGCTGCTTTTGATTGCCCAAAGATGCTGTTTAGATTGCCTGGGTCAGTTCTCAGACCTGCAGGTTTATTCCACATAGACCCTCTATATTCTAGCTGGAAGGTAGTATAGGTAAGGGAGGATATAAGTGTGTGATTGTTCATTTAATATGATGCGATTATTTGTTTTTTTCTAGGACCTTCAGACTAATTTTTTTGCCCCCCTGGATGTTTCCTAATGGTTCCTGTGAGCACCGCAACTACACATAGCAAAACATACACACATATCACTGTGCACCAACGGGGCACACTTTTGCTAGTAACATTTTAAAAACATTTTGACAGTTATTAAAAATCAATTAATGAAATACCTGATTTCCTAAATTGGCTTTACAAATGTTCGGATGCAACTAAACACTAGATTAATAAGCCCCCCACGATATTTTGAGCAATTCATTATATTCAATCAAATCACTCAAAATATTGGTCCCCTGTATTCTGTTTTTTCGATCTGCAAAAAATGGAAAAACAAAGATTTGGCCTGGCAGAAATTTTTTCACTGACCCCATCTTTAAAGGGCATGCCCATCTCTTTTTATAAATTTTGGGGTACTGTAGGTCTCCCTCCCCCAGCCCCAACCGCTATATTAGTTTTAGCAGAAACTCCCCTGATCATTACTTACCTTACCTCTTTCCTGCGGCGTACTGTCCCGGCCCTCTGCTTGCATGAAACTGCAAGCAGGGGGCCGGACCAGCAGCCGCATCCATGAGAGGCAGACAATCACGGATGTGGCTGCCAGCAGTGGAGAACGCTGAGGGAGAGAGGTACGGTAAGTAATGATCGGGGGAGTTTCTGCTAAAACTAATATAGTGGTTGGGGCTGGGGAAGGGAGACCTACAGTACCCCAAAAGGGTTACACACTAGGGTAGGGAGCAGCTGCAGTGCGCATGTCAAAATTCTCCCGGAGGAGAGACCGGAGGCAAAGTTCTATATGGACTCTGCCAGGCTCCTGGTGGCCAGTTTTATGGGACTTTGAAGGGGCATAGCAGGGCAGCCATTTAGAGCAGGGATGTAATGTAAGGATTATTATACACTACAGAGTGGGGCCAGTAGTGAGTTAAATGATAGTTTTTAGCGGAAAGATCAGCGGCACAAGGTGGGGAACTACAATTGGTTCTTTCTCTAAGATTTATGACCGTTGTGGTCGATTTAAAATCTGATTGAAAGAACATCTGTATATGTATGGGTAACTTATGTCTTACCTCCTGTTTAGATCTGCAGGAGACTAGAGCAAATACAAAGAACTTACCAGCAATCTCAATCCTCCTCTGTTACTCTGACATCCCAATGGAACTTGCACTGTATGCGCATATGCAAGCTCTTTCGGGACCTGTCACAAGAACAGCGGAGGAGCATGAGACTGTTAAGTTTTGTAACTTCGTTCCTGGCTCCTGATCATTTAATTGAAGAACGGGTGTTAAGACATAGCTTCTTTCTCTTGTTCTTCAATTAAACTCAAAAAACCCAAACTGACTTTAAGCAGTGGAGATAAGTTCTATTTTATTACCTCAGAATAAAACAAGTAGTGCAAGGTTGGTAAAGTGCTTTCCAGGATAAGGTACAAGAGTACAAAGGTTTAAGATTTCACTTTGAGTACTGTTCAGAGCATTAAAATTGGAAGTGTATGGCAGCACTAACATGTTGCTTAGATAAGGCAGGCTGTCTAATCAGGGTAACTGAGCTAGAAGTGCATTAACAAGAGAACCTCAAGTCAAAAGATCAAAAGCAAATTTGAAGGACTTACAAAGCTTGATAGCTGGGGCTGGTTGATCTGTACATTTGACAGCAACCTTTCAAACATTGCACAAAGCCGGCCTGTATGGTAGAAAACATTTGGAATAAAGTACCACATTGTCACGTTTGCTTTATGCAAAACACACCTGAGATACAGTATTTATGAGGTTACCTTCTGGTGCCAACTACCGTCTCTTTCACCTGCACCATTTCCATGCATTCAATGTTAGTGCTATATATTTGTATTGGAGGGACGTCACCGATGTGTACCTTTTGAGAAAGCCCGGGGTACCGGGCGAAACGCATCAGGGGGACCACTCCACCCACCGTTTCTGATCTAGTAGCTCTCATTGCTGGATAGAGATACCTATGCCTGCACCTCCAGGGATTGCTTATACCTCTAAGTGTTGAGCCATACACAGGGACAGATAAGTATATACACTATACGCTGTTAATACTAGGATTTCCCTTGATATACTTTTGTAAGTCGTTACTGTGTAGGATTTACCATAGTATGGCACTGTGCACTTTACATTTCATCCTTGGTTACTTGAATTATTGTATATGAGATGCTGCTATTTGTATATTATATATTTTAATGGTTTTTAAATTATTCTGTTTGCACATGATATAGTCCCAAAACGTATGTGTGTACATACTTCAATAAAGGAATGTAAATATTTTTTTCACCGATAATAAGTGAGTGCTGCAGACTTTCTCTCCTTTTGAATGCTTTAGTCTGTTTTTCTGCATCTGTTCAGCACCCCCCCTATTTATTGACTAATATTTGGGGATTTTACTAGTGCCATACCTCCATCTTTACCTATATTCAATGTTAGTGCCTCTTCAGTTTTCCAATTGGATATATACGGTATCCATGCTAGGAATCTGTTTGGGTTTTTTTTGTTGGGTTTTTTATGTTGAACTACAGTAGTCCGTTGTTAATAAATTGTTTTAAAATGTGAATAATCAATTTTGATTTACTCAACCGAAAAGATAAAATAGATTTTATGACTCTGGCAGGTAACGGCATTATGATTTATTATTAAATAAAAAAACTGCCCATTATATCTATAAAAATCTATACTTGATGTAGCTTATAATGTCCATTCAGTGCTCCCATTGATGGATTGAAATATCTTTGATTACAGAGCTGGCTTTCGAATAAAAAGAAACCAAAGCACACTTTGGCTGTATAGACAAGGGCTGATCAACAGAGTTTCTTGACCGAAAATGGATCGGACTGGAGGACATTTTTATGCAATCATAAAGTGGGCCATACAATTGGTCATGCTGAGATATTGGCAGCAACACTTTTTAATTCCCACCAGACAGACTACCAACCAGTGAACTGTCTGATTGGAAAATCTTTAGTGATCCCCAGGGGTGTCTGCTCATTGGCCATCACAGTCAGTGATTCACAGAGGTGCCTCCACAGCATTTTTCTCTTTAGTTTGTGACAGTATCACCAAGAATTTGTCTTTCCTCAGCAGATTTTCCATCTCTTTTCGCACACATATTCTCCCCTGCACATAATTCTTCTGACCTACTTTGCAATCCATTATTTTTCTCCTACTAAACACACAGTTGATATGTGGGACAGGGGCAGAGCTAGATGGGATCAAAACGCCACCATTTTTATCACCTCCTGGTTATAGTATTATGCATGTACAGAGCCAGCCTTAGGAATGTCTAATCAATTGAAATATCCAGCACTATTGTATTTGCATTTCTCTGTAAGCAATATATTTAGTTCAAAGTATGCCTATGCATCATTAAACTAAATAAAGAGCTTTCATTTTTAGAAGACTTTGGGTAATTAAATGCTGTTAATTGTCAGTTGGTAGGGGTGAGAAGATTGTTTTACTCATATTGACTTCTCCTAGGTGTCTTTTTTTTGTATCGTTGTACTCTGGGGTTACTATGCTTTTAATGATTCTTGCAAGCAGCTATGGATCTCCCCATGAGTCTACTAGATCCATGACTAGAGGCATTTTTGAGAAACCACATAGATTAAAATACTAAATGTTTGTATAATGTTTTAATGTTACAGCCGATCTCTACTTGATATGACCTAAATACCAGGCCTGGTGGTTGATCGGACCTAAATATTGGCCTATGTGTACAGTACAAAGTGTACAATATTGGCTTAACTGTACAGTAAAATGGAAACTGGGCAAGAGATTTAAACTCCTACACACAGAGTTCCTTTATAATATAAACGAAAAGCTTAGTTTTAGAACAGAACTATGCTTTAAACACTGCTGTATACTCTCCTGTAACCATTGCTATGCTCGCGTGCTTAACTTTGGATTGCTGTATTTTGTGCTGTACTTACACAGTACATACATCACAACTTCTGTGTAGCTTGGAATGGTATGTGGGCAGGGTGTATCCATTGTCTTTCCAGCCTCACCCACTAGACCACAGTGGTGGTCTGGGATGTCCCAGTGATAAAGGGACATAAGAGGTATGAACTTATTCCCTACTCATGTACACATTGCTGTTCTTTGTGGTTGCAATGGTGGTTTGTTGAGAAGGGTGCTTTATGTACTGCAGGGGTGTGTTTGTGGGTGTGTGTGGATTTACTGGTGCCTGGAATCCCCACCTTTCTGCCTGCTCATGATAAGATTAAACTGAATGTGGCATCAATCTTCTAAAGTAATATTTCAATTGTAGTATTTCGTCTTGGTTTCATTATCATTTTTTAACATTAGGCCTGGTACACAGACCTATTTCTACGCTTTAACTTCGACCAACAGGTGTACTGATTAATATACTGATTTGTTAGTTTTGTTTGACAGGGCTTAACATTATCACTACATAACGACATGATTTCAGTCTTATTTAAAGGACAACTCCACCCTCATAAGAACATCTTTTAGAAAGAATGGCCTCTTTAAAATACATTGATATATCATAGTTTGTCCTATGAATTCATTACTGTATGCCTGCTATGGTTCTGGAGGCCTCATGGAAACTGAGCAATTTAGAAACCTGTACTGAGCCTGTACTGAGCCTGGGCATGCTCAGAAGAGGCAGACAGGGGATTAACATTCAGTCATTGGCTATGGTGTCAACTGTCAAATCCATAACTGACAGTTACTAACTGGAAGGACCAGGAAGCAGAAACAGGGGAAACAGGACATTGTGCAGGATTTCAGGTTAGACTTATATATTTCACATTTCAAACTATTACCATTTAGGGTTTTGGGGGGTGATTTACCTTTATGTAAGTTTTCATTTTAGGGCTAGACTTGCCCTTTAAACTAAAAACTTGACACATTTATACACTGCAAACATTTCCATTGAAAGCCCTTTGTATCACCTTTATAACAATCCCTCAGTGAGGCTTCTACTTGCAAGTTATGTGAAGATCTGGAGTTTCGATGTTTGAAGAAATCCCCAGCTCTTCTTCGTCACTCTGACGTCAGGGCATGCTCCATCAATTCTTTCCATAAAAAATAGCGATTGTGCATACCATGACCTTCTGTTGAGTGACAGAGAGACCTGGGGAGTGATGTCGACGTCAGGAAGCACTGGTGATTTCTTCAAAGATAGAAATCATAGGATCTTCACGTAAATTGCAAGTAAAAGCCTCACTGAGGGATTGCTTTAAAGCTAAAAGGAAATCGCTTTGTGTTTTTATCACATTCCTCCTATAAGTCATTCATGCATATTGCAACTTTAATTCCACACTTAAGGCTCATACACATGCTCGATTTCTGAGCGACGAACGACCCCTGAGCGCTACATGCGACGAACGGCCAGAGAATCGTCCATGTGTATGCGTTCGGTTGGGGGTCGTTTGTTGATCCCCCTGGCGGATCGGCGAACGACCCCCGACTGAACACATACACACGGACGATTCTCGGCCGAAACGGCCGTTCGTCACATGTAACGCTCGACTGTTGGGGGTCGATCCTCGCTCGGAAATCGAGCATGTGTACAAGCCTTTAAAGGGTTAAGACCCAGGCACTGTGGCTACTAGTCAAAATAATAAAGGTGCTACCCCAGTCAGTGCTCTACCACGGACCAGCTATAGCACAAGCAAACTAAAGGACCTTAGTGCACACTATAGCAAGATAATTCCTTTATTCATGCATCATTAATACAACGTTAGGGGGAAGCTTTGTCCCTTTTGTCAGGTGTCGAAGGGGGCAAAGTGTTCCCCCTAATTTGTGATGCATAAATAAAGGAATCACCTTGCTATAGTGTGCACCCTGGTCCTTTTGTTTGCTTGTGATATTACAACTTCAACCAGGTATTAGGCTCCTTTCAAATGATCCTAAGCGGATCCAGATCCAGTTTGCTGATAGGGAAATGCTCAGGTAACTGTCAGCAAACAGCATTTGTCATTCATCTGAAACTAGCCTAAAGCTCATGTTTATCTTCTATAAAGTTTGGACAATGATGTCATTTTATGCAATATATTATAAATACTGGTCACAGTTTATTAATACAGAAAGAGCAAAAGTTGGCTTATTAGGAAAACAGCTAGCAAATTAAAAAAACATTGACAATAAGAAGCAGAGAAGCTAGCTTCAAACCTAACAAAGTGCACAGGGTAGTTGTTTTCACAGGTTATATAAATTGTTCCCATTTCTTCAGTCTGATTATAAGCACAGTTTGGAGGTCTTAGAGATCCTTTTAGCATTCTGCAGTCAGTCAGAGCTAATGGTTCTTTACTTGAAACCACTGTAGAACTAACAATTCCACTGCACAGATCCCTTACTATTTTACCATTGGTATCGTGTATAAAGGTGTTGCGTGGTCTGCACTCGTTTCTATTCCTGATGTTTCTTTCTTTGATTGTTACGTTGCAGTTAATGTTACCTTTCTCAGGAACAATGTGCTTTTCCATAAACATATTGAAATTCTGTGTATGGGATTGCAGAGGAAAACTGAGGATAATACCAAGCATTACAAGCAGATATAAAACTGGTGACATTGTGACGGAAATCTGAAATCAAAGATACAAGGACATGTTAGAGGAGAGACATAATACAGCTAATTTCTATAATATAAGAGGACACACTACTCTGGGCCGACTGCGATGGAATCTGCAATGTTCTGAGTGGTTACCTATATTGACATGCACTGCTCTGTGCTTCTCACGCACAAACGCATTGCAAACACGTGAGAAATGCACTAGTATGGCCTAGCCTTAAGTTAGTGTGGTGCACAAAATCTGCAATTTCTTTAACATCGGCTTTTATTCACACAGTAATCAACGGGAATTTATACAGTCTTACTAAATCGTATAGCAGAATATTGATAAAAAAAGTGATCCTAAATATTCCAGAATCTTATTAGATATACATTAAAGGTGGCCATACACATGCGATTTCCACAGCACGTGTGCCGACAGATCACATTGGTATCTGTCAGCACACATGCTGTGGGGACCACACACGGACCCAATCAATCCCCATACGTGGTATAGGGATTGGTCAGCCGTGCGGCCATACACAGTAAGATCATATCGGCTCTCTTTACTTTAAGTAAAGGGAGCCAATATGATCTTACTGTGTATGGCCTATACTGACTGTCCTTAATGCTGGCTATGGTCATTCCTCAGCACTACGATCGGTCGGGAAGAGCCCCTACACACTGATAATAATTGATTAATCCCGACAGGATTTACCCATTAAAGGGCATGTCCACCCCAAAATTTAACTTTTGATATGTGGTAGGACATGCTCCCCCAGCCCCAACCGCATTAATATAATTGTTAGAAAGTCGCCCGATTCTTACTGCCCTCTCTCCCCTGCTGCAGTGTTCAGGCCCTCTGCTTGCATGGAATTGAAAGCAGGGGGCGGGACCGGCAGCCGCGTCCGTGATTGGCTGAGAGGCAGGGAGGGCTGCACTGAGCATGCCTCAACCTTGATGAGGTTGAGGAAGTCTCAGGCACAGCATGAGTCACACACTGCTCCTACACAGCAGTTTCCTGGACTTTGGAGGGGCACAGCAGGGGAACTATTTTGAGCAGGAATGTAAGGTAAGGATTGTTTTAAACTACTTGATGTGGCCAGTAAGGGGTTAAATTTTAGTTTTGGGGGTGGACATGCCCTTTAACATTATAGTGTATGGCCAACTTAAGGACAATTTATAGACAGAACACAACAAACATAACTGTGGAATGCATATGTAAATGAGGGAAGCCTGGAACAAAGGTAAACATGGGTCACACTAGAGTTAAGCCTCGTACACATGTCAGATAATTTTCGCATGATTTGCCCGACGAACGACCTATCGTGCGACATTTTTGTGTGAATGAAGCTTTAACGATCTTCTAAGACCAACGATCCATGACGGCTTTTCCGGCGATCAGCCTGGCGGATTCGTTCTGCCGTTTGTCGTTTGTTTGTACATAGTCGGCAGATTATCGGTAGAGTGTGATGGAAGATTGAATGAAATACACATGTGCAACATTTCGAGATCACACGATATTCCAAACATCACTTAATACGTACGTAACACCTTTACCAACGAACATTATCTATCCACTATTGATGTATGTACAGGCATCGTTGGCAGAACTAGTATATAATGAGAGGCTTAAGAAATCAGATGAGAGCCAGTGGCAAAATAATAAAATTTGTTTAGGAGAGCTAACCAGGATAGGAGGATGGTATACACAAATGATTGTGTAACTTAGTCAAGACGCTCCCAGGCACACAATCAGATCTGTATGATTTAATACCAGAGACTCCTATAATTGGAACTTACTATATGCTTCTTAAAATACACAAAGAAGGTAACCCTGGACGGTCTATAGTATCTGGGATCAGCACTCTGACAGAAGGCATATCAGGCTGGGTCGAGCAGATCTTGAAACCTGTTGTAAGGAACAGGTCTAGCTATTTCCAAGACACGACTGATCTGCTTAACAAACTTGCAGATATAGGGCCCCTCCCAGAGGGCACCATGTTGGCAACAATGGATGTAGAATCACTTTATACGAACATTCCACATACAGATGGTATAGCCGCCTGCAAAGAATTTCTGGAAAAGGAGGGCACACAACTACTTCCTATTCGGGCAAGAAATGTACCTACATAAGATGGGAACCAGTATGGGTACACACTTTGCACCCCAATATGCCATTCTTTTCATGGTTAAACTAAAAGGGGACTTTCCACCTGTAACACCATGCCTCTGATGTACCTCCGCTACATAGATGACATATTCATAATCTGGACAGGTACTGAACAAGAACTCATTCAATTTCACAAACAATTTAATGACTTTCAACCAACTATCAATTTTAAACTGAACTAATCCCCTACTCACATGCACTTTCTAGATACTACCATCCATATCAGGGAAAATAGTTTGCAAACCACCATATATCGAAAGCCGACGGATAAACCATCTTATCTAATGTATGGTAGCTTTCACCCTGACCACAATAAACACTCCATCATTTACAGCCAGGCTTTACAATATAATCGGATATGTTCTGACACTACTGAAAGAGACCACCACCTGAAAACACTCAAAGCGGACTCCATTAACAGGGGCTACAACCCAAGGATTGTGGATCAAAACATCCATACAGCCATCAGGATTCCCAGAAATCAACTTCTGCAATACAAACAAAAAACAGAAACAAATCGAATCCCTATAGTCGTCACATACAATCCCCAACTAAAGACCCTCAGAAAAATAGCCAAGGATCTACAGTGTACACTTCACAAGGATGAGAGGTTCCAAAACATATTTCCACACCCACCACTTCTGGCATTCAGGCAGCCCCCAAAATCTAAAAAGACTAATAACAAGAAGCTCCTTGATTCAACCCAACAAAAATGAAAACCATCCCTGTAGCAAAAAACAATGCAAAACCTTCCCACACATCTGCAATTCAGACAAAATACAGATTCCAGGCACATTAAAGGAATACAGTATCCATGGTCAATACATCTAGATGCCCAACAGGAGGACTGTAGTTAGGAGAGACTGGCCAAAGCCTGAGAAAGAGGAATACACACCACCGCTTTACTATAACAAATAAAAACTGGACACACCAATAGGGAACCATTTTAACAGCCCTCACCACTCTATAAAAGATCTAAGAATCTTGGTCCTTAAGGGGAACTTTAAAACAGAGAATGAAAGGAAGGTATGGGAGTATAAATTAATGAAAACTTTTAAAGGGGAACTGTGGTCTCCAAACAAGTTTATTTTAAATGAAATGCCAGGTTCATACCTTTAAAACGAGCCATCAACCACCTCTTTACGTGCTGCACAGCCCAAAATATGAAGAAATCACTGATCAGAAAGTTAGGGGGTGGGAGGTTCTGAATCTGCGGTCAGAAATACTGTTTCCTTCTCTAATCTGCAGTTGGCACATGCTCAGTGCATGACTAAAGGGTAGGATGGGTGGGGAGAACAGCACAGCCCACAGCACTGCTTTTTAAAATGCCTCCCATTTGCTGTCCCTTCCCAACCGTGGGCCCTGTGTCCCTTCCCCTTGCAGCCCCCTGTGGCCCCTCCCACTCACGGTCTCTGTGGCTCCACACACTCGCGGGTCCTGTGGCCCCTCCCTGGGAGGCTGCAAGGGAAAGGCCCAAGGGGCTGCAAGGGGAGGGGCCATGGGGGCCCACGAGGAGGAGGAAACACAGAAGAGGGACTGTCACATGGTTTCAGTGCAGTAAGCAGGAAGTGCAAGGGATCTGGTGATGCTGCAACCATATCACACATATAAATGTAAATATCTTCAAATCTATGTAAAATAAATAATTAAAAGTTAATTGCAAAAATCCTCAGGATTCTGTCAATTTACCTAAGTCATTTTTGGACCTCAGTTCCCCTTTAACTCTCTGGAGAAGGGACTGAGCCTGGGCCTTGGATTTATGGCAAACTATATAGATTAAGAACTGCCAGCATCAAGACAGAAATACAAACATCTGTAGAGACATTGGGACAGTTAAGGTGCCCATACATCTATTAGATTTTACTTACTCGACCGAGCGCTCACGCGATGTTCCTTCGATCCTGCCGGAACCGTTTCTCCCGGGCTTACATTCGACCGACATGCGATCGCAAAATGAATGGGAATTTGCGATCGCATGTCGGTCGAATGTAAGATCGGGAGAAGCGGTTCCGGCAACATCGATGAACATCACGTGAGCGCTCGGTCGGGTAAGTAAAATCTTATAGATGTATGGGACTTTAATTACATGGAATTCCTTTTACTTCACACTTTAGAAACTTACCACTATTTATATCAGCCACTTTGATCCACAGTATCTTGTGCCTTATCTGTTTGTCCCTTGCATGACTTTGTTAACACCTTCCACCCTGATATTCCTTTTCTCTGGTTATTTGAACTATGAGCCAAATGTTGTATAAATATCAGAGAGAACCACACCTTCATTGTATTCAGCCAATAAAGGTCTCACCTTTATACCACTTTTGATATTTTTTATTTCAAAGGGGGAGTCATGACAGAAATGTACGATTCATTGATTGATAAGGTTAAAGTTATGCAAAGTTAAGTTGGTAAACACTGAATGTCCTACGTGAGAGGTAGTGGCTGGGATGGATGAAATAAGATTAAATTTGAGAAGGTTGTAATCGAATAATGGAAAGAGAGCGTTAGAAAAGTTAGATAAGGAAAATCGCACACGCGATTCATTGTAGTGAGGCCTCAGCCTTAAAAAAGAAAAGGACATGTATGTGTGGGAGTTTAGTGCACCATATAAGGGAGCTGGAGAAAGGAGAGGAAGAGGGATGTTTATATATATATATATGTATATTCTGGGTTTAGAGTAATAGAGGATGAGGAAGTATAATGTGGAGTAGGAGATAGGGTAAGGATGGGCTGATCGTACGTGGGCAGTGTGGGAGAAGGGCCAGGATTCGAGGAAATATCACCAGCAGCAAGCAGGAGAATGGAGAGGGACAGTAGGTGATAGTGGGATTTGAGTTGTTCACCTAGAAAGGAAAAGTAAGAGGATAAAATAAAGGGTGCAATGTAACTAGGCATGCCAACAATAGGGTTTTGAAGTATGGCAAAAGATTTGATTGAGTAGGTTAACAGTATAGTGATGAATAATCTGGAACATGGTTAAGTGGGATTTAATTTGGCAGCAGAGGAGAGGGGTGTTGGCAGAGTCAAATCTTGAAAAACTCTGAATAAATTCTGGTGTTTATTCAGCCCTACACAAAATGCTGCACTTGGAAAGAAGGATACAAGGATCTGACCAATTTTCCTTGTATCTATTTAGTGGGATTTCTTTCTCTATACTCATTTTTGCCACAAACTTTTACATGCTCAGAACCTCAAATACACTGATACATACTCACAAATGCATACACTTAAACACACACACTGCTACACACAAATATATAGAGACGTACACCAGCTCAGAATGCCCCCATGACTATCTGCCCTTATAGTCATATAAATGCAATGTTGACAATCAGCTATACAACCACCTCCAGGATTTCTCAGTGTCCCTAATCCTGCTTAGCTCCGTCACAGTGCAGTAGGTACAGTAAGTAATGTATATAATCCCAGTCTCAGAAATTACCATAGGCAGCTGCCAGGTTAATGTTGATAGGATTTTCTATGCTGCTGTCAATCACAGGGCAGTCTGGATACATTTTTGAAACAAAATATTCTGCTTCTCATTTGTCTCGGCCTGCTTCCATGCACGTAAATGGCACGGAATCTAAGCAGAAGAACGCAGAGGGAACGAAGGCTGGTAAGTAGGTTTACCAGCACCCTACCAGCAAAGGTAAGAACCCTACAAGGTCATTGTTTTGGGGGGCAATTAGCATTATATCAAAAGTTTTTGTGAGGGGTGTACATACCCATTTAACAACATAACAATCAATGGGTACAACAAGGGGATGGGAAGCAGCAGACTGCACTGAGCAAACAGAAAGGGGGGTTCTAGCCACCAATAATACCCCCTAAACACGTCACTGCTATAATGATACCTATATATTTTAAACTACATGTTCCAGGCAGCTATACCACATGGGGAATTTGATTAAACTTCCTTCAACGTCAATAACATTTGTATAAAGACTTGCCCATTTTCTCGAAAATATTACTTCAAAATATTGAGCTGTTGATAGTAAAAAAAGGCCATATGCGTCCCTATTTGGATGGGATCCCGAGTCCCGGAATATGGCAACCCTGGTCAATCCAATCTTCCAGTGCACATCTCTCAAATCGGTCTGATACACCGATTTGAGATATCTGGCACCCCGCCAACCTGATTATGGCTAGTTTAAGTGAGATAAATGATTAGCAGATTTGCCATTAACACCATAAGCATTTATAAAGGAAAATGATTTAGCCATGCAATAAAGATGCAAGAGTGTAAACGCCTATGCAAATCAAGTAAACATTGGGTAAAAAAAGACCATACCATTGCATACATTTTTAAAATAATGCGGGCCATACATGGACCAAACCATTTGTGTGGATAAAAAATTAGCCTTTCTCCCATTAAGACCAAAGATCTGGCTGATGTTCGGGCGATCGCCCACGGTATTACAACCAGAGATTGTATCATGTATGGGCACTAAACACAAAAATAATATGTTAGTAATGTGGTTTGTATCCTTTGTATTGGTAGCCTGGATAATGACTAGAATACCTTCTACCACTGAAAGGGAAATTATCACATTAAAGTAAATACAAAACCTGAAACTCACTTTGCCTGACTTCTTTATGAAATGCAGATTCGCTGCCGATTCCTAAAGAGAAAAGAGTCTGTTTTCCTTTCTTTCTTTTTCACTGCAGGAGTGTTACGTAATCAACAACCGCCTCCTGCTGCTGCTTCCACATCAAACTGAATGCCTAAAATAGGCTTTCCGGGAAAATTGTTCCCTTGCATGAAGTCACTTTAGCTCCATCATGAGGACGCAAACTGTATACACTGCCTGTTTATACAAACTGCAGGGTAAAGACTGAGCTAAGTTTTACAGAGCCTTCTTTGCTGAGATATACTGCCCTTTAAGAATTGCAAATGAATCTGGGAAGCTAATGTCCAGCTGCATGTAAAATAAAGAGTCTTTCAATTTATTGGTCTGACAGCTGGTCTGCATATGTGCCTGTACCTAACCCTACCCCTATGCCAAATATAGCAAATGTTACATACATGGTCCGTTGTTATCAGTTCTCTCAATGTAGTAAGGGGAGCCAGTAACAGAAATTTTCCATCCTGACCCGAAACCGACGTCAGTAGTTTGTTAGTTTTGTGACATATCTATACACATTCACGATATCCAGCAAATTCAGTCAAATCGACCGTCAGTGTCACAGCCCAAACTATGAAAAACACAAAGTGTAAAGATAATGAAGTGTAAACATTAATGGTAGATTTTACAGAATGAAAATGAATATACTTTTATACCAAAAGTGAAGTAAAGGTGATATCTGTATTGACTATATGTGGTGATAATCATGACAAAGTAGAGAATATATATTATTATATGATCTATAAATAATCCACCCCTTGTGTTGGCCCAACTGTTGATAATATAGTGGATAATTCAACCCCTGCTGTAAATTATAAGGATATTAGAAATCAGGAGTTTCGTGACCATATAACATTACAAGGCCACAGGCCGAGTGCTTTTCTACAGGGCACAGAACTCTGGATGCAGAAGTCTGTTCTTGGACCCTTATTGTTCTCCCTCTACACAATTTCCTTGGGAGATGTCATCAGCTCTTTTGGTTTCAAGTATTATTTATATGCAGGCTATACAGAAATCTACTTGTCCACAGCTACGCTAACTCCTGACATCCAATCACGTGTGTCTCCAACTGCCTCCTTGCCATTTCCTCCTGGATGTCTCAATGCTACTTCAAATTAAATCTTTCTAAAACTGAAACAATCATTTTGTCACCTAAACCTAGTCCTGTCCCATCTTTCTCTATTTCTGTTGACAATACCCCCATTTTCCCTATCCAATCGGCACGTTGCCTAGGGGTAATTATTGACTCCTCTCTCTCCTTTTCTAACCACATTAACTATGTTGCAAAAACCTGCCGCTTCTTCCTTTTGCAGTGAAAATCCGCAGTTTCCATTCTCTCCCAACCACCGCTATGCTTATGCATGCTCTCATCCTACCGCGCCTGGACTATTGCAACCTACTACTTACTGGTCTTCCTGCTTCCTAACTCTCTCCCCTTCAGTCTATACTTAACTTTGCTACACATACTGTTTCACTCTCTAATAAACAGGATCCCAAATTTCCTCTGTACCGGACAACAACCTGGCTTCCTGTTAAACAGCTTATTGTATACAAAATCCATCTCCTAACATTAAATCCCTTTGCTCTGCTGCTACCCCTTATATTTCCTCTCTGGTGTCCCCATATGTTCCTGCCCATACCCTCCGCTCATCACAGAACCAGCTCCTGTACAGACCCGCCACTCGTACTGCTTCCTCTCACCTTAAACCTTTCTCTCTTGTGGCTCCCATCCTCTGGGATTCTATTCCCCTCTCACTACGTCAAGAGACCTCATTTAGCAGGCTTAAATCTATCCTTACATCCTACCTATCTGGTAACCAGCACAGTATATCATTGTTTTATTTGCACTGCATACGTCTCACTCCAGCACTTATATCCATTCCATTGTATCTGTACGTTACCCACCTAACTAGATTTTAAACTCTACGGGAAAGGGACCTCCTTACCTCTTGTGGCAAAGCTCTAGCACTTCTATTTATAAAATTTATATATTTATGTACTGAACTATCTATGTATTTATCCCCCTTGTATGACTTTATTGTATTTTGTTACTGTACAGTGCTGCGTCCCCACGTGGCACTTTATAAATAAACTATACATACATACATTATTCATATAATCCTCCATCACTAAGTCTGCCGCAAATAGGTTAGCATATGTAGGGAGAAAAGGTGCACCCATACTAGTGCCTTGTGTTTGGTAAAAATCTGAAATATTTAATATGTCCATGAAATACACCAGTTAAATATCTTATCCCCGGTCCTGCAATTCTCCCTCTATATTATCCCTTTAGTACATAATTAGGCACCCTTACCTGTCTGTCACAGTGTCTCTATATGTTTTAAAAAATCTGTGGTATCCTTAAGACTGGGTACACATGGGCAAATTTTTCCTGGCGCCAGCGAGTGGTAGGCCAGGATGAATATCTGTTGGCAGCGGCGAATGTGACAGTTTGCCACGAGCAATTGTGCAGCTCATAGGAGGCCCTACGATAGGAGATGATTTTCCGACATGTTCGATTCCCTTTTTGCCCGATCCAGACGAACAACGATCTAAATCAGTCTCTGCCGACAACGAAATCAGCACAGATTTTAGCACAGAAATTAGTTTGTAGTGTACCTTATTCCATTATTGCCTGTCTGCTTTCTTAATATATGTCATTTTTTCCATTACAGCAACGGCGCCTCCCTTGTCCAGCTTTTTTTTATTATGATGTCCGGATTAGACTTCAATTCCTTATTCCTTATTTCTTTATGCATGACATATGGACTCTTCACATTTAAAAAGAGAGGACAAATAAAATTGGTTTTATGATGGATGAAAAAAACATTTAAAGGGAGATTTGCCCATAGCCGCTATCTCTCTGGGTAAACCTCCTTTCCGAGATTCTATATGTGGTTTGCACGACTTTAAAAAGTTGTGCAAAAACGTATTGAATTCCTTGTGCTGGCTACAATTAGGGAGTTGAAGTTGTGCTAACTGATATTGAATTTGTTAGTGTGACTTTAAGATCTAGGCCACACTAGCATGTTTTTTGTGCGTTTTTGCACACAATTACGTCTTCCGTTATAATGGCATTGAAATGAAATTTTCGCAATCGCATGCATTTACATAAATTAAAATAGCAAATTCGCATTCGCAAATGTGAGACAACATGCGACAACGCGCCGGAATCGCACACGCAATTGTCCGCGATAAGACTCTTGTTAAATGAGGCTGATAGGCTTTGCACATGTGGGGTTGGTTATACCTAAAGAAGGGGGCAGGTAGCTCCCCAAAATGTTCTATGTTTTTCACATAATATATACTTTGACTCGCTGAAGTGGTCTGCCCCTCTTATCTTTCCTGTTCCTGAGTACATTGCCCCGGGGTAGGCAGGGATGGATTTTTACTTTTTTCCTCCCTAGGCCAGCTAACTTGTACTGCCTGTGCCGCCCCCAAGACTGGCACAGAAGGACAACACAGGCCCCAGATTTCCTTGTGAGTGGGAGAGGGAGACCTGCCGTTCCTAGCAAATCAGCAATCTCTGCCCATTTCACATTTAACAGAAACCAGTAAGGCTCTGCTGTGTGACAACTAATATACATTGTGTAAATTTAATATAGGGATGCAATGCTGCCTAACTTAGGGTTAGGCCACACTAGCGCATTTTTGCACGTTTGCGAGCGTGTTCTCACTCGTGATAGCGCCCGTGATTTTCGCTAAAATGGAAACTGCAGGAACGTAAACATACCTGCAATATCCGATGCGCATGCATAATAGCAAAAACGCTTGCGCCAACACGAAACAATGCCCATACGCATAGAAATCACACACGCAAATCGTGCGATAAGGCAATCAAAAGCGTGCATGCTTTGTAGCGTTGTAGTGTGGCCTCAGCCTTAAACCTTTTTTTTCCCCGCCCCTGGTTGCAGTGTCGCCCTAAGCCATGGCCTAGTGGGAAATCCGTCCCTGGGGGTAGGAGGCCTTGGAACTGCTTACAGCTCCTGGTAAATTGCCACACCTGGTGTGCAAGGGTAAAGCTGTTTATGTTTAGATATTTATTTTGCAGAAAGATAAGTAGTCCAAATGCACATTAACCACATGGGAGCAGACTTCCAACAATCTTCCCACTTCCAAGGGAAGTACGGTTATAACTGGAAACAAAGGCAAGAAGTCGCACTTCAAAGTGAATGGTGTTTTATTGAAAACAGTCATACAATATTTCAGGGGTACAAGTCCCTTCCTCAGGTGTGGGGAAAAATCAAAACACAGGGTTCAGATACCCTCTTGTGAAGTGACACTCCCAAAAAGAAGCAAATTAACATAATTAGCAAGATGTGCGATTAAGAGTTTTCTCTGTCTCTTTCTGATTTTTTCCTTTCAGTGTCAGGAAAGGCAGCAGATTAGAATCTTGGAAATTTATGCTCATAAAAATTGGAAAAATCTGTTTATCTTTTATGGTAGGTAAGGCATACATTGGTTGATTTTAACAGTAGGTTTGATTGATTTGATCACATCTGCCAAAAACTTATTTTGGCCACATTGGGCAGTCTATCGAACAAAAGTACATTTTGGATTTTTTTTAAAGGGACACTAAACTGAAAAAAAATACTTACCTTTTTCCTTTTCTATATTTTTAGTGCTGTCAGGAACTTGATCCCCTTTTGCTCTCAGTGCTACCTGTCACTAGATCTCCTCATGTCCTGTTCAGCTCACTCCTAGTTAGTATGCATGTCTCCTCTCTATGTATCCTCCCACTCCCAAAACTGAAGCACAGCTAGAGTGTGGAGCGTGTGCAGTGGAGATGATCTGTGCCCCCCTACAGCCAATAGCATTCACCCAGTAATTTTGTGTTATAGTGAAAGTAAAATTGCTTTGCAATGGGAAGTGTGAATGTGTGTGTTGGGGGGGGGGGGGTAGATCTAAATTTCTTTAGATACAGTGCTATATTGGGACTTCAGTAACACAGACAGCAACTAACTACAGGATTGGGTATTATCTGCACAGAAAAACAGATAATGTTAATTGGACTTGAGGATAAGACAAAACCATGGTACTTGCACTAGTTTGTGAGGTTATACACTGGCTGAGTCCACATTCCTGGCCTCAATCCTCCATTATAAGGAGCTTGCACTGATCTCCAATGTACTTATATGTCCATAGGTATATAGGGAGAAGCCAAATAACTTCACAGGCTAAGCTGTGTCAATAGTGTTTATTCTACACATGTTCATTTTCATATCCTTAAATAGTACTTAACAAAAAGTGTGTTAAAAACAGACCCACACCCCCCTCTCTACCTACATTAACCCTATACAGAAATACTGTATATTACAGTTTTCCATACAACTCATTTATTTTAGCACTTTGGCACCTGACACATTACTGTGACAGTAATGTACACTAAAACCCCTTTGTTTATAAAGTATGCCAGTGTGCAGATAATATTATATTGTATATGGGGCCTAGGAATGTGCATTGATTATCTTTTCTATGTTTGTATAAATGTTTGACCAGATCAGTAGCACTTACGCTAAATATAGTTGTAAATTAGCCTAATTGGAGTGCTTCCACAATCCTTGTATTGTATGTATCTATTGGGAGGCTTGGTCAAGCTTCCATGTGGTAATAGCACCCCCAACACGCCCCTTTAATGGGAGATCCTATGCCTTTAATATAAATCACTGGATGGATGGCCTCTTCCCTCATTTTAAAAAGCCAAAGGGCGGGGGGGAAGTGATAAAGCCTGTTGTATGGATCCAGTGCACAACTATGAGAAATGCAAAAGTTTGCTAATGGTAATTGAAGTAAAAAAGGTTAGAAGTTAGGACCTTCCAGACTGGGGTTACCTTGACGTGGTTGGAAGGCTTTTCATTAATGTGATCATAGTAATGTATACTAAAACCCCTTTGTTTATAAAGTATGCCAGTGTGCAGATAATATGATATTGTATGGGGCCTAGGAATGTTCATTGATTACCTTTTCTATGTTTGTAGAAACAATATCTAAACATATGATCAATCTCAATGGACAATTTTAATGCAATGCACTGAGCGTTTGCAGTCTGCACTGCATCAAACTAGAACACTGGACATTTGAAACAACACGGCACAATGAGAAATTGTATTCCATTGGATTGTTTGCAGCACAATAGCACTTTATGAACTTGGATATTTGATCAAAGTTGGACCATTAAAGGCAATGGACACTTTCTAAGAGTTGGACACTTTATGGCACTGAATCACTTTATAAACTTTTTAATATGCGATTAATCTTATGTTAACACTAACATGATGCTTTTTAATGTCACTTTATATATATATATATCATCAATCAACGCGTTTCGGCTCAGACACAAGCCGTTGTGAAGACAGCTTGTGTCTGAGCCTAAACGCGTTGATTGACGCTACACCTTTTTGTATTAATAAAATTCTGTTTTATCCGATCCGTGAGTGCCTCCGTCTCCTTCCCTGTGTTTCCAGTTGTGGACAACACCCGGACATTGACTATTGAAGTTATGGAGTGCGGATCGCTGTATCTATTTTATATATATATATATATATATATATATATATATATATATATATAGATATCTATCTCTCATATCTGTATCTAATGCTGCCTTCCTTGATACTACTTACCTGGTGATACAGGAAAATACACCCAAGGGTTAATGTAGGTAGGGAGGGGGATGCGGTCTGTTTTTAACACACTTTCTGTTAAGCACTATTTAAGGATATGAAAATGAACACTTGAAGGTTTGGGGTTTTTTTGCACTTGAAAAAGGTTCCTATGAGGAAAAACACTATTGGCACAGCTTAGCCTGTGAAGTTATTTTGCTTCTCCCTATTTACCTATGGACAAAACCATGGTAGACCAGGAATTGGTCTAAGGATTTTGGGTGATGTAATTCAGAGGTGAGTCTGGCTTTAGGTCCTCACTCTGGGAAAATTAGAAGGTGTGTGTGGGGGGGGATGAGTCTGGGGGGGTGTCATTCATTATGTATCCTCTAATGCTGTGCATGCACAGGATGATGTTTTGTTCTGATCAACTGTTGCAATATTTATGGTCAATCAGGACAAAATATTGATAGTGTTATGAATGTGGCCTTGACGGCCGAGGTACTTACAAGTACGCTTTTAGGAGGAGGTTGATGGTCCAGAAGATATCGGAACACTGAGGCTATTGGAAAGTGTAGGCTGGATTCTGGAGACAAGGTGCTGCTGGGAACTGTTGGTTGGATTCTGGAGACAAGGTGCTGCTGGGAACTGTAGGCGGTTCTGGAGACAAGTGTGCTGCTGGGAACTGTAGGCTGGATTCTGGGAGCAAGGTGCTGTCTGGGAAAATGTAGGCTGGATTCTGGAGACAAGGTAAGTAGCGGGATACAGGCAAGGTTAGGTAAGGTAGGTAGCTGGATACAGGCAAGGTAAGGTAAGTAGCTGGATACAGGCAGGGTAAGTAACTGGTCGCTGATACTCATGGAAGCCAACAGAGCTACAATCAGGCAATGGGAGGAGAGAGACTCCGGATTTTCAAAGTTCGCGCCGGGAGATGCGTCGCCGTTGTGACGTCATCATGCCGACATCGCGGCCCTGGATCGGAGCAACAGGTAATTTTGTGACAGAACCCCCTCCTCTACGGGGGGCCACCGGACCCAATGGCCCAGGCTTTTCCGGAAAGCTCCTGTAGAAATTCTTAATCAAGCGGGGAGCATGCAGATCTGAGTGTTTAATCCATTATCTTTCCTCAGGGCAGAAACCTTTCCAATGGATTAGATACTGGAGAGATCTCCTAAAGAACCTAGAGACCAGAACCTTTTCAACCTCAAATTCTTGTTGCCCGTCAATAGAAATTGGGGTTGGAGGCTGAAGAGGGGTAGAATATTGATTAGAGATTACGGCTTTAATGAGGGAAATATGGAACACATTCAGAATCCGCATGTTGGTAGGAAGTTGGCGATGAACAGCAGCTGAGCCAATTAGTTCCAGAATAGAAAAAGGACCAATAAATTTGGGTCCCAATTTAGCAGAGGGAACACGTAGATTAATATGGGCAGAAGAAAACTACACTTTTCTGAAGGCAGATTTCAGTAGAATGCCAAATAGCCAACATTTGGGCAACAGTCATCAGCAGCAGGAACCTGTGTGCAAAGGAAATCCTGAGGAAAACATCTTGGATTAGTGCCGAAGACAAACTTGCAAAGAATGGTAACATGTGGCGGCACTCAGACTTCAATGGTAAACCCACGTGGTGCGTTCCGTTCAGGACAGCTACCTCCCAGTTGCAGGTATTTATATACCGTATATACTCGAGTATAAACTGTCTAGAGTATAAACCGAGGTACCGATGAAAAAGGAGTAAAAATGATTGACTCGAGTAAACCGAGGGTAGAAAATATGTTCAATAGTTGGTACCATAAAAATAGCAGAATGCAGTAACCAACTATTCCATGGCACTCCAGATGTTTGTAAACTACAACTCCCAGCATGCTTTGATTGCTGGGAGTTGTAGTTTGTAAACATTTGGAGTGGCAAGCTCACATAATAAAAAAAAATAATAATAACATAATAATCACAGTGCCCCAACCCCCACCCCTCCACTGTACTAGCCCACCCCTAAACCATCCATACAAAAGAGTACCTTACTGTTGGTTAGGTGAGGGCTGACAGGCTCTGCAGGTATTGTGAGTTGGCACTACCAGGACACCCAGGCCACCCAGTTGCTGAACCCGATCTAGTTCAAAACATTGGGACCATTGGCTCCAACATCTCCTCCTTCCAGTCTGGGCGTGGACTCGGCCGGGCATTTGGTGTGAGGGCTGCTCCATCCTCCCTCTATGTCCGGTGCAGTCAGGCAGCGCTGCGTAAGCGGGATGCGTGTGATTTGCATAACTTACGTCCCCGGCGTGCCTGCATGTATTGCCTGCGCCTCTGACTGCTCCTCGCTGGAATGCTGTTTGTCCGGTCTCTTCTCCCCCAAGAAGACCCGAGTATAAACTGAGGCCAGGTTTTAAAGGTATTTTTAAAACCTAAAAACCTTGGTTTATACTCGAGTATATACGGGTATATAACAGCGCTACTCACGGAGGATGTATGTGAAATAAAACAAGTCCTTTATTTGTTAGATTTATAAACAAGGAGTAGGTACACTCAGTAACACATCATTCTGATTACCCGCCTGACACATTTCATGGGAGGATCCCACTTCATCAGAGGCCGGGTTCAGATGCCAAAGAGCAGGTATTTATAAGCAATACCTGGGTCCTAAAGGTAAGGTTTAAAGGTAAGTATTAAAGGTGGAATTTAAAGGTAAAGTTTAAAAACAAAGACAAAAACCAACGCTACAAAAATGTAGCTATATTTTGGCATCTGAACCCGGCGTCTGATGAAGTGGGATCCCACTTACCCTCCTCCCCCGAAACGCGCCAGGCAGGTAATCAGAATTATGTGTTACTGAGTGTACCTACTCCTTGTTTTTAAATGTAATAAATGACTTGTTATATTTCACATACACCCTCCGTAAGTATTGCTGTTCATCTTTTTCCTTAGTGCTTTCCTCTAGTGCTGGAGACAACAAAAAAGGAGACTTTCCAGATGAGGCATGAGTTGCATTGTTGTGGGCAAATTCAGCCCAGGGCAGGAGGTGAGACCAATCATCTTGGGTATAGGAAATATAACACCTGAGGTACTGTTCTAGAGACTGATTAATGCGTTCAGTAGCCCCATTGGACTGTGGGTGTTAACAGAAGAAAATTGTAATTTGATTCCCATGGATTTACACAATGCTCTCCAGAAACAAATTGAGTTCCTCTGTCAGAAACTTTCAGTAGGAAGTCCATGAGAGATAAATAATTGAGCTAGTTTTACAGAAGATGGTAGTTTAGGAAGACGGACAAAATGGGCCATTTTACTGAAGCGGTCTACAGTTACCCAAATGATAGTGTTGAAGGAGGAAGCTCAACAATGAAATCCATAGACAAATGGGTCCAAGGTCGGGATGGAATGGGGAGAGGTTGAAGAAGCCCACAGAGAAGAGTTCTAGGAGATTTAGACTGGATACAGCAAGAACAAGCTAGAATAAAGTCCTTAACATCCCTTCTCATGGTTGGCCACCAGAGAGAACGGGCTGGAAGATCAAACGTTTTGTTTATACAGGGTGTCTGTCTAGAGCAATGAGTTTGCCGAAGGATGGTTTTCCGAAAGGTAAATAGGTAAAAAGATTCTACCACACGGGGTGTCAGGAGGAGCAGACTCCTGAGCTGATTGGATTTGGGAACAGAGTTGTGGAGTAAGAGAGGCCAGAATCTTGGTTGCTGGGATTACAGGACCCTTATCCTGGTCAGAAGAATCAGAAGTAATGAAAGATCTGGAGAGGGCATCGGCTTTTGTGTTTTTGGAACCTGGTTCATAGGTAATGATAATATTGAATTGAGAAAAGAACAAAGACTAACGTGCTTTTAAGGTTTTGGATGTATTCAAGGTTTTTATGGTCGGTAAAGATGGTAATAGGCAAAGAAGTGCCTTCTAACAAATGGCGCCATTCCTCGAGAGCCAACTTGATGGCCAGCAGTTCACGATTTACGATATCATAATTCCTTTCATTCGGTAGGAACTTCTTAGAAAAATAGACACAAGGATGGAGTTTTCCTTTGATACCTTGTCTTTGTGAACGGACAGCTCCAGCACCCAAGTCAGAAGCATCAACGTCATTATAGAAGGGGAGACTGGGATCCGGATGAACTAAAATTGGGGCAGAGGCAAAGGCTTCCTTTAACTGGTTAAATGCTTGGAGGGCAGCAGGAGACCAGGAGTTGGGTCTACCACCCCAATGATGGTCAAAATAGGAGAAATGATAGAAGAGAATCCTTTAATAAATTGTCTATAATAGTTAGCAAAGCCAATAAACCTTTGAATGGCTTTGGATCTGGTAGGAAGAGGCCAGTGTTGGATGGCTGAAACTTTGACAGGGTCCATCAAAAAACCTTGGACGGATACAATGTAACCAAGAAAAGATACTTGATGAAGTTTAAAGAGACATTTTTCTAGTTTGGCATATAAGTTATTTTTCCTTAATCGTGCTAAAACCTGCTGCACATGGAGACGATGTATAGGTAGATCTTGAGAATAGACTAAAATGTCGTCGAGATATACAACCATTGAAATACCTAGAAGATCTCGAAAAATGTCATTCACAAACTCTTGTAAAACCGCTGGAGCGTTACAAAGGCCAAAAGGCATCACATGATATTCGTAATGGCCATCACGAGTATTAAAGGCCTTTTTCCACCCGTCCCCTTTGCGAATGCAGATTAGATTATATGATCCTCGAAGGTCTAGTTTATTGAATATTTTAGCTCCTTTGATATAATTCAGAGATGAGTGGTAGAGGGTAATGTTTTTTTATAGTGAACTTATTCAAACCTCTATAATCAATACAGGGACGTAAACCTCCATCTTTCTTTTCAAGAAAAAAGAAACCGGCCCCGGCTGGAGAACTGGAAGGTCTAATGAATCCCCGGGCCAAATGTTCTTTAATATAGTCTTTCATGGCTTTGGTTTCTGAGGGGAATAGAGGATATGTGCGTCCCCGAGGTGGCATGGTACCAAGAAGAAGACCAATGGGGCAATCATAAGGGCAGTGTGGAGGAAGTTTCTCAGCCCGTTTCTTACAAAAAAAAATCAATAAATTAATGATAACTTCAAGAAGAGTTTCCATAGGTTTAATTTCACAATTAATGAAAGAACAAAGAATAGGAAAAGAAGAGACATTTGGAAAAACAAGAACAACTCCAAGATACTAGTTCATTGTTAGTCCAGTCTATGACAGGGTTGTGAACAAGGAGCCATGGAAGTCCTAAGATCAAAGGAGCAGATTGGTGACTTTGGTGGATCACCAAAAAAGATAAACATTCTTGATGGAGTATGCCAATATGTAATAAAACTTTGTACGTAGACTTGAAGATGAATTCAGAGGCCAAGGGGCTGTTTTCAATGGCCAGAACCCGAAAGAGGTTGATGCAGGTGAAGAAGAGGAATCCCCAGTTGTGCTGCGAAGGTAGAGTCAATGAAATTCCCTGCTGTGCCGGAATCGACAAAGGCCTGGGTGGAAAAAGTTTTAGCATTAAAGGTGATTGTCGCAGGCAAAAAGAGTTTCAGTGGTTCAAATTTAGTAGGAGACTTGAGGTTACCTAGAAGGAGCTCCTCCTTAACTTCTAGTTCATGGAGTTTCCCGACTTCAGGGGACAGTTTTTAGCAAAGTGCCCTTGTCTGGCACAATAGAGACAAAGTCCATTAGTATGTCGATATGACTTTTCTTCAGGGGACAGATGAGTGCTGCCAATTTGCATAGTTTCTTCTGCTGAAGAACAGGTTGAGGAGAGGTTTGGGCAGGCCGAGGAAAAGTCTTAGGGAAGTTGGAACAAGCTGCAAATTAAGTCCTCCAACGGGACGGGTAATTCCCTAGAGACTAATTCATCCTTAAGGCGGTCAGAAAGTCCCTGCCAAAAGGCTGCAGTAAGCGCCTCATTATTCCAGGAAGTCTCCACAGCTAGTGTACAAAATTCGATAGCATACTGTCCTACAGAGCGAGACACTTGGCGGAGATGCATCAATTGGGATGAGGCAGCCAAAGTTCTTCCTGGTGCATCGAGGAGCTTGCGAAACATACCCAGGAAATTGGTAACATTATTGACTAAAGGATCATCTTTTTCACATAGGGGGGAAGCCCAAGCCAGAGCATTGCCTTCAAGCAAGGTGATGATGTAACCAACCTATGCTCGGTCAGATGCAAAATAAGATGGTTGAAGTTCAAATTGGATCTGGCACTGATTATTGAATCCACGGCAAGCTTGTGCATTTCCATCAAACCTGGGAAGGCGGAGGTATGCGGGGTTCCCTATGAAGAGAGGAGGCAGGAGCCGGGGGAAGTTGGGCAGCGAGGGAGTCCATGTATTGGGCCAACTGACTTTGATGATGTTCAAAAACATCCATGCGTTTGGACAGAGCTTGGAGTGTTTTACCCATCTCTGCCATGGCCTCCTCAGGCGTTTCCATGGCCTGATTGTTCTGAAATGAATGTGGCCTTGATGGCCGGGGTGCTCACAACTACGCTTTTAGGACGAGGCTGATGGTCTGGAAAATACAGGAACACTGAGGCTATTGGAAACTGTAGGCTGGATTCTGGAGACAAGATGCTGCTGGGAACTGTAGGCTGGATTCTGGAGACAAGGTGCTGCTGGGAACTGTAGGCTGGATTCTGGAGACAAGGTGCTGCTGGGATCTGTAGGCTGGATTCTGGAGACAAGGTAAGTAGCTGGATACAGGCAAGGTAAGGTAGGTAGCTGGATACAGGCAAGGTAAGGAAAGTAGCTGGATACAGGAAAGGTAAGTAACTGGTTGCTGATACTCATGGAAGCCAGGGGTAGCGGAGCTACAATCAGGCAAGATGCGTCGGCGTTGTGACGTCATCACAACAACGGAGCTGTCTACCCGGAAGCACCTGTCTGAAACCAGAGCGGCGCTGGATCGGAGCAACAGGTAAGTTTGTGACAGATAGGAATTTTTGGTTAGTTTTCACTCAATATTTACTTACAACAAAGCAAAAAAAGTTTTAGACATGTCGCCAATTCTCACCCAATTATGTGGTCTTTAAAGGTTTTTAGGGAGATTCAATTAAAGATCTTATCGTTAAAAATGGTGCTAAGTTTGCCCCAACCAATCAGATGTTTTTAAATGTTAAATAATATCTGATTGTCTAGGGCAAAATTAGCACCATTTTTAATGATAAGAACTTTCATTGAATAACCTTGAATGTGTTTGGTCCCTTCTTTAATTCCCACCAGAGAGACAACAGATTGCCTTTTTAAAGGTAATATTGGGTAAGGATTGGGTGTCTAAGCAGCTGAATTGCTTTTACAAATGTACTATTGCACAAGTGAATGACAACATTTTTATGTAGCTTTAAGGGGTATCTGTAGGTAGATTCCTGAGGCAACTGCAGGCTAAAGGTTCAGTGGGTTGTAGTGATAACCCTCCAAAACAGTGAATCTCTGGAATGAGAAAGCCTTGGTGGACTTCAAATCATTAAGGGCATGTCCACCCCCCAAAACTATAATCTCCCCCACTACTGGCCCCACTCTGTAGTGTAATAAAATTCTTACCTGACATCCCAGCTCCAAATGGTTCTCCTGGAATCCCCCCCAAAGTCCCAGAAACTGGCCACCAAGAGGATAGCAGAGTCCATATAGGACTCTACCTCCTGTCTCTCCTCCAGGAGACTTTTGTCCTGCGCACTGCAGCCCCCCCTCCCTCTCCCTCCCGTTTTGCAAGCCCTCCCCCTACCATAAAATCCCTTTGCCCATTAGTAGCTATCCTGCCCCCAGCCCCAACCGCCATTAAAGGTTTTTCAGGAGCTCCCCCGAACCTTACTTACCTTACCTCTCTCCCCTGGTGTTCTCAGCAGCCGTGTCCGTGATTGGCTGCCTCTCAGCCAATCACGGACACGGCTGCCGGTCCCGCCCCCTGCTTGAAATTTCATGCAAGCAGAGGACCAGTACAGTAAGCCGTGGGAAAGAGGTCAGGTAAGTAAAGATCGGGGGAGTTTCAGTAAAATCTTTTATGGCGGTTGGGGCTGGGGGCAGGATAGCTACTAATGGGCAAAAGTCCAAAAATGGGGTGGACATGCCCTTTAAATGTACTACAGCAATAAAAAAATGCAGCATAGATATGTTAAAATGGACCAAAATATGGATTATATAGTAGATAATGTACCCCCTACTGTAAATTATAGGGATATTAGATGTTTCAGAGGAGTTCTGTGACCATATAAAGCATGAGGCTGCAGTCAGGGTGCTCCGAGGTGACATCTGATATCCATATAATTTCCAGTAAGGGGTACTCTATCTGGTATAATTTACCCCTCCTCCCCATTCATTTTAAGGTATCACCTTAGAATTAGCAGCACCAGATGTCCCCTCTGCTGCTCTTAAATGATCAAGCTTAATGGACTTTATAGTCACACTAGGATAAAGACATTTTTGAGCCGATTTTATTCTCTAAACATAAATTCAAACTAAGCTTTTCTCTCCAGTGAACTCTTTATTCCCTGAAAAATGAAAACAAGTTGCAAAGAATAATCCATTTGTATATAATCCTATTTGTCACATAAACTACAAACACAGGATAAGACCTTCCCCTTATGTAGATTTCTCTAGGCACAGATGCCACCTTTTGGGGTGTACAGCCACTACCTGGTTTTTCTAGATATTTATGCTGGGTGGTGGCTGTGTTGTGCAACTTTCAGGCAGGTCCTTACTTTAATTTTAAATATAATGGTGGGAGTAATAAGAAACTGAAATCCTTCAAGACAATTGGCCCACAGGGTTACAGGGGAATCCCTTGGTGGGCAAAGATCCCATTCACCCAAGAAAACAGGAAAAATGTTAAAATTTAAATACAGAACCAACGGGTCAGTGACAAATGCATTTTAATAAACAAAAGGAGCTCTATCAAAACTGCAGAGGCCTGGGCTCCTTTTCGCTAAGGCGCCAACCCCATGTCTCATCCTTCCACAGTGGCAGGCCTTTAGTTCCAGGTAAAAACCTCATTATAGTAAAAACAACATATAAATCCTTATTCTTTTCTGGACTCCAGCTAATGCTAATACTGGAACCAGGACAATAAACATAAGGATGATAAGTTTCCATTTGTGTTACTGTGTGGTCTTTGTCACTGTCTAGTTTCACACCTGTCTTTAAACAAGTAAAATTTATTGTTCATGTCTGTATCTTGGCTCCCATTTAATCCCCTTTCACACTTTCACACTAAAGGTTCGTACACACGTGTGATCGCGGGTCCCAACCCGCGGCACACGATGTGTACAAACGTTTCGTCCGATAATCGGCCCATGTGTAGGCACTTTATCGAAATGGCCGTTCGGTCGGGGACCTGGTGGATCTCCGAATGAACGCCCGTTTCGCCCGATAAAGTGTCCACACACGGGCCAATTATCGTCCGAAACGTTTGTTTGTACACATCGTGCGTCGTGGGTCAGGACCTGCGATCAAACATGTGTACGAACCTTTACATTTCTTAAGCTGGCCATACGCTAGGCAGACATTAGATGGATTTCAGATCTCTATCTAATGTCTAAAGACCACATTTTACAAGCAGCATTTTGTATCTTGAGATGTTCCTATGAAATTGATGTATGAAAAAACAGGCTAGGCGGTTATAGATAGATTGGGCATTTATCTTATGAGAGATTGGACATATGTCTAATGTCTTACGTAGTGTATGGCCACCTTTAGTCTGGGTTCACACAGGAAGTTTTTTTGGCCCAATCGACGATACTTCCATGTATTGGTCGATTGAGCCGAAAAATCTGTGCTGCTTTCGGCCACCGCTGCGACCAATGTTGGTTGAACGGATCGGACAAAAGGGTGAAAATCATGGGCGATGAACTGTCAGCCGCTGCCACTATTGCTGCAACTGACAGACATTTGCCCCAGCCAAGCGCACGCTTGTAGTGATCGATCGGTCGGGACAAATGGTCCCTTCGTGTGTACCCAACCTTACATTTTCTGATTACCTCAAGGTGCCAGAACTGCATGTAACTATAAACCAGCAGAAAGAGAGGATTCTGGGCACCTGTAATAAAACACCGGTACCAGACAGTCATTTAAAACAGCTGATCGCGCATAGCTTTACTAACATATGCCTGATCAGCTGTTAATAAAAAGTTGAGCATGGTACCTGGCATGCACATCGGTGGGCCCTCTTAGTCCCCGGACCCCCCTGCCACTGCAGGGGCTATAGTTATGTGACTGAAGTCAGTAGGAGTGTAGATAGATATGTTAGTGAATGATAATAGAGATATGAAATGTAATGTAGGCCCCTAAACTCATCCTTTAATAGAGGGAGCCAATACCGATCGTGCAGTGTATGGCCGCACTGCCGACCTGTCCCCATACCGCTTATGGGGATCGGTCAGTTCCATGTGTGCAGGTTCCCTTCACAATGTGCTGACAGATACCAATGTCAGCACATTGCAATGGAAATCGCATGTGTATGGCCACCTTAAGGCAAGATGAGTGGTGTGTGATCAAGTATACACACAGCAAGAAATGTAATATGGTTTAAGACTGGAAAAGTTTTGTGTAACTTTGTAATGCCAGCAAATACCAAGTCTTAAAGAATAGGTTTACTCAAGGCAGAAAAAGCTAGCGGTGGATTGCTCTTGCAGGTAAGTTCTTTATCTTCATTCCTGACTCTGTTAGATTAATTGACATTACGCCTTTACTTCCCGCTCTTCTATTAAAGGGCATGTCCACCCTTTTTTTTATAGTTTTCTGTAGTGTAGGGCCCCCTACCCCAGACCCAACCGCTATATTAATATTTGCAGAAACTCCCCCGATCATTACTTACCTTGCCTCTCTCCTCCGACGTTCAGTCCCGGCCCTCTGCTTGCATGAAACTGCTAGCAGGGGGCCAGACCGGCAGCCACGTCCATGATGGGCTGAGAGGCAGCCAATCACAGACACGGCTTCCGGCTATCCAGAACGTCAGAGCAGAGGAGAGAGGTAATGTAAGTAGAGTTCTGGGGGGTTTATGCACAAATAACTATAGTGGTTGGGGGAGGGAGCCCTACACTACAGAAAATGGGATTTGAGACGGGGAGGGAGGGAGGAGGGGGCTGCAGTGCGCATGGCAAAATTCTCCTGGAGGAGAGACAGGAGGCAGAGTCCTATATGGACACAGCCAGGCTCCTCAGTTTTTGGGACTAAGGAGGGACATTACAGGAGAACTTTTGTGAGATGTGAGGCAAGGATTTTTATACACTACACAGTGGGGCCAGTAGTGGGTTAAATTATAGTCTTGGGGGTAGACATGCCTTTTAAAGGCCATGTATACCCTTAAACCCGAATTTCACATACAGCTGCAGGACCCCCCACCCCCACTTCCGGTTTACTGATCTGCTGTGTTCTCTGCTTCCTGGTCACGGCTGTCAGTCACAGAGATGTGCCTCACTGTTGCGCTTCTGCTCGAAACAAGCTCACAGCAGCAGCAGGGGGCGGCACCCAGGTTGTGAGCTTGTGAGTATGTTTAGCTGCATCTTTGGGGAGGGTACGTAAAATCTAACTAGGGTTTTGAAGCTGTATGTGAAATTTGGATTGATGTGTGGACATTCACTTTAATGCAAAAAATTTATAGTTCACTTTCTGAGTGAACAATTCCTTTAAAAGCATGAAAAGGCTAAAGCTGGATACACACCATGGGATACTTTGTCTCAACCAACCATTTGCCACTTGCAAATATCACAATTGAATACAATCTTGGAATAAATGGTGTACCAGCAGAAACACTGTTCAGTGGGTGCAGAACCTGGTCGATATTAACCAACTGGAAACGTCAATAAAAATGATAGATAAGACAGAGTTAGAAGAAAGAACCAGCTGGATAGACAGACAGAAATAAGAAGAAAAGAGAAGGAACTGGGTTTAGACTATGAGCACAAAGCTCACTGGGCTCATCACTGCAAATAAGGTACCACAATATCAAAATAAAGGGATATCAAAGTATCCCAGACTATCAAAAGATAGAATAAAGAACCCCAGTGGTGGACACTGAAAATACTGAAAAGATATATAACACCTTTATTAATACATATAAATCACCTAAAACTTCTAAAAACACACACACTGCGCAGTGGACCCCCAGATAGTAAAAAATGTCTATCAAGAAAAAATAGAAAAGTGGATGATGCCATAGCATATAAACCACACACTGGCTATAAAGCCCCAGGTCCTTGCCCTCCCTTGAAGGAGTCCAAAATAAAGGCGGCAAATATGGATCCTAATATAGTACAGTCCAAAATGCTTATAGTAGCGGATGGTAAGCCAACAGCGTGCAGATAGTAAATAAAGCAAGCAGGATGTAGGGTATAAAAGCAATCAGCCTGCAATCAGGCAGCCTGCATATATATTTTCTGTGTAGTTGTGAAGACTTACAGGCTGGTTGCTTATATATTCTACATCCTGCTTGCTTTATTTACTATCTGCACGCTGTAGGATATGCTACTTCTACTGGACTATAACCATTTTGGACTGTATTATATTAGGATCTATCCTTTTTATTGACGTTTCCATTTGCCACTTGCGACTGGTTAGCCAGGATGAATGACTGCCAATCGTGCCAACAGTAGCCACGGCAGACAGTTTGTCGCAACCAAGTGCGTGGTCCATTCAGGAACACACAATGGTTTTCTGATTCGGATGAAAGAACAGTCGGACTTTGGTTGCAGGCCGCCGAAAACCAATGAAATTTTTTAAGCATGGTCGATCAGCCGGAACAATAATGTAATATGGAGAGCTTTTTCGGGGCAATAAGAGTGATATTGCATCTCATTTGACTTTGGGGCAATAAGAGTGGTATTGCACCTCTCTGTACATAGCCCATTTTACTTTTTTTTTACTACAAATATGCAAACCCAATTAGTACCTCCTTTTAACCAATCGCTTTGCTAGTTTTAAAGGTTGCAACATAAAAATAAAAAAAGGATCACATCTTTACAGGGTTTTGCTTTTGTAACCACAAATGAACCACATTTTTAGTAGATTGTCAGTAAAGGTCCAATCATCACTTTTCCTGATATTGTAAAATACATATCTGTGGTATTCAGTTAGAGTAACTGAAGACATCTTACCAGTCATCCAAAAGGCTCAATAGATACCTGTAGTTTACATTGACATCCTTATTTTACATCTTGACCCTAAAACACACACCATGGGTCCAGATAACGACTGACCTTAACTTGGTAGACAAAAACGTATATATATTAAAAATGTTCTTTATTCAATGCCGTGCATTAATGTTTCCTCATGTTTTCCCAGATATTAACCTCCAAAAAACCTTCATGCTGCTCAGATGTTAATGTTTTCAGTGAACAGATCCATCTGCACTGCTTACTAAGCAATCATATGGCATGCTTATTTTATATAGACTTTTGGGTTAGAATGGATGAGATAGCAGTTACTTTGTTTAGAAACTATTACCCTGGATTACGTTGCTGAAGAGGCGCCTTGGGGATAATGGTCATCGATCTCCTATAGCAATGCAGTTATTTCTATAATGGAAGGGTTAAAGTGAAGGATAACCTAGAGAGAGTCTCTGCCTGACATTTCCATTTTCCATTTTCAATAGAGACTCCCTCAGAACCTCTTAATAAACATAATGGGTAAAAATTATTGGAAGGAAAAACAGGCAGTTCTATTTAAGCAGCATGATTTTGAAATGACACAGCAATAAGAAAAGGGAAAGGCATTGAAGCTGACAGGCTTTGTTTAAGTCATCATGATGTATTATTAATTTGGCTTGAAGAGCCAAATTACAGTTCTTTCTATTTAATTTGGCTTGAAGAGCCAAATTACTGTTCTTTCTATTTCTTCTTCTTCTGTTTTATTCTTCAGTTTTTTTGGACTGTATCTCCTCCCACAGTTTTTGAGCTAGAGACATGAAATTTGGTACAGACGTGCGGGGCATATAGGAGAAGTGTGCTATTACCTAGCTAAGGAATCCGCGGAAGCGTTACGGTGTTATCGGCGAATTTCAGGACATTTTTTTCCATAGACTAACAATCTAATGGTAACAATCCTCAAATGTGGATAATTCAAAACAGTTTGTTTCATGTCATAAACAAAAACTCTGATACCCCCAACACCCACAAAGACACAGGTACACCCACCTACTGACCTACCTACTGACCTAACTATAGTCAAAAAAACAATTTTGACTAATCATCCCCCCAACCTGACACATGTACTTACATCTACTGCCTCTATTACAGTGGCAGCCATACTTAAAGTGTAAATAAAGTAAAAAAAACTAATTTTAACCAATCATCAAAAAAGTTTGTTTTTAACCCCCAACCTGACACAGGTACACACACCAACTGAGCTACCCATTCATTCATGTGGCAACCATATTTAAAGGGTAAGTATACTCAAAAAACACATTTTGACCAATCATCAAAAAAGTTGTGTATGTGACAGCCATATTTAAATCGTAAGTAAAAAACAATCGCATTTATTGTGTGGGCCTAAGCACACCAAATAGCAGCTTTCCAGAGCATCAAATAGGTGCAAATCTCCACAGTCCTCTACCCTAGGACTATAACCCTATAGCTGATCAGTATAGAGTTGAGAAATGCACACTATGTTCAGATGCTTAATACATTTATTGGTGAATCACACACAGAGTTTCGGGGATCATGTTGTCCCCTTCATCAGGTGTCCCCCCTGATAAAGGAGACAGCGTGATCTTTGAAACGTTGTGTGATTCATTAATAAATGTATTAAAGGATATATATATATATATATATACTGTATCGTGTGTATAAAGTTTATTTAAAAAACAATTAAACTGAAAAGTATTTGGAACAGGGATATAGGACTGGTAATTGTTATTCCTACCTTCAGATATTGTTTCTGTGAGGAGCACAAGCCCAAAGAAAACTGTTCTGTCAGTCTTCCTCCTGGCTTCAGCACCGTTTTTAATACAGAAATAGTCCAGGACTAACCTGGCAAATGAAAACTGTACGTGCTGTAGCTCCTCAACTAAATAATATTGTGAGGTTGGAATAATCAATCCCACATCCCTGCCCCATTCTTTTTCCATTTATTAAAAGTAAATTTTTTGAGTATAGTTATCCGTTAAGCATCTGAACATAGTGTGCATTTCTCAACTTTATATTGATCAGCTAAAGTAAAAAACAACAATGTCCTCATCCAGGGCCGGACTTAGGTTAAATAGCACCCTGTGCAAGATTTGCTACTGGCGCCTAGCACCCCCTCCAAAACACCCCCCCCCCCCCAAAACACCCCCCTGGACACACATAATACGCTGCTGAATGCAGCTTGCCTTGGCCTGCTTTAAATAAAGTCTGCCACCTGCGCTTAATGTGTTTCAGTATCTGTAGTGTGTGCTTGTATATATTGCATACATCATTGTGTAACACGTAACGCACTAAATGCACAGACAGAACAGCACAGCATACAGACATCTTAATAAGGCTTACATGTGTTGGTGCTTTGTCTGTGGGGTGGTGCTGATACATATATTTGATCTGCAGAAATATAACTGGGAGGGCTGTGGCACTGATGCACAACTTTGACCTACAGGTCCGTGACTCCCAACTGGTGCCCCCTCCTGGTAATGCAACCTGTGCGGTTGTACGGGTCGCCCATATCAAAGGCAAGCCCTGTCCTCATTATTGTCATTACTGAGTTTTAAAATTTTCAGCACAAACACACACACATTCCCTTCCAAAATGCAGCCAAATTCAAAGTTTATACTTAAACTTTCTCTTTCTAGTTTACATATACATGTATTAGTTGCATATACGCGCTAAAAAGAAAGTCCAACCTCTTTCAATTTCGAGGTTTTACTTACCACAACATAATTAAAAAATTTGCTTGGTTCCTACCTGGTTCTAAAATGAATTAACCATAACCTAAGGGGTAAAACAACACACAACAGATTCCACTGTGTCATTCTTTACTTAACCAATGTGTAGTCAAAATGCAATGTATAAAAAAACAAAGTACACACACATAGCTTGTAGAACCACCTTCAGCAGTAATTGTTTTCTGTATGACTGTATCAGTCTTGTTTTGTTGTGACAGAATTTTGGACTACTCTTCTTTACAGTGTTGCTTAATCTCTCTTAGGGAGAGGTCCCACTATATGCTTTGCATAATGTTTAGTCCATTTTGAGTGCGTTTAGGATAATGGGGCATATTTATAAAGGTTCGTTAAGTTTTCGCGGACATTAACGCATAAATCGCGTTTAACGCGATTTATAAATGTCCGAAAACGGCCGCGAAAAGGTGTCGCCGGGACTGGAAGAAAGAAGACGCCGCCCAAGGGCTCTTTTAAGAGCCACACACTGGGGGTCGACCCCCGCCAAAGGCACTTGTCAGTGCCGCAAAGGCTCTGATAGGGCCAGGGAGGGGGGGTCCCGGTTCGAGCTGCAGGACACTTTAAGCCCCAAAAGACCCTTCTCAGGGCCCTGCTGGAGGGTGCCTCCAGCCCCTCCCAGCGGGCCCTTCCCCTCCCCGCCAGCGGCGGGGCAGGGGGCTTGGAGGGGCTGCTGGGGACCACCCGCCGTGGCCCCTTCCCAGCAGCCCCTCCTAGCCTCCTGTTCCGAGATTGCCGCGAGTGGGGAAGGGGTTGGCAGGGGCTGCTGGGAAGCGGTGGCGGGTGTTCGCCGCCACAGGGGGTCGAGGGCGGGGTGGGCATGCCTCCCGGGGTGGGTGCGATCACCCACCGTGGGTTGTCTTCCCACCTTCTGCCGCAGGGCGGCTAGTATCAGCTGCTTTCGCCACCTTGAAGGTGGCGAAGCAAAACAGCCGATACTAGCAATGCGAAACAGTTACCGCCGCTTTATAAATAGAAGCGGCGGTAACAGGTAAGTATCGGCGTGAAGAGTTAACTTTTTGCGGCCGTTTCCAAACATTAATAAATCACGTTAAACGCGATTTATGCAGAAAGGTTGGCGAAAACGGCTGCGAAAAGTTAACCTGGCTGGTAGTAATTAACAGATTTACTCACAATTGTCCAAATTATTATCTCTCTACCACCATGCTTAACATCTGATATTAGGTGTTTGTGCTGATTTGCTGTGTTTGGCCATAATACACAGTGTCACTTTGGTCATAATATACTGTGCCACTTTGGTGAAAACCAAACAGCTCCACTTTGGTCTCATCTATCCAAAGGAAATTGTTCCAGAAGTCTGTGGTTCATTTTGATGCAACTTAAACATTTAAAATGCTGAGACCTGTAGGGTCTACAATATAGCTCATTAGTTTTTTTGCCGTTTCTCTAAGCATTGCATTCTGACCTTGGGGCAAATTTGCGTGGATGTCCACTCCTGGGAAAATAAGCTGATGGCTTTCTTTTTTGGCATTGTGTTAACATACACCTGAATGCTATAGACCAGCAATTTCCCCAAACTTAAGCACCTGGCTGCCACTTATACTCTTAATTCCCTTGGAAGCAGTTGAGGTGCACTGCTTTTGAATTTTGTCTCCCCCCTTACAAGTGCATAGGAAACACTGGCAGAAAGGGGTGGTGCAGGAGGAATTTCACTCCAGGCACCACTGAATATCGACAGACAGCGAACCATAGGTGGAGCAGGTCTACCACCCTCCTGTAGACAGGCATGAGTATAACTGCAGTGGATTGCTTAATATCTTGGATGACTCCAATAAACAGTACCTGTAAAGCTTTGTACACACCACCGAGCGCGTGTGCATGCGCAATGAATGGTCATTTCTGTAATAATCACACCTGTCTGCCTTCAGTCGGAACGCATACACACATGCAATTATCGTTCGAAGTGACCCTTCACCGCCTATGTGCGTCAAGGTCTCTGGCAGAATACCTTGTTTGACCACATCTCCATCTCACACAGATGCTGACTTTCTTTCTGATTGCAGCAGCCATTCACTGCTGAGACGATGATGTTGCAGCCAATGACCGACTCTGCATTCCAGTGCACCTTGTCTGTCCTGTGCGCATCCTTTGTAAAAGCTCTCTGAGCTTGCAGAGGAGTTGAAGAACAGGGAGAAGTGCAGAGGTGAAATATAAAGATTATTGGCTTCGAGGTTTGGAGGGGTGGGGAAGGTAAGCATAGATTTTTGTTCTGGGGTGGACAAATCTACAGCAGCTAATAATCAAAAAACCCAGGATTAGTCTCTTTATATAAAAAGTGGTAACTTTATGTTGTTCTGGAGGCGGGTAGGAGGGAGGGGTATGATCATAGGCCTGGAAGGAACCACAATTAACCTAAATATTTGCATCCCTATAAACATAAACAACTATTTTTTTCTATTGAAAATAACTTTATTAACTCTTCTATATGAATGAAGAACCAACACAGCCAATAGAAGTTACATAGGGTGGTATACCAGTAGTAATATAGGGTAGTATAGTAGTAGTAATATTGTGTAGTATACCAGTAGTAATATTGTGTAGTATACCAGTAGTAATATAGGGTAGTGTCGTAGGAGCAATAAAGGGAGTATAGTAGTAGTAATATAGGGAAGTGTAGTAGTAGTTATATAGGGTTGTATATCAGCAGTAATATAGGGTAGTATAGTAATAGTAATATAAGGAAGTGTGGTAGTAGTAGTAATATAGGGAAGTATAGCAGCAGTAATAAATTGTGGTATAGTATTGTAATATAGAGAAGTGTAGAAGTAACAGGGTATTATAGTAGTAGTAAAATAGGGAAGTGTAGTAGTAATATAGGGTAGTATAGCAGAAGTATAGTAGTAGTAATATAGGGTAGTGTTATAGGGTAGTGTAGTAATATAAGGTAGTGTAGTAGTACTAATATAGGGCAGTATAGTAGTAGTAATATAGGATAGTATAGTAATAGTAATATAGGGTAATATAGTAGTAGTAATACAGGGAAGTGTAGTAATATAGTAGAAGTAATAAAAGGTAGTATAGTAGTATTATAGGGGTGTTGTAGTAGTAATATAGGATTGTATAGTAGTAGTAATATAGGGTAATGCTACACATAGGGTAGGGAGCAGATTGAGTGCGCATGTCAAAATTCTCCCGGAGGAGAGACCGAGGCAAAGTTCTATATGGACTCTGCCAGGCTCCTGGGGGCCAGTTTATGGGGACTTTGAAGGGGCATAGCAGGGCAGCCATTAGAGCAGGGGATGTAATGTAAGGATATTATACACTACAGCGTGGGGCCCGTAGTGAGTTAAATGATAGTTTTTAGCGGAAAGATCAGCGGCACAAGGGTGGGGAACTTACCAATTGGTTCCTTTCTCAAGATTATGGGACCGGTGTGGTCGATTAAATCTGATTGAAAGAAATCGGATTATGTATGGGTACTTAGTCTACTTCCTGTTTAGATATTGCAGGAGACTAGAGCAAATACAAAGAACGTACCAGCAATCTTCAATCCTCATCTGTTCTCGACATCCCCATGGAACTTGCACTGTATGCGCATATGCAAGCTCTTCGGGACCTGTCACAAGAAACAGCGGAGGAGCATGAGACTGTAAGTTTGGTAATGCGGTCCTGGCTCTGATCATTTAATTGAAGAAACGGGTGTTAAGGACAAGCTTCTTCTCTGTTCTTCAATTGAAACTCAAAAAACCCAAAACCGGACTTTCAGCAGTGGGAGATAGTTCTATTTTATTACCTCAGAATAAAACAAGTAGTGCAAGGTTGGTTAGTGCGCCAGGATAAGGTACAAGAGTACAAAGTAAGATTTCACTTTTGAGAATGTTCAGGCATTAAAATTGGAAGTGTATTGCAAGCACTAACAGTTGCCTTAGATAAGGCAGGCATGTCTAATCAGGGTAACTGAGCTAGAAGTGCATTAACAAGGAGAACCTCAAGTTCCAAAAGATCACAAAGCAAATTTGGGACTTAACAAGCTTGATTAGCGGGGCTGCTGGTTGATCTGTAAATTTGCAGCAACCTTTCCAAAACATTGACAGCCGGCCTGATATGGTTAGAAAACATGTGGAACAAAGTACAACATTGTCACGTTTGCTTTATGCAAAACACACCTGAGATAAGTATTTATGAGGTGTTACCTTCTGGTGCAACTACCGTCTCTTTCACCTGCACCATTCCATGCATTCAATGTTAGTGCTATATATTGTATTGGAGGGACGTCACCGATGTGTACCTTTTGAGAAAGCCGCGGGGGTACGGGACGAAACGGGCCATCAGGGTGGACCACTCACCCACCGTTTCTGATCTAGTAGCTCTCATTGCTGGGATAGAAGATTACCTATGCCTGCACCTCCAGGGATTGCTTATACCCCCCTCTAGTTGGTTGAGCCAACACAGGGACAGAATAAGTTATAAACTATACGCTGTTAATACTAGGAGTTCCCTTGATATACTTTTGTAAGTCGTACTGTGTAGGATTTACCATAGTATGGCACTGTGCACTTTACAGTTCATCCTTGGTTACTTGAATTATGTATATGAGATGCGGCTATTTGTATATTATATATTTAATGGTTTTAAAATTATTCTGTTTGCACATGATATAGTTCCCAAAACGTAGTGTGCATACTGCAATAAAGGAATGATAAAATTTTTTCACGATAATAAGTGAGCTGATGCAGACTTCTCCTTTTGAAATGTTTAGTCTGTTTTTCTGCATCTGTCAGCACCCCCCCTATTATGACTAATATTTGGGGGGAATTTTTTACTTAGTGCCATACCTCCCATCTTGACCTATATTCAATGTTAGGGTGGGGGGGTCCTCTTCAGTTTTCAATGGATATATACTGGTTATCATGCTAGGAATCTGTTTGGGTTTTTTTTGTTGGGTTTTGTTAGGTTGAACTACAGTAGTCCGTTGTTAATAAATTGTTTTGTTTTTTAAATGTGAATAATCAATTTGATTACTCACCGAAAGATAAATAGATTTTATGACTCTGGCAGGGGAAACGGCATTATGAATTTATTATTAAAATAAAAAAACTGCCCATTATATCTATAAAAACTATACTTGATGTAGTTATTAATGTCATTCAGTGAACCATTGATGGATTGAAATATCTTTGATTACAGAGCTGGCTTTCGAAATAAAAGAAACCAAAGCACACTTTGGCTGTATAGGACAAGGGCTGTCATACAGAGTTTCTTGACCGAAAAAAGGGATCGGACGGTAGTACTTGTTATGCAATCATAAAGTGGGCCATAAAATTGGTTCATGCTGAAGATATTGGCCGCAACACTTTTTAATTCCACCAGACAGACTACCACCAGTGAACTGTCTGATTGGAAAATCTTTAGGTGATCCCCAGGGTGTCTGCTCATTGGCCATCACAGTCAGGGAAGTTCACAGAGTGCCTCCACAGCATTTTTCTCTTTAGTTTGTGGACAGTATACCAAGAATTTGTCTTTCCTCAGCCGGGATTTTCCATCTTGTCGCACACATATTCTCCCTGCACATAATTCTTCTGACCTATTTGCAATCCATTATTTTGCTCCTACTAAAAAAACACAGTTGATATGTGGGACAGGGGCAGAGCTAGGATGGGAATCAAAAAACGCCACCATTTTTTCTCACCTCCTGGTTATAGTATTATGCATGTACAGAGCCAGCCTTAGGAATGTCTAATCAATTGAAATACAGCACTAGTGTATTTGCATTTCTTCTGTAAGCAATATATTAGTTCAAAGTATGCCTAGCCATCATTAAACTAAATAAAGAGAGCTTTCATTTTTAGAAGACTTTGGGTAATTAAATGCTGTTAATTGTCAGTTGGTAGGGTGAGAAGCTTGTTGTCCTCATATTGACTTCTCCAGTGTCTTTTTTTGTATCGTGGTATCTGGGTTACTTATGCTTTAATGTTCTTGCAAGCAGCTATGGATATCCCCATGAGTCTACTAGATCCATTGACGAGAGGCATTTTGAGAAAACCACATCGATTAAAATACTAATGTTGTTATAATGTTTAATGGTACAGACGATCTCTAATTATATGACCTAAATACCAGGCCTGGTGGTTGATCGGGACCTAAATATGGCCTATGTGTCAGACAAGTTGTCAATATTGGTTAAACTGTCAGTTAAATGGAAACTGGGAAGAGATTTTAAACTCCACCACACAGAGTTCCTTTATAATATAAACGAAAAGCTTAGTGTTTAGAACAGAACTATGCTTTAAACACTGCTGTATACTTCCTGTAACCATTGCTATGTCGCGTCTAACTTTGGATTGCTTGTATTTTGTGCTGTACTTAAACAGACATACATCACAACTTTGTGTAGCTTGGAATGGTATGTGGGCAGGGTGTTATCCATTGTCTTTCCGCCTCAACCCACTAGACCAAAGGGGGGTTCGGATGTCCAGGATAAAGGGACATAAGAGGTATGAATTATTCCCTACTCATACACATGCTGTGCTTTGTGGTGAATGGTGGTTTGTTGAGAAGGGTGCTTTAGGGTACTGCAGAGGGGTGTGTTTGTGGGTGTGTGTGGAGTTTATGGTGCCTGGAATGCCCCCACCTTTCGCCTGCTCATGATAAGAGTGAAACTGAATGTGGCATCAATCTTCTAAAGTAATATTCAATTGTAGTGATTTCGTCTTGGTCATTCTCATTTTTTAAACAGTAAGGCCTGGACACAGGACCTATTCTACGCTTACTTCGACCAAAGGTGTATGATTAATATTATGAATTTATGTTAGTTTGGTTGTGACAGGGCTTAAAATTCTGAACATTATTCACTACATAAACGACATGATTTCAGTCTTATTTTTTAAAAGGACAACGCACCCTCATAAGAACATCTTTTAGAAAGAAGGGCCTCTCTTTAAAAATACATTGATATATCATGTTTGTCTATGAATTCATTACTGTATGCCTTGCTAGTTCTGGAGGCCTCATGGAAACTGAGCAATTTTAGGAAACTGTAAATGAGCTGTACTGAGCTGGGCATGCTCAGAAGAGGCAGGGCAGAAGACAGGGAGATTAAAATTCCAGTCATTGGCTATGGGGTCAACTGTCAAAATCATAACTGCAGTTACTAACTGGAAGGACCAGGAAGCAGAAAACAGGGAGGAGAGGAAAAAGGACAATTGTGAGGATTTCAGGTTAGACTGTATATATTTCACATTTCAAACTAGTACCATTTAGGGTTTTGGGGGGTGATTTACCTTTATGTAGCGTTTTAATTAGGCTAGACTTGCCCCTTAAACTAAAACGACACATTTATTACACTGCAAAAACATTTCCATTTGAAAGCCCTTGTAATCCCTTTATAACATCCCTCAGTGAGGTTCTACTTGAAGGTATGTGAAGATCGGAGTTTTTTCGATGTTTGAAGAACTCCACAGCTATTCTTCGTCACTCTGACGTCCAGGCATGCTCCATCAAATTCTTGCCATTAAAAAAATAGCGATTGTGCATACCATGAGCGTCTGTTGAGTGACCAGAGAGACCTGGGGGAGTGGAGTGAAGTGTCGGACGTCAGGAAGCACTGTGATTTTCAAAGATAGAAATCCATAGGATCTTCACGTTAAAGTGACAAGTAAAGCCTCACTGAGGGATTGCGGCGGGCTAAGCTAAAAGGAAACGATTGGTTTTATAACATTCCTCCTATAAGTCATTCGTGCATATTGCAATGTAATTCCACCACTTAAGGCTCATACACATGCTAGATTTCTGAGCGACGAACGACCCTGAGACGATACATGGCGACCACGGCAGAGAATCGTCCATGGTGTAGCGTTCGGGTTTGGGGGTAGTTGTTGATCCCCCTGGCGATCGGCGAACGGGGACCCCCGACTGAACACTCAACCGGGACGATTCTCGGCCGAAACGGTTCCGTCGCACATGTAACGCTGAATGTTGGGGGTCGATCCTCGCTCGGGAAATCGAGCTGTGTACAAGCCTTTAAAGGGTTAAGACCCAGGCACTGTGGCTACTAGCAAAAATATAAAGTGCTACCCCGTCAGTGCTCACAGGAAACAGCTATAGAACAAGCAAACTAAAGGACCTGAGTGCACACTATAGCAAGCTAATTCTTTATTCATGCATCATAATACAACGTTAGGGGAAGCTTGTCCCTTTTGTCAGGTTTCGAGGGGCAAAGTGTTCCCCTAATTTGGATGAATAATAAAAGAATCACCTTGCTATAGTGTGCACCCTGGTTCCTTGTTTGTTTGCTTGTGAAGATTACAACTCACCAGGATGAGTAGGGACTCTTTTTCAAATGATCCTAAGCGGATCCAGATCCAGTTTGCTGATAGGGAAAGCCTCTCAGTAACTGGTCAGCAAAAGGCATTGTCATTCATCTGAAACTAGCCTAAAGCTCATGTTATCTTCTATAAAGTTTGGACAATGATGTCATGTGATGCAAATATATTATAAAATACTGGTCACAGTTTATTAAACAGAAAGAGCAAAGTTGGCGTGTATTAGGAAAAACAGCTAGCAAATTAAAAAAAACATTCACAATAAGTAAGCAGAGAAGGCAGCTTCCAAACCTAACAAAGTCACGGTAGTTGATTTTCACAAGGGTATATAAATTGTCCAATTTCTTCAGTTGATTATACGCAAGTTTGGAGGTTCTTAGAGATCCTTGTGCATTCTGCAGTCAGTCAAGCTAATGGTTCTTTACTTTGAACCACTGTAGAACTAACAATTTCCACTGCACAGATCCCCTACTCTTTTTACCATTGGTATCGTGTATAAAGGGTGTTGCGTGGTCTTCACTCGTTTCTATTCCTGATGTTTCTTTCGTTGATGTTACGTTGCAGGTTAAGTGACCTTTCTCAGGACAATGGCTTTTCCATAAACATATTGAAATTCTGTGTTATGGGGATGACAGAGGAAAACTGAGGATAATACAAGCATTACAAGCAGATATAAAACTGGTTGACATGTGACGGAAATCTGAAATCAAAGATACAAGGACATGTTAGAGGAGAGAGAATAATACAAGCTAATTTCTATAATATTAAGAGGACACACTACTCTGGGCGACGGAATGGAATCTGCAATGTTTGAGTGGTTACCTATATTGACATGCACTGCTCTGGCTTTCACGCACAAAACGCATTGCAAAACCAATGTGAGACATGCACTAGTTCTGGCCTAAGCTTAAGTTATGGGGTGCACAAAATCGGCAATTTCTTTAACATCGGCTTTTATTCACACGTAATCAACGGGAATTTACAGTGTACTAACATCGTTATAGCAGAAAATTGATATAAAAAAAAAGTGATCTAAATATTCCAGAAATCTATTAGATATACAGAAAGGTGGCCATTACACATGGATTCAACAGCAGTGTTGCCGACAGATCCACATTGTATATGTCAAGACAACATGCTGGGGGGACCACCACACGAGACCCAATCAATCCCCATACGTGGTTATAGGATGGTCAGCCGTGCGGCCATACACAGTAAGATCATATCGGCCTCTTTCTTAAAGTAAGGGAGCCAAATATGATCTTACTGTGTATGGCCTATTACTGACCTGTCCTTAATGCTGGCTATGGTCATTCCTCGCCACACGATCGGTCGGGAAGAGCCCTACACCCCCACCCCCCCCCCCAACTGATAATAATTGATTAATCCCGACAGGACAGGATTTACCCATTAAAGGGCATTCCACCCAAAATTTAAACTTTTGATTGTGGTAGGACAGCTCCCCCAGCCCCAACCGCATTAATATTAATTGTAGAAAGTCGCCCGATTCTTCACTGCCCTCTCTCCCTCTGGCAGTGTTCAGCCCTCTGCTTGCATGGCATGAAACAGGGGGCGGGACCGGCCGCCGCGTTCGTGATTTGCTGTGAGAGGCAGGAGGCTGCAATGGCTGAGCATGCCTCAACCTTGATGAGGTTGAGGAAGTCTCAGGGCACAGCATGAGTCACACACTGCTCCTACACAGCAGTTCCTGGACCTTTGGAGGGACAGCAGGGGAACTATGTTGAGCAGGAATGTAAGGTTAGGATGTTTTTTAAAACTATGAGTGGCCAGGTAAGGGGTTAAATTTAGTTTTGGGGGTGGACATGCCCTTTAACATGATAGTGTATGGCCAACTTAAGGACAATTTATAGACAGACACAACAAAACATAACTGTGGAGAGGCAATATGTAAATGAGGGAAAGGCCTGGAAACAAGGTAAAACATGGGTCACACTTAGAGTTAAAGCGTTACACATGTCAGATAAATTTTCGCATGTTGCACACGAAAGACCTATCGAGGACATTTTTGTGTGAATGAAGATTAACGATCTTCTAAGACAAAAAACGATCCATGACGGCTTTTCGGCGATCAGCCTGGCGGATTCGTTCTGGCCGTTTGTCGTTTGTTTGTACATAGTCGGCAGAGGGATTATCGGTAGAGTGTGATGGCAGATTTGAATGAAATAAACATGTGCAACATTCGAGATCACACGATATTCCAAACATCACTTAATACGTACGTAACACCTTAACGAACATTATCTATCCACTATTGATGTATGTAACAGGCTCGTTTGGCAGAAAATAGTAATAAGAGGGCTTAAGAAATCAGATGAGAGCCAGTGGCAAAATAATAAAATTGGTTTAGGAGAGCTAACCAAGATAGGAGGATGGTATCACAAATGATTGTGTAACTTATCAAGACGCTCCCCAGCACCAATCAGATCTGTATGATTAATACCAGAGACATAGAATTGGAACTACTATATGCTTCTTAAAATACACAAAGAAGGGTAACCCTGGCGGTCTATAGTATCTGGATCAGCACTCTGGACAGAAGGCATATCAGGCTGGGTCGAGCGATCTTGAAACCTGTTGTAAGGAAAAGGTCTAGCTATTTCCAAGAAACGAACTGATCTGCGTAAACAAACTTGAAGATATAGGGCCCCTCCAGAGGAACAATGTGGCAACAATGGAGTAAGAATCACTTTATACGAACATTCCACATACAGATGGTTATAGGCCGCCTGCAAAGAATTTCTGGAAAAGGATGGGCACACAAATACTTCCTATTCGGGCAGAAATTACCGACATAAGATGGGGAACCAGTATGGTATACACACTTTGCACCCCAAATGCATTATTTCATGGTTAAACTAAAAAGGGGACTTTCCACCTGTCAAAAACCATGCCACGAGCTGATGTACCCCCTCCGCTACATAGATGACATATTCATAATATGGACAGGTAATGAACAAGAACTCATTCAATTTCACAAACAATTTAATGACTTTCAACCAACTATCAATTTAAACTGAACGAAATCCCCACCCCTCTCACAGGCACGTTCTAGATATACCATCCATATCAGGCCCCCCGAACCAAATAGTTTGCAAACCACCACTACCCCCCCCTATCGACCACGCCCCCCACCCAGACGGACAACCCCCCCATAAACCATCATCTAATGTATGGGTTAGCTCCCAGCCCCTTCACCCGACACAATAAAAACACTCCATCATTACAGCCAGGCTTTACAATATAAGCGGAATGTTCGACACTATGAAAGAGACCACCACCTCGAAAACACCTCAAAGCGGACTCATTAAACAGGGGGCTACAACAAAGGATTGTGGATCAAAACATCCATACAGGACCATCAGGGATTCCCAGGAAATCAACTTTGCAATACAAACCAAAAAACAGAAAACAATTCGAAATCCCTCTAGTCGTCACATTACAATCCAATAAAGACCTCAGAAAAATAGCCAAGGATCTACAGTGTTAAACTTCACAAGGATGGATGGTTCCAAAACATATTTCCACACCACACTTTGGCATTCAGGCAGCCCCAAAATCTAAAAAGACTAATAACAAGAAGGCTCCTTGATTCAAACCAAAACAAAAATGAAAACCATCCCTGTAGCAAAAAAACAATGCACAAACCTTCCCACACATCTGCAATTCAGCAAAAATACAGAGTCCAGGCACATTAAAAGGAAGACAGGTAATCCATGGTCAATACATTAGATGCCCAACAGGAGGAATGTAGTTAGGAGAGACTGGCCAAAAGCCTGGAAAGAGGAATACACACCACCGTTTACTATAACAAATAAAATGGACACACCAATTAGGGAACCATTTTAACAGACTCACAAGCTAAAAAGATCTAAGAATCTTGGTCCTTAAGGGAACTTAAAACAGAGAATGAAGGAAGGTATTATGGGAGTATAAATAATTGAAACATGGTAAAGGGGAGGGGCACTGTGGTCTCCAACCAAGTTTATTTTAAATGAAATGCCAGGTTCATACCTTTAAAAATAGCCATTAAACCACCTCTGTACGTGCTGCACAGCCAAAAAAATGAAGAAATCACTGATCAGAAAGTTAGGGGTGGGAGGTCTGAATCTGCGGTCAGCAATACTGTGGTCCTTCTCTAATCTGCAGTGGCACATGCTCAGTGCATGACTAAAGGGTAGGATGGGTGGAGAAACAGCACAGCCCACAGCACTGCTTTTTGAAAATGCCTCCCATTTGCTGCCCTTCCCAAACCGTGGGCCCTGTGTCCATTCCCCTTGCAGCCCCCTGTGCCCCTCCCACTCACGTGTATCTGTGGCCCACACAATCGCGGGTCCTGTGCCCCCTTCCCTGGGAGGCGCAGGGGAAAGGCACCAAGGGGCCTGCAAGGGCGATCGGGCCATGGGGGCCCCCGAGGTAGGAGGAAACCAGAAGAGGGACTGTCACATGGTGTCAGTGCCAGTAAGCAGGAAGTGCAAGGGATCTGGTGATGCTGCAACCATATCACACATATAAATTTAAATAGCTTCAATCTAGTAAATAAAATAATAAAGTTAATTGCAAAAATCCTCAGGAATCCTGTCAATTACCTAAAGTCATTTTTGGACTCAGTCCCCTTTAAACATCTTTGGAGAAGGGACTGAGCCTGTGCCTTGGATTATGGCAAACTATTATAGATTAAGAACTGCCAGGACATCAAGCAGAAATACAAAACATCGGTAGAGACATTGGGACAGTAAGGTGCCATACATCTATAAGATTTTTACTTACCCGACGAGGTTCACGCGAGTTCCTTCGATCCTGCCGGAAACCGCCTTTCCCCCAACGTTAACATTCGACTGACATGCGATCGCAAATGAATGGATTTTGCGATCGAAATGTCGGTCGAATGTTAAGGATCGGGAGAAGCGGTGCCGGCAACATGAGAACACGCGTGAGCGCCTCGGTAGGGTAAGTAAAATTTTTAGGAGTGTATGGGGACCTTTAAATTACATGGAATTCCTTTTACTTCACACTTTAGAAACCGACCACGAGTATATCAGCCCCTTTGATTCCACAGTTATCTTGTGCCTTATCTGTTTTGTCCCTTGCATTGACTTTGTTAACACCTCCACCCTGAATTCCTTTTCTCTGGTTATTTGAACTATGAGCCAAAGGTTTGTAAATATCAGAGAGAAACCACACTTCATGTATTCAGCAATAAAGGTATCACCTTTATACCACTTTGATATTGTTAGTTCAAAGGGGGAAGTCATGACAGAAATGTACGATTCATTGATTGCTAAGGTTAGTTAGAAAAGTAAGTTGGTAAACACGGAATTGTTCCTACGTGAGAGTGGTAGTGGCGGGATGGATGAAATAAGATAATTTGAAAGTTGTAATCGGAATAATGGAAAGAGAGCGTTAGAAAGTTAGATAAGGAAAAACGACCACACGCGATTCATTGTAGTGAGCCTCAGCCTTAAAAAAGAAAAGGACATGTAGTGTGGGAGTTAGTGCACATATAAGGGAGCGGAGAAAGGAGAGGAAGGGGACTGGGGTTTATTTAAAAAATATATAGTATATGTATATTCTGGGTTAGGTAAATAGAGGATGAGGAAGTATAATGTGGAGTAGGAGATAGGGTAAGGAGGGCTGATCGTACGGTGGGCAGTGGGGGAGAAGGGCCAGGATTCGAGGAAGGAAATATCACCAGCCGCAACCAGGAGAATGGAGGGACAGAGGTTGATAGTGGGATTTTGGTTGTTCACCTAGGAAAGGAAAAGTAAGGATAAAAATAGAAGGGTGCAATATGTAATAGGCATGCCAAAACAATAGGTTTGAAGTCATGGCAAAGATTTGATGAGTAGGTTAACAGTTATGTGATGAATAATCTGGAACATGGTTAAGTGGGATTTATGTGGCCGCAGAGGAGCGGGGTGTTGGCAGAGTCAAAATCTTGAAAAACTCTGAATAAATTCTGGTGTTATCAGCCTACACAAAATGCTGCACTTGAAAGAAGGATACAAGATCTGACCAATTTTCCTTTATCATTTAGTGGGATTTCTTTCTCTATACTCATTTTGCCAAAACTTTTACATGCTCAGACCTCAAATCACTGATACATACTCACAAATGGATACACTTAAAACACCACACTGCTACCACACAAATAATAGAGAGTACACCAGCTCAGAATGCCCCATGACATCTGCCCTTATAGTATATAAATGCAATGTTGACAATCAAGCTAACAACCACCTCCCCGGATTTCCAGGGTCACTGAATCCCCTTGCTAGATCCGTCCAGTGCAGTAGGTACAGTAAGTAATGTATATAATCCCAGTCTCAGAAATACCATAGGCAGCTGCAGGTTAATGTGCGTAGGATTTTCTATGTGCTGTCAATCACAGGGCAGTTCTGGATACATTTTTGAAACAAAATATTCGCTTCTCATTTGTCTCGGCTGCGTCCATGCACGTAAATGGACGAATCTAAGCAGAAGAGAAGAACGCAGAGGAACGAAGGCTGGTAAGTAGGTTTACCAGCCACCCTACCAGGCAAAGGTAAGAACCCTACAAGTCATTGTTTTGGGGGGCAAGTAGCATTAGATCAAAAGTTTTTTGTGATGGGGTGTACAGACCCTTTAACAACATAACAATTCAATGGTTACAAAACAAGGGGATGGGAGCAGCAGATGCACTGAGCAAAACAGAAAGGGGGGTTCTAGCCACCCAATATACCCCATAAACACGTCCTGTGATATAATGAAACCTATATATTTTAAAACTACATGTGGACGGCCAAGCTATACCCCATGGGAGGGAATTTATTAAACTTCCTTCAACGTCAATACATTTGATAAAGATTGCCCATTTTCTCGAAAAATATTACTTCAAAATATTGAGCTGTTGATAGTAAAAAAAGGCCATATGCGTCCCTATTTGGAATGGATCCCGATGCGTCCCGAATATGGAAACCCTGTCAATCCAATCTTCAGTGCCACAACATCTCGCAAATGCGGTCTGAGTACACCGATTTGAGAATATCTGGACACCCCGCCAAACCTGATTATGCTATTTAAGTGAGATAATGATTAGCAGATTGACCATAACACCATAAGCATTTATAAAGGAAAAATGATTTTAGCCATGCAATAAGATGCAAGAGTGTAAAACGCTATGCAAATAAAGTAAACCTTGGGTAAAAAAAAGACCTACCATTGCATACATTTTGAAAATAATGCGCCATAAATGAACAAACCATTTGTGTGGATAAAAAATTAGGCCTTTCTCCCATTAAGACCAAAGATCTGGCTGATGTTCGGGGCGACGCCCACGGTTTATTACAAACAGAGATTGTATAATTGTATGGGCATAAACACAACATAATATGTATAATGTGGTTGGATCCTTTGATTGGTAGCCTGGAGAATGACTAGATACCTTCTACACTGAAAGGGAAATTATCAATTTAAAAGTAAAATACAAACCTGAAATCACTTTGCCGATTCTTTATGAAATGCGATTCGATGCCGATTCCTAAGAGAAAGAGTTGTTTTAATTTCTTTCTTTTCACTGCAGGAGTGTTACGTATCAACAACCGCCTCCATGCTGCTGCTTCCAATCAAACTGTAATGCCTAAAATAGCTTTCCGGGAAATGTTCCCTTGCATGAGTCACTTAGCTCCATCATGAGGACGCAAATGTAATACACTGCTGTTTATACAAACTGCAGGGTTTAAAGACTGAGCTAAGTTTTACAGAGCCTTCTTTGCTGAGATATAATGCCCTTAAGATTGCAAATGACATCTGGGAGCTAATGTCCAGCTGCATGTAAAATAAAGAGTCTTTCAATTATTGGTGCTGACAGCTGGTCTGCTATGTGCCTGCTACCTAAACCTACCCTATGCCACATATAGCAAAGGTTACATACCATGGTCCGTTGTTATCAGTTCTCTCATCTCATTAGTAAGGGGAGCAGTAACAGAATTTTCCATCCGGACCGAAACCGAGTCAGTAGTTGTTTTAGTTTTGTGACAATCTATACACATTCACGAGATCCAGCAAATCAGTCAAAATCGACCGTCAGTGTACAGCCCAACTATGGAAAAACAAAAGTGTAAAGATAATGAAGTTGTAAACATAATGGTAGGATTTTACAGAATGAAAAATGAATATACTTTTATACCAAACGTGAAGAGTAAAGGTGATATCTGTATTGACTATATGTGGTGGATAATCATGACCAAAGTAGAGAAGACTATATTATTATATGACTCTATAAATAATCCACCCCTTGTGTGGCCCAACGTTGATAATATAGTGGATAATTCAACCCCTGCTGAAAGTATAAGGATATTAGAAATCAGGAGTTCGTGACCATATAAAATTACAGGCCACAGCCGAGTGAGTGCTTTCTACAGGGGCACAGGAAACTCTGCGATTGAAGAAGTCTGTTCTTGGACCCTTATATTGTTCTCTTCTACACAATTTCATTGGGAGAGTCATCAGATCTTTTGGTTCAAGTATTTAGTTTATTGCAGGCTATACAGAAATCTACTTGTCACAGCTAGTAACTCCTGCCATCCAATCACGTGTGTCCCAACTGCCGCCTGCCATTTCATCCTGGCTTGTTCAATGCTACTTCAAATTTAAATCTTCTAAAACCTGAACAATCATTTTGTCACCTAAAAACTAGTCATGTCCATCTTTCTCTATGTTGTTGACAATACCCCCATTTCCCTATCACAATCGGCACGTTGCCTAGGGGTAATTATGGACTCTCATCTCTCATGTTCTAACCACATTAAAAACTATGTGCAAAAACTGCGCTTCTCCTTTTGCAGTGAAAATCCGCAGTTTCTCCATTCTCTCCCAACCACCGCTATGCTTATGCTGCTCTCATCCTACGCGCCTGGGACTATTGCAACCTACTAACTTACTGGTCTTCCTGCTTCCTAACTCTCTCCCCTTCAGTCTATACTTAACTTGCTACACATACGGTTTCCTCTCTAATAAACAGGATCCAAAATTTCCTCTGTACCGGGACAACAACCTGGCTTCCTGTTAAACAGTTATTGTATACAGAAAATCCATTCTTCCTAACAGTAAATCCCTTTGCCTCTGCTAACCCCTTATATTTCCTCTCTGGTGTCCACCTAGGGTACTGCCATACCCTCCGCTCTCACAGAACCAGCTACTGTACAGACCCGCCCACTCGTTAATGCTTCCTCTCACTTAAACTTTCTCGTGTGGCTCCCATCCTCGGGGATTCTATTCCCCTCTCACTACGTCAAGAGACCCCCTCCATTTAGCAGGCTTAAAATCTATCCTTACATCTACTATCTGGTAAACCAGCACGTTATCATTGTTTTATTTGCACTGCATACGTTCTCACTCCAGCACTTATATCCATTCCATTGTATCTGTACGTTACCCACCTAACTAGATTTTAAAAACCTACGGGAAAGGGACCTCCTACCTCTTGTGGCAAGAGCTTCTAGCACTTCTATTTATAAAATTTATATATTTATGTCCTGAACTATCTATGTATTTATCCCCTCTGGTAGGACTTTATGGTATTTGTTAATGTACAGTTGCTGCGTCCCACGTGGCACTTTATAAATAAAAGATACATACATACATTATCATATAATCCTCAGCACTAAGTCTGCCGCAAATAGGTTAGCATATTAGGGCGAAGAAGGTGCACCCATACTAGGCCTTGTGTTGGTAAAAAATCTGAAATTTTATAGTCCATGAAATACCACCAGTTAAATATCTTATCCCCGGTCCGCCAATTCTCCCTCTCTTATTATCCCGTTAGTACATAAATTGAGGCACCCTTACCTGTCTGTCACAGGTCTCGATATGGTTTTAAAAAATCTGTGGTATCCTTAAGACTGGGTACACATGGGGCAAATTTTTCTGGCGCCAGCGAGTGGTAGGCCAGGATGAATATCTGTTGGCAGCGTCGAATGTGACAGTTTGCCACGAGCAATTGTGCAGCTCATAGAGGCCCTACGATAGGAGATGATGTTCCGACATGTTCGCTTTCCCTTTTGCCCGATCCAGACGAACAACGATCTAAATACACGTTCTCTGCCGACAACGAAGGATCAGCACAGATTTAGCCAGAAATTTTTTTAGGGTTTTTTTTTTGTAGTGTACCTTATTCCAGTATTGACTGTCTGCTTTCTTAATATATGGTCATTTTTGCCATTACAGGCAACGGCGCCTCCATGTCCAGCTTTTTTTATTATGATGTCCGGATTAGACTTCAATTCCTTATTCCTTATTTCTTATGCATGACATATGGGACTCTTCACATTTAAAAGAGAGACAAATAAAATTGGGTTTTGATGGATGAAAAAAAAAAAACATTTAAAGGGAGATTGCCATAGCCGCTACTCTCTGGGTAAACCTCCTTTCGAGATTCTATATGGGTTTGCACGACTCTTTAAAAGTTGGAAAAACGTATATGAATTCCTGTGCTGGCTACAATTAGGAGTTGAAGTTTTGGCTAACTGATATTGAATTTGTTAGTGTGACTTAAGATCTAGGCCACACTAGCATGTGTTTTTTTGTGCGTTTTTGCACACAATTACGTTTTTTTCTTCCGTGATAAGGCATTTGAAATGAAATTTTTCTTCGACATCGCATGGCATTTTACATAAATTTTAAAATAGAAAATCGCATTCGCAAATGTGAGACAACAGCGACAACGCGCCGGAATCGCACAGCAATTGTCCGCGTAAGACTCTGTTAAAATGAGGCTATAGGCTTTCACATGGTGGGGTGGTTATACCTAAAGAAGGGGGCAGGTTAGCTCCCCAAAAGGTTCTATGTTTTCACATAATATATACTTGACTGCTGATGAAGTGGTCTGCCCTCGTATTCTTTCATGTTCATGAGGTACAGTGCCCCGGGGTAGGCCAGGATGGATTTTTACTTTTTTTCTCCCTAGGCCAGCTAACTTGTACTGCCTGGCCGCCCCCAAGACTGGCACAGAAGGACAACACAGGCCCCAGATTTCCTGTGAGTGGGGGGAGGGAGACCTGCCGTTCCTAGCACCTCGCATCTCTGCCCCATTTCACATTAACATAAACCAGTAAGGCTCGGCTGGGTGACACTAAGATAACCATTGTGTGTAAATTTAATATAGGGTGCAATGCTGCCAACTTCGGGTAGGCCCCACTAGCGCATTTTGCACGTTTGCGAGCGTGTCTAACTCGATGATAGGCGCCACGTGATTTTCGCTTAAAAATGGAAACTCATGGAAACGTAACCATACATGCAATATCCGATGCGCATGCATAATAGCAAAACGCTTGCGCCAACACGAAACAATGCACTACGCATAGAAAATCACACACGCAAATCGTGCGTACGGCAATCAAAAGGTGCATGTTTGTTGTAGCGTTGTAGTGTGGCACTCGCCTTTAAACCTTTTTTCCCGCCCCTGGTTGCAGGTGTCGCCCTAAGCCATGCTAGTGGGAAATCCGTACCTGGGGGGCGTAGGAGGCCCTGAGAACTGTTACAGCTCTGGTTAAATTGCCCACCTGGTGTGCAAGGGTTAAAGCTGTTATGTGTAGATATTTATTTGCAGAAAAAGATAAGTAGTCCAATGCACATTAACACAGGGAGCAGACTTCCAACAATCTTCCACTTCCAAGGAAGTACGGTTATACTGGAAAAGGAAACAAAGGCAGAAGCGCACTTCAAAGTGAATGGTGTTTTATTGAAAACAGTCCTACAATATTTCAGGGGTCACAAGTCCCTTCTCTCAGGTGTGGGGAAAAAAATCAAAACCAGGTTCAGATACCCTTTGTGAGAAGGACATCAAACAGAAGCAAATAACAGAATTAGCAGGATGGCGATTAAGAGTTTTCTCTGTCTCTTCTGATTTTCTTTCAGTGTCAGGAAAGGCAGCAGATGGAGATCTTGGAAATTTTGCTAATAAAAATTGGAAAAATCTGTTTATCTTTTATGCGTAAAGGTTAGGCCTACATTGGTGATTTGAACAGTGGTTGATTGATTTGATCACATCTGCCAAAAACTTATTTTGGCCACATTGGGCCGTCATCGAAACAAAAAGTCATTTTGGATTTTTTTTAATAGGGACACTAAACTGAAAAAAAAATACATACCTTTTCCTTTTCTATATTTTAGTGCTGTCAGGAACTGTGGATCCCCTTTTGCTCTCAGTGCTACTGTCACTAGATGTTCCTCATGTTCCTGTTCAGCTCCTCCAGGTAGTAATGCAGGTCTCCTCTATATGTATCCTCCCACTCCCAAAACTGAAAGCACAGTCGAGTGGGAGCGTGTGCAGTGGAGTTGATCTGTGCCCACCCTACAGCCAATAGCATTCACCAAGTAATTTTGTGTTATAGTGAAAGTATGAAGTAAATGCTTGGCAATGGGAAGTGTGAATTTGGGTGGTTGGGGGGGGGGGGGGGGGGTAGGGTAGATCTAAATTCGTTAGATACAGTGCTATATTGGAATTCAGGAAACACAGACAGCAACTTACTACAGGATTGGGTATTATCTGCAAAAGGACAGAAAAACAGTAATGTTGATTGGAACTTGCGGATAAGACAAAAACCATGGTACTCACTAGTTTTGTGCGGTTATTACAATGGCTGAGGCCACATTACTGGCCTCAATCCTCCATTAAAGAGCTGCACTGATCTCCAATGTTACTTATATGTTCCAGAGGTATATAGGGATAAGCCAAATAACTTACAGGGTAAGCTGGGTCAAGAGTGGTTATTCTACACATGTCATGGTTCTATCCTTAATAGTACTTAACAAAAAGTGTGTTAAAAACAGACCAAACCCCCCTCTCTACCTACATTAACCCTATACAGAAATACTGTATATTAAAGTTTTCCATACAACTCATGTATTTTGCACTTGGCACCTGACACATTACTGTCAGAAGTACACTAAAAACCCCGGTGTTTATAAAGGATATGCCAGTGTGCAGATAATATTAATTGTATATGGGGGCCTAGGAATGTGCATTGATATTCTTTTCTATGTTTGTATAAATGTTTTTGACCAGATCAGTAGCACTTACGCCGAAATATAGTTGTAAATTAGGCACCAATTGGAGGCTTCCACAATAATTGTTATTTGATGTATCTATTGGGAGGCTTGGTCAAGGCCATGTGTATGGTAATAGCACCCCCAACACGCCCTTTAATGGGACGATCCTATGCCTTAATATAAATCACTGGATGGATGGCCTCTTCCCTCATTTTTAAAAAGCCAAAGGGCGGGGGGAAGTGATAAAGCCTGTTGTATGGATCCAGTGCACAACATGAGAAATGCAAAAGTTTGCTAATGGTAATTGAAGTAAAAAAGGGTAGAAGTTAGGAACCTTCCAGCTGGGTTACCTTGACGTGGTTGGAAGGCTTTTCATTAATGTGGATCATAGTAATGTATATAAACCCCTTGTTTATAAAGTATGCCATGTGCAGATATATGATATTGTATGGGCTAGGAAAGGCATGTTTCATTGATTACCTTTTCTATGTTTGTAGAAACAATATCTAAAATATGATCAATCTCAATGACAATTTTAAGCAATCACTGAGAGGTTGCAGTCTGACTGAATCAAAAACTAGAACATGGACTTTGAAACACACGGCACAATGGACATTGTATCCATTGGATTGTTGCAGGCACAATGCACTTTGCGAACTTGGATATTTGATCAAAGTGCGACACATTAAAGCAATGGACACTTTCTAGAGTTGGAAACTTTATGAACTGAATCACTTTATTAAAACTTTTAATATGGATTAATTTATGTGAACACTAACATGATGCTTTTTACTGTCACTTTATATATATATATATCATCAATCAAGCGTTTCGGCTCAGACACAAGACGTTGTGGAAGACAGCTGTGTCTGAGCCTAAACGTTGATTTGACGCTAACCTTTGTATTAATAAAATTTGTTTATCGATCCGTGCGTGCTCCGTCTCATTCACTGTGTTTCCATGTGGGAAAACACCCGGAAATGGACTAGTTGAAGTTATGGAGGCCGGATCGTGTATTAGTTTATATATTATATATATATATATATTATATATATATATATTAACTATATATTATATATATATATATATATATATATATATGGCTCTCTCAGGCTGCCTTCCTTGATTACTACTTAACATGGTGATACAGGAAAAATACACCCAAGGGTTAATGTAGGTAGGGAGGGGGATGCGGTCTGTTGTAACACATTCTGTTTAAGCATTATTTAAGGATATGAAAAATGAACACTTGAAGGTTTGGGGTTTTTGCACTTGAAAATAGGTTCCTATGAGGAAAAAACACTATTGGCCAAGCTAGCCTGTGAAGGTATTTGCTTCTCCCTATTTACATGGACAAAACCATGAGACCAGGAATTGTTCTAAGATTGGGGTGAGGTATTCGAGGTGAGTCTGGCTTTAGGTTCCTCACTCTGGGAAAATTGAAGGGGTGTGTGGGGTGGTGGATGAGGTCTGGGGGGCGTTGTTGTCATAGCATGAGTTGTATCCTCTAATGAGTGATGCACAGGATTGATGTTTGTTTGATCAACTGTTTGCAATATTTATGGTCAATCAGGACAAAATTGATATTTTGTTATGAATGTGGCTTGACGGCCGAGGTACTTCAAGTACGGCTTTTAGGAGGAGGTTGATGGTCCAGAGATATCGGAACACTGAGGCTATTGGACAGTGTTATAGGCTGGATTCTGGAGACAAGGGCTGCTGGGAAAATGTTGGTTGGATTTCTGGAGACAAGGTGCTGTGGGAAAGTTAGGCTGGATTCTGGAGACAAGGTTCTGCTGGGAACTGTAGGCGGTTCTGGAGAGACACATGTGCTTTGATGGGAACTGTAGGCTGCGATTCTGGCGAGCAAGGTGCTTCTGGGAAAATGTAGGCTGATTCTGGAGACAAGGTAAAGTAGCGGGATACAGGCAAGGTTAGGTAAGGTAGGTAGATGGGGAAGGCAAGGTTAAAGGAAGTAGCGGATAAGAAGGGTATAAGTAAACTGGTCGCTGATACTCATGGGAAGCCAACAGAGGACAATCCAGCAATGGGAGGAGAGAGACTCCGGATTTTCAAAGTTAGCGCCGGGAGATGCGGTCGCCGTTGTGACGTCATCCTGCCGGGACAATCGCTGGCCCTGGATCGGAGCAAAGCAAAGCAAACAGGTAATTTTGTGACCAGAAAAACCCCCTCCTCTACGGGGGGCCACCGGACCCAATGGCCCAGGGCTTCACGGAAAGCTCCTGTAGGAAATTCTTAATCAAGAGGGGAGATTGCCAGATCTGAGTGTTTAATCAATATCTTTCCTCGGGCAGAAAGAAACCTTTCCAATGGATTAGAACTGGAGAGATCTCTAAAGAACCTAAGACCAGAACCTTTTCAACCTCAATCTTGTCTGCCCACGTCCCAATAGAAATTGGGGTTGGAGGCTGATGAAGAGGGGGGTAGAATATTGAGTTTAGAGATTACGGCTTTATGAGGGAAATATGGAACACATTCAGAATCCGCAGGTGTAGGAAGGTTGTGCGTGAAAGCAGCTGAGCCAATAGTTCCAGAATAGAAAGGACCAATTAAATTGGGTCCAATTTAGAAGAGGGAAACGTAGAGATTCAGATGGGCAGAGAAAACTACATTTTCTGAAGGCAGATTTCAGTAGAATGCCAATAGAACATTTGGGCAAACAGTCATCAGCAGCAGGAACCTGTGTGCAAAGGAAAAATCCTGAGGAAACATCGTTTGATTAGTGCCGAAGGACAAACGTGCAAAGAATGGTACAGTGGCGGCACTCAGACTTCAATGAGTTAAACCCACGTGGTGTGCGTCCGTTCAGCAGAGATACCTCCAGTTGCAGGTATTTAGATTACCGTATATAACTCGAGTATAAACTGTCTAGAGTATAAACCGAGGTGTACCGATGAAAAAGGAGTTAAAAAGATGGGACTCGAGTAAACGAGGGTAGAAAATTATGTTCAATAGTTGAGTACCATTAAAAATGCAGATGCAAGTAACCAAATATCCATGGCACTCAGATGTTTGTTAAACTACAATCCCAGCATGCTTGAGCTGGGAAGTTGTAGTGTGTAAACATTGGAGTGGCAAGCTCACATAATATAAAAAAAAAAAGTTTTTAAAATAATAACAAATAAGCACATGCCCAACCCCCACCCATCCACTGTACTTAGCCACCCTAACCATCCAAACAAAAAGAGTTACCTTACTGTTGGTTTGGTTAGGTGAGGGCTGACAGGCTCTGCAGTATGGTGAGTTGGCACTACCAGACACCCAGGCCACCCAGTTGCTGAACCCGATCAGTTCAAACCAGTGGGACATTGGCTCCAAAACATCTCCTCCTTCCAGTCTGGGCGTCTGGACTCTGGCGGGCATTGGTTGTGAGGGCTGCCTCCATACTCCCTCATGTCCGGTGCCAGTCAGGCAGCGCTGCGTAAGCGGGAGCGTGTTGTGATTTGCATTAAAACTACGTCCCCGGCGTGCCTGCTGTATTGCCTGCGCCTCCTCTGACTGCTCCCGGAGGGATGGAATGCTGTTGTCCGGTCGCTTCTCCCCCAAGAAGACCCGAGTATAACTGAGGCCAGGTTTTTAAAGGTATTTTTAAAAAACCTAAAAACCTTGGTTATACTCGAGTAATAAGGGTATATAACCAGCGCTACTCACGGAGGATGTATGTGAAATAAAACAAGTCCTTTATTTTTTGTTAGATTTAATAAAACAAGGGAGGTAGGTACACTCAGTAACACATATTCTGATTACCGCCTGACACATTTATGGGAGGATCCCACTTCATCAGAGGCCGGGTTCAGAGGCCAAAGCGCAGGTCTTTATAAGCAATACGGTGGTCCTAAAGGTAAGTTAAAGTAAAAGTATTAAAGGTGGAATTAAAGGTAAAGTTAAAAAACAAAGACAAAAACCAAACCTACAAAAATGTAGCTCTATTTGGCATCTGAACCCGGCGTCTTTCTGATGAAGTGGGATCCACTTACCCTCCTCCCCCGAAACGCGCAGGAGCCATCAGAATATGTGTTTTACTGAGTTGTACCTACTCCTGGTTTTAAATGTAATATAATGCCCCCCTTGTGTATTTCACATAACCACTCCGTTGTATTGCTGTTCCATCTTTTTTCTTATGCTTCTTGTGCTGGAGACAAACAAAAAAGAGACTTTTCCAGATGAGGCATGGTTGCCAATTGTTGTGGGCAATTCAGCCACAGGGCAGGAGGTAGACCAATCATCCTTGGGTTATGGAAAATATAACACCTAGTGTACTGTTCTAATGACTATTGAATTGCGTTCATTAGCCCCATTCGGACGTGGGTGTTACCAGAAAAATTGTAATTTGATTCCCATGGATTTACACCAATGCTCTCAGAAAACAAAATGAGTTCCTCTTTCAGATAATTTCAGTAGGAATTCCATGAGAGATAAAATAATTGAGCTAGTTTTACAAAGATGGTATTTTTAGGAAGACGGACAAAATGGGCATTTTACTGGAGCGTCTACAGTACCCAAATGTAGTGTTGACGAGAGGAAGCTCTCAACAATGAAATCCATAGGACAAATGGGTCCAGGTCGTGATGGAATGGGGAGAGGTTGAAGAGCCACAGAGAAGAGTTCTAGGAGATTAGGACTGGATACGCAAGAACAAGCTAGAATAATTCCTTACATCCTTCTCCTGGTTGGCCACCGAGAGAGAAACGGGCTTGTGGAAGATCAAACGTTTTGTTTATTACAGGGGTGTCTCTAGAGAAGAGTTTTGCCGAAGAGGATGGTTTTTCCGAAAGGTAAATAGTTAAAAAGATTCGTACCCACACCGGGTGTCGGAGGAGCAGACTCGCTGAGCTAAAAATTGGATTTGGGCAACAGAGTTGTGAGTAAGAGAGGCCAGGACTGGTTTGCCTGGGATTCAGGACCTTATCCTGGTCAGAAGAATCAGAAGTAATGAAAGATCCTGGAAGAGGACATCGCTTTGGTGTTTTTGGAACCTGGTCATAGGTAATGATAATATTGAATTTGATAAAGAACAAAGACTAACGTGCTTTTTAAGGGTTTTGGATTATTCAAGGTTTTTCATGGTCGGTAAAGTGGTAATAGGCCAAAGAAGGTGCCTCTAACAATGGCGCCATTCCCTCGAGAGCCAACTTGATGGCCAGCAGTTCACGATTTGACGATATCATAATTCCTTTCATTCGGTAGGAACTTTTAGAAAAATAGGACACAAGGTATGGAGTTTTCCTTGATACCTTGTCGTTTGTGAACGGGACAGCTCAGCAACCCAAGTCAGAAGCATCATACGTCTTATAGAAGGGGAGACGGGATCCGGATTGAACTAAATTGGGGGCGAGGGCAAGGCTCCTTTAAATGGTTAAATGCTTGGAGGGAGCAGGAGACCATGAGTTTGGTCTACCACCCCAATGAGGTCAAAATAGGAGAGAATGATAGAAGAGAATCCTTAATAAATTGTCTTAATAGTTTGCAAAGCCAAATAAACCTTGAAATGGCTTTGGATTGTGTAGAGTAGGCCAGTGTTGGATGGCTGAAAAACTTTGACAGGTCCATCAAAAACCCTTGGACGAGATACAATTAAACCAGAGAAAGATAACTTGATGAAGTTTTTTAAAGAGACAATTTTTTCTAGTTTGGGCATATAGTTATTTTTTCCTTAATCGTGCTAAAACCTGCTGCACATGGAGGGACGATGATAGGTAGATCTTGAGAATAGATAAATGTCGTCGAGATATACAACCATTGAAATACCAGCAGATCTCGAAAAATGTCATTCACAAACTCTTGTAAAACCGCTGGAGCGTTACAAAGCCAAAAGGCAATCACATGATATTCGTAATGGCCATCACGAGTTATTAAAGGCCTTTTCCACCCGTGCCCTTTGCGAATGCGATCAATTAGATTATAATGATCCTCGAAGGCTAGTTTATGAATATTTTAGCTCCTTTGATATAATTCAGAGATGAGTGGTAGAGGGTAATGTTTTTTTATATGAACTTCTTCAAACCCTATAATCAATACAGGGACGTAAACCTCCATCTTTCTTTTCAAGAAAAAAGAAACCGGCCCCGGCTGGGAGACTGGAAGGTCTAATGAATCCCCGGCCAAATGTTCTTTATATAGTTTTCATGGCTTGGTTGCTGAGGGAATAGAGATATGTGCGTCCCCGAGGTGGCATGGTAACCAAGAAGAAGACCAATGGGGCAATCATAAGGGCATGTGGAGGAATTCTCAGCCCTTTTCTTACAAAAAAAAAATCAATAAATTAATGATAACTTCAAGAAGAGTTTCCATAGGTTTAATTTCACAATTAATGAAAGAACAAAGAATAGGAAAGAAGAGACATTTGGAAAAACAAGAACAACTCCAAGATACTAGTTCATTGTTAGTCCAGTCTATGACAGGGTTGTGAACAAGGAGCCATGGAAGTCCTAAGATCAAAGGAGCAGATTGGTGACTTTGGTGGATCACCAAAAAAGATAAACATTCTTGATGAGTATGCCAATATGTAATAAAACTTTGTACGTAGAACTTGAAGATGATTCAGAGGCCAGGGGCTGTTTTCAATGGCCAGAAACCCGAAAGAGGTTAATGCAGGTGAAGAAGAGGAATCCCCAGTTGTGCTGCGAAGGTAGAGTCAATGAATTCCCTGCTGTGCCGGAATCGACAAAGGCCTGGGTGGAAAAAAGTTTTAGCATTAAAGGTGATGTGTCGCAGCAAAAAAGAGTTTAAGTGGTTCAAATTTAGTAGGAGACTTGAGGTTACCTAGAAGGAGCTCCTCCTTAACTTCTAGTCAGGAGTTTCCCGACTTCAGGGACAGTTTTTTAGCAAAGTGCCCTTGTCTGCACAATAGAGACCAAAGTCCATTAGAATGTCGATATGACTTTTCTTTCAGGGACAGATGAGTGCTGCCAATTTGCATAGTTCTTTCTCGAGAAGAACAGGTTGAGAGAGTTTGGGCAGGCGAGAAAAAGTCTTAGGGAAGTGGAAACAAGCTGCAAATTGAAGTCCTCCACGGACGGGTAATTCCCTAGAGACTAATTCATCCTTAAGGCGGTCAGAGTACCCTGCCAAAAGGCTGCAGTAAACGCCTCATTATTCCAGGAAGTCTCCACAGCTAGTGTACAATTCGATAGCATACTGTCCTACAGAGCGAGACACTTGGGGAGATGCATCAATTGGGAGAGGCAGCCAAAGTTCTTCCTGTGGCATCGAGGAGCTTGCGAAACTACCAGGAAATTGGTAACATTATTGACTAAAGGATCATCTTTTTCACATGGGGGGGAGCCCAAGCCAGAGCATTGCCTTCAAGCAAGGTGATGATGTAACCAACACCATGCCGGTCAGATGCAAATAAGATGGTTGAAGTTCAAATTGTATCTGGCCTGATTATTGAATCCAGGCAAGCTTGGCATTCCATCAAACCTGGGAGGCGGAGGTATGCGGGTCCCTATGAAAGAGGAGGCAGGAGCCGGGGGAAGTTGGGGCAGCGAGGGAGTCCATGTATTGGGCAACTGACTTTGATGATGTTCAAAAAACATCCACTGCGTTGGACAGAGCTGGAGGTTTTAACCCATCTCTGCCCATGGCCGCCTTCAGGCGTTTCCATGGCCTGATGTTCTGAAATGAATGTGGCCTTGATGGCCGGGTGCTCACAACTACGCTTTTAGGACGAGGCTGATGGTCTGGAAAATACAGGAACACTGAGGCTATTGGAAACTGTAGGCTGGATTCTGGAGACAAGATGCTGCTGGGAACTGTAGGCTGGATTCTGGAGACAAGGTTCTGCTGGGAACTGTAGGCTGGATTCTGGAGACAAGGTGCTGCTGGGAACTGTAGGCTGGATCTGGAGACAAGGTGCTGCTGGGATCTGTAGGCTGATTCTGGAGACAAGGTAAGTAGCTGGATACAGGCAAGGTAAGGTAGGTAGCTGGATACAGGCAAGGTAAGGAAAGTAGCTGGATACAGGAAAGGTAAGTAACTGGTTGCTGATACTCATGGAAGCCAGGGGTAGCGGAGCTACAATAGGCAAGATGCGTCGGCGTTGTGACGTCATCACAACAACGGAGCTGTCTACCCGGAAGCACCTGTCTGAAACCAGAGCGGCGCTGGATCGGAGCAACAGGTAGTTTGTGACAGATAGGAATTTTTGGTAGTTTTCACTCAATATTTATTACAACAAGCAAAAAAAGTTTTAGACATGTCGCCAATTCTCACCCAATTATGTGGTCTTTAAAGGTTTTTAGGGAGATTCAATAAAGATCTTATCGTTAAAAATGGTGCTAAGTTTGCCCCAACCAATCAGATGTTTTTAAATGTTAATAATATCTGATGTCTAGGGCAAAATTAGCACCATTTTTATGATAAGAACTTTCATTGAATAACCTTGGAAGTGTTTGGTCCCTTCTTTAATTCCCACCAGAGAGACAACAGATTGCCTTTTTAAAGGTAATATTGGGTAAGGATTGGGTGTCTAAGCAGCTGAATTGCTTTTACAAATGTACTATTGCACAAGTGAATGACAACATTTTTATGTAGCTTAAGGGTATCTGTAGGTAGATTCCTGAGGCAACTGCAGGCTAAAGGTTCAGTGGGTTGTAGTGATAACCCTCCAAAACAGGAATCTCTGGAATGAGAAAGCCTTGGGGACTTCAAATCATTAAGGGCATGTCCACCCCCAAAACTATAATCTCCCCACTACTGGCCCCACTTGTAGTGTAATAAATTCTTACCTGACATCCCACGCCCAAATGGTTCTCCTGGAATCCCCCCCAAGTCCCAGAAACTGGCCACCAAGAGGATAGCAGAGTCCATATAGGACTCTACCTCCTGTCTCTCCTCCAGGAGACTTTGTCCTGCGCACTGCAGCCCCCCTCCCTCTCCTCCCGTTTTGCAAGCCCTCCCCCTACCATAAAATCCCTTTGCCCATTAGTAGCTATCCTGCCCCAGCCCCAACCGCCATTAAAGGTTTTTCAGGAGCTCCCCCGAACCTTACTACCTTACCTCCTCCCCTGGTGTTCTCAGCAGCCGTGTTCCGTGATTGGCTGCCTCTCAGCCAATCACGGACACGGCTGCCGGTCCCGCCCCCTGCTTGAAATTTCATGCAAGCAGAGGACCAGTACAGTAAGCCGTGGAAAGAGGTCAGGTAAGTAAAGATCGGGGAGTTTCAGTAAAATCTTTTATGGCGGTTGGGGCTGGGGGCAGGATGCTACTAATGGGCAAAAGTCCAAAAATGGGGTGGACATGCCCTTTAAATGTACTACAGCAATAAAAAAATGCAGCATAGATATGTTAAAATGGACCAAAATATGGATTATATAGTAGATAATGTACCCCCTACTGTAAATTATAGGGATATTAGATGTTTCAGAGGAGTTCGTGACCATATAAAGCATGAGGCTGCAGTCAGGGTGCTCCGAGGGTGACATCTGATATCCATATAATTTCCAGTAAGGGGTACTCTATCTGGTATAATTTACCCCTCCTCCCCATTCATTTTAAGGTATCACCTTAGAATTAGCAGCACCAGATGTCCCCTCTGCTGCTCTAAATGATCAAGCTTAATGGACTTATAGTCACACTAGGATAAAGACATTTTTGAGCCGATTTTATTCTCTAAACATAAATTCAAACTAAGCTTTTCTCTCCATGAACTCTTTATTCCCTGAAAATGAAAACAAGTTGCAAAGAATAATCCATTTGTATATAATCCTATTTGTCACATAACTACAAACACAGGATAAGACCTTCCCCTTATGTAGATTCTCTAGGCACAGATGCCACCTTTGGGGTGTACAGCCACTACCTGGTTTTCTAGATATTTATGTGGGTGGTGGCTGTGTTGTGGCAACTTTCAGGCAGGTCCTTACTTTAATTTTAAATATAATGGTGGGAGTAATAAGAAACTGAAATCCTTCAAGACAATTGGCCCACAGGGTTACAGGGGAATCCTTGTGGGCAAAGATCCCATTCACCCAAGAAAACAGAAAAATGTTAAAATTTAAATACAGAACCAACGGTCAGTGACAAATGCATTTATAAACAAAAGGAGCTCTATCAAACTGCAGAGGCCTGGGCTCCTTTTCGCTAAGGCGCCAACCCCATGTCTCATCCTTCCACAGTGGCAGGCCTTAGTTCCAGGTAAAAACCTCATTATAGTAAAACAACATATAAATCCTTATTCTTTTCTGGACTCCAGCTAATGCTAATACTGGAACCAGGACAATAAACATAAGGATGATAAGTTCCATTGTGTTACTGTGTGGTCTTTGTCACTGTCTAGTTTCACACCTGTCTTTAAACAAGTAAATTTATTGTTCATGTCTGTATCTTGGCTCCCATTTAATCCCCTTTCACACTTTCACCACTAAGGTTCGTACACAGTGTGATCGCGGGTCCCAACCGCGGCACACGATGTGTACAAACGTTTCGTCCGATAATCGGCCCATGTTAGGCACTTTATCGAAATGGCCGTTCGGTCGGGGACCTGGTGGATCTCCGAATGAACGCCCCGTTTCGCCCGATAAAGTGTCCACACACGGGCCAATTATCGTCCGAACGTTTGTTTGTACACATCGTGCGTCGTGGGTCAGGACCTGCGATCAAACATGTGTACGAACCTTTACATTCTTAAGCTGGCCATACGCTAGCAGACATTAGTGGATTTCAGATCTCTATCTAATGTCTAAAGACCACATTTACAAGCAGCATTTTGTATCTTGAGATGTTCCTATGAAATTGATGTATGAAAAAACAGGCTAGGCGGTTATAGATAGATTGGGCATTTATTATGAGAGATTGGACATATGTCTAATGTCTTACGTAGTGTATGGCCACCTTTAGTCTGGGTTACACAGGAAGTTTTTTTGGCCCAATCGACGATACTTCCATGTATTGGTCGATTGAGCCGAAAAATCTGTGCTGCTTTCGGCCACCGCTGCGACCAATGTTGGTTGAACGGATCGGACAAAAGGGTGAAAATCATGGGCGATGAACTGTCAGCCGCGCCACTATTGCTGCAACTGACAGACATTTGCCCCAGCCAAGCGCACGCTTGTAGTGATCGATCGGTCGGGACAAATGGTCCCTTCGTGTGTACCCAACCTTACATTTTCTGATTACCTCAAGGTGCCAGAACTGCATGTAACTATAAACCAGCAGAAAGAGAGGATTCTGGGCACCTGTAATAAAACACCGGTACCAGACAGTCATTTAAAACAGCTGATCGCGCATAGCTTTACTAACATATGCCTGATCAGCTGTTAATAAAAAGTTGAGCATGGTACCTGGCATGCACATCGGTGGGCCCTCTTAGTCCCCGGACCCCCCTGCCACTGCAGGGGCTATAGTTATGTGACTGAAGTCAGTAGGAGTGTAGATAGATATGTTTAGTGAATGATAATAGAGATAGAAATGTAATGTAGGCCCCTAAACTCATCCTTTATAGAGGGAGCCAATACCGATCGTGCAGTGTATGGCCGCACTGCCGACCTGTCCCCATACCGCTTATGGGGATCGGTCAGTTCCATGTGTGCAGGTTCCCTTCACAATGTGCTGACAGATACCAAGTCAGCACATTGCAATGGAAATCGCATGTGTATGGCCACCTTAAGGCAAGATGAGTGGTGTGTGATCAAGTATACACACAGCAAGAAAGTAATATGGTTTAAGACTGGAAAAGTTTTGTGGTAACTTTGTAATGCCAGCAAATACCAAGTCTTAAAGAATAGGTTTACTCAAGGCAGAAAAAGCTAGCGGTGGATTGCTCTTGCAGGTAAGTTCTTTATCTTCATTCCTGACTCTGTTAGATTAATTGACATTACGCCTTTACTTCCCGCTCTTCTATTAAAGGGCATGTCCACCCTTTTTTTATAGTTTTCTGTAGTGTAGGGCCCCTACCCCAGACCCAACCGCTATATTAATATTTGCAGAAACTCCCCCGATCATTACTTACCTTGCCTCTCTCTCCGACGTTCAGTCCCGGCCCTGCTTGCATGAAACTGCTAGCAGGGGCCAGACCGGCAGCCACGTCCATGATGGGCTGAGAGGCAGCCAATCACAGACACGGCTTCCGGCTATCCAGAACGTCAGAGCAGAGGAGAGGTAATGTAAGTAGAGTTCTGGGGGGTTTATGCACAAATAACTATAGTGGTGGGGGAGGGAGCCCTACACTACAGAAAATGGGATTTGAGACGGGAGGGAGGGAGGAGGGGCTGCAGTGCGCATGGCAAAATTCTCCGGAGGAGAGACAGGAGGCAGAGTCCTATATGGACACAGCCAGGCCCTCAGTTTTTGGGACTAAGGAGGGACATTACAGGAGAACTTTTGTGAGATGTGAGGCAAGGATTTTTATACACTACACAGTGGGGCCAGTAGTGGGTTAAATTATAGTCTTGGGGGTAGACATGCCTTTTAAAAGGCCATGTATACCCTTAAACCCGAATTTCACATACAGCTGCAGGACCCCCCACCCCCCATTCCGTTTACTGATCTGCTGTGTTCTCTGCTTCCTGGTCACGGCTGTCAGTCACAGAGATGTGCCTCACTGTTGCGCTTCTGCTCGAAAAAGCTCACAGCAGCAGAGGGGCGGCACCCCGGTTGTGAGCTTGTGAGTATGTTTAGCTGCATCTTTGGGGAGGGTACGTAAAATCTAACTAGGGTTTTGAAGCTGTATGTGAAATTTGGATTGATGTGTGGACATTCACTTTAATGCAAAAATTTATAGTTCACTTTCTGAGTGAACAATTCCTTTAAAAGCATGAAAAGGCTAAAGCTGGATACACACCATGGGATACTTTGTCTCAACCAACCATTTGCCACTTGCAAATATCACAATTGAATACAATCTTGGAATATGGTGTACCAGCAGAAACACTGTTCAGTGGGTGCAGAACCTGGTCGATATTAACCAACTGGAAACGTTAATAAAAATGATAGATAAGACAGAGTTAGAAAGAAAAACAGCTGGATAGACAGACAGAAATAAGAAGAAAAGAGAAGGAACTGGGTTTAGACTATGAGCACAAAGCTCACTGGGCTCATCACTGCAATAAAGGTACCACAATATCAAAATAAAGGGATATCAAAGTATCCCAGACTATCAAAAGATAGAATAAAGAACCCCAGTGGTGGACACTGAAAATACTGAAAAGATATATAACACTTTATTAACATATAAACACCTAAAAACTTCTAAAAACACACACACTGCGCAGTGGACCCCCGATAGTAAAAATGTCTATCAAGAAAAAAAAAAATGAAAGTGGATGATGCCTAGCATATAAACCACACACTGGCTATAAAGCCCCAGGTCCTTGCCTCCCTTGAAGGAGTCCAAAAAAAAGGCGGCAAATATGGATCCTAATATAGTACAGTCCAAAATGCTTATAGTAGCGGATGGTAAGCCACAGCGTGCAGATAGTAAATAAAGCAAGCAGGATGTAGGGTATAAAAGCAATCAGCCTGCAATCAGGCAGCCTGCATATATATTTTCTGTGTAGTGTTGAAGACTTACAGGCTGGTTGCTTATATTCTACATCCTGCTTGCTTTATTTACTATCTGCACGCTGTAGGATATGCTATTCTACTGGACATAACCATTTTGGACTGTATTATATTAGGATCTATCCTTTTTATGACGTTTCCATTTGCCACTTGCGACTGGTTAGCCAGGATGAATGACTGCCAATCGTGCCAACAGTAGCCACGGCAGACAGTTTGTCGCAACCAAGTGCGTGGTCCATTCAGGAACACACAATGGTTTTCTGATTCGGATGAAAGAACAGTCGGACTTTGGTTGCAGGCCGCCGAAAACCAATGAAATTTTTTAAGCATGGTCGATCAGCCGGAACAATAATGTAATATGGAGAGCTTTTTCGGGGCAATAAGAGTGATATTGCATCTCATTTGACTTTGGGGCATAAGAGTGGTATTGCACCTCTTGTACATAGCCCATTTTACTTTTTTTTACTACAAATATGCAAACCCAATTAGTACCTCCTTTTAACCAATCGCTTTGCTAGTTTTAAAGGTTGCACATCAAAAAATAAAAAAAAAGGATCACATCTTTACAGGGTTTTGCTTTTGTAACACACAAATGAACCACATTTTTAGTAGATTGTCAGTAAAGGTCCAATCATCACTTTTCCTGATATTGTAAAATACATATGTGGTATTCAGTTAGAGTAACTGAAGACATCTTACCAGTCATCCAAAAGGCTCAATAGATACCTGTAGTTTACATTGACATCCTTATTTTACATCTTGACCCTAAAACACACACCATGGGTCCAGATAACGACTGACCTTAACTTGGTAGACAAAAACGTATATATATTAAAAATGTTTTATTCAATGCCGTGCATTATGTTTCCTCATGTTTTCCACATATTAACCTCCAAAAAACCTTCATGCTGCTCAGATGTTAATGTTTCAGTGAACAGATCCATCTGCACTGCTTACTAAGCAATCATATGGCATGCTTATTTTATAGACTTTTGGGTTAGAATGGATGAGATAGCAGTTACTTTGTTTAGAAACTATTACCCTGGATTACGTTGCTGAAGAGGCGCCTGGGGATAATGGTCATCGATCTCCTATAGCAATGCAGTTATTTCTATAATGGAAGGTTAAAGTGAAGGATAACCTAGAGAGTCTCTGCCTGACATTTCCATTTTCCATTTTCAATAGAGACTCCCTCAGAACCTCTTAATAAACATAATGGGTAAAAATTATTGGAAGGAAAACAGGCAGTTCTATTTAAGCAGCATGATTTTGAAATGACACAGCAATAAGAAAAGGGAAAGGCATTGAAGCTGACAGGCTTTGTTTAAGTCATCATGATGTATTATAATTTGCTGAAGAGCCAAATTACAGTTCTTCTTTTAATTGGCTTGAAGAGCCAAATTACTGTTCTTTATTTCTCTTCTTCTGTTTTATTCTTCAGTTTTTTTGGACTGTATCTCCTCCACAGTTTTTGAGCTAGAGACATGAAATTTGGTACAGACGTGCGGGGCATATAGGAGAAGTGTGCTATTACCTAGCTAAGGAATCCGCGGAAGCGTTACGGTGTTATCGGCGAATTTCGGACATTTTTTTCCATGACTAACAATCTAATGGTAACAATCCTCAAATGTGGATAATTCAAAACAGTTTGTTTCATGTCATAAACAAAAACTCTGATACCCCCAACACCCACAAAGACACAGGTACACCCACCTACTGACCTACACTACTGACCTAACTATAGTCAAAAAAACAATTTTGACTAATCATCCCCCCAACCTGACACATGTACTTACATCTACTGCCTCTATTACAGTGGCAGCCATACTTAAAGTGTAAATAAAGTAAAAAAAACTAATTTTAACCAATCATCAAAAAAGTTTGTTTTTAACCCCCAACCTGACACAGGTACACACACCAACTGAGCTACCCATTCATTCATGTGGCAACCATATTTAAAGGGTAAGTATACTCAAAAAACACATTTTGACCAATCATCAAAAAGTTGTGTATGTGACAGCCATATTTAAATCGTAAGTAAAAAACAATCGCATTTATTGTGTGGGCCTAAGCACACCAATAGCAGCTTTCCAGAGCATCAAATAGGTGCAAATCTCCAAGTCCTCTACCCTAGGACTATAACCCTATAGCTGATCAGTATAGAGTTGAGAAATGCACACTATGTTCAGATGCTTAATACATTTTATTGGTGAATCACACACAGAGTTTCGGGGATCTGTTGTCCCCTATCAGGTGTCCCCCCCTGATAAAGGAGACAGCGTGATCTTTGAAACGTTGTGTGATTCATTAATAAATGTATTAAAGGATATATATATATATATATATACTGTATCGTGTGTATAAAGTTTATTTAAAAAAACAATTAAACTGAAAAGTATTTGGAACAGGGATATAGGACTGGTAATTGTTATTCTACCTTCAGATATTGTTTCTGTGAGGAGCACAAGCCCAAAGAAAAACTGTTCTGTCAGTCTTCTCCTGGCTTCAGCACCGTTTTTAATACAGAAATAGTCCAGGACTAACCTGGCAAATGAAAACTGTACGTGCTGTAGCTCCTCAACTAAATAATATTGTGAGGTTGGAATAATCAATCCCACATCCTGCCCCATGTATTTTCCATTTATTAAAAGTAAATTTTTTGAGTTAGTTACCGTAAGCATCTGAACATAGTGTGCATTTCTCAACTTTATATTGATCAGCTAAAGTAAAAAACAACAATGTCCTCATCCAGGGCCGGACTTAGGTAAATAGCACCCTGTGCAAGATTTGCTACTGGCGCCTAGCACCCCCTCCAAAACACCCCCCCCCCCAAAACACCCCCTGGACACACATAATACGCTGTGAATGCAGCTTGCCGGCCTGCTTTAAATAAAGTCTGCCACCTGCGCTTAATGTGTTTCAGTATCTGTAGTGTGTGCTTGTATATATTGCATACATCATTTGTGTAACACGTAACGCACTAAATGCACAGACAGAACAGACAGCTACAGACATCTTAATAAGGCTTACATGTGTTGTGCTTTGTTGTGGGTGGTGCTGATACATATTTTGATCTGCAGAAATATAACTGGGAGGGCTGTGGCAACTGATGCACAACTTTGACCTACAGGTCCGTGACTCCCAACTGGTGCCCCCTCCTGGTAATGAACCTGTGCGGTTGTACGGGTCGCCCATATCAAGGCAAGCCCTGCCTCATTATTGTCATTACTGAGTTTTTAAAATTTTCAGCACAAAACACACACACTTCCCTTCCAAAATGCAGCCAAATTCAAAGTTTATACTTAAACTTTCTCTTTCTAGTTTACATATACATGTATTAGTTGCATATACGCGCTAAAAAGAAAGTCCAACCTCTTTCAATTTCGAGGTTTTACTTACCACAACATAATTAAAAAATTTGCTTGGTTCCTACCTGGTTCTAAAATGAATTAACCATAACCTAAGGGGTAAAACAACACACAACAGATTCACTGTGTCATTCTTTACTTAACCAATGTGTAGTCAAAATGCAATGTATAAAAAAACAAAGTACACCACACATAGCTTGTAGAACCACCTTCAGCAGTAATTGTTTTCTGTATGACTGATCAGTCTGTTTGTTGTGACAGAATTTTGGAACTCTTCTTTACAGTGTTGCTTAATCTCTCTTAGGGAGAGGTCCCACTATATGCTTTGCATAATGTTTAGTCCATTTTGAGTGCGTTTGGATAATGGGGCATATATAAAGGTTCGTTAAGTTTTCGCGGACATTAACGCATAAATCGCGTTTAACGCGATTTATAAATGTCCGAAAACGGCCGCGAAAAGTTAACCCTTCGCGGCGATACTTACCTGTTACCGCCGCTTCTATTTATAAAGCGGCGGTACTGGTTTCGCTCTGCTAGTATCGGCTGTTTTACTTCGCCACCTTGAAGGTGGCGAAGTCAGCCGATACTAGACACGCCCACCCCGCCCACAACCCCCCGCGGAGGCGGAGACCACCCCCCACGCACCCCCTCCCCGGCAACCCCTCTTAGCCTGCAAACCTATATAAAGAGGAGCTTTCCGCCGCGGAACTCAGATGCCATCGCAGTAGATGGCTGAAGAAAGGAGAAAGAAGCGGCTGGCAACATCGGCTCCGCTGAGGCCAGCGTGCCAGCGGGCTCATTGGGGCCGCAGTGAGCCTGCCTGGCATCGGCGACCTGAGTGGGGTTGGTGTCGCCAGCCCGAAGACGTCGCGTCGGATCAAGACGCCGGCAACATCGGCCTCATTGAGGTCGCCGGCGCCCGCCGGGGGTACCCCTGGCGGCCGCAGGGGTACCTCTCGGGGGTCGGCGGCCTCGGCGGAGCTGGTGTCGCCGGGACGGAGAAAGAAGACGCCGCCCAAGGGCTCTTTTAAGAGCCACACACTGGGGGTCCCGGTTCGAGCTGCGGGACCCCCTTAAGCCCCAAAAGGCCCTTCTCAGGGCCCCCGTGGAGGAGGAGTCTCCCAGCGGCTCCCTCCCTTCCCCTCCCCGGGAGCGGCCGGGGCGGGGGGCTTGAGGGGTTGCCGGGAGGGGGTGCGCGGTGGGTGGTCGCGACCACCTGCTGCGGCCCCTTCCGGCAGCCCCTCCTAGCCTCCCGTTCCGAGATTGCGCGAGCGGGGAACGGGTTGGGAGGGGCTGCTGGGAAGCGGTGGCGGGTGGCCCGCCCCCTTAGGAGATGCGTCAGGAAGGGATTTTAAGTCCCTTCGCGGCGATACTATACAGTATTGCCGCGAAGGGGCTTAAAATTACCGCAAACATCGCGTTATAAATACGGCGATAGCGCTATTTTCGCGGCCGCGATGTGGGCGGGTAATTTTTTGCCGTTTTTTTCGTTCCTTTAGAAATATGCCCCAATGTGTTTTGTCTGCATTCCAGTCCATGTGCATTGTGAAAGACATGCAATTTTCTATGCGTTGTCCGTATGTGTCCACGTTTCTGATCTGTTTGCGTTGGTGTGCAATTTTTACAGGAAATATTGGAGAAAATGCTAAAAATGCTAAAAAATAAGTTTGTCCGTGCACGGTTGTGCCTTGCTCTCCTTCTTCTAATCTCTGGGATCATTGTGCTCTCCTGCTCTAATTAAAAGAAAAAAAATTAAAGTGATTGTATATAATTTAAGGGAGCCACTGAGACTCCCTGAACTTCAGTAAGAGTCTCTAGCTGTCGGCATTGGCGTAACAAGAAATCACTGGGCCCCAAGCAAAATTAGAATGTCCCCCCTCTCTGCTTCATCTACAGATGTTGTCTAGAAGATGTTTTATCTGTCATAGGAAAAGTAAGTTGAGGCTCCCTGGCTGGTAGTAATTACAGATTTACTCAAATTGTCCAAATTATTATCTCTCTACCACCATGCTTAACATCTGATATTAGGTGTTTGTGCTGATTTGCTGTGTTTGGCCATAATACACAGTGTCACTTTGGTCATAATATACTGTGCCACTTTGGTGAAAACCAAACAGCTCCACTTTGGTCTCATCTATCCAAAGGAAATTGTTCCAGAAGTCTGTGGTTCATTTTGATGCAACTTAAACATTTAAAATGCTGAGACCTGTAGGGTCTACAATATAGCTCATTAGTTTTTTTGCCGTTTCTCTAAGCATTGCATTCTGACCTTGGGGCAAATTTGCGTGGATGTCCACTCCTGGGAAATAAGCTGATGGCTTTCTTTTTTGGCATTGTGTTAACATACACCTGATGCTATAGACCAGCAATTTCCCCAAACTTAAGCACCTGGCTGCCACTTATACTCTTAATTCCCTTGGAAGCAGTTGAGGTGCACTGCTTTTGAATTTTGTCTCCCCCCTTACAAGTGCATAGGAAACACTGGCAGAAAGGGTGGTGCAGGAGGAATTTCACTCCAGGCACCACTGAATATCGACAGACAGCGAACCATAGGTGAGCAGGTCTACCACCCTCCTGTAGACAGGCATGAGTATAACTGCAGTGGATTGCTTAATATCTTGGATGACTCAATAAACAGTACCTGTAAAGCTTTGTACACACCACGAGCGCGTGTGCATGCGCAATGAATGGTCATTTCTGTAATAATCACACCTGTCTGCCTTCAGTCGGAACGCATACACACATGCAATTATCGTTCGAGTGACCCTTCACCGCCTATGTGCGTCAAGGTCTCTGGCAGAATACCTTGTTTGACCACATCTCCATCTCACACAGATGCTGACTTTCTTTCTGATTGCAGCAGCCATTCACTGCTGAGACGATGATGTTGCAGCCAATGACCGACTCTGCATTCCAGTGCACCTTGTCTGTCCTGTGCGCATCCTTTGTAAAAGCTCTCTGAGCTTGCAGAGGAGTTGAAGAACAGGGAGAAGTGCAGAGGTGAAATATAAAGATTATTGGCTTCGAGGTTTGGAGGGGTGGGGAAGGTAAGCATAGATTTTTGTTCTGGGGTGGACAAATCTACAGCAGCTAATAATCAAAAAACCCAGGATTAGTCTCTTAATAAAAAGTGGTAACTTTATGTTGTTCTGGAGGCGGGTAGGGGGAGGGGTATGATCATAGGCCTGGAAGGAACCACAATTAACCTAAATATTTGCATCCCTATAAACATAAACAACTATTTTTTTTTTGAAAATAACTTTATTAACTCTTCTATAGAATGAAGAAGAACCAACACAGCCAATAGAAGTTACATAGGGTGGTATACCAGTAGTATATAGGGTAGTATAGTAGTAGTAATATTGTGTAGTATACCAGTAGTAATATAGGGTAGTATAGTAGTAGTAATATTGTGTAGTATACCAGTAGTAATATTGTGTAGTATACCAGTAGTAATATAGGGTAGTGTCGTAGGAGCAATAAAGGGAGTATAGTAGTAGTAATATGGAAGTGTAGTAGTAGTTATATAGGGTTGATATCAGCAGTAATATAGGGTAGTTAAGTAATAGTAATATAAGGAAGTGTGGTAGTAGTAGTAATATAGGGAAGTATAGCAGCAGTACAGTAATAATGTGGTATAGTATTGTAATATAGAGAAGTGTAGAAGTAACAGGTATTATAGTAGTAGTAAATAGGGAAGTGTAGTAGTAATATAGGGTAGTATAGCAGAAGTATAGTAGTAGTAATATAGGGTAGTGTTATAGGGTAGTGTAGTAATATAAGGTAGTGTGTAGTAGTACTAATATAGGGCAGTAGTATAGTTAGTAAATATAGGAAGTTAGTAAGTAGTAATATAGGGTATAATAGGTGTAGTTAATACAGGAAGTGTTAGATATAGTAGAAGTATAAAAGTAGTATAGTAGTATATAGGGGTGTTGTAGTAGTAATATAGGATTGTATAGTAGTAGTAATATAGGGTAATGCAGTAATATAGGGTAGTATAATAGTAGTAGTAGTAGTAATATAGGATTGTATAGTAGTAGTAATATAGGGTTAATGAGTATATAGGGTAGTATAATAGTAGTAATATAGGGTAGGTAGTGTAGAAATATAGGATAGTATATTAGTAGTAATATGGGTAGTATAGTAGTAGAAATATAGGGTAGTAGTATAAGGTAGTAGTTGTGTAGTAGTAGTAGTAGTAGAGTAGTAGTAGTAATATAATAATAATATAGTAGAAGTAATATAGGGTAGTATAGTAGTAGTAGTAATGTGTGGTAGTATAGTAGTAGTAATATAGGATAGTATAAAGTAGAACTATAGGGTAGTACAGTAGTAGTAATAAAGGGTAGTGTAGAAATATAGGGTAGTATATGTAGTAATATAGGGAAGTGTTGTAGTAGTAATATAGGGTAGTACAGTAGTAGTAGAGTACTACTAGTAGAGTAGGGTAGAGTTGAAATATATGGAGTATAGTAGTTAATTTAGGGGTAGTTAGAAATATGGGTATATAGTACTAGTAATATAGGGTACAAGGAGAAATATGGTAGTATAGTAGTAGTAGTAATATAGGGTAGTGTAGAAATATAGGGTAGTACAGTAGTAGTAATAAGGGTGTGTAGAAATATAGGGATAGTATAGTAGTAGTAAAATAGGGATAGGTAGTACAGTAGTAGTATTATAAGGTAGAGTAGAAATATATGGTAGTATAGTAGTAGTAATATAGCATAGTGTAGAAATATAGGATAGTATAGTAGAAGTTATATAGGGTAGAGTAGACATATATGGTAGTATAGTAGTAGTAATATGGGGGTAGTGTAGAAATATAGGGTAGTATAGCAGTAGTAATATAGGGTTGTACAGTAGTAGTAATATAGGGTAGTACAGTAGTATAATATAGGGTAGTACAGTATTAGTAATATAGGGTTGTAAGTAGTAGCAATAGGCTAGTGTAGAAATATAGGGGATAGTATGTAGTAGTAATATGGGTAGTAGTGTTGTAGTAGTAATATAGTGTAGTATAGTAGTAGTTATATAGGGTAGTATAGTAGTAGAATATAGGGAAGTACAGTAGTAGTAATAAAGGGTAGTGTAGAAATATAGGGTAGTATAGTAGTAGTAATATTGGGAAGTGTTGTAGTAGTAATATAGGGTAGTACAGTAAGTAATATAGTGAAGTATAGGATTATACAGTAGTAGTAATATAGGGTAGTGTGAGAAATTAGGGTATAGTATAGTAGTAGTATATGGGTAGTACAGTAGTAGTAATATATGATTGTATAGTAGTAGTATATAGGTAGTTATAGTAGTAGTAATATAGAATGTATAGTAGTAGTAATATAAGTTAGTGTGAAATATAGGGTAGTATACTAGTAGAAATATAGGGTAGTGTAGAAATATAGGGTAGACTACTACTACATACTACTAGTAGTAGTATAGTAGAAGTAATATAGGGTAGTAAAGTAGTAGTGTAATTGGGTAGTACTGTAGTAGTTATAAGGGTAGTACAGTAGTAGTAATATGGGTAGTATAGTAGAGAGTAGTAATATGGGTAGTGTGTGTAGTAGTAGTAGTAGTAGCAGCAGCCAGTAGTAGTGGGTAGTATAGTAGTAGTAGTAATAATATGGGTAGTATAGTAGTAGTGTGGGTACTATAGTAGCAGTAATGTGGGTAGTATAGTAGCAGTAATATGGGTAGTATAGAAGTAGCAATGTGGGTAGTATAGTAGCAGTAGTAGTGGTAATATGGGTAGTATAGTAGTAGTAGTAGTGTGGGTAGTTCGCGTCGTCGTAGTCGTCGTCTCAGTGGGTAGTATAGTAGCAGTAATATGGGTAGTGTAGTAGTAGTAGTAGTAGTAGAAGTAATATAGGGTAGTAAAGTAGTAGTAATATCGGTAGTATAGTAGTAGTAATAAGGGTAGTACAGTAGTAGTAATAAGGGTAGTACAGTAGTAGTAATATGGGTAGTATAGTAGTAGTAGTAATATGGGTAGTGTAGTAGTAGTAGCAGCAGCAGCAGCAGTAGTAGTGGGTAGTATAGTAGTAGTAATAATATGGGTAGTATAGTAGTAGTAGTAGTAATATGGGTAGTTAGTAGTAGTGTGGGTAGTATAGTAACAGCAATGTGGGTAGTATAGTAGCAGTAATGTGGGTAGTATACTAGTAGTAATGTGGGTAGTATAGTAGCAGTGATATGGGTAGTATAGTAGTAGTAATGTGGGTAGTATCGTAGCAGTAATATAGGTAGTATATTAGTAGTAGTGTGGGAAGTATAGTATAAAAGGTTGGGACATCTGTCCCATTCCATGCCTGGCTCTCATAGAGTTAAGTTGACAGTATGACAGGACAGCTGATCTTGGTTCTACACATGAAACTCCCAACTATGTCTTTCACCTGCCTACCAGTTGTCAGCCCAGAACCCACCCTCTCTCTTCTGTATTTCTGTCCCCACAGCTGTGAATCCCCGTCCCACCGCGCTCTCTATTGGTTAGTATTACCCTCCATCACCGTCTCCAATGTCAGAGAGATAGTCAGGGGTAATGAAGGGTTAAGGTGAAGCTTGAACCATGGCTCCGCCCACATCCTATGGGCTGATCCTAACCCTGGCTGGGCCCGTAGTTTAGCGGTGTGATCTCGTTATCCCTGTACCAGTCATGAGTGAAGGAGAGACCGAGAGGGAGAAGGGTACTACTCAGGATGATGGCGAGGAGACTTTACCGTTCAACCCATTCGTCCATGAATTCCAGCTTAATGGATTCTGGCAGAAAGCAAGGGTGAGTGGCCATAGGAGGGTGTTATAGAGGTAACCGGGTAACTGGGAACTTTCATGGGGTACGAGTGATGTAATTATTGGGGTCCGGGCCCCCCAAAGCACCAGGCCTAGGGAAGTGCAGCAGATGGTGTTGGTGATGCAGCAGGATGTAGAGGGGATGCAGTGTGTGCTGTGTACCAGAGAGAGATACACATCCCCCAGACATTACTGGACTGTAGGAGAAGTAGTTCCTGTTAATTGGGATATGGGGGTCAGGTAACCCACTGCAGTTCCAGCCGCTGGGGTTGGTGCCTGTCCTGTTTGCTTATTGCAAACTCTGCCTATTCCCCTTTAATGGTTCTGTTTTTACACAGACATTAATTTGGGGATTTTGTAAATAGTGGAGTTTCTATTGCTGGGGGATACAGGAGATTGAAAGGGAAGGTCTCCTTGTGTCCAAATATCATTTATTATAAAAAGACAGTGTACTAAAGCAGTGATGTAGAACCTTGGATGTTTGAAAACTACAACTCCCAGCATCTATTGTTTGCAGAATGCTGGGATATGTAGTTTCAAATCATCTTAGATTGTGAAGGTTTAACATCACTGCACTAAAGCAAATTAAGAAATCCCCCCCCCCCTCTATTCTCCACCCCCCAGTCTTCTATTATTTTTTGTTGTCAAATTTAAATAGGCTGCACCCTATTCACATAAAATATCTACGGTATGTATTTTTCGAATAGAAGAGTAAGTAAAATAATTGTGACCTAAATGGAGTAAAAGGACCTGTGTGTATTAAATTATAAGGGTATTAAAAGTCACCTTGGAGTTTAGTGGCCTGCTCCAAACTTCTCAGCTTACTGCCACTTGTCTCCATTGTCCCTGAGATCCTCCTTGATAACATTTGATGTTATCCCATTTATTAACACGAGTTGATAGGTGTTCTACGGGCCAGGAAGGACTGTACATGCCTGCATTATTTTCAGTATTACATTACTGGCCCATATTTTTTTATTATAGATTTATTCAAAACACTACAAATAGGAAAACATAGTCTTATCAGTGATGTTGAACCTTGGCACTCCAGATGTTTTGGAAGCTACAACTAAACATCTGGAGTGCCAAGGTTTGACATCAAATCTGTTCCGTGGTGCTTTTTAGCAGAATTGCTCCCTATTTTCTATGGGGTTTTTTGTATTTGCAGTGTTTTCAAACATTGACTTCATTGTGACTAGTTCAGAATGCAGCAATTGACTTAGCTGACGTATATAACTTAAACTAGCCCCTTGGCTAAAAAAAGAGTCACTTGTCAGGAACACAGCAATGTTTGTTTCTGTAACACAGCCCAGTATTTGAGGCCTAACCACTCTAACTGCTAATTAGTAACCACGGAAACCTGAACAGATCTCGGGCCTACTTCTACAACTAAATATATTTACATAATATTAGAGTCAAACAATGGTCTTAGTACCAAACCAGTTTTTCGTGTGTTGTGAATTGCATGCAAAGAAAATGACAACTGCACTAGTAATATAAACATCTATGCACCTGTGTTGTGAAGATCTGTTTCATTAAAAAAGAGTGCATAAGTTACATGCATTGTAAACAGTATAGAAAACTATTCTAGAATTACATGTTTAAAGGATAACCATGCTCTAAAAATTTACTTTTTAAAACCAAAAAGTACCTTGGGCAAGGAGGTCGGATTGGTTATTTCTACCTCACAATATCATTTTGTTGAGGACCTACAGCACATACAGTTTTTATCTGCCAGGTTAGTCCTGTGCTCCTCGCAGAAGCATTATTGGGAGATAGGAATAACCAGTCCTGCCTACCTGCTCAGGTACTTTTCGTACTTTAACATTTTTGAAAAAAGGAAATTATATGCACTGTAGTTCTCATTTAACAGGTTTTGCTGGAACTTCAAGTATCCTCTGCCATCTACTATTATGATACTATACGTGATATTCAAATCAACATGCTGCAAGGCTAAAAACCAGTTATATGCATTATGCATGCTGTTTGGTAACCCTGAAATTGATATAAATTGCATTATCCTTTTAATGTAAATACTGCCCAACCTGTCAGCATGATCATTTTAAATGTGTGGCAGTATTCCTGTTGACTCTAAGAGGGCTTTGGACCAACAACTCTGAAGTTTCTGTATTGTGCTAAAGAGAACTCCTATAGTCCATTCATATTGGAGTTAGTACACACCGAGCTACGGTATACATTTTTGCTCCAGTAACTTACATTGCACTTCAACAGCATGATATTTGTACGGTGGACAGCTTACCTATTTTACGTATTCATTCCAGAAATGCAGTAACCACTTATAGTTAGTATATCATGAGTACAGAGAAGGCAACTTGCACTCACTTGATGTGTTACGCATTTTGGGGTAAACAGTAGTGCAAAACTTGACTTAAAGTTAATTGCATCGGGTATGCTGCACTATTTGGAAATGGTACAAAAAAAGTGAAAAACCCTCACCAACCTGAGAGTACATCAGTGTTTTCACTTGTTAACAGGGCGCTTTTATTGCATTGCCCTGCAAATGCTTTGTGCTACTTGTGTTTGATAAATAATAAACATTCAGAGAGATGTAATAAATGTTCTTATCGTTATAAATGGTGCTAATTTTGCCCCAACCAATCAGATGGTCAGAATTTTAAATCAAATCTGATTGGTTAGGGCAAAATTAGCACCATTTTTAATGATAAGAACTTTAATAACATCTCCCCGATTGTGTCCTAGCAATGTTTCTGTTTGATGCAGACAACACGCATGTGCTTATTCTAAGCTGACATACCGTAGGTTAGTTTTACACCTCTTTGTGGAAATCACTCCCATGAGTGAACTGGAATCATTTAAAAGTGCCCATGTCAGTGCTTCTGGGTGATTCACATCAGAAATCTGCAAATGTCTATGTTTTTCAGGCAACAATTGGCGAAAGCAATTATGCCAGTGCTTTGAAGCAATTCAGACTCTACAGATTTTTTTTATTTTGCCAAAAAAAGTGGGCATGTTATTGCAGCATTTACATTTACTTTTAACCTGTCCATTACCAGAATAAATCTAGTGCTTGTATGTATGAATGTACTGTATTGTATCGTATCATAAAATCTAGTGCTTGTATGTATGAATGTACTGTATTGTATTAAAATAAGTGTTGCATGAGAAATTAATTTGCACAGAGTGCAAGCACCTAAAACTGTGAAAGGTGACACTACAGCAAAGGAGATCATTTATTTAATCTTTTTCCTGTCAATTACAGGAGAAGGTTCTCTTCCTTTTCATTGGTTGGTCTAAATATCATAAATTACTGGGAGCAGAACTTGGTCTATCTGCTTCCTCTACTTGGATTTAAAAAAACCTGTAACCTTGCCAGAAATGTTCTTTTGTACGTTATAAGAAAAAGAGCAGGATCAAAATTGTTCTACAAGCTCAATAATAAAACTATACTTGTTTTCTGGTTGTGAATTTCTCAGGGACAAAGGCAATACAGTTATCATACAATAGTGGTTAATTTACGATGGACTTCCTTTAGTAATTTATACACATATTTTTCTTTATGCACACATGTTTATATCAACCGAAAACTTACTGACACGTCCGATTTGAAAGAAAGAACAACTGAAATTTAATAGATTCAATGTTCGATCATTCCTCACCATCTAGCCCATTCATTTACAATCGCAAAAAAGTATGGGCCAGACATTTCCTCTGGGGTTTGTGAACGTTGTTTTTTTTATCGTGTATGGGCATCTTAACACGTTCTTTTAAAGGGAAAGTTCAGTAAAAAATAGAATTAAAAAAAAAAACTTACCGGTAGTTTATATTACACATACCTAGTTATTCTACATATTCTCATCCTTTTTGAAAAATCTAAGATAGACCTAAGTCTATCATTCCTATACATGGGCACAAAAGAACAATAATGCAAGAAGTGAGTGTGTAAATATATTTATCTTTAAGTTGACAACAGTTAATTTTTTAACTGTAAAAGTAAATTTAAAAAGTGCTGACTTTGCCCCAAAGAATAAAAAGGAGACTCTATTGACTGTTTTGTTTCCAGCTCTGTACCTGCTGGGTATTTGTCTGAATATTACTCATTTCCCTAGTATCTTTATACAGTAGATGGTGAAAAAACTTTTAGGTTGGTTTTATGCCTGGTTTACAAAGTAAAAGGATGTTTATACTTACGGTATGTATGACAACTTTGTGTAATCAGTTTTGAAATGCATCTGGTGATCTTTTAAGTCTTATAGTGTCAGAGGGAAGGCAGCAGATTAGAATCTTATGACTTTAAGCTGAGAAAATATGTTTTTATAAATCTGCTGCTGCTTGTCATAACTTATTACACTTAAAGGGTCACTATACTCACTCAAACAACTTTACATCATCTGAAACTACAATTTGAGAGAAGTAAAATGGTGGTAGTCCCATATCTATCTGTGCTTGCTTTGTCATTAAATTATTAATGTTTAGTGAGTGCTCCTAACTGCCCCCACCCTCCCTTACTCACTGCCTCCTTGTAGTGTCTGCGACGCTTAATAAGTTCTGCACAGCCTCACCTTAGACACTGCTCTGCTTACACATCTCCTCCTCCCTCCCCCCTGCCTTCTTTTCTCTGCTGATTCTCATAATTGTTGCAGAAAGTGTGCTGGCAGGCAGCTACAGATCCTAGTAAGAGGTCATTAATGGGTCACATATTACAATTTCTTCTCCTGGAGTGACAGGTCTTTCCCTGTAAATACTGTGATTAAAATGATGATTTCTCAGGATCTACTGCTCAGATTTAAAATCCGAAAAAGTAGTGGGATTTTGCTGTATTCAAGACTGTTAAAGGGCATGTCCACCCCCCAAAACTATAATCCCCCCCACTAATGGCCTCACATGTAGTGTAATAAAATCCTTACCTACATCCCAGCTCCATATGGTTCTCCTGTAGTCCCCCCCCCCAAAGTCCCAAAAACTGCCAACCAGGAGGATAGCAGAGTCCCTATAGGACTCTGCCTCCTGTCTCGCCTCCGGGAGAAGTTTGGCATGCGTACTGAGCCCTTCTCCCCCTCGCTCCTCTCTGCGATCCCTCCCCCTACCATAAAAACCCTTGGTCATATAATAGTATTCTTCCCCCAGCCCCAACCGCTAAAAAATTATTTTAAGAAAGTCCCCCGAATTACTTACCTTCCCTCTCTCCCCGGCATTCTGAGAAGCCGGCAGCCGCGTCCGTGATTGGCTGCCTCTCAGCCAATCACGGACGCGGCTGCCGGTCCCGCCCCCTGCTTGCAGTGTCTTGCAAGCAGAGGCCGGGCGTTGGAGGAGAGAGGGATGGTAAAGTAAAGATCTGGGCACTTTCTTAAAATTATTTTATAGCGGTTGGGGCTGGGGGAAGGCATGTTATTAGATGTAGAAAATTTTTATAAGGGTGGACATGCCCTTTAAGGAGGAAGGGGCATTATCTTGATGTCTGATATTTAGGGGTTAAAGGGATTTAGTACATTCGATTCCATCTGTGATCTGCTACAGGGCCTACTGATCTCCCTATACTTAAGCTCCATACACATATAAGATTGCTGTTGGCCAGGAGCAACCGATGAATGGCTGACAATCTTAAAGGGACACTAAACTGAAAAAAAATGACTAAAAATATTTTTAGTGCTGTCGAGAACTTGATCCCCTTTTGCTCTCGGTGCTCCCTGTCATTAGATCTCCTCATGTCCTGTTAAGTTCCCTTCTTGTTAGTATGCATGTTTTCTCTCTATGTATCTACCCCCTCCCAAAACTGAGGCACAGCTAGAGTGTGGAGCATTTGCAATGGAGATGATCTGTGCCCCCCCCCTACAGGCAATAGCATTCACCCAGTGATTTTGTGTTATAGCAAAAGTGAAATTGCTTTGCTCTGGGAAGGAAGGTAAGCAGCACTGGGAGCTGTAATAACTGCTTGAATCGAGTAAGTTTTGAAGGTGTGTGTGTGGTGGGACTTTGTTATTGTTTTTTTAGGTACAGTGCTACTTGGATTCATTAACACAGACAGCAGCTAACTGCAGGATTATCTGCACAGAAAGAGCATAGAGAAACAGATAATGCTTATTCCCTTTCCTGATCTTAAAGGACAACAATATAAAAAAAATAACATTACCCACATTACATGTCCACACTTCCAGCAGCTGAAATCGGTTACTTTCATTTACAACCGTGCTGCTCTCACTTAGATATCGCACAGCAAAGATGAGTGGTAACAGCCCACCTCCTAGATGTAACACTTGTCATTGGCTGGTGGGAATGTCTGCTACAACCTCTCTCCTCCTCCTCTGCTAGTCAAACAAACTTGAAAACTTGAAATGTTTTGTTGCTAGGATACAGCCTACATAATCAAGCTGATTAAGGATGGGTGGAGGAGTATGTTCGTGCATGCTGAGTGACCGTTACAGGCAGACAGAATTGTTACACCCCCTTCACAGTATGGCTAATTGAAGGCTCGAAATCAAAAAAAATGTATGGGAAGGGCTGCATACCTGTTTCTAAAGCAATTTACTGTTTCTAAAGCAATTATTAAAAAAATGCATTGAGGAAATACAGTTATCATTTAATGCTAAATAAATTAGCAACAGAGAAATAAGCTTTACTTTTATAGAATGGATAGTTTCTACATGTAGTATGCCAGGGGGAGGGCATGGGTGATTGACAGTTCTTTACCGACTAGCTGTGCCCCACCCTCTTTAAAAAGTAAAATTCACAGAGCTACAAAAACAAGCGATAGGAAGGCAGACATCCCACCCTGCTAAAACTCATTTCAGGGAGGGTACCCACACATTTCAGGGAGGATACCCACCACCTAAAGCCCCACCCCAAGATTAACGCATAATCCATGCATACAGAAACACACACATTTATACAGTCAGACACTCTTGCATACAATCACATGCATCTCAACAGACACACGCTCATGGAAACGTCATGTCACTATTAAGTGTTTTTGTCACTTGTTAACCGTTAAAAGACTCTGACATCATTGTGCTCCCTCACTCTAATTCAAAACAACACATTTCAGGGAGATTGTATATTATTTCAGGGAGTCAGGGATCTGCCTTTAAAATCAGGGAGACTCCCTGAACTTCAGGGAGAGATGGGATGCCTGGGAAGGTCAGAGATTCAGAGAAGTTAAAAAAAGCAGATTTAAGTTATTATTGTAGGGGACGTTCAGTGCAAATACATTAGCTTTTCAGAAAAAAGAGCAGTATTTTCCATCCCAATGACCTCAATCTGCCAATTTAGATTTTGTCTATGTATAAATAAATGCACCTGAAATACAGACTTCCTGTTTGCAGGACCCCTAGTAAGACCTTATGGTCTTGCCCTTGACCCAGCGCCTGGGTTGATTCAGTTGCTCAGTAGAGATCTGAGCATGTTTGACCCATCCAACAGCCAATCAATAGAAATTACTGTTAGGAACATTCCAAGGATGTGGTGCATCCTTGGAAGAAGAAGGACCGTTAGAACTTGAAATGTCAGCTCACTAATGTCAACAGCAGGGAACAGCAGAGGGTATGAAATCAACTCCGGTATCCCACCCCTCCCGGATTGCCCGGGAGTATCCCTCATTCTGGGGTGGTCTCCCGCACTCCTGCGAGACCACCCCAGACTCTCGGACTTGAGAGGAGACTTGAGTCTCCTCCCAAGGCACGCCCCCTTTCTGTGGCAACGCCCCATAACTCCACCCTAACCCCGTCTCCCACCACCCCTAGAATGATGGCCCCACCTCCGTGTGGTGTCATGCCTGCCCCCACATGACGTCACATCACGCCCCCTTCCCCACCCTGCCCGGAAGCCTGAAAGGGCAGAGTGGGATGTCTGTCAACTGATTTTTCAAAATGGGAGAGAATATGTAGAATAACTAGGAAGGCATTACACAAACTAACAATTTAACAAATATTGATAATTTTCTACTGAACTGTCCCTTTAATATTAATTACAGTGTGATTAGTTAAAACATGGTTTGCCACCGTTTACATGTCCTTTAAGGTGCCCATACACTATAACTATACCATACTTCTCCCAATGTTTGCACAACATCCAAAGAACAGTCCGACCCAATCTTTTTTGCAATCGCAAAAGGAATGGGCCAGTAAGGAACATTGCAGGAACGTCTGAGGGTAAACCTGCCAGCTGGCAAACACTGTATTTAGACATTTGATTCTCCAAAAGTTCTAAAACATTGGAAGCTGACAGCAGCAGCCTGAAATTATTATTGAGAACTGACAAGTCTTGTAGCCGACTGTGGAAGTTCTTTGACTGCTCGGACAATTTTTTTGCCACACAAAGCCAATAATAATCTAATTGCATAAGACCTGATAGAATTGGACTATTATGGGTACTATGTACTTAATTATACGTTGACCTTAATTGTTTCATTCAGAGCTTGCCATGGCCTGGTAAATTATTTTTTAAATTCTTTTGATTTGCTTTATTTATTTTATTTTACTTTTTTCCACTGTAATCCACACATCCCTTTTTTTTCTTTTTCTTTTTTTTTTTTTACTCTTACAACCTTAATTGTTCATTTTCTCTTTTTCTTCCAGTTTTATGTCCTGGGTGCAATCCTGTTCCCTCTGCGTTTCCTACTAGCTGCAATCTTTCTTTTCCTTATGTGGCCAATTGCTGCCCTTCGAGTGGCAGGTCTAACAGAAGAAGAGCTCAGCCGATCCATCAGGCACCGTCGCACGTAAGTTCTAGCTGATATGGGAAATATCTGTATGATATGTTTTTTGTTAAATATATTTGTTCTTATTGTGCAGTTACATTTTTTAAAATTTATTTAACTCTCTTCAGTTACTTTTCATTTCCTATGTTTCCTTATGTACAGTATACTTCATCATCTGATTTACCTCCTAAGCCGCACCATGTTCTTCATGTGTGGTTTCCACTGGATTTCCATTCGTGGTCGTCGGGCCCCCAGCTCTGAGGCCCCAATCCTGGTTGTTGCCCCTCACTCCACCTTCTTTGACCCTATAGTCACTGTGGTGTGTGACCTTCCATCTGTTGTATCAAGAGTGGAGAATTTAAACATCCCAGTGATTGGAGGTGAGCAGATTTATTAATCTACTTTTGAAAGGCCTATAATGAGCAGATGCAATAACTGAATGTCTCTAGACTTTCTGTTACTCAGAAAATGCTTCTGTTTTTTTCACAATAGCTCTACTACGTTTTAACCAGTCCATTCTGGTATCCCGGCATGATCCATCATCAAGGAAGAAAGTGGTGGAAGAAGTGAAGAGACGTGCTGTATCAAAAGGAGAGTGGCCTCAGGTAGAAACCAGGGGAGATAAATAGTGTATATTGGGGTGTTCCTCTTTTTAGTTTTCAGGTTTATTGGTCATTGACTTTTGCTCTTTTGGGTCTTCCATCCATATTTTCTGCCTTTACATTTTACAGGTGTTATTTTTTCCAGAGGGAACCAACGGTAATGGTAAAGTCTTACTAAAATTCAAACCAGGTGAGGAATGTTTGTACCACCCCTTTTATGACTCTTAACACACCCTAGGAAAGGTCCAGCATTTTTTTTTGTTTTTTATAATCATTATTCTACTAAAATTTCAGGTGCCTTTGTTGCGGGAGTTCCAGTGCAGCCAGTGCTCTTAAGATATCCAAACAAATTGGTGAGTTATATAAAATAGGTCTACTTCTATTTCTAATTTTCTTAAAGGGTATCTCCACTCCCGAAATTGAGTTTGGGGTTTTCAGTTTAATTGAAGAACGGGAGGTAAAGGAGCTATGTCATACCTCCCGTTCTTTAATTAAACCAGCAGGAACCAGAGACAAAATTATGGAATCACGCTCCTCTGCTGTTCTTCTGACTGGTGCCAACAGAGCTTGTACTGTATGCGCATCTTGGTAAAATTGGCCAAATCCTACATATCAATGTGATTTTGATTAACAAGATAAATGCCATTTTACCTGCTGCTAGGAAAATGCATTACTAATGGCAAAACATGTGGAAACGCATTTAAAATGCTGGCAAAATGAATGCAAAATTTTTTGTCAATCTAACCCAAACATTTTTCCTTCAAATATTTCCTAAATCAAATCATGTAGGCAGGTGCGAGTATGATTATTTTAATTATCCTTGTTTTAGTTTAATGGTAACTGTGGTCTCTCATTTTTCTAAATGAGTTAGAGGTATATAAAAAGGGCATCGTACGTTTAAAATTAACCCTGAATCACATCTCTAGGTAACATTTGTGAGAAGTTATTGCTGAAAAGGTTCAGTAATATTACTTCCTGCTTAAATCTTTTTCTTTTTTTAAGCCATGTGACCAGCCACTGCCTTCACTAATAGGCTCTCCTTCTCAACAGTTTTTTTTATGTCTTTGCAGGTACTTCCTATTTTTCTCAACTGAGTATACTTCTCCCCTGGGGAGGAGTAGAGTGTCAGGTGATGTCACCCTACTGGAAACAGGAAATTTGAACAATCACACCAATATAATTTCTCACGCTGCAGCCACGGATGTGATTCAGGGCTCCTTTTAAAAGAGACTGCAGGCTTTTATTTTATACTAGCTTGTTCAGAGACCACAGTTGCTTTGTGTTTTTTCGTTTGAGTTAAGGTTGTTTGTGGATAAATATTTGGGTAATGTTTTTCAGTAAAGCATTTTTCCAGGAATAGCAGACTAATTTTTAAGAAACAACAAATATCAATAAAAGTGTATGAGGGGGATATAACCCTTTTTTTTTTACAAACTGAAGTAAAGAGCCCAACTTTCAGTTGAAATCTGAACATTGTAGACAACAGTAAGTGAGGAGTTCATTGCCTGTGCCAATTTGATAATCAAACTTAACTCAAATGTGGTACACGTACATACTTACTGATTTATCTGGGATCTTCCAAATGTACTTTGCATATTCTAGTTATCGATCTTTATATCTAATGTATTTTTGCGATCTTTAATTTTATTGCTAATGCAATGCATGGACAAACTTTTTTAATGAATCAGCACCTAAGTATCATACAGCAAGAATGGAAAATAGTACATTTTACATAGTATAGGAGGGAGTTTACATGTATATTTATTAACTTCAGCATGAATTGTGGCAGTAAAATATGCATTAAATGCATCAAAGGGGAACTAAACCCATGTTTTTTACCTTTTAATAAACACACATGGTAGAAAGAAAAGTCATATAGCAATAGTTAAAAAACCCGAGAGATGTGAGTCTAACCTAAAATGCTGCCTGATGTTCTGTTCCCTATCATCCTGCTTTTTCCAGTTAGCAGCTGTCAGTCATGGATGTCAGATGACATCACAGCCAATGACTGAATGCTATTTCACCAAGTACCACTTTTAAAAGCTTGTAAAAAAAAAAAAAAAAAGCTTGGAGAGTGTGAAGAGGAGGCAGAGGGGGAGAAGAACATTTTACTTCTGTAGTTTGTGGAGCAATTTACTTATAAATATTTTTTAATTTAAAAGGTGACCATGCCCTTTAATTAAACATAAGACACCAAGTAAATCCTCCTAATCATTCACACATGGTCTCTGATGGGTTAGTGGGTTAATACTGTTGTTTTGAAAGAACGGGGACCATGAGTTTAAAGGATCAATTCTTAAGTCCTGCATTTGCAATCTTACTACACAACTTTTCTTTGTGCTATACATGCTGGCTGGGAAATAAACCACAGAGGTACATCTCCTTTTTATATTTGAACCCGTCTGTTATGACAGCACGAAAACTAAAGGAATGTGCAGAGAGGTGTATCTGTTTACACCAATGATGCCCAACCAGCAGTCCAATCAGTAAAAATTGCTGCCTGTGGGTCAGCTGGTTGGGTGTGGCCATTGAACGAGTTAAGGTGGGCCAAGGCATATCGTTACAAGGGTGGAGCCAAAAAGTTGCTGGCTATTGGCATACAGCCAGGTTTGGCACCCCTAGTTTACACACTGTAAAAGCTCTGTTATGTGCATGAAAGAGGCATCTCTGTGTGCTATAACAGGATTGTAAATGTGTTCTGACTACAGAGGCTGGAGGCTTTAGTTGTCCTTGAAGTATTTTAAGTATTCAGTGCAGATGTTGCTATGGTAGCCTAATTAAAGTACTGTCTGTTGTACAATTTTCCCTTTTATTTTAAATCTTCTGTGCGCAGAATTTTGTCTGCATACTTACTCAAAATGTGTGCGCAGGCCTACAGAGTTACCGTATATGCCCTTGTACGCGGGAACACAGCTACTGAAGTCTCATAGCATCAACAGATTTTAATTTTATATTTAACATAATGATGACCTGTTTGGCCAGCATTTTTTTTGTAGTTTTCCCATGATGAATGACCTGCATAAAATTTTTTTGCATTCTGTGAATCTGGATAACATTGGGCAAGAAATGTTCACTTTTAATAAAATATTTGACTTTTATTATGCCATATAATATGCAGGGATCTAGCCCACAGAACACAAAAGGTTTGTGGTGTCTTTTTGTGCTGCATTAAACAGTGTTGCATTTTTCGTACATCTGGAGACATACAGCTTGCCTATACCTGAGCTAAACAGTGTAGAAAATATGCCACTGTAGTAAATAATGTCTCTGGGTTGCAAAAAAAATCCAAAAAGCCCCTACACAAATAATACTTTGTAATACATGTAATCCTTCTTTAACCTTCTACATAGTTATGGTGTTTTTGTTTTTTGCAGCCTGCAACTGTTTGGACATGGAAAGGCAATGGGGTGTAAGTATAATACACAAACCAGCTTTTTATTTGCAAATCCGGAAACATCAACAGGCACACAAGGTATACATCGAAGCACTCCTCTAGATTTAATAAGAAAGAAAACTTTTATTAGATAATTTACACAATCACATCTACACGTTTCAGTCCACTTGGGACCGTCATCAGGATTACAGTGATCTCATTTCCTGTGGATTTTAAAGGCAAGTTAATTAACATAATTAACATAACAGACCCACTACCCCAGTATTTTCAACCCTTCTTAAATACAAACTTATGTGTAATACAACTACCTAGTTTTAAATAGTGCTCTAAGATGTGATACAATAACAATAGATACAATGAAACAACACTTTAGATATAAATCTAACTGAAAGTGTTACGTGCTTAGTTTCGCAGAATTCCAGACCTACTGCAACAAAGATGCAAATGGTAGTGATAATATAAACTAAAAATGCTCCACAAAGTGAAACATATAGGCTTTAAAAGTGCTAATGGATAAAAGAATAGGTACACAATAGTGCTACCAATACAAGAATGTATAAAACCTATAGGAATAGAGGAGATCATACAAACTAAATATCCTGACTGCTAAAACTATAGAGTAACCTAAAAAATGTTTTAAAAGAGCACCAACATTAAAAAGCTAAATACAGACTACTTAAAAATGTTATCCTGGTAAAGCTATCTGTTATAGAGAACCCCATATTTAGAGTAGACAATCAATAATATAGCTATTAGAATAATTATAGAATATTTAAATTCTTAAATTTTTTTAAAATCTCTTAAGGTTCAATAGACCATAGTGACATTCCAGGGAGCCTAATATCTAATATATAGTCTAAATTTTTTATAAAAAAAACAGGATAATGGAAGAATTTTGTTGAGGCCCTTTGGGGCAACTGTATCAAGTGCCTTAATCCATCTTGACTCTTCGTTGGAGCAGTGCTCTGTGTCTGTTAACTCCTTCTTCTGATCTGACTTGATCTATAGCCGTTTGTTCTTCAAATTTTATAGGTCCCTTTTTAGTTCCTGGACCACTGTTCCCATGTCATAGTGGAAGATTCAATTCCTTCCAAAGCCACTCCAAAGGTTTGTTGATGGTTTGCCATCCTTTCTCTAATAGAGGTACTTTTCTTCCCTACATAGTAGAGACCACAGGTTATAAAGTACACCGTATTGGTACTGAAACAATTTAACTTATGGCAAATTGGTATCCTACGTCCATTGTGAGGTTGAGGTAAGTCTGTTCCCGTTATCGTATAACTACATGTTAAGCATTTGAAGCATCCCTGTTTATCCATTGTAAGCCAATGTTGTTTATTGGTGGCTTCTTTCACTTTGAAGTCTGTTTTGACAAGGAGATTCGGATACTTATACTACTCTATAGTTTTAGCAGTCATGATGTTTAGTTAGTATGATCTCCTCTGTTCCTATAGGTTTTTATATACCTGTATTGGTAGCACTTTTGTGTACCTATCCTTTTATCCATTAGCATTTTTAAAGCCTCTATATGTTTCACTTTGAGGAGCATTTTTAGTTTATATTATCACTACAATGTGCAAATTTGTTGCAGTAGGTCTGGACAAATTTAGAAATCTAAAGTGTTGTTTCATTGTATCTATTGTTATTGTATCACCTCTTAGAGCACTATTACAACTAAGTAGTTGTATTACATTTGAGCTTGTATTTAAGCAGGGTGGGAAATACAAGGGTAGTGGGTTTGTTATGTTAATTAACCTACCTTTAATATCCACAGGAATGAGGTCACTGTAATCCTGATGACTGAAACGTGTAGATGTGAATGCAAATTATCTTTCTTATTAATATTCTTTCTTATTAAGGTTTTATACCTTGTGTGTGTGTGTGTATGTATGTGTATATATATATATATATATATATATATATATATATATATATATATATATATATATATATATATATATATACACAAACACATTTATGGAAAAAGGTCCTGGTTAAGACTATGTTATGCCAGATATGATCTGCCAATTTCAATTTTTTTGTTGCCACCACATACAAACAGAATTTTAAATGTTGATAACCTGCAGATCTATGGACTGCATAACTAAATGAATGGCCTGTCTGTCTGGTGGATCTGCCTTGAATGGTTGATGATGATAAATCGGGGCAATAGGTATCAAAAGTAAGAAAGAAGCTCATCCTACCTTAAAAGGACCACTAAGTTGCACAACCACCTTTTTAAATAACTCCCCACCATATATTATAACATGGGAGAAAGGAGCTCCTACTATTCCTGTATACTGACCCATAAATCAGCTGGAAAATGCATATTGTTCTTCCTAAATCTGCTATAAAACTCAGAACTTAGTAATCTACATTACCTCATTTGTCTACAAATTAGTAGTGTACTAGGGTTTTGTCTTTAGAACACTGATGTGATCAAGGAAAAAACAAGCAATGTAAAAAGAACACTGTATTTGGCATCTCCAATGTAGAAAACCAAAACCTGAGGAAGGGCTCGCTGTGTCTGAAACATGTAGTGCTCACCTACTAATAAAACACTGTACAGCTTAGAGATGCAAATAAAGGGTACAGGAGAAAAAACAGATTAAAGCTGGGTACACACATTAGTGATATAGGGCCGTAACAAGAGTTTCCAAGGACAACCGGCATCGGAAACAGTCATTGTGACCGGAAAATTTCCTTCTGTCGTGGTCGTTCCTTGTACAAAAGTATAGGGATTCACCTGCAATCATAGGGAGTATGGCAGTCACAAACGATCTCCCTATACTTTTATATAGGGAGATCACCCCTGACTGTGTGTACTCCCATCTTTGACAGATTGGTACAGTATTTACCAACCTTAAGTCATAGTAAATCTACATTGTATTGTTTAGTCTCTTGAGAATGATTAAAGGCTGCTGGGGAGGTTTCTGTACCATTGAGAAATCCATGAATGTGGATGTGGAACTTTTGCCACAATTTTTTTTTTTTTTTTTTACTGTATTTTATTTACACACCCAATGGAAATGTAAATACAAACAATTTGTTTTTACAATAGTGAAGAATTGATACATTAATTTCAGCTTGTATATTGGTTACATTGGGTAATTAACCGTTTATATCTTTATGGGGGGGAAGGGGTAACTTGGAACACAGGGGGTTAATAACAAACAGTCACATTCCGTAGCAGTGATATAATACCTATGCAGACTTCAGCTGTATTCTGGAGAACATCCGTGGTGTGCCTGTAGGCTGAAGTAGATATATGTGGCTTATTAGTGCTTTGTATATTTGTGGCCACTAAAAGGCGATTCTAACTTTTCAATGGTGGATACTGAAATAGTTGTTCCAGGGATTCCAGACTTTATCAAATTTTGTAATACATCCCCTATTGATATAGATTAGTCTCAAATAGGGTAGCATATTCATAACCATTCTTTTCCATTCGCTAAGTTTGGGAGGGGTAGGGGCCATCCATGCCAGGATTATCGTTCTTCTAGCGTAGAACAGGGATTCCTTAAGAAATAATAATTGGGGTCTACTCCAAACATCGACCTCGGATATTCCTAGGATACACAATTTAGGTTCGATAGGCACATTCCTATCTAGTATGTCAGTTAGAAGTGTTGTGACTTTACTCCAAAACCTGCTAACACGTGGGCAACTCCAAATAAGGTGCCAAAAGTCAGCAGGATTAGCTTGGCATTTCGGGCATGATGAGGAGTGCGTAGGGGATATACGGGACATCCTTATTGGGGATAGGTAGGATTGGTGAATTATGTAAAACTGCATCAATTTATTAGGAGCCGAGGGTGATGCAGTAGTGTGGGATTCTGCTATGTCTTCCCATTCTGAGGGTATCAGAGATGGGATATGGGATTGCCATTTGTGTAGCAGTTTGTCTGCCTCCTCCAGTCTATTGGCTCCAAGCAGACAATTGTATAGTCTGGAAATCAGTTGCTTTTTACCATTAGTTCCCAGTAACTGAATAACGGGGTGTGTTTGTATGGGAAGTGTGGTACTTTGGAATTCGGATATTATACAGTATTGGAGCTGGAGATACCTAAATAGTGATGCGTGTGGGAGGTGAAAGCGTTCTTGCATAGTGGAGAATGGCAATAATTTACAGTTTTCAGTGATCTGACCAAAATATAGTATACCTTTGTCCTCCCAGTATTGTGAAGCTGCAAAGGATGCTAGGTTTTGATAGGTGGGATTATGCATAGAGTGGTTTCTTCTGGGATACCTGTGTATCGGAGTGTTTTGTTAACTTGTTTCCAGATATAGATTTGCTGTGTATGTAAGGGTGTTCCATTTATATTGTGTTGTCCATTTAGGAAGGCAATTGGGGAGGTAGGGAAGTAGGAGTGTAGCATTCTCTCTGCTTCCTCGCTGGGGTCTATAGTTGGAGTTTCAGCGGAGCTTATTGGTGGGAGTAGCCAGGTTCCAAAATACTTCAGTTGCCCGGCTAAATAATATAACTTAAAATCTGGCATTGCCAGTCCACCTTCCACTTTGGGTCTCTGTAGTACCTTAAGTCTCACCCTGTTCCGGCCCGAGCCCCAAAGAAAAGATAACAAGATACTTTGTAACGCTGCGAAAAAGGAATCTGGTATTTTAGCCATGGTGTGCTGTAGGGTGTATAAATTTTTTGGTATAACCTTGATTAAATTGATCCTACCAATTAAGTTGAGAGGTAGTTTTTTTCCAGATTTGAGTTTTAGATTTAGTCAGTTCTAATAGCGGGGCTACGTTGGCTGAGTAGAAAGTTTGTGGGGTTTGAGTTATTGTTATACCTAGATACTTGAATTCATTTACTAGGGGTACCAGTGTTCTAGCAAATGGGGAGAAATTGATGTGGTTGTCTATTGGAAACAAGCATGATTTGCGCCAGTTGATATATAGGCCAGAGAGGGGGCCATATTCGGTGATCACGTCGTGTACGTTTTTGAGGGAGTGATCTGGGTCTGCCAGATATAAAATTAGATCATCCGCATATAGACTAAGTAATGCTGTGTTTTGGCCTAGATGCAGTCCTGTAATATTTCTGTGCTCTCTATGAGACGAATAGCCAGGGGTTCTATAGCAAGGGCGAAAAGGTAAGGAGAAAGTGGACACCCCTGTCTAGTTCCTTTTGTTAATGGAAATGGGGGTGAACATGAGCCATTTATCTTAAGGGATGCTACCGGGCAGGCGTAAAGGAGTTTAGTCCACTTACAGAAATTGGGGCCAAACCCAAAATGTTTCATACAGGCCCAGAGGAATGGCCATTCGATTGAATCAAATGCCTTTTGGGCATCAAGTGACAGCATCACTCTAGTTCCGGAATTATCGTGGTCTACCAGGCTGTTGATTAGAGTTTTCCGGATATTTGTCGAGGTGGACTTGCCGGGCATAAATCCCGTTTGATCCGGATGTATGATTTTGAGGATAACTTTTTGGAGCCTATTGGCTAGGATCTTTGCCAACACTTTATAGTCTGCGTTCAGGAGGGATATGGGGCGTTATGAGTTGCAGTCTTGGGGATCTTTCCCTGTTTTTAATAAGAGTATTATGTGTGCCTCATACATAGAGGGGGGCAGTATCCCTTCCGCAAAGGCATCATTGTAAACACGTAGGAGCTCTGGTGTTATTTGCTCTATGTACCTTTTGTACACTTCTGAAGGTATACCATCGGGGCCGGGGGATTTATTGTTTGCCATTCCCTCCAATGGTCCCCTCAATTCGGGTTCTGTTATCTCACTCTCAAGTGATCGGGCCTCTTGTGGGGAGAGTCCTGGGAGTGGCATATTGGAAAGGTAACTGGAAAGGGTGTGTTCAGGAATTGTGTGCCGTGATGTATACAGGTTGGTATAGAAATTAGCAAGTGTTTCCAGTATATCTTTTGTTTCTGTGAGGGTTACACCCATTGGGTTTTGTATCGAGGTAATCATATTTTGGTCTGGGGGGCCATGTGCAAGCCTTGCCAGAATTTTCGCAGATTGGTGGCTGTGCTCAAAGTATCGCTGTCTGCTAAAAAATTCTTTTCTGTTATATTTTTCTGTGAGTATACTATCATATGCCCGTTGCGCAGATTGCCAGTTTTGTTTATTATCTGGTGTCGGCTGTTGTATATATGTGGTTTCGGCTGTTCTGAGGGATTGTTCTATGGTGTGTTCTTTTTGGTGGGAGTGTTTTTTAGTGTATGCAATTGAGGATTGTAAGTGCCCTCTGAGGACCGCTTTGAAGGCGTCCCATTTAGTTTTTGTTGGCATTGCTCCATTGTCCAGACTGAAGTAAAAGTCTATATGGTCAGGAATGGGGTCTGGGTCTGGTGTCAGTGTGAGCCAGAATGGGTGGAACCTCCATGTTCCTTTGGATGGTGGTTGATTATAGTTATGAAGTTTAACTAAAATAGGAGAATGGTCAGAAATACTTCTAGGGAGATATGTTATTTCGGTTATTTTTTGGTCGGCCGATTTGTTAGTAAAGACATGGTCAATTCTGGATAAAGATCCATGTGTTTTGGAGTGGCAGGAGAATTCCTGCGTATGCATATGGCGGCTTCGCCAAGCGTCTATCCAGCCTAATTCCATTGTTAGGCACGCTAGAGGTGTGTGTTGGATAGATGACCTATTTGGGGGGTTATTTGTCAGTTTATCAAGTATTGGGTGCATGGTTGAATTAAAGTCGCCCAAGCAAATCATATGCGCCTGTGTGTGTTGGGCTAGGAATGGTAATATATCTTTAATTGGCTGTAACGTGGCCGGTGGTGGATCGTATATCCCTATAATGACAAATGGTGTTGACTCTATTAATAAAGCTACACATATATATTTCCCCATTCTGTCCGACTTTACATCTTGTATAACATATCTGAGCGATTTGTTAAGTAGGATAGTTACCCCCCTTGAGTAGGAGGAGTGAGTGCTGTGTGCCATCCAACTCAACCAGGGTCTTAAGGCGTAGTGGGTAGTGGTTTGGAGCAGGTGTGTCTCTTGTAAGCATATTATATCTGGGCCAATGGACCGAATATATGAGAAGACCTCCAATCTTTTCCTGGGATTATTGAGACCTCTCACATTCCATGAGAGTATCTTAAGCAGTCGTGACATTGGGGTAAGTTAGGTGTGTGTGGATAGTGTGGTAGAGGCCTGGCGATAGGCTGATTCTGAGCCTGTAAACAAGCACACATCATATATTCATTTTCAAAACACAGATAAAGCAATTTTACATTGTGTGACTGGGTCGTAAACTGTTTACACAATCAACATTAACAATTAGCAAAAACATTCCAGCGTTGCTGGGTTTTTCGAGGGTTGCACTATGTGCAGTTTCTGCGGGAGTACTTGGAGCAGTAGGGGGCGCCTCTAGCACTCCTGCATTGTACACTCCATCTACTTAAATAAAGGAGGAAAATGTAGGATATTGTGGGTACCTATTATTCATATTGCTCACTTGGGTAGGGGATATATGAGAGAGAAAAAAAAAGGGGGGGGGGGGGAAAAACAACATAGTATCTTTGTATACCCCAGGTGAACCGGCAGTCGGCACGCCCACACCAGCACGTTCATATACATGTAGACATACCCAGCTATCTATTATTCATTAGGGGTGCCTTACAAAGACCCTTCACATCTTAGTAGATATAGTGTTTCATTTGCAGTTATAGTTAGTTTATAAAATTATCCCTATGTACGGGGCTGTATGTATGCATTACTACTGTGCCGTGCTTGGTGTGTACCACGCAGCGACTGCCCCCACAACAAGGTGCGACCTCAGTATTAACATACAGTTATATTTACAATCTTTAGTAGTGGCGACAAATTAAATTTAGCATTTGCTGATCACAGTGACATTTGTATTGAACATTCCAGTTAAATTATCAGTTGTAGCAGAGGAGAGGTATCATTGCACTTACAGCCCATTGTTCCGCAAGTATGGTTAGCCACACACTATGTACATGCAATATTTGTAGACCGTTTAGCATCCAAAGCTGCATAGGAAGATAGTATAGGCAGTGTGAAGTAAGTGGGAAGCAGTGCTTGTTCGTTCTCATTACTGTCTTGTTTCAGTTATTAATTCAGCCCATTTTAAAATATAGTTTAGCAATGGTATAGCCTTATGAGTGGTAGTCCATCAGGGGTGTAAATCAGAGTATTATCTCGATAGAGACACCCTTTTATCCCATACAAGACAGAGGTCAAATCGGTGCCTCTGATCGTTCATGTGTCTTACTATTGATATGGATTATCAATCCATATACAGTACACAGGACTAATGTCCTTCCTGATTGATTTGTGGAGGATATAATATGTACAGGGGCATTTATAAGTTCAGTATCTACTTGGAGGATATAATATGTACAGGGGCATTTATAAGTTCAGTATCTACTTGTGTAGTATGGGTGTCCGCTGCTTAAGAGATAAATTAGTGGCATCTTGTCACAACGACTGAAATAGTGTACAATAATGTACCTTGCAGTGGTTCTGGGTAAAGCTCAGTTTAGGCTTGCTTGGTGCGGAGGCATACGGAAATAGCTGGGCGCCGGGCATGGGGGGGGGGGAGCTTAAAAGCAAAAAAAAAAAGGAGGGGGGGGGGTAGGGCCCAAGTGAGATTATGGAGAGTGATTATATGTTTGTCACATACATTACTGGTGCTCCAACCAGGTGTTAGCATCCTCTGGGGAATCAAAGAATTTCGCTCTTCCATCCACCACGACGCGGAGCCTAGCCAGATATGCCATGGAGTATGTGATGCCAGCATCCAGTAGCCTTTTTTTTTATATCCAGAAAGGTAGCTCTGCGTTTTTGTAAATCCATGGAGTAATCCGGGAATATTTTGATGCTGGTGTTTTCGAATTGCAGCTCCCCAGCCGTGCGAGCAAGGCGTAATATTCCATCTCTATCCTTGGCGTTTAGAAACCGCGCTATCAGGGGTCGTGGTCTAGCTCCCGGTACCGGTACAATGGCGAACTGCGGTGATAATCCGTTGGTACCTAGGTTGGTTCTAATCCAGGTCTCGAGGAATGAAGAGGGGTCCAGGGCTTCGGCTCCTTCCGGGAAGCCCAAGAACCGGAGATTTTGTCTCCTAGATCTGTTTTCCAGATCGTCCAGCTTGCTCTGGGTGTTTGGAGTTCTTTTTGTAGGTTGGATATTGTTTGTGACATGGGGGTGACCGTGTCTTCTAGCTTGGAAGTTTCTGCTTCCCCCACTCTGTATCTAACCTTTTGTAGATCCTGGCGGAGAATCGACATGTCCGCTTTCACTTCTTCCAGCATGGAGGTAAGAGTTTTTTTTTGTGTCCTGTATCGCGCCCATAAGGTCATTCAGCGTTAGGGCCGGGGTCCCAAGGCTGGAGCTCTGATTTCCAGGGCCTGGTGAGTTGTGTGGCTGCTCCGGGGCAGATAGAGAGTCCATGGTTAAGGCCTCGCACGTGGCCTCTGGAGATGGCGGGTCTAAATTCCGCGCGAATTTTTGCAGCGTCGCGCGCGCCTGTCCCGCTGCTTTTTGGCTCCTGGACCGCGTCATGGGTTGGGGTCCCTCCTGGTGGATCTTCCGGTGCTGCTTGGTGCCCGGTAGGTACCCTTACTTGTGCTGTAGATGGAGTTGTTGCAGAGCGGTCCCAACTCGCAACCTACTCCATGTACTGCTTGGCTCCGCCCCCCTTTACCACAATTTTTAACTTTAACAACGTCTTCCATTGGACGTGGTGATGGCAGGTTCATTGGATAGTTTAAAAAATAAAAAAAAAAGTTGGATGAGTTTTTAAAAACAAAAAATGTTGCATGTTACTGTTATTGATAAATTTGGAGATGATCCCGGGATATTTCCGATTGCAACTTGGGAGTCGGGAAGGAATTTTCCACCTCTTCATACCGTTTTTTTTTTTTTTTTACTTCCTCTGGATCAGCTGTTAAGGTTCGTACACACGTGTGATTGTGGGTCACGACGCACGATGTGTACAAACGTGTATGGGAACTTTATCTGGCGAAACGGCCGTTCGGTCGAGGATCGTTGCCCGACCAACCGGGTGGATCTCCAAACAACCAGCCATTTCGGCCGATAAAGGGCCCATACATGGGCCGATTTTACTAGATGGTGTATGACTTTATTTGACCTCTAATACAGTACCAAACCTTAGCAGCGGACCCAAGACAAGCTGGTTGATGTATTTGTTGGCTCTTTCAGACAGGGTAAGGCTGAATCCAGTGACTAGCAGGATTGTGTCTGTAAAAGTCTTACTGCTTTTGTGTCCTTTCTTTAGAGGCCATACACACTAGAAATACTATATATTAGATACAATATGTGTTGTAACATAATTGTATTGTTTGTGAGGGGCTAATGAAATAATCAATTTTTGTCATTAGACATGGGGAAATATTCTGACTGAGCTAATATTATTAGTACATATGGTAAATTGGCTGATAATATTGAAACAATGTATGGCCTCTTTAAGTGATCTTTATGCTGCAGTGACTCCCTCCACAGCAAGCTACTGCAGAAAGCTGACTGGCAATATCTTTCCTCTAACCACTGCAGTACAACTGCACTCAGAGATACTTTACAAGAGCCATTTGAAAATATTTATTTCTAGTCATTGCAGCGTTGTATCTACTTACTGTGAAACATTGCAATCACTTTATATTTGATCTGCGTGTCATGTTTTTTTTTAAATGATGATATAAAATATCTGTTTTGCCATCACCTATTATACATAAGATATTTTGTGACAGGCAGATCTGCATTGTCTCTGTCCATATGCACACCTGTATATGTGGGTTTAGGCAACTATACTCAGCAGATATTTTATATAAAGTGGAATGTCTGAAACAGGGTCATTTTGTAATTATTTGGGCTAAACTGATCACATGTTAGTCTGTAATGTAAGCAACTGAAGGAATTTCACTTATGTTCTCTAAAACCCTGTTCAAAGCTCTTATTCATAGAGCTTTCACAAGACAGAAAAAGTTTGGAAATTCAAAAACAATAAATTGCTAGATAAAACCGCTATCAGGCAGTAAATACACCAAGAATTACAAAAGACATTAATTAAGATAACCTTGTTTATTTTCATTAAGGGGCATGTCTGCCCCTAAATTATATTTTTTTGTCCATGAAGATAGTTATAAAGCACGATCCCAGCAGGCAATGAAGAGCCTCCAGTTAAGCTGGGTACACACAGTACAGATCAGTGAAAGATGACCGACAGGATCTGCAAGATCCTGTCTGTCATCTTTCAAAGATCTGCATACCCATAGGGAGAACGTTCGAGACTGTGTGTTTCCCTCGGCCGCGGCAGACTCCTCTATGGGGAGTCTAGCGTGGCCGATGGTCTTTAGCAAACGAGCGTTTGGGTGACCCGATCATTCGGCGGCTGCACGCTCGTTCGGAAAATGAAGGTTCACGGCGTACTGATAAGGCCCCGATACCATTGGATCCGACAGTATCGGGGCTTTATCGTTATTGTCTGTACCTAGCTTTAGACTGGCTAGTCATTGGCCATGATCTTACGTTCAGGGTTGTGGCTGTGGGACCATCTGGAAGAGAAAGAGATTGCAGTTATTCGCTGCAGGGATCGGCTGAATAACTAGCTTCATGAGCAGTTCTGGGCAGTGTTAGTATAACGGTCGTAGGGTTTTGGGGGGGGCTTCTCTATTAGGATGTAAAATATCATTTTAGGGGGTTGATCTTTTAAGGAAAACTAAAGTTTCAAAGCATTTAGCTCTGTGTATTTAAACACTTATAATATTAAGTTGATGTATCATCTAACCACTAAATATAAAACTTTGACAGAAGGTAAAGCAATAACCCAGCAGCCTGGATTGTTGCTTTATTCTCCTGTAAGTGTTATATTTGAAAAATTACCCCCTACCTGAAAATCCTTAGGTTGATAGGGTGCTTATGTCAGGCTGGGTACTGATGAAGGGACTGAAACGTCCGATCCGGACGAACGGATGATCGAGAACGGTTGCGGCCAGCCGCCCCACACCAGCAGATATTTTCGGTCGGCTGAAAATAGCTGCTGGTGTGTACCCAGCCTCAAGTAGCCATGATATCAGCATGTATTTTTGCTGTTTGGAAGTCAATAAGATTATTTAGCCAAACAGGGTAAAATGTGTTTTAGCCTAAACTTCTCCTTTAAGTCTCCTGTCATGTTACGGTTACTTAATCCCCCTACCTAAACACTAAAATAAAAGCTAGAAAAAATAAGCACTTGTAAAATAATACGTTTATGGATTATTTTTTCCTTGGTAACCACAGTTTTTTATTTTCCTAAAGATGCTGACATTAACTGAATTTAAGAGAGTGTGGGGGATTATTTGCTGACCACAGAAGGGTGAAAAGTATTGTGAAAGAGATCTATTTACCTTAAGTAATAGAAAATGTAAAGATCTACTGTGCCTGCTTCCCAGGTCTGTGTTGTAATGATATAGCCACATACAGTGGTTTGCAAAAGTATTCGGCCCCCTTGAAGTTTTCCACATTTTGTCACATTACTGCCACAAACATGAATCAATTTTATTGGAATTTCATGTGAAAGACCAATACAAAGTGGTGTACACGTGAGAAGTGGAGCGAAAATCATACATGATTCCAAACATTTTTAACAAATCAATAACTGCAAAGTGGATTGTGCGTAATTATTCAGCCCCCTTTGGTCGGATTGCAGTAAGTTTCCCATAGACATTGCCTGATGAGTGCTAATAACTAAATAGAGTGCACCTGTGTATAGTCCCATTTGCAGTTTGCCACAAGCCATGTGGGGGACCCAGCAAACATGTGGAAGAAGGTGCTCTGGTCAGATGAGACCAAAATGGAACTTTTTGGCCAAAATGCAAAACGCTATGTGTGGTGAAAAACTAACACTGCACATCACTTAGAACACACCATCCCCACTGTCAAATGTGGTGGCAGCATCATGCTCTGGGGGTGCTTCTCTTTAGCAGGGACAGAGAAGCTGGTCAGAGTTGATGGGAAGATAGATGGAGCCAAATACAGGGCAATCTTGGAAGAAAACCTCTTGGAGTCAGCAAAAGACTGGGGCGGAAGTTCACCTTACAGCAGGACAACGTCCCTAAACATAAAGCCAGGGCAACAATGGAATGGTTTAAATCAAAACATATCCATGTGTTAGAATAGCCCTGTCAAAGTCCAGATCTAAATCCAATCAATAATCTGTGGCAAGATCTGAAAACTGATGTTCACAAACGTTGTCCATCTAATCTGACTGAGCTGGAGCTGTTTTGCAAAGAAGAATGGTCAAGTATTTCAGTCTCTAGATGTGCAAAGCTGGTAGAGACATACCCTAAAAGATTGGCACTGCAATTGCAGCAATAGGTGGTTCTACAAAGTATTGACTCGGGGCTGAATAATTATGCACACCCCACTTTGCAGTTATTGATTTGTTAAAAATGTTTGGAATCATGTATGATTTATGTTCCACTTCTCATGTGTACACCACTTTGTATTGGTCTTTCACATGGAATTCCAATAAAATTGATTCATGTTTGTGGCAGTAATGTGACAAAATGCGGAAAACTTCAAGGGGCCCGAATACTTTTGCAAACCACTGTATATGGCTATATCTATATACAGGACTAAAGCAGATTTCTGCTCTTCTGGACAGCATCTTCCAGGTCTCTCTATCCTCCCCCAACATCAAGATTTTTCAGCACCAGGTGCATTAGTTCACTGCAGGAGTCGGGGAGAAACTGTGTCACTGCCTGATCTAGGGACTCTACTCTGCCCATGGAGAGAATAGCAAAGATATTGAAGGAGGAAGTGAGCTGCAATACATTGTAGTCCCAGTAAGCAGACACAGTAAGACCCTTTTTCCCCCCTAGCCCTTCTTTAAGAAGGAACATAAGACTTGATTCCCAAGAACAATAAAATATATGTTGTATATACAGTCCAGCTAAGCCAAATAGCATGTTTACAAAATATCTTTTTTGGGTGTAATGGAATCGGAGGCAATACTGGGGGAACATAGTCAGAAGAAAGCCATTATAACTGCTGCTGCCCTCTTTGCCACCTCCTATAAGCACATGCTGTTTGACTTTTATTTCACACATGAGATATACTGTACTCTTTATACGCTTAAGATCTGCTTTTAGTTTTAATTGCTATCATTACTAGATGGTTTTAATATTAAAGGGGCGTATCCACCCCTCTGAGACCTATTTCCTCCACCTTTTTGTCATTAGATACAAGCCACAACTGCTCCACTCTGGCTCTTTCTCCCAATTTTCTGTAAGCAAGTATTTATCTTCTCTGGAAATCTTACACCATTTTTAAGCTCTGTATCAAATGATGATGCAGGTTTCTATTTTATACAGTACACCAAGTCTGAGCCTCTTATTGTTTTAAGGTACAAGTAGAGCCCTGCCTGGTACAAAAGATTGTTTACACCACGTTCAGCACAAATCTGATTAAGAAATGATCAAGCCAATGTCCCTGTAGCGTTGTACTGCTCAATGCATCACAAAGTTATGTGACCATTAAGGCTGAATTCAAGCCTTATAGGGCCTCTGGGTAAAAAAAAATGTTATGGGGCCCCCACAACCCTCAACCATTCAAAGCTTATGGTCTGGAAACCCCCTCAGCAATATATGCATCTGATTTTGTTTATATAAGTTTTGTATTTTCATCTTTTTTTGTATAATGCTGAGTATTTGGGCTCTTTAAATGCGTGATTCTATTTTTTTTAAAGGTTTAAAGTCCTTTGGCTTACAATGTCACAGTTTTATATAAACTTGGAAATAGAGGTGAGAATCTTTTTAGCCTTTTAGTTTTCTTCTATTATTTTGATAGAGCAGAACCATTTTACTGCTTCATTTTTGTAGTAATGATAATGTATGTCTATATTTATAGTTTCTGCCAGTTTATAACCCTACTGATGAGGAGAAATTCGACCCAACACTGTATGCTTCAAAAGTACAAAAAATAATGGCTGAGTAAGTTGTCATATGTTTTTACTGAACTACACAAGGCTGCAAAGCAAAGACAGAGCTGAACTTGTGAACTGATTTAAAACGTGCATGTTTAAGCTGGCCATATATGGGTAGTGTTCATAAAATAAAGTTTCTATTATCTGCATGTGAATTCATGCTGACCAACTGCTTCTAACACCCCTGGAAAACTATCTGCCGGTTCAGTCAGACTCTTTTTCCCTGGGTTGCCATTATACCTATGATGTTACTGTTAGGATAGATAAGGTTGGATGTAAATTTTCCATTAGAATTCTACCGGCAATTAACAGGGATCAGTGGGGAATCTCCTTAGTATGGTAAGCTGTAGATTTGTGCCAGACAGCAAACAAAGCTCAGATTTAAGCCGGCCTTAAGCCTGGCATACACAGTCAGTATTTCTGTTTGAATGTGTGGTTGTTTGTTTGAAAGTCTACCCAGCAATTGAAGGGGGTCAGGCTGGATGGAAATTTTTCAGACAAATCCCATCCACAGCTGCTGTATCTTGGTTATTATACATTTGACCATTGCAGAATGATTGTGCAAGGCAGTTGTTAGGAAAAGTTTTGTTGTGTACAAGCACTATTAAAGAACTTTCTGTTGTTTACTGATGTTTTTCTCTGTGTTCTTAGTGCTCTTGGGAAACAAGCAACCGAGTTTGAACTAATAGGTGACACACCAGTAACACCAGTTGGACACCTGAAAGTGCCAATGGATCCCAAAATCTGGGAACTTGGGACAATTCTTCAAAAAGCTGGGTAAGGAAAGCTGTGCTTGTATTCCTCACAAAGAGAGGAGTTAGGGGTTGATGCAAGCTTCACTTTCTGGTTACATACACACATATATATATATATATATATATATATATATATTATAGCGGGCCATGGCGGTATACCCTATAGAAATTATTTATTTATAGAAATCTATAATAATCTCAATCTAATTTCATATTAGCCCTTGGATTTGCCACTCTAGGCAATATAGAAGATACAGATATACACAGGTACAGGTGCACACACCTACACATGCACTCCTAACCTACCATATCATTCTGTATAAATAGCAACAAATACCTTAACCATGAAAACAGTTAGTTTTAAGGTTAAATGAAAAAAAAACAACAGCACAAAAACAGGTGCAGCCCTAATCATATTCTATCCCTCCATTTCCATAACACCTATACCTATAATCATCAATAAAAACATTTTCCAGTTATAAACGCAAAAACACAATACCCAACCCCACACAAACAAAGGTACACAAACCTACTGGTGCACTCCTACACCCACTCTAACCTTCTGTTTCCATGGAAACTATAACTAAATCATTTAAAAGGTTAGTTTTATGGTCACAAACACAACAAAAAGTACCCCTAACCCACACAGACCAAGTACACGCACCACTCTGTTTTTCTAGGTCTCATAATCCACCTTACACTTATACACTGTACACTTAACAGGAAGCTTCAGCCTTGCCCCTAGAAGCTGACAGACAGTCATATAACAGCACAGAGATCTGCCTGTGTTATTTACTGATTACGCTACAGCAGGCCTTGCTTCTCAGAAACAAAGATTTAGATTTGTTAAAGGGGTCACTTTGTATCTCTGTTTCTACACACAATCCTTTGTATTTCATACAAAAAAAACTAAATTAATCTCTGCAGTTTATTTCCTATCAAGCACTGATGAAAGAAGAAATCATAAGTAAGGCTGGGGATTTCAACCTGTGACCTCATGGGCTATGTGTTTCACAAATGTGTGCTTTAGACTGCTTAGCTACCAAAACGTACACCAAGCAAACAGGTACATTTAGGAACTCGTGTGCTAGGAAAAGAATGGAAGCAAAAAAATAAAAAGGAACCTGTAAAATCAGCTGACTATTTTGTTTTGTTTCATATGTAAGTCTGGGGATTTCAACCTGTAACCTCATGGACTGTGCTTCTATAGATAACTCTTGAATTGTTACAGAAAATTTGTCAGCAGCGTATGCTGGCTTGAAAAACTGCAGGGTAACAAGCAGCTTCCAAAATCTTATCAGGGACTTTCATGTTGGTGTGAAGACATCTGTGTACATAATACCCTGTGCATAGAGACAGTGAATAAAGTGGTTGGGGCATAGCCAATAGGTGCAAAAGTTCACAATGCTGATTGAAGACTATATGGGCTGTGAATTTTACTGGAAATAAATGGAAGTCTTCACCGTTATAGAGTCTATTTATTACATGCACATAAATGCAACATACTTGGGAAGTAATTTACAATGCATTAGGATTTCAACAAGTGAACTTAATTCTCCTTTAAAATGTATATTTAATCTGAATAAATTGGCACTTTTAAATGCCCTCTTTCAATGTCATAGCAATATTATGTTTTAAAGTTTGCAGCACAGACACATAAATATTCCCTTACAATATATAGCCTTTCAAGCCAAATTCAGTTAATACTTTCTCGTTCTAGTTTACTGTATGTTCTACTTAAATAAAAACCCAAAGTCTTTGAATAGATCTATGATGACTTATAAAATGAAAAATCCAAGCGCAGAATCAAAAAGTCTTGCTACATTTTTTTTTATCATTATCTTTCTCTGTGTGTTTATATCGTTTTTGTCCATGGGGACCAATTTCCTTATTCACTATACAACGTTAAAACAGGTTGCAGCTTAGACACCATTGTCTATATATAAGAATGTCTTTATATAATCATCGAAACTGAGTGAGATCTCTTTCTTCACAGGTTCTCTCTAGACAGTGTGCAGGGGTTGATTGATCTTTGCCTTGATGGGATGTGCTGTCGTGTAGGATTGGATGAATTTGCAGAAAAGTTGGGTGTGACACAGCATGATGTTATCTCAAGAGTTTTCAATTATTTTCACAAGGTGAACATGTTCAGTGTACTATATGGGAAATAAATATAGTTTGTGTGGAAATAGAGACCAGAATAAGAGACGGAAATTGACATTAGTGTGCCCAGCATTAAAGAACACATAGTGTAAAGCTAGAACATTTATCGCAAACTCTCCAAAAACCATGAAGATTGCTAGTACATTCTGGGTACCTTACTTTCTGCCTCTTATTTGCACCATCTGAACCAGCTGCATGCTTGCAACTGTTCATCTTTTAAAGGGAAATACAGTATAGATGCATAAAGATGGTAGTGAAAGCATGTAAAGCTCCAGTTGTGGCCTGGGTCCAGAAAATACCTGCAGACTTGACATAATTCCTTTTTACAGGAGGATCCCACATAAACTTCAGGTAGATACATTTTTTAATGAGATGGCACCCATATTCAGTGTGACACATGATAATAGGTTTATTTTAGTATTTTAAGGGCTAGGCCACACTATAGTATTTTTCCTGTGTTTATCAAAAATTGGTATACAGGTGCTTCCAGACTGAAAAAGACTCCAATGGATATCTTTGATGATTTTATTGACACGACATGTTTCGGGCAAGGTGTCCTTTATCAAAACATGTCGTGTGAATAAAAGCATCAAAGATATCAATTGGAGTCTTTTTCTGTCTGGAAGCACCTGTATACCAATTTTTGATTTACCTAGTTAAAGTGCTTGGGACAGTGCACAGCAGGATCCAGCAGCCTAGAGAGGTGCAGGACACTACCCATTGGTTTTTCCTGTGTTTGCGCATGCGATTTTCAGTAGAATGGAAATTCACACGATTTCAGATGTACATGTGATTGCGATTTGTGATCACTTTTTTTGTGATTGCGTTTCTATAATGCATTCAAAATCGCATGTGCAAACGCGGGAACAACGCACCAGAATCTTACACGCAATAATGCGCACGATTACGCATGCACTTCGGTGAGTTTTAGTGGAGCCTCAGCCTAAATGGTAGTCTTTTAGATTATTGGTAGCCATCATGCACTTATGTTAGTCATGTGATTTCTTGGAAATACTTACATACTTACAGTATGGTTCACTCTTTTTAGGATGCCACCGGTATGATAGATTTCCGAGAGGTTTCCTTGGTGTTAGCTGCCCAGGATGCAACTCGCTCGGCAGAGGAGTTGGCAAAGCTTGCTTTTGATGTAAGTGATTATTTTCTGCAGATGATATTTTATTACATAACATTTTTCTGTTTCCTTCCATAAACCCATCATTTGTTTTCTCTCAATTTCTTTAGCTCTTCTCTGCTTGTGATTCAGATGGCCATTACCTCCTTTCTGCTGATGCATTCTCCTCTATACTTCGCTCGCTTCTAGGCTCACCTCCCGCAGAAAGCACAAAAGTGTTCTCAGAGCTGTGTAACCACACTGAGCCACTTGCACTTACTTGTGGTAAGTTGGTTGCCTGTTAAACTGTATTATAGTTTTATAGAGTAAACATGACGCATGTCAAAAAAGGAAATAAAAGAATTTAGAAACAAAAAGTGGCTTACTTAATGTATTTGGTTTGCCTGTATGCACAGTGGCCCTATGATGGTAAAATTCCATTCACCAGATTTTATGCATGGATAACCCCCTGTGCTCTTTGTTTTAAGCTAGGTACACACAGTACAGATTTCTGAAAGATGACAGACAGGATCTGCAAAAGTTCATTGTTCCTCTGCTTCTCTCCATTCCAATTTTCCCCTGGAAAATAGTGGTTTAAAGCTGAGAACACACAAGGCGATTTTTCAGTCAAATCGACAGACATTTTCGTGATTGGTTAGTTGGGCCGAAAAATCACCAGCGTGTGTGCCTTCGCCAACAACTAATGTTTGTCTTCCATTCGCCCAGATTGGGGGGAAAGGTGGTGGGACGCGGCAGTAAATCAACGTTAATCGTACGGTTGGCTATGGACACTTTCACCGCAACCTGCAGTGATTTGTCCTGGCCGATCATTCGCTGCGGTATTTGTGTTAATCTTGTAATTTATGGCTGCTTAAATTAAGTACATTTGTTTATATAGGTTTAATATACAAATATTTAGCACACTTACTGCATTTTTTCATCTCAACACAATGAGGAAAAATTAAGTGGCAAGTAGCGTTTTAGTTATTATATATTGAATGCCACTAAATCCTATAAACCTGTTATGGGAGCAAAACACATTTGAAAGTGTGTTTGTAATATTTTCCATTTTGTGCTTGATGTTGGGTGTGTGATATTAGGTTGGGTACACATCAACTGATGTATTATCCCAATCAAACATTCGCTACTACCAAGCCCTTGGTCAGGACAAATCACGGTTGGTCGCAGCAAAGGTTGCCGTGGCAGGCAGTTTGCATGACCACTACTACAGATCTGGACAAACAGGCGACCAAAGTCGCTTGCGGCCGCCCCCACCCACACCATGCGAAAAATATTGCATGTTGTGTAACATAGTAATTGAGGTTGAATAAAGACATACATCCGTCCAGGCCAACCTTTATACTACCTAAGGGTTGATCCAGAAGGAGGCAAAAAAAAAACAGCTAAAAAGGGGGAAAAATCCTTCCTAACTTCAAAAGGCAATTAGGACCAGAATTCTATACATTAATACCAGTAATTCTCAATATTATTTAGTTTTAGAAACTTATCTAGCCCACTATTTAAGCTATTCAATGAACTTTACATCTCCTGAATGCATTTTCATGCTTTATCATATCTACCTAGAATTTTATCTTGGTAATACTGGATTATATAACCTAGATTTATTGTATTTTTTATTTAATGAATTTAGCCAATATAGATATATAGCTTTATCTTTTCTCATTGAGAAAGGTATGCATACTGCACGACCAACCTATAACCAAGTACTTGAAATTGCCCAATGCTCTGACGCTGTGTTTTGGGAGGGGCTGAGTGTGAATTGAACAGGACATGAGAAAAAAATGATTAAAGGGACCACGTTTCTGGCAGCTCTAATATAAAAAAGTATAATGGCAAGTCATTTTTTAACTTTAGTGTCACTTGAAAGAAAATTACCTTATGGAAGTATATTACTTTTTAGAAATACAAACCATGAAGTCAAATGAAGCAACTCTGGCATTCCTTGATTGTCTGGATCTTAATCTATAGCTGGGTACACACCAGCAGATATTTTCGGCCGATCCATGGTACTTTCGGTCGGTCGGACGAAAATATCTGCTGGTGTCGGGTGGCTGGCCGTAACCGACCTTGAGTGTCCGGATTGGACGTGTCGGTACATCACGAACGATTATGCGGTTCCCTATGGGACCGCACGGTCAATCGAATGAAATGTCGGCTGTGGCCACTATTGCCGCGACTGACTGGCATTTGTCCTGGCTGAGCTGAAAATAGTCCCTTTGTGTGTACCCAGACTAAAACTACTATGTATTAAGTAAACTAACACGAACAATGTGACTTTAAAGGGCAATAAAACCTGCACAAACCACTCCTTCTCTTTTGAGGTAACCAGTGAGAGGAATAAAAAAGCTGGAATTTTAGGTCTTACCCCGGGTATGTCAAAAAGAAGGGGGTGGTTTGGGTGTTTTATAGCCCTTTAATGGGAAGGATGGATTCGATTTATGTGCCTTTCATGTGAAGGACATTTCCGGGAATTCTCCAAAAGAGTGTTGCTTTTCCTCTTTCTACTTTATTCAAATAATCTCAATTTAGGAGATCATCCATTTGTAAATACCATCAGCAGCAGGTCCCTTACAGGACGCAGGAGGGTTAAGCTGAGCTTAAAATGTAAGAAGACTCTTTTCCACCTAATAAACCCATATTTATATAAAGCAGCAGTCTTGCACATCTGTTCGTCATTGCTCATTTCTCATTCCACTTTTCTTCTCTTGCAGATGGGTTTTTGGGTTTTGCACTTCGTCACCCATGTTACCGTCACCTGTTTCTCTTTTATTTACGTCCTCCATCTGCTGGACGCAAGAAGCCACCCCAAATCCAACAGAATGGAGGCTGTGCCAGCAAATACAACCCTGGGAACCAGCCCAAAATGGACTGAAACAGGGAAGGGTGCATATCTTTTTAATAGGGTATGGATTAGTTTGGGTGGGGGTTACTTCAAAGCTTCTTATTAAAGGAGAAGGTAAAAGGATCAATACTTTGAAGGTCTTTGGCACAAAGTGTCAGGCCACTGCATCAGAGCCATGGAATTTTTTTGGAATTTAAAACAAACTTTTTTAATGGGAAATGTATATGGATTAATTAAATGCCCTTGCAAGCAGTTAAGCAATGCAAGTTTTATCAAAGAAATATTTAAGCAAGGCTCTAGAAATGAAGGTGCCTAGGTTTGTGGTTTTATGAAGGAACCAATGCTGTACTGAACATGCCAAGTTTGGCATGGGTTTTTTTAAATATTGGATGTGCAATATCCTCATAGGCTGTGGTACAGGAGCAATACTCAGCATAATTTGAACCTGAATGGGTGCAAGTTGGGGAGGAAAATGACCCCTCAACTATATCAGCTCTCAGGAAAATATTCTCCCTTCCCCCCTATCCCCTCCTAGAGAATTTTACATTTATATCTTATTTGGACATTTGCTTTGTGACTGGTTCCTGTATAATGGAAGCTATTGTTATGGATCTCAATATTATAATTATTTTTATTAAAGAAGTCTGTCGTTTATTTTTTGTATTGAAAATAATTTATTGCACTTAACACTGTAAATATATTTTTGTTTATTTATAAAAGAGTAGAAGAGGAATCTTATTTTATTTCCAGGACATTGTAATTTGGTCTGTCTTCTGCAGATGTATCAGCTGTCACATGTTCTGTCATTAATCTGACACACGCCTACATCATTTGGAGTAGTAATTGGACATATGCTGTTTTATGCAGTTGTGCATTGTACATCCAACACAACTATTGAATGCTTAATTAGATATTTTTTTTTTACATTTTGTGCGTGTCTTGTTTTATTTAGGACATTAAGGGCTAGGCCCCATTGCCATTATTCAGATCATGTTTTGCATAATGAATGTGATGTGCGCATGCCAATGGGCAATTTAGTTGGCCCTTCTAGCTGGGTTGACTCCGTTCCCTCATTGCACCGCATGCAATTACCATCAGTGCGGATTGCATGCGTTGCAATTTAAGGCTGTGTACACACATTTAATAATTGCTGGCTGACAGTCTCACATGTTAAAGGACATGTACACCCTCACTCACCTTTTTTTTCCTCCTAACTACAAAGTATTGATTTCCCTTGTTCATGTTGTTTGAAAATAGACTTTTTCCAGTCTTCCTAATATAGTAAGGAATCCCAGAACACTGGATTTCAGTGAGACTTCATTCTAGCTGGGTCAGTGTTTGTGCTTGATTGGGTTAATAAATGTGGAGCCGGATTGTTCTGCTCTTAAGATTTGATTCAGTTACAATTCAGATATATGAAAGTAAATGAAACCTTCACTTGGTACACTATGGAGAAATGCATTGCACAGAGATGTACTAAGATCAGGTTCACTTTATTATCCTCCCTCCCTTGCAGATGGAATGCAATCTGTGAGAGACTTGTGACAATGCGTGCAGCCCTGCTAATTCCATTTATTAAATGTATCAGTATTAAGGTTAGTACAAACACTAACGATAAAGGGGCGATCCAATGGTATCGGCCCTTTATGGTTATTTCCTTTACTGAAAGTTATAGGGAGTCAGCTGAAGCTAATGGAAATCTGCAGTCCCAAGGGGCCGTGTAGAGGGATCTTTAGAAATTATTCTGTCTGTCATTTTCTAAAGATCTCACGTGTGTACCCAGCTTACGTCCAAATGATCTGGCAAGCCAGTTGTATATTTCCCCTCAAAGGGAAAATTCAGTGGAAAAGAATTATTTTTAAAAATTTTATTTTATATTATTTATACCTAGTTATTCTACATATTCTCTTTTATTTTGAAAAATCAGTTGAATTTATACCTATTCCCTGCAGTTGACATTAGTGAGCAGACATTTCAGGTTCTGTAACAATCCTTCTTCCCAGAATGCACATTACCTTGGAATGTTCCTAACAGAAAATTCTACTGATTGGCTCTTGGATGGGTCAAACATGCTCAGATCTCTAATTAGCAACTGAGTCAACCCATGCGCAGGGTTAAGGGCAAGACCATAACGGTCTCTATTAGGGGTCCTGCAAACAGGAAGCCAGTATCTCGGAAGCATTTTTTTATACACAGACAAAATGGTGAATGGGAAGGTTGATGGAAAAATACTGCTCTTTTTTCTTAAGACTATATGTATTTATGTATTTCCACTGAACTTCCCCTTTAAAGCTGGCCGTACACAGGCAGATGTTCCTCTGATCTGGTTTCCGATTGAGTGCAGCATTCGGAAATCTGATTGGAAGAACTGCTCAAAGCTTCCCACCTAGAGGCTCAGATCTTTACTCAGATTTCTACTTGAAAAACCAACCTTTCTGCATGTAGATTTTATATGTGTTTGTGTTTAAAGCCCCCCATACACAGGATCCACATTTTGAGAGATCCAATAGAATTTATGGGATCACTCAAAATATCAAAAATCAGTTTCCATTTTTCAGATCGACCACTTAACAATGAATGTCCCGAGCAGTTTACCAGAAAAACGAAGATTGGGCCAGGTAGAAAATTTTCTGTCTGGCCCAATTTTTTATTTTTTTTTGATAAATCACTCTTCGATCACAAAAGGGAAGACGGTTTTCAAGATTTTGAGAAATCCAATAAATTTGCTCAGATCGCTTAAAATGGGCTTAAGACAAAAACATAGAAAATCTGTTGGTATTTACTTTAGAATCATGATGCAGGCTGCTGTAGTTTCAATGTAGCCATATATCCTGTCATAATAAACTGCTACATAGCCTAGTAATATGTAGATTTTATACATGCTCAATCTGGCACAAGATCAACAAGATTGCTTTTAATCTGCTCCATTCTCTAACACTGCATACCCTTTAATATTACAATCTCAATAGTTACACAGTACAGAGTTGCAGTAGGAGGATAATGTTTGTGACCAGGGTCGAATATGTGTATGTGCACCTTTTAGGCTGGGTACACACCAGCAGATATTTTCGGCCAACCAGCCGATTCACGGCACTATCAGTTGGTCAGACGAAAATATCTCTAAATTACGGCCAATCGTGCGGCCCCCTATGGGACAAACTGTCGGCCGCGACCAACAGTCATTTGTCCCCGGTCAATCGCTTGCTCGCAGCGAATGTTCTGTCGGGACAAATATCCTGCAGTGTGTACCCAGCCTTGAGCGAACGCTCAGTCGGGACAAAAACTTGGCTGGTGTACCCAGCCTTAGATAGGATTTTGGTTGTCTGTTCACCAATATTGCCTGATTGTCTGGCCTATTAAATACCACAAGTATAGGCATTAATTTGACAAAAATGTGAAAATAACCAACTATATTTCAACTTTATTTTCAACAAATATCACTTTGGGTGCCAACCACATGTACACAGGGTGCCTTTCAGGTGTCCAGCTCCTATTTGGCCACCTCACTGACAATTATATATACTATCATTGAAACAATGTGTGTTTATGAATATGGCATTTTGCTTTACAGATAAAGCAATGTAAACAATACATAATTCTGATAGCAGCCTAGGTATACCAACTTGGTTGTGCTTCATCATAGTAGCCTTTAGAGGGCAGCATGACATTATTCAAATGTTTTATAATCACTGTTGCTAAAATGTATTTTAGGCTAGAAACCGCATGTAGTATATATCAAAAGGCATCTACATTACTAATGGGTTTTTTTTATTTGTGGAAATGGGTGTATATCGAATGTTTTGCTTTTAAAAAATTGGTCTTGAAGAGATGCTATTTACATGGTATTTAGGGTCTGATCTGTATTATTTACAATTTAAAATATTTCATTTTAAATAATTGTTTTTTTACAAGGCAGGGGAGCATCCAAAGTTTTGTTGGGGGCCCACTGATTTCTTAAAATCCCCCAGTTTCAGTTATATACAGTTACAGGAAGATGTAATGTAAAACTCTATTGGGTAAAACAGAGTTAAGTGAACTATTGCTTTAATGGTTTGATTGAAGCCCGAGAGGTTAAAGAGCTATGCCTTACCTCTCATTCTTTAATCAACTGAGCAGGAGCCAGGGATGAAGGTAAGTATATTTACCTTTTGTGCGATCCACCGCTGGAGAGATGAAAATCTGCGTGATAATGCATGCTATAGAGGATTAGAACCAGGAAGCGGTCAGAGATTTTCATCTCCCAATACATTAAAGGAATAGGTCACTTTTCGAGTGAACTATTAGTTTAAACCCACACTTCCAGATGTAATATCAGGTAAGCATGGGTTTAGCCCTTAATTTTCCAGGACCTGCACAGTTTCAACGGCACAGGCACACGAGGTAAAATCCCTTCTGTTTGTTTTTGTGCCACAATGTAAAGCAAAAAAAAAACACGTTACCTTTGCGATCCTTACATTCACGTGATAAATAAATCAGAGGAATCCGTAAGGCTAGAGGAGCACTGAGGTAGATATAACATCTCCCTGTTAATCTTTACACAAAGAGGCCTGACTATTACATAAAACTACATACCACCTAGTGATGATTCATGTATAACTAGCTTACCTTATTCAGGGACTTCGCTTCTAAGGAGAACTTTTTTATTCTTTATTTTTTCACAGGAAAGGTCTTGAATCCAACGAACTAACACCGTCAGCATTGTGACCTATTTGTCAGAATGAAAAATTACCTTTGGATAGTTGTTGCCTCCCTTTACTACAGTTGAGGGAGCCGATAAGATTGTATAGACACATGGAATGAGCATTCTGTAGAAAGAAGATATGGAAAAATTGTCCCTGTGTATTAGCAAATCGGGCAAAGTCACTTTTAGATTCTGATGGAATCTGATGTGGATTTACAACTGAATTCAAATGTGAACAGCCAACATTAGTCTACAGCAATCGGTGGCTATATGATTTGAATGTGCCAAATGCTTCCCAGGCTACATAGCATAATCTGTGAATGCTTGTGAAGGTTCTCATTCATCCAGGTCAAGGTATATCTATTGTATTGTTAGATCAACTGGAATTGAAGTTTAGTTCTTCAAGAACTAAACTTCAAATCTAGTTGATCTACCTGAATACAACAGATATTATCTGTTAATGGCTGGTTTTAGCATTCAGCCACCTGCAAGCATCATGGGAAACAATATGCACCAAAAGGGTAAGTAAGTACTTGCTTCTGACTATTCTTTTTGGGTAGTTGATTGGATTCATAAATTGAGAAATTAAAAAAAGCACAATAAAAATTATTACTTTAGCCCAGGTATTTGGATGTTCCAGTACAGTTTTTCATAAAAGCTGCTCAAAAGCTGCAATTCAAGCAAACCTCAAGGTATAGACCTCATAGGAATAACCACTTGGAAGGACCCAATATGTTCCTTGCACACTCCAGAATCATTACGAATATATTATGATCTGGCCCAATACTTTGGTTGCATAAAATTGTTTTATTAATAATCAAAGATAAAAATCAAGCAAAAAAAAATTAGTTCAGGAGATTTTTAATTAGAACATTTCTAATGTTCATAATGGCATCCTTACACTGTATAAAACAATTATTATTGAAATGATTGTCTTTTGGCCAATAAAATTAGGACATTTTGCTGTACTAAGAATATTCAATACCATTCAGGCTGAGAAAAAATCAGCTAAACTAATTTCAAAACAGATTTCCCTTTAGGACATACGATCTTTTGATAATTATTAAAATAAACTTCAGAAAACAGAAATGTCAGCTAATATGTTTTACTGTGCAAAATTGGTATGGATTTTCTGTTTGAGCATCTGATAATGGAGTTGTCCTATGAGTTAAGGCTGGCATGCACAGGTTGACTTTTCCAGCTTATTTCGACTTATTCGATAGACTGATAGGACCAGACCTGTCGAAACAGCTGTACCATCATCCAGCCACCTAATGTGAGTGGGCTGTTTTTTTTCTGTATTTGACTTTATGGGAATAAATGTTTTTTTATACTACTTAACTGTTAGGTGCTGGATGTGCCTTGTGGCAGAACCACCCAAGCTTGGTTGGAATTTTTACTCTCTCTAAGGCAGAGGCTGCAACTTAATAAACCCATGTCTTTAAAGCACACATGTAGCCACCATGTTTATTGTGTATAAAGAAGTTGAAAATTAACTAGATGAGTAGATTTTTTGCTATGCATGTCCTTCCATTTGGAAAGCTATGTGTGCATAGGATGTCAATCTGACATGTTTTACTGATGACTAAAATTAATGGAAAAGAGTAGAGGCCGTAATTTTTTAAATATCAACAAGGGTAACAATCAGACAAAAAGGTAAATAGACTATTACAATGTTTTTTATAATCATAAGTGTCATATTTTATTATGGGGAGGTGCAGTGGTATAAATTCTTATAAAAATCTCTCAGCTACGTCAGTAAGTGACTCATATCTTATATTCCACTGCCCCTCCCATTCCAGTTCCTGTCAAAGAAGTTCAGAACAGTACGCATTACTGAACAAGACCCATCGGTTTGTGCACTGTTTAACTTTACTAATGGGACCTTATCCCTTATATAGCATTCTCTTTCTTTGAACTAATCCTATTTACAATATACCAGCCACATATCACAGATTTACAGCTAGACCTTATTATTTATTAACCCAGGCAAGGAACAGTGGTGTGATTATCCAAAAGCCAGAAATTTCTAACATCTGTTTCCTTTATAAGTCTGTAGGACTATGGGCCATATTTATAAACTCATGGTATTGCTTTTTAGTGATACCGCGGGTTAGGTAATTTACGATCGCGTTCATAAATGTATGATCGCAATTGTACATTTACGACCAAACGTTCGTTAATTAACGAATGTTCGATCGTAGAATACCATGCGGTAGTAAACTACTGCAATGGTATTCTATGGGGATCGTAAATCTACGATTTCGTAGATTTACTATTGGTATCGTAAATTTACGATCGTTAAACCAAACGTTAATCTCTGATTTAACGATCGTAAATTTACGATACAGATCGTTAAAGTCGCAGTATTGCTAAAAAGCAATAACGCGGCTTTATAAATATGGCCCTATGATACTCAGAGAGTTAGGTCTGAATACACATGCTGTTGCAATACATATTTTTGTAAATTCCTATAGACTGTAGTAGGAAGCAGCTGGAGGAGTGTTGGTTTCTTTCTTATGCAGTAAATATAAAAAAACTGCATTACATTAAGCAATCCAACAGCTTCCTATTATCTCTGAGATTTTGAGGTTTCTTATTTTCAATAATGCAACCTTGGTGTTGCTGTTCTGCCAAGGGCGTGCATTTTTAGAAAAGCTTGGTCAGAGCACAGGGGTTAGATCGATTTTGTTCTTATAGCTTTGCCAAGTACATTTCTCAGATAAATCTCTAAAGGCTAAATTACTCCAAACAGAATGAATATTTTTAAATGTATTTCCAGTTAAGATTTAAATGCAATATTCGGATAAACTTATAGGGTATGTTCACCCAAAAATTCAAATTTACTATCTCCCCCCTGATAACCCATAGTGATAAAATAAAAGTTTTAATCCTGTTTACAAAACTGTATTCAGAGAAATCAGAGTGTAAATTCACAATTGCACATGTAACACTATGCCATGCTGTCATGCTGTGTAAGTAGTGAGCTTGCTTCCTTGGAACAGACCTCTGTGGCTGTATCAAACATGCTCAAGATTATACCATAGCATTTTTTGTATAATTCAATAAATCCACTATTTAATCAGCTGTGTCTGGACTATAAGATTGTAATTCTCATGTATGGACTTTTTACAAATGTGAATAATCTTTTAATGACTTCAACAAAGAATCTCTTTTTTTGCTTACACTGGAATTCACAATGGCAATGATTTTCAGTGTGGCGATATGCAGTCATAATATTGACAAATTCATTCAGTTTACTCTAATAACATGTTGAAATAGAGAAAAAATACCAGCACTTCTACCAATACCAGTCCAGGGCTGTATCTGCTAATTAGGTAACGTTGCAGGGGGTCTTTAGAAGTTGAAACTATATAGGTTAAACACTCAGAGGCAGGGGTGTTCCTAGGGTTTTTGACATCTGAAACAACTTTTAAATGCCGCCTATCGGCAGACGGGTGGTGGCACGTGAAGCGGATATGGCTTCATTAGGGACCATAGGACCATAGCTTGTGGAGGTGGGTGTGGTGGGCTGACCAACATTGACTGGTGGACTGGAGGGCTGACTTAACACTGATTGGTGGACTGGTGCTGAAATGCAGTTTTGCAGGAAGGAGGATTTTTTTTAGGTGTTCCACAGGGGCACACCCTGAGCAAATGTTTCAGTTTGCTTCATGGTAGGGGCACCCCTGCTCAGAGGACAATTCTGTAAATGTGTAAATAAGAACCCCAATTAAATTAATTGTAAAATAACAAAAAATTAAAACTCAAATCACTGATTGTTTTTTAGTAAATTAATGAAAATATTTTGTTTATATTGGGTAGCCCACAATGGGGAATAGTAATGTGCTGGCATCTTCCAGTGAGTAATATTTCCAGGTTAGAAATGTGTCCACTAATACATTTTCACTACCTCAGACTTTTTTGAGGCCTAACTTAATGCAAAAATCACTTTTTGGTGTTTGTAAATACAAACAAGTGGATTTTGTGGTAAAGTATGGAGCTGGATATTGCTGCTTTTAAATTGCGGGAAGTGCAATTCAGGAAGCGATAACGGCAGCGAAAACTGAAAAAACCTTTATAAATGGGCCCTTGGTCTTTTATGGGATATTACAATATGGCATACATTGTATATAAATATAAATAGGGCTGTAAAAATCATAAAAATGAATTAAATTATGTGATTTTATGAACAGTGATTGATTCTCTGTAGTTTAAAGAACACTGTCTGTACGAATGATGTGAGAGAGTCTTAATACATTAGTATTAGTAGTAATATGGCACAAAGATAGGAAATGTTAGCTTTACTACAGAGAATTGTTATTCTCATTAACCTGTGCTGGAAAACACAATTGGGATTATTAAAGTTTATATATTCACTGCTTTTAGGGGGATTTCTACTCCTGTTTCTCTTCTCTTCATGTCTTGCTTTATAGACAGGTTCCAGACAAAGTGCCAGAATAAAAACAAGGATCAGAAGAATTATCTCAAAGGTCTGACCAGAACATTTGGCATGATGCATAGTTGTCTGTGCCACAAAAGCTAATGAAATAGGTGCCTTATTAGCATTAAGAATGTTTTTGATTGAAAAATTTACTTTATTTTTAACTTAGAATTAAAATGTCAAACCATCTCAAATGTGCTAGTCTGGTCCCTGTCTTACCAAAGAGTACAGCTAAGATACCTGTGCTTCTTCTAGGTAGCGTCCATCAGTCAAGACCCTGACAGTCTCGGACAATAGCTGACAGCCACTACCACAGCCACCTCCATCGCTGCTGTGCGAACTAGTAACAGGAGCAGTGAAGGCTGAACCTGCTGGCAAGGCATTGATCCTTGTAAATAAGTTTAGGAGTGTTAGTTGAAAAGGTAAGTATATTGCTACTGAGGTTTGGGGGGATATTGGTTTAGAATATAGCCTTTTGTTTTGAGGTGAGATTTGTGCTTTAATGGGCACAAGGCCCCAATTCAATCCCCACCCCACAATTAGAATGCTGGTATTGTAATATTGGCAAAGTGGTAACCTTAATTATTGAGTCAAAAATCACTAACCCTGAGTGTTATAAAGAGGCATATTTACTGTAATATGTGTTAAATGATAACATGGAATCCAATTCATGTACAATCAGCAAATTCTATTTTGTTGTTAATATAAAACACTGTAAATTTACATATTTGCATTATACCTGATGTAAGACTAATCTACTTTTAGATAGAGGCTTTAATAAAATGTCACTGTATCTAGAACGAAAGTCTGATTTCAAAACCATACAAGGCAAAAAAATGCTCAACATGTGGCTAACACAAGGGACACAGAGACCATGTAAATTATTTATTGTAGCTTGTTGTACTATAAATGGAGCCCAGGGGATAATAAATATCTTGTTTAGGATTTAGCTTTCAGTGGCCAAAAAGGCTTGATCTTCCCAGCAAAAAAATCATACAAAAATCTGTTTTTTCCTAGATTAAGTATCGCCAAAGATAATGTCCTCTTAAAAAGATGTTTACTGACATTACATTACATTAAATGGATAATATTGTATAAGTGGCCCTTACTTTACCTTATGCTGCAGAAGTACAGTGTAGATTTAATTATTAACTGTTAATGACCGTATCACCCTTCACAACCATTAGTTCAGCCCCCAGGTTTAAACAAACAACAGGTAAAACTCGGTACAAAGAGCAATTTGTTGACATATGACTAAAGGTGCCCATACACTAGTTAGATATTAGATTAGTTTGTCCATAGAGGAACATCTAATCTATCTAATATCTATAGTGCTGGCCGTTTCTCACCTGCCGACATTGCTTCGACGGTTCCGACTGACCCATTCACTTTGTGACCACAAAAAAAACAGGTCAAAAGGTTCCTTCAGATACATGACCAGATTTTTCGGCATGATCAACCATCTCCAAAATATTTTGGTCAATTGGGCTGAAATTTCCATTTTTGTACATGGCAAGCTGAAATCTGTTCGTTCTGATTTGGTCGGACAGACCAGTTCATTTCAGCCAATCGTGCAGTCTTCAATGGACCACATGATCAATCGCATTGAAATGTCGCCCATGGCACTTTTACTCTCAAACTGTTATATTTTGACTTGACTAACCAGGACGAAATATCGGCACTTGTGCACCTAGTTAAGAGGCAATCACAGAGGGCTATATGCAATTTTAGAATGAAGCAAAATTGAATGTTAATGGTATTTAAGAAGCACTATTCTGTGTATGCTCACAATTTCATTATGATTGCAATGAAAAATCCCCTCATACGACACAACGTGTGCTTTATACAGATCTATTATTGACCGGTCAGGAGATTCACACCTATCCTAATAAAGGGAGCATTCAGGACATAGATCCAGCAGGCCAGAAATGGAAGTGCACAAAGCCCCTCTGCACAGAAAGGATATTTGGAGTCCCTAATGTACCGTATATACTCGAGTATAAGCCGAGGTTTTTAGGTTTAAAAATCAACCTAAAAACCTTGCCTCGGCTTATACTCGAGTCAAGAGAAAACTAACCTTAATTCCAGATGCAGCCGCAAGTCAGGAAGGAAAGCAGGCAGTTCCCAGTAGTTCTTCGCGGGTGCGCGATGATGTCATCGCACACGCTGGCGGGATGACGTCATACCGCAGCCGCGAAGCAGTACTGGGAACTGCCGGCTCTGCACAGAGCGAGCGGCAGCCGGCGGAGAGATGAAGACTGAAGACTGGCCAGGTACTGTAAGTGAACTGGGGGGGCTTTAGGGTGGGGGACAGTATGCCATACAGTAACACCCAATACCTTTCTACTATAGGTGTTTGGAAACTACAACTCCCAGCAATGAAAGCATGCTGGGAGTTGTAGTTTCCAAACATCTACATGTACTGTATGGGATTACTGTACATTTAAAGGGCAACTATCTACCCTCGGCTTATACTCGAGTCAATCATGGTTTTCTGATTTTGGAGGCAAAAATAGGTACCTCGGCTTATACTCGAGTATATACGGTACCAACTATTAAGGTACCCATACAAGGGCAGATGTTCTTCTGATCGCAATGATCAGAAATCCAATTGGAAGAACTTATCTAAGTTTCCTACCTTGTGGTGCTGATCTTCTGCAGGATATGGGGACTTGAAGATGGAGTCAACTATAAATTTTCTGCCTGGCCTAATCTTTGTTTGTTCAATAAACCCTTTGATATTGTTGAGCAATCGATGGAAAAAAACACCAAGTTGTTCTTAAGTTGAATTTCTACGCAAGTTGGAACAGGTACATATACCTATTAAATCCAACTATAGACAGATGTTTGCAGCATTTTTTTTTAAAACTGTTTATTAAAACAAATAAACAAAACAAAGATAACAATAAAACTTTTGTCAGTGTCATTTAGGTAATTACATACATTGAATTGTTTATAATATCACGTATTTTCCCCCCCTCGCTCTTCCCCAACTCGGGGTACAGTATAATACAGTAATAATAAGGGTGCAGTTAAACAGTACTATCTGGGGGTCGTGTGTTTCGAGTCTCGTGTTTACCTTTTATCTTGTTGGGTATATACCCACATTTTAAACTGTTTATTGAAAATAAACAAACATAGACAGAACAAAATAAACAAACAAGTATGTCAATGTTATTTTACCGTATTAGAATACAGGGGTCGTGGATGTTTTAGAGTTAGTACATTACATTTTGCTATTTCTCTTTTAAGTTATTATAGGTTCCCAGTTTACACCAATTTCTGGATAGGAGGGAATATATAACAGTCGAAGTGAGTGCCATAGTGTTATATAAGAGTGGAGGTGGCGTTGTATTTGTTGGTTATATTTAGTGCTTCTCTTCTATGTGGTATAGGAGCTGAGGTTCTTCAGATTGTAGTTTCAGTTCAGTTTAGCCAGTTGGCTACGTATTAGTGTTTGTGACTAGCGATTCATACCATGGGGACCAGATTTTGTTGAATTTTTTTAAATTGCCTCGGTTATAGTATATGAGTCTCAGCATTGGTAGCATTTTGTTTATTAAAGATTTCCAGGTGGCAGTCCTGGGAGGTTCGGGGGCCATCCATACCAACACTATAGTTCTTCTAGCATAGAACATTGATTCCCGTAGGAATGACAGCCGGTGCCTGTCCCAGGTATCCTCATCGGGGATCCCTAGCAGGCATAGTTTGGGCTCCGTGTGCACTGGAAATTGTAGCATATCTGAGAGATATTTAGTGATTCTAAGCCAGAATCTATATACCTTGGGGCAGGCCCATATCATATGCCAGAAGTCGGCTGGTTCACCAGAGCATTTAGGGCAGGCTGGATCATGTGTTGGGGACATACGAGCTTTTCTGATAGGGGTAATGTAGGCCTGGTGTAGTATGTAGAATTGCATTAGTTTATTTGCTGCGGCTGGCGAGACTTGTAGGTGTGATACGGCCATTTCATCCCAGTCTGTTTCTTCTATAGTGGGGATAAATTTTTCCATTTGTGTAGCGTATTGGTTGTGCCTTCAGAGAGTCTGGCGTGTAAGAGGCAGGAATATGCTCTGGAGATGGTGTGTTTCTCATATTCCTGTTTTAGTGAGCAGGTAATTGGGTGTGGGTTTGTTGGGATACGGGAACTTTGGAATTCAGAGTATAAACAGTATCGAAGCTGGAGATATCTGAACATAAACTGTTCTGGTACTTGGAATTTTTGCTTAAAATCGGCGAATGTGAGTAATTGGTTATTTTGTGTAATTTGTGAGAAGAGGTGGATTCCCATTTGTTCAAATATTCTAGATGCTGGGAAAGAGGCTAAATTGGGAAATTTGGGGTTGTGCCAGAGGCAAGTGTCTTCTGAGATTCCTTCGAACTTCAGGTGTGTTTGAATCTTTTTCCAGATTTTAAATTGCTGTGTATGTAGGCAGGTGCCCCCGTGTGGGATTGTGTTAGTGGGTGAGTTCAGGTAGGTTAAAGGGTGAGTTGGGAGATAGGCATGTAACATCCCCTCCATATCAAACTGGGTTGGGTTTGGGGGGATGGAAAAAAGCCAGGTCTTATAGTATTTAAGTTGCCCTGCCCAGTAGTATAGACGAAAGTCCGGTACAGCAAGGCCAGCTAGTGTTTTGGGTCTTTGCAATATAGAGAGTTTTACCCGCGCCCTGCCCGAGTTCCAAAGGAAGGAGAGTATACTGGATTGGAGTCTAGCAAAGAAGGAGTCAGGGATGTAGGTCATGCTGTGTTGGAGTATATAAAGAAGCTTTGGTAGAATAATAATTTTAATTAGATTTATTCGGCCTATTAGATTAATAGGTAGGGACTTCCAAGATTTAAGCCGGTTCATCACCATTTCTAGAGTTGGGGAGATGTTTAGGTTGTAGAAGGCGGTGGGGGAGCGAGTAATATGTATGCCTAGGTATTTGAAGTTATCGACAATTGGTACCAGGCCGCGTGCAAAGGGGGGAAAGTCTATACCATTATCAATTGGGAAGAGCGCGGATTTCTCCCAGTTTATGCGTAAACCGGACGTAGGGCCATATCGGACTATTAGTTCGTGGGCTGATTGGAGGGATTGGTGTGGGTCAGCTAGGTAAAGGATAAGGTCGTCTGCATATAAACTCAGAAGGGAGTAGTGTTGACCCAGCGTCAGGCCAGTTATGTGTGGGTGGGAGCGGAGTTGGATCGCTAGGGGCTCGATAGCTAAAGCAAAGAGATAAGGGGATAACGGGCAGCCCTGTCTGGTTCCTCTGCCCAGGGGGAAATCTGGGGAGGTACAACCGTTTACTCTAATGGCTGCAGTGGGATTAGCATATAGGATTTGTACCCACTTTATAAAGTTGGGCCCGATGCCGAATCTCGACATGCAGTTCCATAGGAAGGGCCATTCTACTGAGTCGAAAGCTTTTTGGGCATCGAGTGAGAGCATGCATCTCTCCCCGGAATTGTCGTGATCTACTTGTGTGTGTATTAATGTTTTTCTAATATTAATTGAGGTTGATTTACCCGGGATAAAGCCGGTCTGGTCTTTGTGTACAATTTTGTCTATAATTTTTTGAATTCTGTTTGCAAGGACCTTGGCCAGTATTTTATAATCTGTATTGAGAAGGGATATTGGCCTGTATGAGCCACAGTCCATAGGGTCTTTTCCATGTTTTAGTAGGAGGGTTATGTGGGCTTCGTTCATTGATTTGGGGAGAGATCCAGATCGGAATGCTGTTTGAAAGGTTTCCAATAGATGTGGGAGAGTTTGTCTGTCATATCTCTTGTATAGTTCGATTGGAATTCCATCTGGGCCTGGGGATTTTCCAGATGTCATATTGGATACCGCTGTTTGGAGTTCAGTTAATGATATGTCTGCATCCAACATGTTAGCTTCTTGAGCTGTTAGAGTTGGGTATATTGTGTTTGCAAGGGTAAATGTTGCGGGAGGTGTTGATGTGTTTAGTTGGGATTTGTAAATGTCTGCATAGTAAATCGTGAAACAGTTAAGGATGTCCTGAGTGTTTGTTAGGATATTGTTCGAGTTGTCTTTTATGTGCATGATTGTATTCTGGTCGATCGGGCCGTGTGCCAATCGGGCCAGTAATTTGGCAGATTGGTGGCCATGTTCAAAGTATTTTTGTTTTTGGAAAAAGTATTTCCTAGAATGTTTTTCAGCTAAGAGGTTGTCATATGTGGATTGGGCCTGTTGCCATGTAGATTTAGTCTGTGGGGACGGGTTTTGGATAAATGCAGACTCGGCTTCCTGAAAGGCTTTTGTTATTTGTTCTTCGTTTTGGGATGAGGATTTTTTAATGTAGGTTACAGTGTTCTGCAGGTTCCCCCTAAGTACTGCCTTGAAGGCGTCCCATTTAATCCCTATCGCTACTGTATCTGCATTATCTTCATAAAATTGATCAATCTGGTTAGGGGTGGGATCAGGGGTCGGGAAGAGGGTGAACCAGAACGGATGGAGGCGCCATGAGCGGTTATGGAGTTGTTTTGGGTGTAGATTTTGTAGTTTAAGGAGGATGGGTGAATGGTCTGACAGACTCCGTGGGAGGTGTGATATTTCCTTGGTTTTGAGACTTAAGTGTTTGCTTGTGAAAATATAGTCTATACGGGATAGAGTGTTGTGTGTTTTGGATTGACAAGTAAATTCTTTTAGATGTGGGTGGCGGAGTCGCCAGATGTCTATCCATTGAAGATCGGATATTATTTGTTGTAGTGGTGTTATGGGTTGGGTGGTTGTAGGCGGGGGTGTGGGAGTATGTAGTTTGTCCATATAGGGGTCCAGTATGGAATTGAAGTCTCCCAAGCATAATACAGAGGCTTGGGGGTATTTTAGTAGGAAGGGAATAGTTTCTTTCAAGGGCTGTTGTGTGGCCGGTGGGGGGTCATAGATTCCCACTATTACAAATAGGGTGGTATCTATAGTTAGAGCTGTGCATACATATCTCCCACTTCTATCGGATTTAACTTCGATAATTGAGTATCTTAGTTGTTTATTTAGTAGTAGTGAGACACCTCTAGAGTAGGAGGAGTATGTACTATGGGTTGACCAGCCTATCCATGGTCTTTGTAAATATTGGGTAGTGGAGGGTAAGAGGTGAGTTTCTTGGAGGCACACTATGTCTGGTTGGTATGACTGTAGTTGAGAAAACATGGATAGTCTTTTTTTGGGGTCATTCAGACCTCGGATGTTCCATGATATGACCTTAAGCATTGGGTGTGTGTGTATATATTACCAGAGAAATTGGAGTGTTATCGACGGAGTGGATTGTGTTTGTTACAAAAGGGGTGTAGCCTGTGGGATGGAGTGTCATCCAGAGTGTAACAGTCTCAATACAATAGAAATTCACATTGACAGGTAATAAACAATAATGATATATTATAGCAGGAGTAAATATTGACAGATAAATTGCTGTAAGTAACAGGTTATAACCATAACAAAACATTGTTCTAAGAATTGTTAGAACTAACTTACGGGGATGCACAAATGTGCGGTTTCTGCCTAAGAGTGGGAGCAGTAGTCATGCTGTTCTCCCAGAACTACTTGTTAGCTATTTAAGAGCCTGTTAGAGTATAGGAACCCCGCCTTGGCTGTGCCACCAACCCGGATCCTCTCCCGTTCATATGTGGACTGGTGGTGGGTGGATAGGGGTTAACCTTTGCGATTGCACCCTGTGGGTGGTTCAGTGTGGTCATTCCCAATGCGTGGCATAGCCCGGTGTGGTTTGGCACCCCTTAATTCCTTCAGTCGGCTTGTTTGATATGTATCAAATGGTTGGTTGCATATCTACCCATATGGTGTATTGTTCGGATCCTGGGGGAGGGGGGGGGTTCTCAATATTGATCAGGGTGCATGCAATACCTGTCCTAATAGATCGCTACACATATACACAACATCCGCTCGCGGTTAACTTCAATAACGACTTTTTCTATATAAAAAAAAGGGGGGGGGGAGGGATAGAAACCAATGTTATTCAGAGCATACTTAATACATGTTTCGCAGGTAATCGTATATACCCAGTTTATCGATTTGTATCTAGTGCCATGGGCAATGCACATTATGTTGGCATCTGCAGGAGAGTTAAAGCATTTGGCAGTGTTATTCAGATTTCCTCAGGGTTTGGGTACATAGCCAAGATTAGGGGGGCTGCAAGGTGATCCCCCCCATAGTTGAGGTTAAAGCTGTATTGAGGCTTGGTGATCTTATCAAGGGTTACCTCTAGCGTTCCAGTTGTATTATCCATATGTCGATGCTTGGATTGTCCAAAGCAGGTGGAAGGGAACACTTTGTCAGTTCAGGGTCTGGTATGGACCGCACGCTGGGATATAACGTCTGCACAGGGCTTGCTGTTGTGGGCCGCGTTAAAGCGGTGGTACGCCTTGCAGATCCCCATCCTGTAAATAGTTAGATATGTGGCTCTGATTGCGGGGGTTGTATTCCCGGTGATGTCCGGGGTTCTGGCCGTGAGGTAGTGTTGTTGGCTCCAGTGTCTTGAAGAGTAGGTGGGGTAGTCATTTGTTGCGCATTGCTTGGGGGGTGAATATGTGGGGTGCTGGGGTTGCACTGGTTGTCTGGGTAGTAGTGGCGCGGTTAAAGGGTATCATCCAGTGTTTAGTCCTTGGGCGTAGGGTGGGTGGTAGATTGCGGTGCCTGCGCAGCGATCAGGACAAGTCACACGCCGCATTGGCTGCACCTGCAGTGAGTATTGAGGTAGACTTGCGGGCTGCCGGGGCAGGGGGTTCATGAGGGTGGGTATATGGAATGGTTGCCGGTGGTAGCACTTACCGGGTCTTACCCTGTGCGAGACTGGCGGAGATCAGGTGTTGGCGGCAGTGGAGGGTTTGTGGTTCGGATGCTTGGTATCATGTGTGTTGTAGGAGGAAACAGAGGGAGGTCGGGGCAGCCGGGGCGCCGGGCCCAGTGCATGTGGGCCTTAGTCATCTCTGACGTGTGTCCAGCCAGTTGCATGCCTCTTCCGGTGATTCGAAGAATCTTACTCTACCCTCGGACTGCACTCTAAGACGGGCCGGGTAGGCCATTGAATAAATTATGCCTGCTTGTGCAAGGCGTTTTTTGACTTCTACGAAGGTAGCTCTTTTTCTCTGTAGATCTATTGAGTAGTCGGGGAATAGGCGTATTTCTGTATTTTCGTATTTGAGGTCTTCGGTGGTGCGGGCCAGTCGTAGGAGGCAGTCTCTATCTTTCGCATTAAGGAGCCTTGCTATTAATGGTCTAGGAGGGGCTCCAGGGGCTGGGGCCCGCGCCGGTATGCGGTGCGCCCTCTCTATTGCGAATTGTGGGGAGAGGTCTCCAATAGCAAAGTGGGATCTGATCCAGCCCTCCAGGAACCGAGCAGGGTCCTGGGCCTCCGCTCCCTCCGGGAAGCCTATGAACCGCAGATTTTGCCGGCGCGAGCGGTTCTCGAGATCGTCCATCTTGCTACGTGTAAGTTGTAATTCCTGTTGGAGCTGTGTGATTTTTTGTGTCTGTGGATCCACCACATCTTCCAGGGCCGAGATCCGATTCTCAGCTTCCCCAACCCTATGTCTTACTTTAACAAGGTCTTGTCGCATGAGTGACATGTCGGACTTGACTTCCTCCAGTAGCGTGGTTAGGGTTTTTTTGGTGTCGGTAATGGCCCCTAAAAGATCTTTCTTTAGGTCCTGTATGGAGCAGTCTGTTTCGGGCGCCTCTTCTGGGGTCATTGGGTCGGCCGGTTGTCGTGGGGATGTCATGTTACCTTTTGCAGGTTGTTGGCGGACAGGCATTTGTGGGGCCTGATCGGGAGTGCGGCCCTTCCACACGAACTGCTGGAGCTTGGTTCCGGCTGGCGTGGACTGTTTAGAGTTTTTGGATCTCATCATCGATGATGCTGACTGGTTTGCCTAGAGTACCGGGGTGGTCAGGTATGTTTAGATTAGTTTTTTAAGGCAGATATTAGCCTAGGAGAGTAGAGTAGTCTGGGAGCTACTGGGATGTGCGTCTCACACCATGAGGCTCCGCCCCCCCGGACCACTCTCTTTTTATGCAGAATCTATATTCTATGGGCATCCGAAATCAAGATGCGGTTGCCTTCTTAATCTCTAACAGATCTTTCACTGTCTCTTTTGCTAAGAGACGGCCTATACAGGGCAGAGACTTAAGATAGGTGTCAGACGTGGCAAGCGTGTCAACTATGGTGGCTTCATTGAGGGGTCACATAGGACCATAAGCTTGTGGACGTTGGGTGTGGTATGTGGGCTGACACGTACCAAAATTGTGACGTGTAGATGTGGTAAGCTAGGGAGGCTTCACGACAAAAAAACAGCTGGAAGGGATGTGGAAGTGGGTGACCGGTGTGCAATAGAAAATGCCGAGTTATAATAGAAGGCAGGGAAGAAAATCTTCGATAGATAGAGAGGTAAATTAGTTCTGCTCTTTTAGGTGTTCCCACGGTTACAACCACAACCTAAATACATCAGACATGTTTAATTCGAGTATTGGGAAGCTTCAATAACGGGGACACACACCACCCTGCCAAGAAGGACATTCTGTAATGTGTAAATAAGAACCGACCAATTAAATTAATTGTAAAATAACAAAAAATTAAAACTCAAATCACTGATGTTTTTTAGTAAATTAATGAAAAATATTTGTTTATATTGGGTAGCCCACAATGGGGAATAGTAATGTGCTGGCATCTTCCAGTGAGTAATATTTCCAGGTTAGAAATGTGTCCACTAATACATTTTCATCACTACTCAGACTTTTTGAGGCCTAACAATGCAAAAATCACTTTTTGGTGTTTGTAAATACAACAAGTGGATTTTGTGGTAAAGTATGGAGCTGGATAGCCTTTTAAATTGCGGGAAGTGCAATTCAGGAAGCGATAACGGCAGCGAAAACTGAAAAAAACCTTTATAAATGGGCCCTTGGTCTTTATGGGATATTACAATATGGCATACATTGTATTAAATATAAATAGGGCTGTAAAAATCATAAAAATGAATTAATTATGTGATTTTATGAACAGTGATTGATTCTCTGTAGTTTAAAGAACACTGTCTGTACGAATGATGTGAGAGAGTCTTAATACATTAGTATTAGTAGTAATATGGCACAGATAGGAAATGTTAGCTTTACTACAGAGAATTGTTATTCTCATTACCCTGTGCTGGAAAACACAATTGGGATTATAAAGTTTATATATTCACTGCTTTAGGGGGATTTCTACTCCTGTTTCTCTTCTCTCATGTCTTGCTTTATAGACAGGTTCCAGACAAATGCCAGAATAAAACAAGGATCAGAAGAATTATCTCAAAGGTCTGACCAGAACATTTGGCATGATGCATAGTTGTCTGTGCCACAAAAGCTAATGATAGGTGCCTTATTAGCATTAAGAATGTTTTTGATTGAAAAATTTACTTTATTTTTAACTTAGAATTAAAATGTCAAACCATCTCAAATGTGCTAGTCTGGTCCCTGTCTTACCAAAGAGTACAGCTAAGATACCTGTGCTTCTTCTAGGTAGCGTCCATCAGTCAAACCCTGACAGTCTCGGACAATAGCTGACAGCCACTACCACAGCCACCTCCATCGCTGCTGTGCGAACTGTAACAGGAGCAGTGAAGGCTGAACCTGCTGGCAAGGCATTGATCCTTGTAAATAAGTTTAGGAGTGTTAGTTGAAAAGGTAAGTATATTGCTACTGAGGTTTGGGGGATATTGGTTTAGAATATAGCCTTTTGTTTTGAGGTGAGATTTGTGCTTTAATGGGCACAAGGCCCCAATTCACTCCCACCCCACATTAGAATGCTGGTATTGTAATATTGGCAAAGTGGTAACCTTAATTATTGAGTCAAAAATCACTAACCCTGAGTGTTATAAAGAGGCAATTTACTGTAATATGTGTTAAATGATAACATGGAATCCAATCATGTACAATCAGCAAATTCTATTTTGTTGTTAATATAAAACACTGTAAATTTACATATTTGCATTATACCTGATGTAAGACTAATCTACTTTTAGATAGAGGCTTTATATAAAATGTCACTGTATCTAGAACGAAAGTCTGATTTCAAAACCATACAAGGCAAAAAAATGCTCAACATGTGGCTAACACAAGGGACACAGAGACCATGTAAATTATTTATTGTAGCTTGTTGTACCTATAAATGGAGCCCAGGGGATAATAAATATCTTGTTTAGGATTTAGCTTCAGTGGCCAAAAAGGCTTGATCTTCCCAGCAAAAAAATCATAACAAAATCTGTTTTTCCTAGATTAAGTATCGCCAAAGATAATGTCCTCTTAAAAAGATGTTTTCTGACATTACATTACATTAAATGGTTTTGTATAAGTGGCCCTTACTTTACCTTATGCTGCAGAAGTACAGTGTAGATTTAATTATTAACTGTTAATGACCGTATCACCCTTCACAACCATTAGTTCAGCCCCCAGGTTTAAACAAACAACAGGTAAAACTCGGTACAAAGAGCAATTTGTTGACATATACTAAAGGTGCCCATACACTAGTTAGATATTAGATTAGTTTGTCCATAGAGGAACATCTAATCTATCTAATATCTATAGTGCTGGCCTTCTCACCTGCCGACATGCTTCGACGGTTCCGACTGACCCATTACTTTGTGACCACAAAAAAAACAGGTCAAAGGTTCCTTCAGATACATGACCAGATTTTTCGGCATGATCAACCATCTCCAAAATATTTGGTCAATTGGGCTGAAATTTCCATTTTTGTACATGGCAAGCTGAAATCTGTTTCGTTCTGATTTGGTCGGACAGACCAGTTCATTTCAGCCAATCGTGCAGTCTACATGGACCACATGATCAATCGCATTGAAATGTCGCCCATGGCACTTTACTCTCAAACTGTTATATTTTGACTTGACTAACCAGGACGAATATCGGCACTTGTGCACCTAGTTAAGAGGCATCACGAGGGCTATATGCAATTTTAGAATGAAGCAAAATTGAATGTTAATGGTATTTAAGAAGCACTATTCTGTGTATGCTCACAATTTCATATGATTGCAATGAAAAATCCCCTCATACGACACAACGTGTGCTTTATACAGATCTATTATTGACCGGTCAGGAGATTCACACCTATCCTAATAAAGGAGCATTCAGACATAGATCCAGCAGGCCAGAAATGGAAGTGCACAAAGCCCCTCTGCACAGAAAGGATATTTGGAGTCCCTAATGTACCGTATTACTCGAGTATAAGCCGAGGTTTTAGGTTAAAAAATCAACCTAAAAACCTTGCCTCGGCTTATACTCGAGTCAAGAGAAAACTAACCTTAATTCCAGATGCACCGCAAGTCAGGAAGGAAAGCAGGCAGTTCCCAGTAGTTCTTCGCGGGTGCGCGATGATGTCATCGCACACGCTGGCGGGATGACGTCATACCGCAGCCGCGAACAGTACTGGGAACTGCCGGCTCTGCACAGAGCGCGGCGCAGCCGGCGAGAGATGAAGACTGAAGACTGGCCAGGTACTGTAGTGAACTGGGGGGGCTTTAGGGTGGGGGACAGTATGCCATACAGTAACACCCAATACCTTTCTACTATAGGTGTTTGGAAACTACAACTCCCAGCAATGAAAGCATGCTGGGAGTTGTGTTTCCAAACATCTACATGTACTGTATGGGATTACTGTACATTTAAAGGGCAACTATCTACCCTCGGCTTATACTCGAGTCAATCATGGTTTTCTGATTTTGGAGGCAAAAATAGGTTACCTCGGCTTATACTCGAGTATATACGGTCCAAACTATTAAGGTACCCATACAAGGGCAGATTTCTTCTGATCGCAATGATCAGAAATCCAATTGGAAGAACTTATCTAAGTTTCCTACCTTGTGGTGGCTGATCTTCTGCAGGATATGGGGACTTGAAGATGGAGTCAACTATAAATTTTCTGCCTGGCCTAATCTTTGTTGTTCAATAACCCTTTGATATTGTGAGCAATCGATGGAAAAAAACACCAAGTTGTTTCTTAAGTTGAATTTCTACGCAAGTTGGAACAGGTACATATACCTATTAAATCCAACTATAGACAGATGTTTGCAGCATTTTTTTTTTAAAACTGTTTATATAAACAAAAAACAAAACAAAGATAACAATAAAACTTTTGTCAGTGTCATTTAGGTAATTACATACATTGAATGTTTATAATATCACGTATTTTCCCCCCCTCGCTCTTCCCCAACTCGGGTACAGTAAATAAAGTAATAATAAGGGTGCAGTTAAACAGTACTATCTGGGGGTCGTGTTTTCGAGTCTCGTTTTTACCTTTTATCTTGTTGGGTATAACCCACATTTTAAACTGTTTATTGAAATAAACAAACATAGACAAAACAAATAAACAAACAAATATGTCAATGTTTTTTACCGTATTAGAATAAAGGAGTCGTGGATGTTTTAGAGTTAGTACATTACTTTTGCTATTTCTCTTTTAAGTTGTTATAGGTTTCCAGTTTACACACAATTTCTATAGGAGGGATATATACAGTGGAAGTGAGTGCCATAGTGTTATATAAGAGTGGAGGTGGCGTTGTATTTGTTGGTTATATTTAGTGCTTCTCTTCTATGTGGTATAGGAGCTGAGGTTCTTCAGATTGTAGTTTCAGTTCAGTTTAGCCTTGGCTACGTATTAGTGTTTGTGACTAGCGATTCATACCATGGGGACCAGATTTTTTGAATTTTTTTAAATTGCCTCGGTTATAGTATATGAGTCTCAGCATTGGTAGCATTTGTTTATTAAAGATTTCCAGGTGGCAGTCTGGAGGTTCGGGGGCCATCCATACCAACACTATAGTTCTTCTAGCATAGAACATTGATTCCCGTAGGAATGACAGCCGGTGCCTGTCCCAGGTATCCTCATCGGGGATCCCTAGCAGGCATAGTTTGGGCTCCGTGTGCACTGGAAATTGTAGCATATCTGAGAGATATTTAGTGATTCTAAGCCAATCTATATACCTTGGGGCAGGCCCATATCATATGCCAGAAGTCGGCTGGTTCACCAGAGCATTTAGGGCAGGCTGGATCATGTGTTGGGGCATACGAGCTTTTCTGATAGGGGTAATGTAGGCCGGTGTAGTATGTAGAATTGCATTAGTTTATTTGCTGCGGCTGGCGAGACTTGTAGGTGTGATACGGCCATTTCATCCCAGTCTGTTTCTTCTATAGTGGGGATAAATTTTTCCATTTTGTAGCGTATTGGTTGTGCCTTCAGAGAGTCTGGCGTTGTAGAGGCAGGAATATGCTCTGGAGATGGTGTGTTTCTCATATTCCTGTTTTAGTGAGCAGGTAATTGGGTGTGGGTTTGTTGGGATACGGGAATTTGGAATTCAGAGTATAAGCTATCGAAGCTGGAGATATCTGAACATAAACTGTTCTGGTACTTGGAATTTTTGCTTAAAATCGGCGAATGTGATTAATTGGTTATTTTGTGTAATTTGTGAGAAGAGGATTCCCATTTGTTCAAATATTCTAGATGCTGGGAAAGAGGCTAAATTGGGAAATTTGGGGTTGTGCCGAGGCAAGTGTCTTCTGAGATTCCTTCGAACTTCAGGTGTGTTTGAATCTTTTCCGATTTTAAATTGCTGTGTATGTAGGCAGGTGCCCCCGTTGGGATTGTGTTGTGGTGAGTTCAGGTAGGTTAAAGGGGGAGTTGGGAGATAGCATGTAACATCCCTTCCATATCAAACTGGGTTGGGTTTGGGGGGATGGGAAAAACCAGGTCTTATAGTATTTAAGTTGCCCTGCCAGTAGTATAGACGAAAGTCCGGTACAGCAAGACAGCTAGTGTTTTTGGGTCTTTCAATATAGAGAGTTTTACCCGCGCCCTGCCCGAGTTCCAGAGGAAGGAGAGTATACTGGATTGGAGTCTGGCAAAGAAGGAGTCAGGGATGTAGGTCATGCTGTGTTGGAGTATATAAAGAAGCTTTGGTAGAATAATAATTTTAATTAGATTTTCGCCTATTAGATTAATAGGTAGGGACTTCCAAGATTAAGCGGTTCATCACCATTTCTAGAGTTGGGGAGATGTTAGGTTGTAGAAGGCGGTGGGGAGCGAGTAATATGTATGCCTAGGTATTGAAATTATCGACAATTGGTACCAGGCCGCGTGCAAAGGGGGGAAAGTCTATACCATTATCAATTGGGAAGAGCCCGGATTTCTCCCAGTTTATGCGTAAACCGGACGTTGGGCCATATCGGACTATTAGTTCGTGGGTTGATTGGAGGGATTGGTGTGGGTCAGCTAGGTAAAGGATAAGGTCGTCTGCATATCCTCAGAAGGGAGTAGTGTTGACCCAGCGTCAGGCCAGTTATGTGTGGGTGGGAGCGGAGTTGGATCGCTAGGGGCTCGATAGCTAAGGCAAAGAGATAGGGGATAACGGGCAGCCCTGTCTAGTTCCTCTGCCCAGGGGGAAATCTGGGGAGGTACAACCGTTTACTCTAATGGCTGCAGTGGGATTAGCATATAGGATTGTACCCACTTTATAAAGTTGGGCCCGATGCCGAATCTCGACATGCAGTTCCATAAGAAGGGCCATTCTACTGAGTCGAAGCTTTTTGGGCATCGAGTGAGAGCATGCATCTCTCCCCGGATTGTCATGATCTACTTGTGTGTGTATTAATGTTTTTCTAATATTAATTGAGGTTGATTTACCCGGGATAAACGGTCTGGTCTTTGTGTACAATTTTGTCTATAATTTTTTGAATTCTGTTTGCAAGGACCTTGGCCGTATTTTATAATCTGTATTGAGAAGGGATATTGCGTATGAGCCACAGTCCATAGGGTCTTTTCCATGTTTAGTAGGAGGGTTATGTGGGCTTCGTTCATTGATTTGGGGAGAGATCCAGATCGGAATGCTGTTTGAAAGGTTTCCAAAGATGTGGGAGAGTTGTCTGTCATATCTCTGTATAGTTCGATTGGGATTCCATCGGGGCCTGGGATTTTCCGATGTCATATTGGATACCGCTGTTTGGAGTTCAGTTAATGATATGTCTGCATCCAACATGTTAGCTTCTTGAGCTGTTGAGTTGGGTATATTGTGTTTGCAAGGGTAATGTTGCGGGAGTTGTTGATGTGTTTAGTTGGGATTTGTAAATGTCTGCATAGTAAATCGTGAAACAGTTAAGGATGTCCTGAGTGTTTGTTAGGATATTGTTCGAGTTATCTTTTATGTGCATGATTGTATTCTGGTCGATCGGGCCGTGTGCCAATCGGGCCAGTAATTTGGCAGATTGGTGGCCATGTTCAAAGTATTTTTGTTTTTGGAAAAATATTTCCTAGATGTTTTTCGCTAAGAGGTTGTCATATGTGGATTGGGCCTGTTGCCATGTAGATTTAGTCTGTGGGGACGGGTTTGGATAAATGCAGACTCGGCTTCCTGAAAGGCTTTTGTTATTTGTTCTTCGTTTTGGGATGAGGATTTTTTAATGTAGGTTACTGTGTTCTGCAGGTTCCCCCTAAGTACTGCCTTGAAGGCGTCCCATTTAATCCCTATCGCTACTGTATCTGTATTATCTTCAAAAAATTGATCAATCTGGTTAGGGGTGGGATCAGGGGTCGGGAAGAGGGTGAACCAGAACGGATGGAGGCGCCATGAGCGGTTGTGGAGTTGTCTTGGGTGTAGATTTTGTAGTTTAAGGAGGATGGGTGAATGGTCTGACAGACTCCGTGGGAGGTTTGATATTTCCTTGGTTTTGAGACTAAGTGTTTGCTTGTGAAATATAGTCTATACGGGATAGGTGTTGTGTGTTTTGATTGACAAGTAAATTCTTTTAGATGTGGTGGCGGAGTCGCCAGATGTCTATCCATTGAGATCGGATATTATTTGTTGTAGTGGTGTTATGGGTTGGGTGGTTGTAGCGGGGTGTGGGAGTATGTAGTTTGTCCATATAGGGGTCCAGTATGGAATTGAAGTCTCCCAAGCAAATACAGAGGCTTGGGGGTATTTTAGTAGGAAGGGATAGTTTTCTTTCAAGGGCTGTTGTGTGGCCGGTGGGGGGTCATAGATTCCCACTATTACAAAGAGGGTGGTATCTATAGTTAGAGCTGTGCATACATATCTCCCACTTCTATCGGATTTAACTTCGATAATTAGTACTTAGTTTTTTATTTAGTAGTAGTGAGACACCTCTAGAGTAGGAGGAGTATGTACTATGGGTTGACCAGCCTATCCATGGTCTTTGTAAATATGGTAGTGGAGGGTAAGAGGTGAGTTTCTTGGAGGCACACTATGTCTGGTTGGTATGACTGTGTTGAGAAAACATGGATAGTCTTTTTTTGGGGTCATTCAGACCTCGGATGTTCCATGATATGACCTTAAGCAGTGGTTTGTGTGTATTATTACCAGAGAAATTGGGAGTATCGTCGCGGAGTGGATTGTATTTGTTGCAAAAAGGTGTAGCCTGTGGGATGGGTGTCATCCAGAGTGTAACATCTCAGTACAATAGAAATTCACATTGACAGGTAATAAACAATAATGATATATTATAGCAGGAGTAAATATTGACAGATAAATTGCTGTAAGTAACAGGTTATAACCATAACAAAACATTGTTCTAAGAATTGTTAGAACTACTTACGGGATGCACAAATGTGCGGTTTCTGCCTAAAGTGGGAGCATTAGTCATGCTGTTCTCCCAGAACTACTTGTTAGCTATTTAAGAGCCTGTTAGAGTATAGGAACCCCGCCTTGGCTGTGCCACCAACCCGGATCCTCTCCCGTTCATATGTGGACTGGTGGTGGGTGGATGGGGTTAACCTTTGCGATTGCACCCTGTGGGTGGTTCAGTGTGGTCATTCCCAATGCGTGGCATAGCCCGGTGTGGTTTGGCACCCCTTAATTCCTTCAGTCGGCTTGTTGATATGTATCAATGGTTGGTTGCATATCTACCCATATGGTGTATTGTTCGGTCCTGGGGGAGGGGGGGGGTTCTCAATATTGATCAGGGTGCATCAATACCTGTCCTAATAGATCGCTACACATATACACAACATCCGCTCGCGGTTACTTCAATACAACTTTTTCTATATAAAAAGGGGGGGGGGGAGGATAGAAACCAATGTTATTCAGAGCATACTTAATACATGTTTCGCAGGTAATCGTATATACCCAGTTTATCGATTTGTATCAGTGCCATGGGCAATGCACATGTTGGCATCTGCAGGAGAGTTAAAGCATTTGGCAGTGTTATTCAGATTCCTCAGGGTTTGGGTACATAGCCAAGATTAGGGGGGCTGCAAGGTGATCCCCCCCATAGTTGAGGTTAAAGCTGTATTGAGGCTGGGTGATCTTATCAAGGGTTACCTCTAGCGTTCCAGTTGTATTATCCATATGTCGATGCTTGGATTGTCCAAGCAGGTGGAAGGGAACACTTTGTCAGTTCAGGGTCTGGTATGGACCGCACGCTGGGATATAACGTCTGCACAGGGCTTGCTGTTGTGGGCCGCGTTAAAGCGGTGGTACGCCTTGCAGATCCCCATCCTGTAATAGTTAGATATGTGGCTCTGATTGCGGGGGTTGTATTCCCGGTGATGTCCGGGGTTCTGGCCGTGAGGTAGTGTTGTTGGCTCCATGTCTTGAAGAGTAGGTGGGGTAGTCATTTGTTGCGCATTGCTTGGGGGGTGAATATGGGGTGCTGGGGTTGCACTGGTTGTCTGGTAGTAGTTGGCGCGGTTAGAGGGTATCATCCAGTGTTTAGTCCTTGGGCGTAGGGTGGGTGGTAGATTGCGGTGCCTGCGTAGCGATCAGGACAAGTCACACGCCGCATTGGCTGCACCTGCAGTGAGTATTGAGGTAGACTTGCGGGCTGCCGGGGCAGGGGGTTCATGAGGGTGGGTATATGGAATGGTTTGCCGGTGGTAGCACTTACCGGGTCTTACCCTGTGCGAGACTGGCGGAGATCAGGTGTTGGCGGCAGTGGAGGGTTTTGGTTCGGATGGTTGTTATCATGTGTGTTGTAGAAGGAAACAGAGGGAGGTCGGGGCGCCGAGGCGCCGGGTCAGTGGTGTGGGCCTTAGTCATCTCTAACATGTGTCCAGCCAGTTGCATGCCTCTGCCGGTGATTCGAAGAATCTCACTCTACCCTCGGACTGCACTCTAAGACGGGCCGGGTAGGCCATTGAATAGATCATGCCTGCTTGTGCAAGACGTTTTTTGACTTCTACAAAGGTAGCTCTTTTCTCTGTAGATCTATTGAGTAGTCGGGGAATAGGCGTATTTCTGTATTTTCGTATTTGAGGTCTTCGGTGGTGCGGGCCAGTCGTAGGAGGCAGTCTCTATCTTTCGCATTAAGGAGCCTTGCTATAATGGTCTAGGAGGGGCTCCAGGGGCTGGGGCCCGCGCCGGTATGCGGTGCGCCCTCTCTATTGCAAATTGTGGGGAGAGGTCTCCAATAGCAAAGTGGGATGCAAAGTGGGATCTGATCCAGCCCTCCAGGAACCGAGCAGGGTCCTGGGCCTCCGCTCCCTCTGGGAAGCCTATGAACCGCAGATTTTGCCGGCCGAGCGGTTCTCGAGATCGTCCATCTTGCTACGTGTAAGTTGTAGTTCCTGTTGGAGCTGTGTGTTTTTTGTGTCTGTGGACCACCGCATCTTCCAGGGCCGAGATCCGATTCTCAGCTCCCCAACCCTATGTCTTACTTTAACAAGGTCTTGTCACATGAGTGACATGTCGACTTGACTTCCTCCAGTAGCGTGGTTAGGGGTTTTTTTGGTGTCGGTGATGGCCCCTAAAAGATCTTTTTTAGGTCCTGTATGGAGCAGTCTGTTTCGGGCGCCTCTTCTGGGGTCACTGGGTCGGCCGGTTGTCGTGGGGATGTCATGTTACTTTTGCAGGTTGTTGGCGGCAGGCATTTGTGGGGCCTGTCGGGAGTGCGGCCCTTCCACACGAACTGCTGGAGCTTGGTGCGTTCCGGCTGCGTGGGACTTGTTAGAGTTTTTGGATCTCTCATCGATGTGCTGACTGGTTTGCCTAGAGTACCGGGGTGGTCAGGGATGTTTAGATTAGTTTTTTAAGGCAGATATTAGCCTAGGAGAGTAGAGTAGTCTGGGAGCTACTGGGATGTGCGTCTCACACCATGAGGCTCCGCCCCCCGGACCACTCTCTTTTTATGCAGAATCTATATTCTATGGGCATCCGAAATCAAGATGCGGTTGCCTTTTAATCTCTAACAGATCTTTCACTGTCTCTTGCTAATAACAGTCCTCTCCTGTTTCGCTTAGTGTGGGGGTCCCTCAGGGCTTGCTTTTAGGACCCTTGCTGTTCTCTCTCTACACTATCTCTCTGGGAAAAATAATACGTTCTTTTACGTTCTTTCAGTTTTAAGTATCACTTACATGCTGATGATACCCAAATTTACTTGTCCACCCCCATGCTAACCCCTAAAGTTCAGTCCCAAATGTCTAAATGTCTGCTCTCTATCTCTTCCTGGATGGCGCACCGTCGCCTTAAACTCAATCTATCCAAAATAGAATTAATAATTTCCCCCCCTAAACTGGGAACTAAATCCACCATTCTCCAACTCTATTGACAATATGGTCCATAACCCAGTTGAATCTGCACGCTGCCTGGAGTGATCTTTGACTCCTCTTTCCTTTCATCATCACATTAACAATGTCACTAGGACCTGTCGTTTTCTCCTTCGCAATATTGCCAAGATCCGCCCTTTTCTCTCTTTCTCTACTACTAAAATGCTCATCCATGCCCTTATAATCTCCTGTCTCAACTACTGTAACATTCTACTGCTTTGACTCCCGGCCTCTCATCTCTATCCTCTTTAGTCTATCCTAAACTCGGCAGCTCGGATCATCTCGCTCTGCTCCAAAAGAGAGCCCGCAACCGCAATACTCAATCCATAGGGTGGCTTCCCATCAAATAAAGAATCATATTCAATACCCAGCTTTTAACCTTTAAATCCCTTTGCTCTACTGCACCTCCCTACTTATCTTCTCACTTGGTCCCTTCACTCCTCGCAAGGAAATCTTTTCCACAGACCCCCAACTAACACTGCTGCCTCCCACCTTAAACCATTCTCTCTTACTGCTCCCTACCTTTGGAACTCCCTCCCTCTCTCGCTTTGCCTGGTGACATCCATTAATGCTTTCAAATCTAGACTGTCCTCCTACCTTTCTGAGCAACAGCATAACAAATGATTGTTAGCCCTTTTAAGCACTTTGCACCCATCCCCTAACTTGTACCTGCATGTTGTCCCCCCCACTTCTGGGCAGGGATCTCATTCCTAATGTGTCGAGGCTTGTTGCACTCATATCCATTTATGCATAATTCATATATATGCTTTCTTAACCGATTCCGGCTGGCGTGGACTGTTTAGAGTTTTTGGATCTCGTCATCGATGGTGCTGACTGGTTTGCCTAGAGTACCGGAGTGGTCAGGTATGTTTAGATTAGTTTTTTAAGGCAGATATTAGCCTAGGAGAGTAGAGTAGTCTGGGAGCTACTGGGATGTGCGTCTCACACCATGAGGCTCCAAGCTCCGCCCCCCGATGTTTGCAGCATTTTTAAAAGGGGATTGCAGTGCCATCCGGCTTTGTGATCAGCTTTGCGATCAACTCTTTTTAACAGCTACTTCTGGTACAGCCCAAAGTACAGGTACAGCCCAAACAGTTGCTTCTTGTACAGCCCAAAGTGCAGGTACAGCCCAAACAGTTGCTTCTGGTACAGCCCAAAGTGGGTAAAGGGTTGGGGACCCATTAAACAGTGGTGGGTAGCCAACTGGTGGACCACCTCTCCTGCAGACCCCCATGCTGTACAGTATTTGCCCATATGCCCCTCCATTTGCTCTGTTTGTAAGTAGGAGTTGAAAAGAATTTTAATTAATTTGTACTGCTGGATCTCCAAGTAGGAACCACATGGAAAGGCAGATTTTAATTGACTGACCCAGGGTTTCAAAGGTGGAATTTATAGTTTCATCAAATTATTTATTTTAATTAAGGTCCAATAATTCAAGCCCAATGTTATCTGTATTATATTCAGTGTCTCTGGTATGAAATGTTGACACACCTTTTAAACTGTAAAACTAATGGTGGAATGTACAAATCTGTAAAAGGCAGAAGAGAAAACAATCAGGGAGATTCAATAAAAATTCTTATCGTTAGAAATGGTGCTAATTTTGCCCCAACCAATCAGATGTCAGCTTTCAAATGCTAAATAAGATCTGATTGGTTGGGGCAAAATTAGCACCATTTTAAACGATAAGAACTTTAATTGAATCTCCCTGAATGTCTTAAAAGGTACAGTATGTCCACCACCAGGTTTAAATTGTAAAAAGTTGCAGAGAAACTTACCAGCCTTTGTTTCCTCTGCCTCTGTCTCTAATGCTACTTCCGGGAATGGAGTAGCATTAGGGGCCGGACCAGTAGCTGCATCTGTGGTTGACTGAGTCAATCATAAATGCAACTGACTATAAATGCAACTGCAGCTATTGAGAAAGCAGAAAGGAACCCAGCCTGGCAAGTCTGTTTCCATTGACTTTTTTACAATTCAAAACTGGCAGTTATGGTTGGAAGGGGGTCCCTACATTACAGAAAATATTTTATTTTTAAAACAAACACTGCAGAGATGAGGGATCCAGAAGTTGAGGGGCAGGCCCTTCCCTGGCACATGCCAGAGTCCTCCAGGATGACAGGGATGGGGCAGAAACCTTTTTACACACAGGAAGGCTCCTACTCTTCAGTTTCCTTGACTTTGACTAGACATGGGGGTGGACATGTCCCTTTAATCTAGAGCTGAAGTGGTTGAAAAGGGGCAATATAACCCAATAGCTCAACAAACATGCTGAGAAGGAAATTGCTGAATAGATGAAGTAGAGATACCTACAGCTTTTCCATCTATGATGATCTTTAGCTGATTCAGCATTTCTACAAAGACACATTTGTTTTCATCTCCCTACTAGTTTGAATGGGGAAAGCTACTGCTCCATGTAATCCCTGTCCATACCCTGAAACACAGCAAACTTCTTCTCTGCCTAATCTCAGCCTTGGCAAGAGAAACTGGAAAGAAGGCAGAAAACATCTTAATTGCCAACAGCTCAGAAAGTACATTTATTTTTACAGGCACAAAATATTATTTGCCATTACCAATAATACAGTTAAGTCTTTCACTGAAAGGTGGTAAATTTGGATGGACTATGCAGGTAATACTCTGCAACAATGATCCCAACATTAGAGGGTTGGACCATTTTGGCTTTAGTTAATTCTAGTTTGTTTGTTCTAAATATTTAAAGCCTCACATCTTAATATTTATTCCATGTAAACATGTGGTTGATTAAGTAAAGTATTCCTATAGGCTATTGGTGCAAGTTGCTTTGTAAACTGATCCTGTATCATCACTGTGAACAAAGTTTTTTCTACGTCTTAACATTTATCTCGTCAAATGACAAAATCCTTAATAAAATAAATTTTGGGGAAAAAAAATATGGTTTACCAGCAAAAGAAGTATTTACTATCTCCCAGTCATATCCTATGTATTTATTTCACAACTTATGCTTACATTTATTTCACTTGGGGGGAAAACTCAATTGAGTGTCTTGGTTTTAAAGCTTTTATTCTCGCTTTGCATACTGAGAATAGGTGACTTTTCTAAATGTTTTGAGCAACTGTGGTCTCTGAACAATTAGGGGTTAAATTAAATCCCTTCTGTTGTACCTTTAAAATGGACCATGGATCACATCATGACAGGTAATATTGCTGGGTTAGTAATATAACCTCTGGAACACTTCCTGCTTTTACCAGCTTGCAGCCAGGTGACCAATCAGTCTGCAATAATAGCCCCCCTCTCAGATTTAAATTCTGAACAAGTACTTCCTGTCTTCTTAGCTTTAGCTCCTAAGCAAGCATGCTCTGCTTCTGCGAATAAGGGAGGAGGAGAAGGGGGTCAGGTCATGTCACTCAAAAACTACTGGAAGCAGTGAGTTTAAACTTTATCTGCATTACAACTTCTCACAGGCTTCAGCCAGAAATGTGTTTCAGTCCTCATTTTACAGGAAAGACTGTTCAGAGGACTCAGTTGCCCTTTTATGTTTAGAAGCCAGATAAGCCTCTAGGTAGCTTAAAAATTTTAATTTTCCCTTCCTAGGTATAATTTGCCCCCAAAAATCCTTTATTATAAAATGCACATAACTAGAAAAAGAATACTATTTGTTTTATATTTACATTTGTTATTACTTTGACTTTAAAAAGCTAAATTGCTGTTCTTCATGTTATTTGGGCTGAATCCATTCCCACAGTTTTTGAACTAGACACACAAAATTTGTAACAAACGAGTGGGACCTACCTGAGAAGTTTAGTAGATGAAAAAATCCATGAAAGCTTTTTAGAGTTACCATTGATTTTACATTGGTTTTTTGACGATTCATTTAAGCTGGGTACACACCATCCAATATTTCAAGCCGACAGACCGTCATTTCAGTATATCGGTCGATTGGCCCGAAATATTGCACGGTTTCTTCAGGTGGCCACGACCGTGCATATGAATGGCAGATCGGACATGTCAGAAAAGCATAGCGGACTCTTAGAGGACCGCACACGGTCGTGGTGAGTCATTTTTCCTAGCCAACTAATCGCACTTGTCGAGCGTTCGGTCAGGACTAAAGATCCCAAGGTGTGTTTCAAGCACACATGCCACTCTCTTGATAAAATCACCTGTGTTGCAGGTGCAATGAAGGATAATTACTTCTATATTTAATGGATACAGCTGATCGTAGGGTACTTTAACTTATACCGGGCCTCTCTGCAGTGGTGCTTCTAGAAATTTTGGCACATGAGCAGGGGTGTCCCTAGGGTTTTTGGCACCTGAAACAACTTTGAATGCCGCCCCTAGACCGAGTGGCGCGCGCCGCCGTTGCGGAAAGTGGGCGTGGCTTAGCATGTGGGCGTGGCTTCGCGTGTGGGCGTGGCTTGTCGCATGGGCGTGGCAAATTTCATAATTTTGTTTTTGAAAATGGTTATTTATACGCTTCTCTATTTTTAGAAAACACTAAAAACATGTTGGTGCAACTGGTACATTACATTAGAAAGCCCTACCATACTCTGTAGAATAAAAGATGTTGGCCAAAAGATTTGTAAGCCCTGCTACCACGTCAAGGTAGACTCTTTCAGCAGGGCCCTAACTATTATCTAGACTATATATTTTATATATAGATTATATATAATTATATAGATTATTATCTATCTCTGCTATCTATCTATCTATATTATGTATCTATCTCTTCTGTCTATCTATCTAATCTATCATCTCTGCTTCTACATCTATCTCTGCTATCTATCTATCTATCGCTATCTATCTATCTATCTCTGAGCTATCTAATCTATCTATCTCTGCTATCTAACTATCTCTGCTATCTATCTACTCTGCATCCTATCTATATCTATCTATCTCTGCTATCTATCTATATCTATCTATCTCTGCTATCTTCTATCTATCTATCTCTCATCTATCTCTGCTATCTATCTATCTATCCTGCTATCTATCTATCTATCTATCTATCTCTGCTATCTATCTATCTATCTCTGCTATCTATCTATCTCTGCTATCTATCTATCTATCTATCTATCTATCTATCTATCTATCTCTGCATCTATCTATCTATCTATCTCTGCTATCTATCTATATCTATCTATCGCTGCTATCTATCTATCTCTGCTATCTATCTCTGCTATCTATCTATCTATCTATCTATCTATCTATCTATCTCTGCTATCTATCTATCTATATATCTCTGCTATCTCTCTAATATATCTATCTAATCTATCTATTCTCTGCTATATCTATCTATCTATCTCTCTCTGCTATCTATCTATCTCTCTTGCTATCTATCTATCTCTCTCTGCTATCTATCTATCTATCTCTCTATCTTCATCTCTCTCTGCTATCTATCTATCTCTCTCTCTATCTATCATCTCTCTTGCTATCTATCTACTATCTCTGCATCTATCCTATCTCTCGCTATCTATCTACTCTTCTATCTAATCTATCTATCTCTGCTATCTATCTATCTATCTATCTCTGCTATCTATGTATCTATCCTATCTCTGCCTTTCTATCTATCTATCTATCTATCTCATCTCTGCTATCTATCTATCTATCTACTGCTATCATCTACTTCTCTATCTACTGCTATCTATCTATCTCTGCTATCTATCTATCTCTGCTATCTATCTATCTATGTCTGCTATCTATCTATCTCTGCTATCTAGTCTATGTCTGCTATCTATCTATCTCTGCTATCTATCTATCTCTGCTATCTATCTATCTCTCTATCTATCTATCTATCTATCTATCTATCTATCTATCTATCTATCTATCTATCTATCTATCTCTTCTGTCTATCTATCTATCTATCTCTTCTATCTGTCTATCTATCTCTTCTATCTGTCTATCTATCTATATCTGCTATCTATCTATCTCTGATATTTATCTCTCTCTGCTATCTATCTATCTCTGCTATCTATCTATCTATCTATCTATCTATCTATCTATCTATCTATCTCTGCTATCTATCTATATCTATCTATCTCTGCTATCTATCTATATATCTATCTATCCTGCTATCTATCTATCTCTGCTATCCTATCCTCTGCTATACTATTCTATCTATCGATCTATCTATCTATTATACCTGCTATCTATCTATCTATACTATCTCTGCTATCTATCTATCTATCTATCTATCTATCTATCTCTGCTATCTATCTATCTCTTCTCTGTCTATCTATCTATCTCTATCTGCATCTATCTATCTATCTATCTCTGCTATCTATCTATCTATCTCTCTTGCTATCTATCTATCTCTCTCTATCTATCTATCTCTCTCTGCTATCTACATCTCTCTGCTATCTATCTATCTCTCTGCTATCTATCTATCTCTGCTATCTATCATCTCTGCTATCTATCTATCTATGCTATCTATCTATCTATCTCTGCTATCTATGTATCTATCTATCTCTGCTTTCTATCTATCTATCTATCTATCTATCTCTGCTATCTATCTATCTATCTCTGCTATCTATCTACTATCTCTGCTATCTATCTATCTCTGCTATCTATCTATCTATCTCTGCTATCTTATCATCTGCTTATTTATCTATGTCTGCTATCTATCTATGTCTGCTATCTATCTATCTCTGCTATCTATCTCTGCTATCTATCTATCTATCTATCTATCTATCTATCTATCTATCTATCTATCTATCTCTGCTATCTATCTATCTCTGCTATCTATCTATCTATCTCTGCTATCTATCTATCTATCTATCTATCTATCTATCTCTGCTATCTATCTAATCTATCTTATCTCTTGCTATCTATCTATATCTATCTATCTCTGCTATCTATCTCTGCTATCTATCTATCTATCTATCTATCTATCTATCTATCTCTGCTATCTATCTCTGCTATCTATCTCTGCTATCTATCTATCTATCTATCTCTCTATCTATCTCCATATATTCTATCTATCTATCTATCTCTGCTATCTATCTCTCTATCTATCTATCTATCTATTCTATCTATCTATCTATTCTATCTATCTATCTATCTATCTATCTATCTATCTGCTATCTATCTATCTACTATCTCTGCTATCTATCTATACTATCTATCTATCTATCTATCTATCTATCTATCTATCTATCTATACTACTCTCTGCTATCTATCTATCTCTCTCTGCTATCTATCTATCTATCTCTGCTATCTACCATCTCTGCTATCTAGCTATCTCTGCTATCTATCTATCTATGCTATCTATCTACTATCTATCTATCTCTCTTATCTATCTATCTATCTATCTTGCTATCTATCATCTATCTATCTCTGATCTACTATCTATATCGATCATCTATCTATCATCTATCTATCTATCTATCTATCTATATCTCTTGATATATATATCTTTATCTATCTATCTATCTATTCTATCTATCTATCTATCTATCTATCTATCTATCTATCTATATCTATCTCTGCTATCTATCTATCTAGTATATCTCTGACTATCTATCTATCGTATCTATCTCTCTCTCTATCTACTATATCTCTCTCTGCTATCTATCTATCTCTCTCGCTATTCTATCTAATCTATCTCTGCTATCTATCTATCTCTGCCTATCTATCTCTATCTCTGCTATCTATCTATCTCTGCTATCTATCTATTCATCTGCTATCTATCTATCTATCTCTGCTATCTATGTATCTATCTATTCTTGCTTGTTCTATCTATCTAGCTATCTATCTATCTATCTATCTCATATCTCTCTTATCTATCTATCTATCTATCTATCTATCTCTGCTATCTATCTATCTATCATCTATCTCTATCTATCTATCTATCTCTGCATCTATCTCGCTATCTACTAGTCTGCGTATCTATCTATCTCTATTGACTATCAGCTCTATCTATCTATCTATCTATTATCGATCTATCTTCTCTCTCAATCTAACTCTATCATGTCATACTATCTATCTCATCTACTATCATTATCGATCCCAAGCTATCTAGCTATCATCTATTATCAACCCTTACCACCACCTACATCTACTACATCAACTAGATCTCTATCTATCTATCTAGATATCCTGCTATCTATCTATCTATTCTATCTCTATACTATCTCGATCTCTGCTATCTACTATCTCTCTCTCTGCTATCTATCTATCTCTGCTATCTATCTATCATCTATCCATCTCTGTTCTATCTCTATCTCTGCTATCGTATCTATCTCTATGCTATACTAATTCTATCTATCTATCTATCATCTGTATCAATCTATCTCTGATCATATCTAGCTATCTAGCTATCATCTATCTACATCATCTCTCTACTGCTATCTCTAGCTATCCACACTACGCTATCTTCTCTACTCGACTATCAATCTATATATCTATCTATCTATCTATCTATATATTATCTATCTCTGCTACACTCTTTACTATCTATTCACCTATCTTACTCTATCAATATCTATTCTATCTATCTATCATCTCTGCTATCTATCTCTCTATCTATCTATCTATCTATCTATCTATCTATCTCTCTATCTCTGCTATCTATCTCTTTATCTTTATACTATCTATCTATATCTATCTATCTATCTATCTAATCTATTCTCTGCATCTATCTATCTTATCTTGCTATCTATCTATTCTATCTATTCATCTATCATCTATCTCTTATTCTCTCTATCTATCTAATCCTCTCTATGCTATCTATCTATCTCTCTCTGCTATCTATATCTATCTCTGCTATCTACTATCTATCTCTGCTATATCTATCCATCTCTGCTATCATCTACTCTGCTATCTATCTATCTCTGACTATCTATCTATCTATCTATCTATCATCTATTATCTATCTATCTATTCTATTTTTATCTATTCTAATATCTATCTATCTATCTATCTATTCTATGCTATCTATCTATCTATCTTATCTATCTATCATCTATCTATCTATCTATCTCTATCTATCTACTATCTATTATCATACTATATCTCTGCTATATATCTCTTATCATCTATCTATACTATTCTATCTATCTCTGCTATTATCTACTATATATATCTCTGCTATCTATCATCTATCTATCTCTCTCTGCTATCTATCTATCTCTTCTCTGCTATCTATCTATCTCTCTCTGCTATCTATCTATCTATCTATGTATCATCCATCTCTGCTATCATCTATTGCTATCTATCTATCTCTGCTACTATCTATCTATCTATCTCTGCTATCTATGATCTACTACTCTGCTTTTCTACTATCATCTATTATCTATCTCTTGCTATCTATCTATCTATCTATCTCTGCTATCTTCTATCTATCTATGTCTGCTATCATCTATGTCGCTATATCATAGTCTGCTATCTATCTATCTATCTATCTATCTCTGCTATCTATCTCTGACTATCGATCTACTATCGATCTATCTATCTATCAGCTATCTATCGTCGCTAATCTATCGATCTCTGCACTACGATCTCTCTGCTATCATATCTCTCGTCGCGAGCAGCATACTATCGATCTTCTAGTATACGGCATCACACACAAACCACACGCACCCCACACACACCCACAAAAACACGCGCAAACACACACACACAACACGCACCGCGGACACCACACACGCGCGCGCGCGAACACCCCACACCACAAGACACACCACACGCACCCGGCGCGGACACACACACACACAACGCGCGCGCCGACACACACACACACCGCGCGCGCGGTACACACACACACCCCCACAACACACTCTCGCTTCTCTTACCACACACACACACACACCCACCCTCCACACACACACACACACTCTCTCTCTCTCTCTTACACACACACACCACCCCCACTCTCTCTCTTACACACACACACACACTCTCTCTCTCTCACACACACCACACACTCGCTCTCTCACACACACACACACACACACACACACACCCTCACTCTCTCTCTTACACACATACACACACACACACACAACTCTCTCTCTTACACACACACTAATACACCACACTCACCCTCACTCTCTTACACACACACACTCTCTCTCTCTACACACACACACACACTCTCTCTTACACACACAACACTCTCTCTCTTACACACACACACTCTCATCACACACCAGGTAAGATCCCCCCACCCCCACCAAAAGTAGTGAGCACACAGATTATCTGCCTGACTGCCTCTAACCTCACTCACACACAGTGCTGGCTGATTTTTAGAGCTGAGCATACTGTGAGACAGACATGTCCCTGTACATTGGACCCACGTGCTTCCCTCACTTCCCCAAGTCTCTCACCTCTACTGATCACGCTGCCCGGGCTCCCCCCGGACTCGTTCTCTCGATTGAAACCGGGGATGAGACACTGCTGGATGTGGCTCCGGGGACTAAACTTCTATTCTGTCCGCTCAGACTGGAACTTTATGTTCCTGGCTGCAGCGGCTGCAGGACAGGCTACTTTCGGCTCGGTACTGCCCTCACATTAAGTGCGTAAGTCAAGTAACTTACGCACAGGGGCAAGGGGGTGTTACCGGAGCAGCTGTGGGACCAGTGGCGCGCCGCGCACAGTGCAGAGTCCAGAGTTCTTCCGTTTACATTGCGGCGGGCACAGAAGAGTAAATTACCGCATTTTTTAAAAAAAAACAGTTTCACAAGCTGCCGCCTTTCTATTTTGACCAGGAAACCGCGCCGTGAGCGATTTTTTCACGTGGCTTCATGGCAGGAGCGGCACTGACATGAGCCAAACCTTACATGCTGCAAAAATACTGGATGTGACTTGTAAGGGTGAGCGTGGTGGACTAACTTTGGTGAACTGGAGGGCTGACTTGACACTGGCTGGTGAAGTGGAGGGCTGGTCTAACAATGGCTGCTGAACCCTCCAGTTCAGCAGATACTGTAAGTTTAGCCCTTCAGTTCACCAGACACTGTTATGTGAGCCCTCCAGTTTAGCAGACACTGTTAGGTCAGGCCTCCATTTCACCAGACACTGTTAGGTCAGCCCTCCGGTGCACCAGATACTGTTAGATCAGGCCTCCAGCTCACCAGCCACTGTTAGGTCAGCCTTCCAGTTCATCAGATACTGTAAAGGTGGCCATACACATGTGATTTCCACAGCATGTGTGTCGACAGATCATATTGGTATCTGTCGGCACACTTGCTGTGGGGACAACACCATAGGACCCTGCCAATCCCCATATGCGGTATAGGGATCAGTCGTCCGTGCGGCCATACACAGTACAATCGGATTGGCTCCCTTTACTTAAAGGGAGCTGATACCGACGACTAAAAATTTCTGTTGTTCCCGACCGACCATAATGCCGAGTGCGGTCGTTCTTCTGCACTACGATCAGTCGGGAAGAGCCCTTACACACTGACGATAAAGGTGGCACGATCATGGGATTAACCCATGATCGTTAGAGTTCAGCCCTTCAGTTCAGCAGACACTGTTAGGTTAGCCCTCCATTTGACCAGACACTGTTAGGTCTGCTCTCCAGTTCAGCAGTCACTGTTAGGTCAGTCTACCAGTTCACCAGCCAGTGTTGACAGTGGCTGATGAACTGGAGCGCTGACTAGGCCCTGGCTGGTGAACTGGAAGGCTGACTTAACAGTGTCTGGTGAATTGTAGGAATGACCTTACAATGTGTGGAACTGGAGGGCTGATGTAGCAGTTCAGATCCAACTTATATAATGTCTAGCACTGGTAGTACAGTACTTTCACAGGCAAGTCAAAGGCAGATTGAGATTGGCAGGCATCGATAAAATAATTACATGCGCATAGAAGCCAGAGGAGCGATCAATCAGGTAAGTAGCTTACCTTATTTCCTGGCTTCTGCAGGTTTTAGCTCCTTTACCTTCTGTTCTTCAATAAAACTAAATGGCAAAAATGTTTATTTCCAGTGGAAAACCCAATTTGTGAGTTCCTGGATTCATATCCGGATATGGAGCGACTATATCAGGATTTTAATAAGGCTTATTTTAATGGAATTTTGCCATGCATAAATATCAGATGTAGTGATAGGCTGTTAAAGTAAGTGACACGTTTTTGACAAATCAGTTCAAAATAGTTTTGAATAGTAACTCCTAGATAAATATGACAGTTTAAATATTATAGGAGTTTATTTCATAAGAGGTTTAAACGTTTGCCTGTTTTACTAATCTATGGCAACAAATCAGATGTTTTCTAATTGCAAAAGACCAGTAAAAAGGGATCACCTGATTGGCTGCTGGAGATTAATTTTCCCTTTATTACATTAGCCCCATAATCTCGTATTCATATACTGTATATAAGGAATGTAGCTACAGAATAAATTGTCTGATATAATAAAGGTGCAAATATTTGACTGTGCATTTAATCTGTAAAACAAATCAAATGTAATCTATGGGCTCGTTCCCACTAGACCTGTTTTCAATTTTCCGACAGAAATGTAAGTTGTGGTACAAAAACACACTGCCGCACACATTTCTGTCTGGAAACGGACGTGTTTTAATTAAAAAGATAGCAAGCATACCACTCAAAATGGACCAAAAAAATGGACTGTACGTTGTGGTCAGTGTCTAGTGTGAATGAGCCATAACTGACTGCAGTAACCTGATAAAAGCTAAAAGCTTGTTGGTTAATGCAAATTAATAGCTCACACAAACTTTAGTACATTTTATTACATCAGTCCCCGAGAATTTGGAATTGAATGCATGATGGGAAAAGTGAAAATTCTATTAAAATTCTTACCAGGATTTTCTTTTCCTGGTCCGTAGCATGACAGTATAATCCTATGGGTTAATCCCTTTGTGATGTCACACGACAGGCCACTCCCCAAGCTGATAAAAAGGTTCACCAGCCCCCCTACCGGTGTCTTTGAACGACTGTCCGAGAATCAGATCTGAAATGATATTAAATATGAAGGGGAGGGAAGTAAATACTGCCATGCTATGGACCAGGAAAAGAAAATTCCGGTAAGAATTTTAATAGAATTTTCACTTTTCCCTGGTCCTGCACGGCAGTATTATTCTATGGGATTTGAAAAGCTTAAAGAAATGGGCGGGAAACCAATATCATGCCAAGGGAAAAATGTAGATTTAATCTGGAATAGCAGCAGACAGAACTTTCAAACCGAAAGCAGCTTATTCAAAATAGACAATGTCAATTTTGTAATGTCTAATAAATGTAGATAAGGACCACCATATTGCCGCCCTGCAGATCTCCTCAGGTGAAGCCCTGACACTGAATGCCCATGAAGCTGCAACCGATCTGGTGGAATGAGCTGTGACCTTATCAGGTAGTAGCTCTGCCTTGCCAAGATAAGCTTGCACTATGCATTGTTTGAGCCAGGAGGCTATAGTGGATTTAGCTGGCTGTAATCCTGAACGATTACCTGAGAAAAGCATGAACAAAGCATCTGTCTTGCGGATGTCTTTAGTCCTGTCTATATAGACTCTCAAGTCTCTTCCAACATCTAGAGAATGTGGAAAGGGTGGATTATGTTCATCAGATGAAACATTCAATGTTGGCAAAATGATATCCTGGTTAATGAGAAAACTGGACACAACCTTAGGAAGAAAAGTGAAGTCTGGTCTGAGTATTAATCCATCTTGGAAGAATATTGTGTATGGCTCAGAAGCCCTAAGTGCTCTCAACACAACAAGGAGGCACTTTAGGTCTAACTTGAGGTATTAAATGAGACACTCCTTGGAAAAAGCGAATAATGAGAGGGTCGTAGGCCCATTTCTTATTAGTTATGGCAGAAATTGCAGATACCTCTGATTTTAATGTGGCTTTGCAGGAACTCTGTAATGGATTCCAACGAAGGACTTAAAGGGTTTATAGCTTTACGTTTACCCCAGTCACAAAATACTTTCCAGGATCTGTAATATTTTGCTGACATGGAAGCTTTCCTGGCTAACAGCGTAGATATAGTGCTGTCTGAGAGCCCCCTATGCTTCATACTTGAGGTTTCAACAAGAAGGCTGTCAACTGATGTTCTAGATGGGAACTGATCCCTGTCTCAGAAGATCCTTCCTCAACAGTAGTTTGAATGGTGGAGCTGAACACATTTGAAGGACCCAGGGAAACCACGTCCTTCTCGGCCACCAAGGGAGGATGACAATGATGTTTGATTTGTCGTCCTTGATCTTCCTGAGCACCCATGGTATGATGGCTATGGGGGGAAAAATGTACATCAATGGGAAATTCCATCTGATCGAAAAAGCATTCACCCTCTATGCACTGGTATCCTGGTACCTGGAGCAGTATTTCGACAATTGTGTGTTATGTTTGGTAGCCATCAGGTCTATCTGTGGCCAACCCCACATTTGCGTAATTTGGAGAAATATTTGAGGGTTGAGTTGCCACTCCCTTCGGGGAAATGAGTTCCTGCTGAGTAAGTCTGCTTCCAGATTGATTGCCCCAGGAATATGGCATGAGCTCAGGTTGTATAAATAAGTCTCTGCCCAGCTGAGGATTTGCTTCAAAATTAACCAAATATGGTGAATTTGTGTGCCCCCTCTGTTGTTGATATAGGCGACTGTTGTTGCATTGTCTGAGTTCACTTGACCTGACTTCCCTGAGAGTTGAAGCTGAAAGTGCTTGAGTGACAAAAGTACTGCAGTCATCTCTCTCTGGTTCTGAGAGGTCAATAACGACTTCACTGGCCACATACCTTGGCCCATAAGATTCCCCAAAGTGGCTCCCCAGCTGATAGGGCTCGCATCCGTGGTAAGGACTTCCCATGAAGGCATCTTCAAGGGCACTGGTCTGAAATTGCTCTTCACTGTCCACCATTCCAGATCTGCTCTGACTGGAGAGGTGATCCAAAAATGATATCTGAAGTGGTCGGATGTGGATCATCGCCCATTTCACAGAGTCCAATATGGCAATTAATTAGCCCAGGATATGTTGGCACATCCAAGCAGTTGATGCTGGAAGTGCGATAAACTTTTTTAGTTTTGTTATTATGTCCTCTCTGCGAGTCTCCGGGAGAGAAACTGTCATGGTAAGAGTAGTTATCTCGTTCCCTAAGAACTATAAGAATACTTTGAACCGGAAAGAGAGATGACTTTTCCTTCTTTATGACCCATCCGAAATCAACAACGACTTCCTCATTTTGGAGATCAAATCACTCAATACTTCATGCATAAGAGATGACTCAGGGCATGGATCCTCTGCAATAGGTCCTAGGTCACCTTCTAACAACTCTCCAGGCTCAGCCTGGTCTGAAGTATCTTGAAACTGAAGTGAAGCAGAAAGTCGTTGACCTGCTGTAGGAATAGCTGACCAAATCATATCTGAAACTTGATTAAGCATGGATCTAGAGAAATCCATGAGGGAAAAACCAATCAAGCCCTTAACAGAAGACAGAATCTGATCTGATGAAGTTGAAGGCCTCTCATGTAGAGATAAACAGGCTCCACATATTTTTCGACCCCTGATTGCAGCGTTGTGACAAGGTGCGCACTAAGGTCTGTATTATTTTGCATAGAAATGATGGTCATCATCTCTCTTCTGGATGATCTGTATAGAAGATAACATGAGGTAAGTATAAATGATCCAAGAAATTATGCATTTAAATGCTGCTCACCCTTTTGAAGAGGATCTGTGTCTTCCGTGAGAACTCATGGAAGAAAACACTGATAAGATAAATGTTAAAAGACATGTTCAGAATTAGATTGAAATAACACATAAGCAATCTAAACATCTGGCACCTCAGGGAAAAAGTACTCACAGAAAAGGCAGAGCAGACTTGCACAGCAAAACAGTATAGCCGACTTAATAGCAGGCTTGACAGGAGACTCCCGGTGCCAGGAACGCATGTGCATGCTTATATATTATTTAAATATACAACGGTGTGGATTAATATATTGTAAATATATTTATTCAGCGCGGTAAATGTTTTTTCTGTACCTTTTATATTTTATAGTTGTTTTGAGCAAGAAGATTCATGACCTACTGCCCAGGAAAAGTAAAGTGGAAGTAAGTATCTTGTTTCTGATTTCTTTACTGTGTTGCTGGTAGATGACAAGGGAGATATTCTATAATGAGAGTTAAAGGGCAAGTCCAGCCCTCAATGAAAATCTGGTAAATCACCCCCTCAAACCCCAAAACCACAATAGTTAAGAAGTAGAAAGATATGTCTAAATTGAAATAAAGCGCAATGTCCTGCTGTCCCTGTTTCTACTTCCTGATCCTTCCAGTTAGCAACTGACTGTTCTGAGCATGTTCAAGCTTATAACTAGCTCATTAAATTGCTGAAGGGGATATGAACAAATAGCTGTTAACACACATCTCCTGTATGGGATTTACCAGTGGCTGCACGGCTCTGGGTGAATCTCACCCTGACGTTAGTATTTAACGCTAGCTATTAGTGGCATTAAATACTTACATCTTAAGAGCCACGCAGCCTCTGGTAAATAGGTTTGCAACGGCTGCACAAGTTCTTGTTCCAGATCTCGCGCAGCCGCCACAAAGCAGGACTTAACGCCGTGCTAACTGAGCGTAAATCGGTTAGCGCAATGTTAAGAAGGAGCAGGAGCGATGCGCGCCGACAGCGCTCCTGGGTAAATTGCCCCAATTACCTCTTACAAGCATAGCAGGCAATGATAAGCTAATGATTCCAGAGAAGAAGGCAGGATATCTCAACATATTTTAAAGGGGACCTTTTTTTAAAAAAGATGTCAGTATGAGAGTGGAGTTGATTCCAATTAGAATTTGATTGGATAAGCTTTATATTATTTGTTGGTATTATTTACAAAAACAACATGTAAAGACAATATGCAATTCAATAGCTTTATTGTGCCCTGCAGTCCCTCCTCCATGAGATGATCCACGCATATCTGATAGGTAGAAATGATGGCCATGGACCAAATTTTCAACAGGAGATGAGGAGAATTAATATTGCAACTGGAACAAACTTTGTAGTAGGTGCTTTATTATAACCCATTATGTAAAATAAAACATTTAGAAATGCCCATTAGAAAAGAATACATTAAGGATATTATGTATATTTATATAGTTACTACAAGTAAATCTTTTGCTGTTCTTTCACTTTGTCTAATAATAATTAGACCTACGCAATTCTAGTCGATATCAAAAAGGTCCTCTATCCCCACCAATGGCGATGCAATAGCCCGTGCAAGAAACTTGTGATGAGAGTGACAAAACGCCCACCAAACAATATACAACGCTGGGTCCAGCAACACAAGAAGGAATGTGGTGGAAATTGTATAAAGGTTGTTTAGCCAGAAGAGTCAGAAAGCCCTGCAAGAAATACGAGAAGAATGTGAACCATAAGAAAAAGAAGTCACCAAGCCTAAGCTAGTTTCACAAGTGTGTGTGGGGCGTGATCAGAAATTGGTTAGCGTGACTTTAAGCCCTAAAAAGAGTGGTGTGTCTGCCCTCCACTGCCATGTAAATTTCCCTGAGTCAGTGGATTTGAAAAAGTTAAATGAGTGTCTGGAGGGGTCAGATTGGTAATATAGTGTTCCTGGAAGGGGAAAGGTGAATGATGTACCTGAAAGCGGTTGGATCGGTGGGAATGGAACATTGTAGCAGGTGGGTGTAATGGCCACAGTAGGATTACGGTATTATAGATAGGGATCCTTACATTGTATGTATAGCTGAACCTTTAGTTACTCTATTCTGGTTTATTACTTTTACATTTACATTGAGAAATCTTATTTGCATTCAGTTTATAATTCTCCTTTTCGTTCATATACTTATTCTAGGTCCTTTATTAGGAAAAGCGTTGGGACGTTTAGATTATGGAAGAAGGAAACACTGAACGAGTCAAATAGGTAAGGTTCCCAATGGGATCTACATTTCCCTCTGCTAATCATAAAAATGACTCCCAGTGCCCAGTGTTAGGTACCTGCCTGTTATTCCCTCTACACACAAACACATTTGTTATTATTAACATTTCCTAATCCTCATTATTGTCTCTCTCCTTGTAGCTATAACTGTGACGGATCGAATCACTGGAAAGGTAAATATAATTGGGGATTAAGTCTTAATTAAACCTAGAAAACTATGTCCATATTTTGCTGGTAGTTCTAAAGGTTCATACACACGTGCGTTTGCAGGGCTGACCCATGATGCACAATATGTAATGATGGCCATTTTGGACAATTGTTTCAGGTATTGTTGTTCGGTCAGCTGAAACGCCCATTTGGTCGGGCCATGTTGATGATCTAACGTGGAGGCTATAGTTGTTAAGGATTAATGGAGACAAGTTATAAAGTACCAAGTTGGTCTAGGGATTAGGCCGATTTGAGAGTCAGGAAGGATTTTTTTCCCCCTTCTGGAGCAAATTATCCCTGGCTTTAGATGGGTTTTTTCTCCTTCCTATGGACTAGCTCTGGGACAGGGTAGAATTTGGGGCTTTGTTTTTTATTGTGGATCCTCTCTGATTAGCATTATCCGGAGTAAGGACCTACTAAGGGCTACCAGGCCCCCACCCTGGGTAGTACAGAAGATTTTGGATACTTGCCTACTAGCTGTAAATTTACTATAGAAATCACACAATTACTTTTGCGATCGTACATTTACGAGTGCAATCAAATTGCACGATTGCCTATACAATACTATTGCAGTACTTTAATATTGTTTAGCTGTATGGCCACATACTTCTGTGATCATATGCGGTATCTAAAGTTTCTGACCTATGGGTCTCATTGTTCTTAGACCTATGGGCCCCATTGTACATAGACCTACGGGCCTTATTGTATAGATCTATAGGTTTCACTGTATATTGAACATGCCCTTTAACAGTGGCTGGTGAACTGGAGTGCTGACTTATCTGTGTCTATTGAACTGGAGGTCTGACCTCCAGCATTCCAGTTCAGCAGACGCTGTAAAGTCAGCCCTACAGTTTAACAGAGACTGTAAGGTCAGCCCTCCATTTCAACAGAAACTCTTAGGTCGGCCATTTCAACAGACACTGTTAGGTGAGCCCTCCAATTCAGCAAACACTGTTACATCAGTCCTCCAGTTCAGCACTCACTGGAGGGTGTTAATATATCTACCAAATAGTGTGTCCTCAAACAGAGACTAGTACATTCATGTTTGCCCACAGTTACTGATGCATACAAGTTTGACCACTTGGAATATGACTGTAACATAAAAGTTCCCCCATCGTGACTGGTACATACAAGTTTGCCCACAGTGAGTGTGACTGGAACATAAAACTTTGCGTTTAAGTCACGCTAACCGATATAACATCAGTTAGCGTGACTTAAACTCCAAAACTGGAGCAGTGCGCCTGTTGGTACATCGCCCTATTAGTGCACACACCCACAGAGTCTCTGGTAAATTGGCTTGCGGCAGCTGCGCATGTCTCTAACGATATTCTTGCATCTGCCGCAACCTCAGGTTTAAAGTTGTGCTTACTAATCAGTCTGCATTTCACACTAAATATAGTGGTTGGGGGAAGGTAATAGATTAGCAGGCACTTTTTTGTTAACTTTGGACCAGAGCCCAGGCATATTTTAGGCGTTACCCTCTGTAGTTTTTTTTAACATAACATAATGTTTTTTTAACATAACAGCATTCTTCTTAATATTATTTCTGCAATAAAACATCACATACCATTGTACTAAAGGCAGGACCATGCAGAAGACCAATACCAAAAAATGTAAAAAATTGTTGTAAATATAATTGTATTATTGCTAATTGCAAATAAGCATGGTCAGAAACCCTACAAAATAAAAGTATAAATCTAATCTAAAACCTTTTATTGTAAATTCAACTCACAGATACACCGCACTCCCATTGGTTTTGTCACCGACAGTGAGAAAACTATTATTGCACCAATGCAATAATAATTCCAATAACGTAAGATCGTGGGACCATGCATGGCTGACCATTTCTAACATGTCCAGTAGGGAAGAAAATCGACCAATAGTGATTGTATGATGCTGCAGTTGTACGATTGATATTGGTGTGTGCATGTTGACCCTAAAGACCAAACCAGCAAGGGACATTTACGTTAATTTTAAAAGCCAGTTAACACTGTACAAAGGCAAGGACCTAGTAATTTAGGTCCTTAGACTGGGTATTTCATATGAGAGGGAATTGGAGGGAATGTTTAATCTTCAATAATAATCTTCCTTTAATCTTTAAAGGGTATGTCCACCTTTCTTTTATTTTTTTATATAGTGTAGGGCTTAGTCCCCCAGCCCCAACCGCTATATTTTTAATGTAATAAACGTCTTCAAACATTACTTACCTTCCCTCTTTCCTCCGCCGCACTGCCCAGCCCTCTGCTTGCGTGAAAATGCAAGCAGAGAGGCGGGACCGTCAGCCACGTCTGATTGGCTGGGAGGCAGCCAATCACGGATGCGGCTGACGGTAGATCTGAACAGCGGAGGAAAGAGGGAAGGAAAGTAAAGATCGGGGAAGTTTCTTACATTAAAAATATAGCGGTTGGGGCTGGGGGACTAAGATTTGTAGCTAGGGGGTGGGAGTCCAAAACGGGAGGGAGAGGGAGGGGGAGAAGGGCTGCAGTGCGCATGACAAACTTCTCCCGGAGGGGAGACAGGAGGCAGAGTCCTATATGGGCTCTGCAGTACTCCTGGTGGGCAGTTTTGGGGAATTTGGGGGGGGACTACAGGAGAACCATTTGGAGCTGGGATGTGAGGTAAGGATTTTTATTTACTACAGAGTGGGGCCAGTGGTGGGGGGAATTATAGTTTTGGGGGTGGACATGCCCTTTAATAATTTTATTAAATGGGCAGGGAAACTGGAAACTTTTAGTGCTTTTACCAATGAGTCTGCATACATACTCTTCAGGCCTAGCTAATTTCCATTGGACGCCAAAATTTAATTTTAATTAGGCACACAGTTTATTTTTTTTGTTTCCATAATGGCCTATGCTATCTCGATGTCTGGCCTACTAAGTCGGTCTGCTGAAGATTCATCGGGTTTGCCCCTTTTATTCGTGAGTTAATTTTTGTTGCACTGGGATAAAAGATTAAGTAACCCTGTGCCGAGCAATTCCAAAAAATCCAGGAGACGTCCTTACCCTTTCCCGTTCTTCCTTGCGACCAACATGTGATCGCAAAATGAATGGGATTTGCGATCGCATGTCGGCTGCAAAGAAGAACGGGAAAGGTGGTTTCGGCAGGATCAGTCTAATGCCGTAGGATCACTGGTAAGTAAAATCTATCTAATGTATGACCACCTTAACTTTTCTATTCCCCAGTTATAAGTTCTATGAGTGGTGACGAATTGGTCTGGCCACACTAGGTGCGCTGCAATCCATTTTTTGAACGCATTCTGATGCAAAGCACACGATTTCTCGCGCGTTTCTGGTGCAATAGTGCGCGGTTGTAGTTTTGCCTCACCCTAAGTAAGAATTTACTTGATATTACAACCTTCTCAGCATGTGTATTTTCAACAGGAGGGTTTGTTCTGACAGTGGTTACACAGAACTTATTTCAATTCCGAAAATGCAAAAATCAAATCCGAACCCAATTCAATCAAAATTTTTAGCATTTTTTATCACAAATTTCAAATATTCTATAGCATTTTTATAGGAATTTACAATTTTTCAAATATAATTTTTGAAAATGTGAATTTTTTTTGAAAAGTTCAGTTTCGAAAAGCACTTCTCTGATGAATTAATTTATAAATATAAAATATTTAAATCACAGAACATGCTGGGAGGTGCATTATACTATCACATACTCACGACCCTCACTCAGGCTCAGGTCAGACTTAGGGCTAGACCACACTAATCCGCTTTTAAAGGGCATGTCCACCCCCAAAACTATAATCCCCCCCAGTAATGGCCCCACCATGTAGTGTAGTGTAATCCTTACCTCACATCCCAGCTCCATAGGGTTCTCCTGTAGACCCCCCCTAAAGTCCCAAAAACTGTCCACCAGGAGGCTAGCAGGGCTCTGCCTGCTACCTTGCCTCCGGTAGATATTTGTCATGCGTACTGCAGCCCTTCTCCCCCTCCCTCCCCCTCCCTCTCCCTCCCTCCCGTTCTACTATCCCTCCCCCTAGCGTAAAACCCTTTTAATATGCTGCTCCGCCATGTCTGGCAGCCCCAACCGCATGGTTAGTATTTTGCAAAAGCTCCCCAAACTCTTACTTACCTACCCTCTTTCCTCCGCTGCACTGAGTGACCGGCAGCCGCGTCCGTGATTGGCTGCCGCTCAGCCAATCACAGACGCGACTGCCGGTCCCGCCCCTCTGCTTGCATTCTCGCAAGCAGAGGGCCGGCAGTGCAGCGTTTTATGCACCCCTTCCTCAGGTGCATAAAACAACATACCATGTGGTTTCTTAAATACACACATATCCCTCCCACTAGGGGCAGGGCTCAATCAATTCCATGTGAAACACAATGTTATATTTCAAAAATGCTCTAGTTAAACAAACTGTGTATAAAAACATTTTCTTATAGTGATATATTAAAATTGACACATTGTGTAAAGACATATTGTTATTGTGATATATAGATAATAAAACATACATATGCATCATCTTAAATATTAACTGTTATTAGATACTAAAAACACATTTTAATATTATATATAAAAAATCCCTCTAAAACCATCTTTATTTTTAAGGTCTTTAGAAGGTATAAGGTAACAATTTGGGCTTATGTGTACTTCCTTCTGCTTATTACAATCAAAGTGCTTATGCCAAAGTAAACTGTGATTACCCACTGTTTCAAAAGTGCTAGTGCTTAAATTACCTATTTATCTAAGTGTTACTAGCAATGTGTAAAAATACAAAGTGTAAAATTAAAATAGATATTAAAAATACACCATAGGACCTTGCACTTTTCTTTTATTACTTTCACTTTTATTTCTAATCATACTATATATCTTATATTAAAGAGTCCTGTATTTTTCTGTGACCCTTTCTTTTTCTGATTTCTTAGGTATCTTAGGGATATGTGTGTATTTAAGAAACCACATGGTATGTTGTTTTATGCACCTGAGGAAGGGGGAAGCCCCGAAACGTTGTGAACCGCTATATCACAATAAACACTATTATATCTTGTCTGAGTGTGCCTCCCTGGTACTATTTTGGATTATCAAATCCAAAGGTCACTTTTCTATTCTCGACCTCTCCTCTGCTTTCAACAAGGTAGATAATTCCCTTGTAATGTAAATTCTTCATAGCACATCCATATTTTAGCTTATAAAACCTATCCTTGTATTTGATAAAGATTTGTTCTGCTGGTAAGGGTGCTGTCTTGGCCTAGCCGTTTCATCACCATATCAACAGCCTCCTTGGTGGGTATACATGTGAAGAGAAATGTCACATCATGGGACACCATAGTTTCTTCTGTGTACTACATCTTGAATCTTGTTGGTGAAATCACCAACAAGTTCTGGGTGTGATGCTTAGAACTTTCAACCAATGGCCTAGATGATGGCTAGGTATTTTGCCATCTTGTATGTTACAGAGTTGATGCTGCTGACTATAGATCATAGTTTGGTCCTTTCCTTGTGTATCTTTGGGAGTCCATATTTACATGGATGTGCCTCGCCAGGTTAGAGGCGATGATGCATTGCTCGATCAATGGCTTTATCCTTTTGAAGCTTTTTTAGTAAGTCTATGACCTTTTTCTTGCAGCGGCTGGTGTGATCCCATGTTTATGCCTCATATGTGTTGTTATCGGCCAGGAGTTGTGGTCACCTTAGGATGGTAATCTTAGGTGTTGAGTACCCCTGTGCATCTTCCCTTGTCTGCCAGCAGAATGGTGATACCAAAATCTTTATTTAGGGATGTTAATTTTCTTTCCTGTGTGGTCAGGTTAGATGAAGGAGGTTTAGCACTGGCTAAGGCTGCAGATACTTTAAGGTGAAGTTGGTCTGCCTCACCCTGTGGTACCCTATTATTGTAAATTATGTGGCTGCTTTAATATCCACCACATGGATGGCTTTAGGAGTTATGGCAAAGTTCAGGCCCTTAGACAGGACTTCCATTTCTGTCTGGATCAGTGTCCTGTTAGACAAGTTTCTCACCCATTCCTCCTTGATTGATAAAGTGACAATTCCTCCTTTTGTATCCAAGGTAGTTTGTCTCCTATGGGGGTTTTCTGGGATGACAGAATAGAGAACTTGTTCCATTGCCTTTGCTTGCCCTTACAATGATGAGAAAGCTGTGCTTGTTTTGTGAAATCTAGTTGACTGATGTTGTGCATTAAAGCATCAACTGTAAAATGTCTGTCACACTCATTCGTTTAGGAGCTGTGTTTAAGCCTTTTGGAGTATCTGTTTGGCTCTGATGCCTTTTACAGTGGAATCCAGACGTATGCTACATGGTACTAGTCTTTGTTTTCTGCATCGGAGGTTAAAGCACAGATAGTTTCTGTAGTCTGCCAATTTCATTGTTGTCTTTTCATATTGCCATACAGTTTGGAGGGTTTTCTCCCCAAAATGATTAGCAATATGCTTGTCTGCCATTTAGAATGCTGTTTTGACACCTTACCCTGGGCAGTTTCAAAAACACCCCTTAGCCTCAATGTATCTACACCTTGCATTCAGAAGGTCCCTAACACCTAGCTGTCACATGCTAATTGGGACATTCCAGGGTACTTATTTGCCAACAGATTCTTGTACAAGTCATTCTGAATTGAGAAAGTCAGTTGGATGACTAGCAAACGTCTTCAAGAACTTAACCTTAAGTCCAGTTGATCTAAATGAAAACAAAACATGTACCATGACCTGGATGAATGAGAACTTTCACAAGCATAAGAGATATAATTCATTTGCAATGCTCTACTAACTTGGACCTCCTTTCGGTCAGGTATCCAAGGGTCCCTCAATGACCAGGTGGATTTCTTCAGCCGCCACATTGTGGTCCCGGGCGAATGGACCCTGCATCTGGAGGTCTCCGACCAACTGGTGCAGCACTGGGGTCTCTCAGATGTGGACATCATGGCATCCAGAGCCAACTGCAAGGTTCCAACCTTCTGCACTAAGACCAGAGACACTCTAGCATCAGGGGTGGATGTTCTACTGCTACCCTGGGTGTTAGGTATTCTCTATAATCACTTAGCCTAATAGCAGCCATTTTGTTCTCTGACTCCATTTTGTCTTATATTATTGTCGTGTTATTGCAGATGTTTTGTTTCCAAATGTTCTGAGCTCATGGTCTTTTGCCTCCTACATTGTGTGTCAGCCTGACTCTATCCTTGCATTCCAGTGGATCTTTTATCTCATCTGTAGACACTGTGTCTGGCCTGCCCTTTTTCTGGCAAAGCCCCCTTTTTTTTGGTTTGATATATTCCAATGTACGAAATGAATAAACTGAGAAAAGAGATTTTACTGCACCTAACGTGTTGTCTAATCCTTTCTCCCAGGGCTGAGGTTCTCTTAGTGGGTCTAAAGCAGGCATCAGGGTCCGGCGTGACTAGTGCAGGATATTTATTCTTACAACTGGTGTCAGAAGTAAGATACAACCGACAGGACAGTAAGTATTGAACTTATTAATTTTAAGTTCTGTCTTGCTTGTTCTGTAACTTGTATCAGCACATTGGTATAGATTTTAAAACCAGCTGCGCACAGTGCAAATTTGTGAACAGAGGACAGGAATTCATTCATCCCCAAACTGGGGAGGTTTTTAAGATGAAGTACAGTATGACGTGTGACACTGCCTATGTAGTTTATGTACTGTGGTGCCCTTGTCAAAAATTGTATGTGGGGGAAACCATGCAACCCCTGAAGTCAAGAATATCACAGCACAGATCCAGCATACGACAGAAGGATGATAAACTACCTGTCTCCAAACATTACAAGCAGGAGGGTCACAGTGACTTCAATTTGAGATACATGGCATTGGAATTCGTTCCTGTGCCACGTCGTGGAGGGGATCGTATACAGAGGTTGAAACAAAGGGAAGTATGGTGGGTTCATAGGTTGAACACACAGACACCACATGGTCTCAATCGAGACTATGACTTGTTTCTATTCCTGTGAGTGTGGATATTGGGTGTGGAATCAGTCCTGTTTTCTCTTATAGGTTATGCGGTTGTGGGTTGGGACGCTTTTTAAATAATATAAATCTAATTGGATGTGTAATGAAAAACTGACAAGTGTCAGTGACTTTTTGAATTGCTTATGGATCCAATAAGTGATGTCATTTCCTTCTAATCAGTATTTGAGGAAGTGGGAGGGTTCTCCCATGTGGATGCCATTTCTGTGTATAAGCTTGATAAAGGAGTTTGCAGCTCCGAAACGTTGCTTGATGTACATGGCACGTTGATGAAATAAAGAAGCTTTTTTTGCATTGAAGACCTGTGTGCTGTATATGCTATTGAATGTATTTGGAAGGAGCCATACAGTGAGTCTCCATTTATACTGGCACCAGGCAGCTGTTTTCGGTGGTGTGCTGCGGATTCTACTATTATATATATATATATATACAAAAAAGATCAGGCAGCACTCAATTTATTATTCAATAGGTTATCCAAAACCCAAACAGCACAGTAGAGGGCACTGATGTATCTATAATAAACTAACATGCTCCTTGACTGCCATGGAGACAAATCCAAATTAGAAAATAGGGGGGCAATAAATTGTGTGCCACTGTTTGGGGGCTGGGGCAATGAATTGTGTGCCACTGTTTGGGGGCCGGGGGGTCAATAAATTGTGTGTCACTGTTTGGGGGGCAATGAATTGTGTGTTTAGGGGTCAGTCCACACAATGTGCTATCACAAGGGGGAGTTAATATGATTTAATTTGGGGGCCACTGAATTGGTTATCTATTGGGGCCATGAAATGTGGTATCACGAAGGGGTGGGGGGCAAGAGATAACTGGCTTAGGGTAGGTAAAAAAAAAGTATAAAAAAGTATAAATCCGAACCTGACTGTGACATACATTTCACTAACTATTTTAGGCTGTTGGCTCCTCCTTTTTGATCATATGATCACGATTTTCCTTTTTGCTTCTAATTTGGGAGACCAAAGGTAAAGAAGTGCGACGCAAAGTGAAGACAAGGTAGATCAGTGACACTATGGTTTTCATCTTTGAATGGAAGAATTCCAAACACTCATTGATTTGTTTCAGGATTTTAAATATTTTATAACAAAACATCATTTGTTTTCATTTAAAAGGACACTATACTGAAAAAATTACATCTTAATCTAGATTTCAATACATGTAAGGATCACTTTCTCTGATTTGTTGCTGCATGCCTTCAATCCAGCACACATGTTGTTTCGGAGCAGTATCCCCCCTGCACACAGTATTCCAACAGTCAAAAGGCTGTCACCATTCCAGCTACAGTAAAACCACTCACAGAAGAAAAGTTTTTGAGAGCAAGGAACTTGATTGACAGATGAAATATAAGAAGTTTTAGATTGGATATCTAAAGAAATAGGGGACAGATCAACAAAAAATGATACAGTGGTGGTTGGGAAAAATTATAGTTTCCAGTTATGGTCTATAAGGGTAACTGTGGTCTTGAATTCTGACAAACTAGTAAGGATTATATAAAAAGCCTTCCCTGGGGGTTAAACTCTGTATTTGATGTTACTGGCTTTGTAGATTTATAAAATACTATGTGCTAGCTTCTGATACATTTATATCTCATATATCTCTTAATATACTTCTTGTATTTAGCACTTTAGATAACTAGAACATAGCATGGAGGTGACACTACGGGCAATAGAGCCTTTATTTATATTCTTATTGGGATTTTTTACATTAATATTTGTGACATATAATAAATTTTGCAATTTCAATTATGCTATTACTTGATAAGCCTTATTGGCGACACTTAACCCACTTTTTGTTGAGTTGTTTAGAAAATATAACAAATGTTGTAATTGGCCGCTCCTTCTATCTCCTTCATATCACATTATTCTATTGTATCATACATGTAATATATATCATTTAGATCTATCTACAATGTTGTAGTATATATATATCGATATTTTACATGAGTTTCATACTATGTACAGTAGTTCTCCGTATCTTGTATATAGTGGGTTGTAAATGTTGTATTGGTGTGTATATACCGGTAGTTTAATGATGGACATAGATACAGAGTTTTGTTATGCACGTTAGGTGTATTCACCATGTGTTTCAGTTCCCTATTTAAAGCCCTGTGATGTTGACTAGTTACGACTCTGATCAAGTGCTAATTCCAGCATGAAACGCGTCAGGTGGGACTAGTGGATGGACTAATGTCGATGTGTTGAAACTGCAATAAAAGTTTTGTTTTCATTCTCACTGGATGTCTTTGCCAGTGGTTGCGCCGCCTTGGTGAAGGGTTCACTGTTGGACATTCTGTGTTGAGTTCAGCGAAGGGCTCGTTGCTTGAGCGCACCCGGGCCAGCTGATTATTAAAGGGGAACTGTGGTCCAAAATGACTTTAAGGTAATTGCTAGGAAATCTGCACTACTCCTGAAGAATTTTTGCAATGCATTTTCATTGTTTATTTTGCATAGTTTTGAAGATATTTACTTTTTGTGTGATATGGCAGCAGCATTACCAGGTCCCCTGCACTTCCTGCTCTGAAACCATGTCATTCAATCTGCCCCGTGTCTCCTCCTCCCCTTTGCAGACCCCCTGGTCCCTCCAGTTGCAGGCCCCCCTTGGCCCATTCTCTTACAGCCCCATGTGGCCCCGCCCACCCACGGGGCCACATGGGCCCTACAGAAAACTCTGTGGAAACAGCCTTTTCAGGCAGAGTGAGAACTTTGCCTGAAAAAGCTGTTTTTACATAGTGGGAGAGAAGGGCTGTAGAATCCCTTACCTTCTCTGACTTCACACAGCAGATAGGAGGAGGGACTTCCTGTCTCCCTCACACACTGAGGGAGTCTGAGGCTGTGCTCGCCAGCGGCACTGTGCAGGAGAAGCCTTAGGAAAGTCCCATGTCAGCCTCCCACCCATTAACTTTCTGGGCAGTAATTTCTTAATATCTTTGGCTGTGGAGCACGTAGAGAGCTCGTTTTAAAGGTAGGAAACTGGCCTGTCATTTAAACTCAACTTGTTTGGAGACCACAGTTCCCCTTTAAGGTGAGCCCATCTAGCGTTTTACCTGTCTTTACCTGTGTTTACTACAAGTTTGTCCGTTGGATCAAGGAGCCTGCTGAGTATAGAGGTCCTGCTGTTGCGGTGAATTCCTATGCGAAGGGGCCGGGGGCTAGTCCACCTGACCCATTTGGATGCAGGAGTGAGTTTGAAGCCTTTTTACATGCAACCTGCACATTTAACACCAGAATGATCAAACTTATAAAAGCATGCTAGGATTGTATTGGGCACCTTATGTTCGCCTGTGTTAGGGGTTTTGTTTTGTTATAAATAAAAAGCCTTTCATTTTACCTTCAAAATAAAACCTAAATCACATCTCTAGATAAAACTTTTGAGAAGTTATTGCTGGAAAGGATCAGCAATATTACTTCCTGTTTTCAGCCATGTGACCAGCTTGTAGTCATGTGACCAGCCTCTGCCTGCTTTAATATGCTCCCCTTCTCAACTGCCATTTCCCCCCAGGTACTTCCTGATTTCCCCAGCATTAAAGGACAATTATACTCACCTTCCCTCCGCTCCTCTTCTTAGGTCTGTACCTTTTACCCAGGGTGAGGACCTGAACCGCTATGTCCTCACCCCTGGGTTCGCGAATAAAAGCACAGCGTTACTGAAATGCTGCTCTGGCAGGCTCGCCCCCTCTCCTTGCGGAAGAGGCCAATAGGAAGGCACGCTCGTTGCAGAGCCTGCCTTCCTATTGGCCTCGTCGCTGCGAGAGGAGGGGGCGGAGCCTGCCAGAGCAGCATTTCAGTAAAGCTGTGCTTTAACTTTCGTGAACCCAGGGGTGGAGACCTAGCGGTTTCGTTCCTCATCCTGGGTAAAGGTACAGACCTAAGAAGAGGAGCGGAGGGAAGGTGAGTATAATTGTCCTTTAAGTCTTAACTGAGCATGCTTCCCCCCCACCAGGGCAGATGGGCAGATGTGCAGTGGTCAGGTGATGGCACTCAACCTACTGGAAGCAGGAAGTTTGAACATACAATGTAATTTCTCACAGGCTCCAGCCAATGATGTAACTGTCAGCTCATTTTAAAGGCTATGTCCACAGTAAAATGTAATTTTTAATATATCATTCCCATAGGCTCCCAGCCCCAACCGCATTATTTATTTTTTTATAAAGCCCCCCAAACTCTACTTACCTCCCCTCTTTCCTCCGACGCGCTCCCGGCCCTCTGCTTGCGAGGAAATGCAAGCAGAGGGGCGGGACCGGCAGCCGCGTCTGTGATTGGCTGAGCGACAGCCAATCACGGACGCGGCTGCCGGCTGCTCACTTCCGCGTAGGAAAGCGGAGAGGTAAGTAAGTTTGGGGAGCTTTATAAAATTAAAAATTATGCGGTTGGGGCTGGGGACATGGGGAAGGAGATATTAAGGGGGATTAACGCTAGGGGGGGGATAGCAGAAGGGAGGGAGAGGAGAAGGGCTGCAGACGCATGTCGTGATCTCCGGGAGGCCAGGTAGCAGGCAGTTGTCTATATGGACCTGCTAGCCTCCTGGTGGGCAGTTTTGGGACTTTGGGGGGGACTACAGGAAAACCAGATGGAGCTGGGATGTGAGGTAAGGATTAAACTACACTACATGGTGGGGCCAGTAGTTGGGGGGATTATAGTTTTGGGGGTGGACATGCCCTTTAAAGGAAATACTGCAGGCTTTCATTCAACTCTAATATGTTTTGAGACCACAGTTGCCCTTTAAAATAACCTATTTTTCGGTATAGATCCCCTTTAATAGCTAAACCCTTATACTTCTTTTCCTCCTGAAAAGTCCTTGAGATCAATAAAACAAGATAGGACAAGTTATTAAGTTCTCTGGTCTGAACTTGCTACCATCACAGCTAAACCATCTCCCCCAGTGTATCCCCCTTCCCTATCAGTTCCTTTAGTAGAGCAGACAATGTAGTATTGTAAGGCCCAGTGATCACTAGGGAACATCAGTATGTTTTGTAACCAAGTGTGAAGTAACCTCTCCTTTCCTGTTGGCTGCATTTTGCTCCAACTTGGTCCTTTTTATCCAAGTGCAAGTGACCTTTGTCTGGGGCCAAGAGCGGTAAGTCCCTGTATATTGAGCAATTGGAATTGGATGTGCACTGATGTTTAGTTTGTGTGTGTAATTGTATTGTCATTGGGTCCAGGCTGTATAGTAAATATTACACACACATTACACTGTGTAGAGATCCTCGATACCACACACAGGGAGCACCAGAGCCGAATGACACTGCAATAAACACGGCCCCTCAATTTATAGTTTCTCATTGATCGGGTCCTACCACGCTGGGGATTTCCATTTGGTGATGTGGGGGGAGCCGGAGACCATTAGCCAGACGGGCAGCTTGTTCTCTCTAGCAAGTTGAGGAGCTCAGTTCTGATAGGTTAGTGGGCGGACGCTGTAGAGTTATTTGCTAAACCGATCCAATTTACTTATTTCTAAAGCATTAACATACACGTGGTGAACGGAAGTGACATATTTACCGGAACAGGAAAGGGACTACTAGGAAGCAGAAAGTGTAGAGAGAACGTGGATTGGCGTGGGGATTGACCAGATCCTTCAAGAAGATCGCAGAAAACATCTAGAAACGCAATGTTTCTGCAGTATTATCTGGATGAACAGGGCGACCGGGTTTATACCATGAAGGTGAGTTATTGCACACGTCAAATGGATGTAAACTATGGCTCTATTGCCTTAAAACAATCTATAAATAAAATTAGCATGCTGCTAGGCTAACCAGTATTTACATTACAAGCATGATACAGACTGCATTTGTTTGTTTAGCCCCCCCCCCCTCCCCTAACGTTCTTATCTCTATGTTTATTACAGAGTAGGGAGGAGGATCATGCCACAGATTTGATTGACAGTACAAGTAGGAGTACAGGAACACAATCACGTATTCTTCTACCTTGTGTATCCCAAGACAGAGAGGGAAACCGGAAAAAATTTAAGACACTCTGAGGGTTGTGGAGAATTATAAAACACATGGAAGGAAAGGAAAAAAAAAAGTTCATTTTCTCACTATAGATGCCCTTTAATAAGCTGGCTAGTAAGGTACCAGTGGAAATTATTAAATGCAAAATTAAAGGATATCTCCACATTGAAATTAAAAAAATCACAACATAGGGGAACCCCCCCCAACTATTAAAATGTTGTACTTGCCCCCTTCATTACCTAGGCCTTTGCCGCTTCTGTTTCTTCCGGGAATGGAAGATCAGAAGGGGCGGGACCGGCAGCCGCGTCTGACTGGGAACTTTTTAAACATATTAATATAGCAATCGGGGTTGGGGGGAAGGGTAACAGTGTGGGCAATTTTATTTAGGATTAGGAAGTAGTGAAGATGGATCCAAATGGAGGGAGGCTTCCCCTGCACATGCCAGAGTCCTTACTGAGGACAAGGAAGTAGCAGGCACTGGATGAGACACAAACCGCTCCTACTCTTGCAGGAACCAAAGTAAATGCAGGGAGACACAAGCAAAACATAGTTTTGCAATCCAACAGGATTTTTTTTTATTGCTGCTTCAACAGGGTCACCCTGCATTTACTTTGGTTCCTGCTGGATGTGTGGCGGATGCGCTGCAGGGATTGACACGCGTGAATTGTATTGGTCACACTAAGCACTCTTTAAATTGTTGGAGCTCCTACTCTTCACTTTCTGTGACTTTAAACATGCACTGCAGGAGAATCATAAGGAGCAAAGCAATAAACTAAGGATTTTTTACACTACAAAGTGATAGAATTTTTAGTTTGGGGAGTGGATGTGCCCTTTAAATAAATGGAAAAAGAGTAGTAACTCGTGCTCAACACAATTCCTTGTATAGGGTTCCTGCATACAGATATAACTAACAACTAAAGTCTGCAAGATATGTGATGGTTCTGTGGATCTTGGGGATGGTGTATGTTAGGGCTGTCCTTGATGAGGTACATTTTATGCTACTGTCTATGGACAGCTTTAGGGCACTGGTATACACTTAGATTTATTGGCAGTAACCATAGTTGCACCTATAGTTGCAGTGTAAGGTGGGGTATTCCTTGTATGTATATGTTTATTTATATATTGCCACTTGGGGATGCAGCGCTGTACAGTATAAAATACAATAAAGTCATACAAGGGGGATAAATACATAGATAGTTCAGTACATAAATATATAACTTATATAAATAGAAGTGCTAGGGCTTTGCCACAATGAGGTCCCTGCCCCGTAGAGCTTACAATGTAGTTATTCCTTTGATAGTTAAGACACATACAGTGGCGTAACTAGGAATCACTGGGCCCCCCAGTAAAACTATGATGGGGCCCCTATCCGTGCTCCATCTACAGTGATTTTCTGAAAGGAGGCTACATCTGTCATAGGAAAAATAAGACAGGGCTCCTAGGCCCCTGAGGTTATTCTCCAGGATGCGTATAAAATTGTTCATACAGCAATGAGTGATTGGGACATTCACAAAAGTTTTTGCTAAAGAGTTTGTTTTTTTCCTCTTGTGTGCATATGACTGTGGACTACTTTCTCACATTTTTTTAAAAGGATAGCCAGAAAAAGTAAAAACAAAGTTACTGGAATTGTGTAGTTTATTGGTATTGCTCATTTTAAAATGCATCAAATTATCCCAAACCATAATTCCACTATGTTTTACAGCTGATTCTTCTGGATACATTTTATCCCCAAATGTTTCTTCTTCATTAAGAGCACTCTGTCTCAGGCACAGAAATCCTGGTCTTGCTCAACACGCTGACCATAAATAACTGAGGACAACACCTCAAATGTAGAGAATTGTACAGCAAGGGCTATGTGTAGGTCCAGTGTTGTGATTCGGGCAGTTTGAAAGTATCTAATTATTTGGCAACCTTTTTAAATCCCTAGCCCAACTTTTAAACACTTCCAATCTTCAGCAGCTCAGTGCACCCTATCTAGGTATGGTGATAAAATGTACTTTAACATTATCAAACCAATCACTAATATTTTGGCCATTTTATCCACAGTACTATGGAAAAAAATTCTAATAATTTGCCCATTATCCAAATTTGTGTTAATCAATGGTAAGTTTTACATTGTCAAAACATTACATGGGTTGTACTTTCACTTCATTGTGGTTCAAATGTAATGTTCTTCATTTATTAAACTATTTTTCTCCCATTCCCAATTTTTAGAAGGTTTCTCCTGATGGAAAGCCAACCTGCTCAGCTCACCCTGCAAGATTTTCACCAGATGACAAATTTTCTCGCCACCGCATTTCACTGAAGAAACGATTTGGCCTCCTGATGACCCAGCAACCTAAGCCTGTACTGTGAAGCCATAATACAGGGACAAAGATTACTTTTAAATGCCATTTCTCTTTGCGGACTGGCTAATTCAGCGGTTTCAAAAGAACTATGTTTTGGGTTTTTTTTAGAATTTTTTCTTATCAAAGGTTGATGTTCTGGTAACATATTTCATAAAACTACATTACAATGTATTTCTATAAGGTCTGGTTTCCCTGTGGTGTTACAACTTTCCTTTTTCTTTTGTAAAGATTGTTGTGATGTTTTTCTAAATACACATTACATAGTATTGGTGTATGATGTAATTCTCTTCAGCAATAAACTGGTCAACATTTTGTTCGTCAGAATATGAAGACTTTTGGAATTAACAAGATATGGTTAAATGCTCGTAAAATATTACCTCAGCAGTTGAAAAGATCACACCACTACCCTCTGGTTTGGAAAATGAATACCCATTCTACCAATAGATCTATGTAAAGGAGTGATTGAAGTTTGCAAGTAGATGCCTTCCATGTGCAGTTTCAGAAAATATTCATTGGTTTTTGGAGATATGTTGAGGAGATCACAGGTGGTAGAGGAGGGGTTGTGAGGGATGAAAAGGTATACCAGCTTTGTGCCTTTTGTGCTCTGCATGGTAGGAAACAGGTCATTAAATATTTATCCAGGGGCAAAGGCTGGGAGTGATTTTTGAGACGGTGTTCAGATTAAAGAGCAACTCCATCCTCCATTAAATCTTTTAGAAAGAATAGTGCCTTTTTAAAATGTTTTATCATACCTTGTCCTCTGGAATCAAGAGGTAGTATGTGAATGACCTCCTTCAGCAATTTGGTGAGCTGGTTATGAGCTTTCACATGATTTAAGGAGCCATCTAGGGGATTCAAATTGTCTGGCAAATTGTGTTGCCAACTGGAAGAAACGGGTAACAGGACATTTTAGGTTAGTCTTGTAACATTCAAATTTCTAACAATTGCCATTTTGGGGGTTGCTTTACCTATTTAATTTTTCATTTGAGGGCTGGACTTGCCCTTTAAAATATATGGGAAAAATTAAAGAAGACTAAAGCTAATGTATAAATAACCCTGAATGGATTCAACGGGTGGTATTTTTAAATAATCACTATTTGAGCTTTTAAAGAGATTGATCCTTTCACTATCTTATGGTTGTAAAATACTGATTATCTCTTATTTGTGATACATAATGTCCATGTCCAGGAGAAAGTATTTAGCTGCAGCACACAATGCTGACAACTTCAGAGATGTAAGGTACTGCTATCTGTTATGTATTCTAGGATGGCATTTTTAAAAAAAGTATATTTACATGGTACCACTGGGGAATTCAGCACTATACAATATTATAATACAAAAATACATGAATAATGTACATTAATAGGTATACATGTAATCCACAAAGCTAAAAATGTTTAATTCCTTGTATAGTATACCCCGGTTGTGTTATCTTTGTGGAAAAGTACTTCCACAAGAAATAACCATGTAAACGACAGGAAAAGATGTTTAGTAAGCTCTGCTAGATGTACAACATTGGGGAAAAAACACCTATTGTATGCAGATTTGCGTATCCTAGTGGCTGAATAAATCTACTTCCTACATATTTGTATACTTTCTACACAAGTTGTATATCTTGTAGTCTCTACTATATGCAGTAAGGCACTTTAAGACGGTTTGGGTTTTGTAGTAGAGATTTTCAGTGTATCAAACAATACTTTTCATCTCCATTTACTACTAGAGAGAAGTTCTTTAGAGTGTGTTTGCTGTCTAGCAGTTCTTACCATCTGACGTTAACACCTGGCCCATTCATTTTGCAATCACAGAAAAGATCGGGCTAGGTGGTCCCCTTTGAGAGTGATTCTTGCTTGAAATCTTCAAGGAACTACTACTATTTAAAAGTTAATTACATGTGATAAAATGTTATTTTAAACTTGGCCACCAAAAGTTGCTTATAGACATACCAGAAAGTGTAAAGCTACCCATAAACAGGCAGATGCCAAATGCCGTGTATGGGGCGCTTAAGAACTACTTAGTGTTGTGCATGTAAGGTTTTTCTAGTGTGTCTAGCTCTTTTCATATCATTGCAATGTGTTTCAAATTAGCGATGAAAGTGGGGATTTATTGTATTGCAAATATAGATCAATTGCTAAAAGTGGGGCCTTGTCTTTAATTACTATATTCTAGGTTACACAAAACCCAAATAGCACAGTAGAGGGCACTGATGTATCTGGAATAAACGAACATGCTCCTTGACTGCCATGGACTAAATACAGACAAATCCAAAGTAGAAAATAATGAAAATTCAAAACATGTCTCTGCCCCCTTGCTCTTAATGTTATCCACCAATGCTAAATATTGGGGTCAGTTAACAAAAAGTTAAAGACTCAAAACATAATGGCACGTGCTTTTCCAGGTGTGGGGACCCCTACCTCTTTACAATATAGTACCACAGATGACCACATAGACTAAATAGGTTTTTTTTTGCTGCACCTTTTATTTAAAGGATAACTATACTCCAAACAAACATTTAAAAAATATGAAGTACCTGGGGCAGGGTGGTGGAATTGATTATTTTTACCTTGCAATATAGTTTTATTTTGCCAGGTTAGTCCTGTAGTAAAGATAGTGCTGAAGCCAGGAGGAAGACTGGCAGAACCAGTTTTCTTTGGTCTTGTGTTCCTCACAGAAACATTATTAGGCGGTTAGAATTACTAGTCCTTTATACCTGTCCCAAATAATTTTTATTTTAACTTAAAAAAAAAAATAAAAATATATATATATATATATATATACACACAATTCTCCTCTAACATGGTGAACTGCATTAAGGGCAAGGTGGCATGTATGTGTTTTCAGTGTGCCTAGGATTAGTCTATATCTACATGTTTATTAAAAGCTATACTTTTCAGTTGAATTGGAAGTGTTGCTTTAATCCTGTATCCAAACAAAAGCAATTCAGAGTGCACTTCAGTCTTAAATGTTCAAATCCATTTATTTAACACGTGACGTTTCGGTGTCCGTGCGACACCTTCCTCAGACGTATATCTGAGGATATATGTTTTTGGTTTTTGGAGCAGCACCCAGCGATTTCAATTATACACTATAGGTGTGCGGGGGAACTATCTACTTCCGCTTTAATCCTGAATTCTTTCTATTGTTAGGCGGAATATGAGCATCCTAATTTGATCCATTGGAGAAGGGAGAAAGGGCATCCAGGAGAACCAAATAGTACCCCAACTCTATTTAGCAATCCAGCAGGATGGATCACAAAAATTTGCCTGGAGGAACAACTATACAGCTTAAGGTGGCCATACATATGTTTAATATTACTTACCCGACAGTGCACACACAACGTTTTTGCGATCCTGCCAGAACTGTCTCTCACGATCTTATATGAGACCAGTATGCGATCGCAAAACCATTCATTTTGCGATCGCATATAAGATCGGGAGAGACGCTCCGACAATCGCACGACCGTCGCGTGAGTGCTCGGTCGGGTAAGAAATATCGAACATATGTATGGCCACCTTTAGGCTTAGATTGTTGATTGCTTTGGCCAAAAATAATCTAACCTGTGCATAAAGCTTTAGCCCAATCGACACTCCTCTGAATACTCCTATCTACATGTTCTCCTGAACTCTGCGACCTACAGTTAGTGCCTCAAAATAGTTAGATAAGTCAGGGAATCTTTAAGCTAGCTGACAAGGCAACAAAAACAATAGTTTGTGAACCTATATGTGATATTTTTGAAACTATTCTCATAAGAAACTATATTTTTCTTTCAAAATAATCTTATATTTATAAGGTAACTTTTATAATTTAATGGAGGTATAAGATATTACTCCTACCTCCCATAAAATTCATGCTGCACACCCCAAAATCTCCATGCATTCTTAACTAACGTGGACATGGGAGGAATGTCAGGATCTGACAGCAAGTAGGGGGGAGTGCTGTCAGCACAGCCATCTTTACGGATTATATTTTTTTGCAAAATTTGTTGCTTTAAATAAATTATCCTGCTGATAAATGTTAATCATTTGTGTGTTTCTATTTCATCTGCCTTGAAAAACATTTGGCTTTCTAGTACTACAGATCTACTTACTGGTAAAGTGTCAGTTGGGACCCATGATTGGTCTGGGATTAGTATATTTGCATCAGGCCAAATAGAACTCAAGGCCTACTGGCTATAGTTAGATTAGATCATTAATGATGCAAACTACAACACCTCCGACATTTTGAGTCTACAGAAAGCACAACTATATGCCATACTCATATATATCCATTGACAACTGTGAACACAAATAACTGGTTCAAATGATTGTGCCAATGTGGGTGTGAGTATTTAGCTCACTTGCAAGTCATCTGGTAATCTGCTAATCACAACAAAGACTGGCTAAGACAGTAGGCGTGACATTCCATTTTTGCTGCCACCTTGGGGACACATTAGCATTGACTGCTATTTCAAAGAAGTGACAGCTGATCCTGTTGATATGAGTGACCAGCTGCATATGTGAAAAACTAACATTAGTAGCTGGTTACACAGTAAAACAAAAACAATCGTACTTGGACCTTTGGTTTTCTTTAGGGCTGGTAAACACCAGGCAATTTTTCAGGCCAATCAAAATTTTTAGCAGATTGGCCAGGTGACAGAAATAAATTTACCAGCAGCCCAATCTTTTAGTAAAATTTGTTATTTTAAACATTCAGTCCTGCTGGGAAATTTGATAACTATCTCATATTTTTATGCACAAATGTTTGATTGGCCCTAAAAAATTGCCATTTTTTTTTTACCGAACTCCCTTGCTGACTATAGCTACTTTCTAATAAACAGTTTCAGATGTTTGATGTACAGGTTCGTAGGCTTAGTGATCGATAAAATAATAAGTAACTGTCAAAAATGCAATGTAAGCAACCAGTATACCAGACCATACTGTGACATACATTTCACTAACTATTTTAGGCTGTTGGCTCCTCCTTTGTGGTCATATGATCATGATTTCCCTTTTTGCTTCTAATTTGGGAGACCAAAGGTAAAGAAGTGTGCCGCAAAGTGAAGACAAGGTAAATCGGTGACACTATATGGTTTTCATCTTTGAATGGAAGAATTCCAAACACTCATTGATTTGTTTCAGGATTTTGAATATCTTATAAACAATCACCATTTGTTTTCATTTACCAGTAGTAACTAAACCCTTATAATTCTTTTCCTCCTGAAAAGTCCTTGAGATCAATAAAACAAGACAGGACAAGTTATTAAGTTCTCTGGTCTGAACTTGCTACCATCACAGCTAAACCATCTCCCCCAGTGTATCCCCCTTCCCTATCAGTTCCTTTAGTAGAGCAGACAATGTAGTATTGTAAGGCCCAGTGATCACTAGGGAACATCAGTATGTTTTGTAACCAAGTGTGAAGTAACCTCTCCTTTCCTGTTGACTGTATTTTCCAACTTGGTCCTTTTTAGCCAAGTACAAGTTCCTGTTGGCTGCATTTTGCTCCAACTTGGGTCCTTTTTATCCAAGTGCAAGTGACCTTTGTCTGGGGCCAATTGCGGTAAGTACCTGTATATTGAGCAATTGGAATTGGATGTGCACTGGTGTGTTTAGTTTGCGAGTGTAATTGTATTGTCATTGGGTTCAGGCTGTATAGTAAATATTACACACACATTACACTGTGTACATATCCCTGATACCACACACAGGGAGCACCAGATCCTATTATATACTATTTATCGTTTCTCATTAATCGGGTCCTACCACGCTGGGGTTTTCCATTTGGTGATGTGGGGGGAGCCGGAGGCCATTAGCCAGACGGACAGCTCGTTATCTCTTCAACAGGGTTAGTAAGTTACTTTCCGTACTGCTAGTATATTAGTATGTAGATCCTATCTATAGAACAATGGGATAACCTAATAGTAACTGAATCAATCCACTGTCTATTACCATGATATTTTGCAGCCCGCACATAGGAAGGCCCAGAGGTTCAACTACCGGCACCCGTGCTCTAACATATAGGAAAAGGACGCGCGCTCCCGTTACCGCTCTCTACAGTGGCGCGCTTTTTTGTTCCTTTGAGAACGCGCTTCTTTTCTTTGTGGCGCGTCACCGCGGACGCAGCTGCTCATTTTGACAGAAGACAAGCTGCTCACCCGGGCTCCTCTCCGCTCCTTCCTCATCCGGTTGTTATTTGTTTTGTATGTTATCTTGTCAGAAGTGGCCATGTAGCCCATCCCTATCCCTGAGTCTCGACATCCGTGTAGTTCTTATAAATACCACAGACTTCCACTACACCGTGTAACTGACCCCCATTCTGGGGAAATCCTCACATCATCTCCACGACCTGTCCCTTTGTCACTGGTGATGTACATTTGCCTTGTCTAGAATTCTTTGTGTTCTCCTTCAGGTTGGATTGTACACTGGCACATCACTGCTGGGTCTCCTACACTGAGCAGAATCTGCCTTCAGAGAGATGAGGTGTCACAACTTCCTATTGCAATCAGTAGCTATGGTAATATCACATTATCCTTTCCTATTTGTCTCTTTTTACATCTATTTGTCATCTAAAGAAGACTTTGATTTTCAGAGGAAATCTAGTTTGCTTTCATTAATATTTGATAAGGATCTTACCTTGCAGCGGGGATGTCAATCTCCCAGCATTCTGCTGCCAGGAAATGCTGGGAGTTGTAGTTTTTCAACATCTGTAGGGCTGCAAGTTTGACATCCCTCCCATACAGCATTACAATTTCTAAAGGAATTTACTTTGCTTAGTACAAAACTATGTGAAACACTGCGAGAGCTGTTATTCTTACATATTTCTCTTTTTTTGCAGCATACAAAGGAATTAAATTTAAAAAGAACGGCAATGGATGGAGTCATTTCTCATTGACACAAAGCCAACTTGGTGCCTGAATGTACTTGCAGCTTCTGGAAGACAAAAATGTTTAAAATGCCTGTTTTTTTTGCATCTATGATTAATAATATAATGAGGAGCAGCGAGAAATAAACAGATTCAGCATATTATTTTACATATCTGGATTCAAAGGTTATTTCCTAGCAAACGAGGAGTTGACAGAGATGCCTCCAAAAGTGGCATCAGTACGGTTTACAGTGACTCCCACCAAAATTGATGATCTTGGTGCAATCTCTGACACAAGCCCAGATCTCAGCTCATCGTCTCGTGTACGGTTTAGCTCCAGAGAAAGTGTCAGAGATGCCAGCCGCAGTGAGGTTTACAGTGACACTTCATTGGCAACCACTGCCGTGGATCAAGCTAGTGAGGGGACCACCAACCCAATGGACAGCGCAGAAGGTAACTATAGTATGTTATAAGTGTGGGGACAATTCAGTTGTTTATGAAATATTTATTAGCTGTCTAGAAACTTTCAGATTGTAACACACATGGTACATGGTACACCTGTGTTTTTTTTATTGCTGGATTCTTAAGTAATTAACCACAAGTTAAGAGTATTTTATACACAATACAGTGCATACAGCTTACTTAACATTTCACTCCCCTTTTTTCACTCATTTAAGTATTTGCCTCACTTCTGCTGATAATTTTATGTGTTTGTATGGGTAAAAGGGCCCACTAACCTTGTGGGTTAGTGTGCCATAAAATTTGAATCTAACCAATGTTATATAAACTTACATTGATTAAATTCCAATGTTCTAATCTATGTTACATAAACTCACAGGGTATTGAATAACTCCTCCAAATTGGTTCTTCTGCCACCTGGGCGGATCATCAGTCAATAACCACGAAAAAACAAATTGCAGTAGGATACACCAAAATCTGTTGAAAAAATCGTGATCATATTTCTGTCGTGAAGAAGAGCGGAAAGGTGGTTCCAGAAGAATTCATTTGATGTTGCCGGATCGGCATATAAGTTCTATTATATGGGCACCTTAAGGCTAGGTCCAGACGAACGGCTGTGCACTGTTTGTGCAGCTTTTTCACAAACAGTTCTAGATGTTTGCCGCTAGGAAAATGTTGCATGCAGCATTTTCCTACCAGCAACGCTCAGAAACAGTTAGTGAAAACACTGCACAAACGTCCCACAGCCGTTCATCTAAATCTAGCCTGAGGCTTGTGATGGTTTTTCCTTTTTGTACTATATAGCTTAGGATAGTTTGGTATAGCCCACTTTACATGTAGCCTAAAGGAGGAGAGACTGCAGCAGTGGCATAAATAGGAATCACTGGGCCCCTATCCTTGCTTAATCAACTGTGGTTTTCGGAGGCTGTATTTGTCATAGGGAAAATAAAAAGATGGGGCCCCCTTGCGGTTGCAGGGTTTGCTCCCCTGGTAGTTACGCTCCTGGACTGTAGATATCCTGAGTAGCAATTGAAACAGTTCCTGAATATCATGTGCCTTTGTATGTGACTATAATTCCTCTTGAGTTTTCTAAGGTACAGTATATATACAGATAGAGCCAGTAGATCTTTTGAGTACCATTTTGTCAGATTGCATTTTTAAAATTTGTAGTCTTAAACTGTTTTTTTGTTTTTTTTTAACAAAGTTTTGGTAAAAGCAATATTTCACAGGGAGGTAGGGAAGTGTATTCCTACCTCCCTGTGTATAGTGACATATGAGCTATAGAGAGGTAAACTTACCAGTGATTGTTCACTCATTATGCAGAATAATTACAAATCCTGTGATTTATTGCTTCTTTGAGCTGAAATTTATTTTACTGTTTTAAACTAAGGGTGAGCAATGGACACCCAGTTCATTAATCTTATCAAATCAGGGGTGATAAATTGTTATTGACAGTTCAAGCCAGTCTATTAACTACGGGACCCCACCTGAACTTTTAATTAGCCAGGTAGTATAAATAGGGTTTCCTGGCTTTCAGCATAATGATTTTTATGTTTTGGTTTTAAAGGGAAGAGGTAGTATCACATAGGTATATTGTTTCATAGTAGCACATTTGCTACTTAAATGGCATGTCCACTCAAAAAAAAAACTTTAGCTAATATTGTAGATTACCCCCCCAACCTAGGTTTCGCCTTACTAACTTATGTCAAAGATGCTTCTGAACTTTACCTTATCTGACTCGGTCCCTCGCCATTTTTACTCTTCTGCTAACAGCGGCTTCATTTCCTAGTTGCAACTTTCAGTAAAGGCGTGCTGTGACGTCGCGTCCAACCACCTGAGAGCCGCAACCAGGAAGTGGAGTGACTGTCAGCGCAGAAGCCCAATTCTCCTGTTTTTGCTCGAAACAGGAGCAGGGAACGGCATCTAGACGGTGAGGTAGGTAAGAAAGTTTTGGCATAAATTAGTAATGCGAAAACCTAGGTTGGGGAGGGGGGTAATCTACATTTTTAGGACGTCTAGCAAATGTCAACAATACAGAGAAATTGAAGAATGAGACAACACACACTAACTTATGCAGTGGGAAAGGGCTTAAGCCCATGCTTACTTTGGAAAACCACCAGTGGATAACAATTCAGAGGGGCACTCCACCCTTTATTACACAAAATACATTACCACACATCTACAAAATAGGAAAATATGATATCCTACCCCCATGGATTCTGGATTTGTCTCCTGGTTGTTTTCCTCTGCAGCTAGTTCTGTCTGAGATGCTTGTGTCACAGCTAATTGATGCATAACACTGATGTCAAGGCACAGGACACAAAGTATCAAGCTCAAGTGAGCTATGGTGCAGATACTAGTATAAATATGATCAGTAAACAAAGAGAAAAGAAAAAGTATCGCACTCACGGGTGATGTGTATATATACAACCCTTTATTTTATAACAAACTAGGGTCTATTGTGAACAAGATAAAATCATTTAAAAAACATATATACAACAATCAAGGATTCCCAGTCCCAAAGTAGCATAATGTTTCCCACTAAAGGAGCCCTCCATTACAAAGTATAGGCTACCACAGAACTATTCATAGTGGTATAAAGTTGTATACAGTGCATCTTAAAGTGCCAAGTGATCAAATGTAAGGTACAGGTTACAGGTACCGATTGCAATATGCTAATTGATGAATTCCGTTCCTGGAGCTGCAAAGAGCAGCCTCTTCTGCTATACATATTTAGATTAGACCTAGATAGATTGTCAAAATTATTATTCTACCACTTTACAAGGCACTGGTAAGGACTCATTTGGAATATGCGGTATAGTTGTGGAATCCCATATACAAAAGGGACATCTTAGAAATGGAAGCAGTAATAATAAATAATAAGGGGAATAGGGGGACTTGACTATGTAGACAGATTAGTAATGTTAGGGCTGTTTACACTGGAGAAGTGTGCTTGGATATATACAACATGTCCACCCCAAAACTATAATCCCCCCCACTACTGGCCCCACTCTGTAGTGTATAAAAATCCTTACCTTACATCCCAGATCCAAATCGTTGCCCTGTAATCCCCCCCCAAAGTCCCAAAAACTGGCCACCAGGAGTACTGCAGAGTCCATATAGGACTCTGCCTCCTGTCTCCCTTCTGGGAGAATTTTGCCATGCGCAGAAGAGCCCTTTTAGAGAGCTTGTGGACATTCTTTTAAGATTTTTCAGGTTAGGGAAGGTTTCTTTACAGTAAAAATATTTTTTTGCCTAGCAGTGTACCTTTAGGGGAACATTGAATCCGAAGGCATGTAAAATGTGAGGACTATTATTACACATGTGGACTTGTTCTACATCAATGTGTTACTTGTATGTGAAACCTCTGCTGTTAAAATGGTGTTATTGTTCATAGTATCCCGAAGCACCTTCTCCAAACACAAAAGGGTTTATTTAACAAACATTCATATTGAAGTAACTTCTGCTTGATGCAGGTAGATTGCACATTCTATTTCAACCCCCCATATTTTCCCGATACTAACACCTAAACAAAAATCTAGACTGGTCAGGGTGTGTTTTGAAGGTTAATATTTTTTAAAAGCTGCCCACTGTTGTCATTGCTATCTATTGGTCCCAACAGAAAATTTTCATTGCATCATTGTTGTCTCTCTTTACTACAGTAGAGCAGCAAACGATTGTTCCAGTTAAAGAATATTAGTGTATTTTGTGAATCGGACAAATTCACAATCAGATTCCAATGGAATCTGACATGAATTAATGAATTTGTGATCAAAGTTGCATTTGTTTGGCCAGTTTTATGCTAAGCAGCATCATTTGGCCTTATTGTCTGCTGCGGCCAATTATTTGGTTGACTGGGACAAAATTGAAATTTCTGACCTGATCCAACACTAGATAAAATTGATCAGACATGTCAGAAAATCACAGATGATTTTGTGGCCTTCAGTGTGCTGAACAATCGGGTGGCATGATTGGTCGGGCGCTATTGCTTTAGTTCTGGATTAATTGACTATATTGGGAATATTGGGCTATAATTAATCTGTTTATGCCTAGCCTTCACGTTCTGTTCTTGTTCAGCATCCCTCTCTCAGACAAAAAGTACATTTACCATGTACGTTTACCAACATGGATGGCCACATTGCATGCATTGCGATCTGTTTTTAGAGTGCATGCAATAACAAATTTTTTGTGGATCGCATTGCACTCTCCAATTGCAGACAGTTGCACAGATCACATCGCAAACAGATGATAACCTGCGCAATTTTCACATGCGTTGACGTCTGTCACTGTGTAGCCTCAGCCTAAAAGAGGTCCTTTTTTTACAAAATGAGAGACAACCCACAGAAAAAAAGAAAAAAAAAACATTTAAGGAAAATCCATTTTCCTGCTCTTAAACTGCAGATTGACGTAATAAGACATACACATGCCTGATAATCAGCATTACATTACATTCATATTATGTAAGCTTTGTACAGGCCAGATTGTTAAATGATCATTCCAACATACAGCCTGTTTGATTGTTGATTTTACATGCTTGATTGTTAGCCAAAGCAATCATTTGTAGGCTGCTTCGTCCAACAATTATCTAGTGTGTGTGTGTGTGTGGGGGTATTAGCCCATATCAATGTTATTGCGAACCAATAACGGACAGGAGTGCAGCGCACATAGTGGGAACTGGCGGGTAGCATTGCTTTGACATTGCTAACCAAAAGCGTGACCGGAATGCAAATTGCACGCTGACACGCACAAGAGGGAACTAAACCTTAGATACTGTAGATTTCCATCAGCAGCTAAATGGGTTAAGGGAAGGGAAATGACACACACATCTTACCCGTTATCCATGTTGTTTTCTGATTGGTGCAGTGTTTAAAATGACAAACTATAAAGGATCCCAAAACTAACCATGGACATGGTTGCATATATAAAGTAATATGATTATGAAGAAACTTACTGCAACTAGAAGAAGGGCTGGGTGGTCCCAGCACTTGACGCTCCCCACCAATAGGGTTTATATAGCAGGTAAAAAGATCTCCTTCGTGTCATCAATGTTAAACATGATAAAACAAATTAGGATCACACCTGACATAGGTAACACTTCAAAAGAGGTGCCTAATAGGAAATTGACAGCTACATTATAAATTACCATAAACAAATCCTATAATTCCTACTTTAATTCTGCAGGGGTTTTTCAGAGTTGGTTATGGACATACATAACCATATAGGGAGATTCACCAAGAGCCACAGGTGCTCTGGGTAAAGCTCCTGAATGAGAGTCACCAGAGGCAGTGCATGACCTATCCTCTGGTGAATAGGTTACAGCGGATGCGTGTCTCTTGCGATACATGCTTAGCCACAGCAGCAAGGGTTAAAATCAAGAGAACTGATCATAAATAGGGAAACGTAACTTTAACCATTAGCGGTGCGGTTTGTGACACTCAGGGTGAATAAAAGTAATAGTTGCACATTCTCAATAGAGTTCTGTAGCCTCCCTTAGTGGCAAGCGCAGGATTTTCAAGAGGGGGATTCCTAAATGGGTTACCACAGAACAAGCATCGGTGAACACTGTCGGTCACTCTGGATCAGATGAATGCGCAATTTGACATGCCCGTAAATCATTGCAGATTGTGTGGTCCATAGGAGACATTTGCCACGGCCGACCACACTATAGCAGCAAACAGTCGGGACAGTAAATTTGTCCTTTTGTACTAAGTCCAATGTTTTGTTTTACTGAGAAATCCACATTTGCACTACATTACCATTGGTGTCTTTTAAAGTCTGAGCTGTGACTGACGGTGGATCTGACAGATATTGCTGGATTTTGTCGGTATCGGGACCTATCGGGTAAGACAGAAAGATTCCATTACCAGCTCCCTTTACTACAGTAGAGGGAGCCAATAACATTGGACCACGTATAGGCAAATTAAACAGTAATTCTGTATAAAGAATATATGGAACAATCACTATATATATAATGTTGAAGTCGCTATACAACCACCTCCAGGATTTATTAATGTCCCTATTCCTCCTCACTAAGCTCCCTCACAGTCTACTTATAGTATGGTGTAGTAGGTACATTAAGTACTGAACATAAACCCAGTCTCAGACAGACAGATAGATAGATATATAGATTGATATATAATAGATAGAAAGCTAGATAGATAGATAATAGATATATAGATTGATATATAATAGACAGAGCGATAGATAGACCGAGAGATAGACAGACAGACAGACAGACAGATGATCAGACAGACAGGAGTACAATATGATTTATCATATTATACCCTTTAAGTGTATTTTTATGGAGCTGCCAGTGTATGTGTGGTCTTTTAGCAGCTCAAATTTTTGACTTGTAAATAGAAGTGGGAAATAGGAGTAATTGTATTTCATTTCTAACTTCTAAAAAAAGTAATTTTGCAGTTTAATAGCCATTTAAGAAAAATGGTTGTAAGGTTTTTTCTACCCCATTTGCATATCTGCAACAGTCACCAAAAAGAGGAAGTACAGTTGCAGTTTCCTATTTAGGTCCATTGTTGTTTGCAATGCTCCTTCCTCGTCCACTAATCACTTTTTAAAATTCAATCCATTGCTTTATTACTGTCCATAAATTCAACTAGGCTGGTAAATCCATACTGGTAAAACAATTTAAAGCAAAATGGCTGGGCTGTTATTTAAATGGGTCTAAGGTTTGCCCCTACCATTTTTTAGCCTGGGAGGTGGCAACACTAACTTAAATATCTAACTCTAATGTTATGTGCAAATTGCAACTTATGGGTTGAACTTTAGACTTTGATTACTGTTGCTAGGATAAGCTGCAAGTGTAGCTGTTAAAAGGCACAACAAAGCCAGTGCTGTTAAAAAAGGAATTTACCTCCTAATCTTGTATTCATCCACCTTACAAATGTGTACTAGGTATGCACCAGAAAGAAAGATTGACACATCATAATTAATTTTGCTCATTCCTGACCTTGATATTAAGCTAGCGGAATACTAGGTTTTGGAGTAGTGAATGATGAAGTATATTTGTAACTTCAGTTTGTTTAAGTGGGGCTTTAAAATATAGTTATTTGTTACAATTGAAAGAGATAAAAAATGGTTTGGGAATCTTTAAAAAACATGTAATAACCCAGTGAACCTGATGTATGTATGTATGTATGTATGGTTTATTTATAAAGTGCCACTTGGGGACGCAGCGATGTACAGTTACAAGATACAATAAAGTCATACAAGGGGAACGAATACATAGATAGTTCAGTACATAAATATGTAAATTATAACCTGATGCAGCATTCCCTACTACAAATGTATCTGCACAAACACCTACATTGTTCCACAATAACCTTTCTATATGAGATTGTATATGTTAAACGTGTTTGTACACATGCACACATTTTTAAAATGTATGTTGTATTAACAGAGTATATACAATATATATATATATATATATATATATATATATATATATTGGATGGGGTCCTAGCATTTTATGCCCTCACCCTAGAGACAGCAGAAATGAGCGGGGTTCGTTAAGCTGGGTACACACAGCGATATAGGGCCAATTCCATCAGGATTGGCCCTATATCGCTAATGTGTGTATGGTTAAAATGACCAGCTACGCTGATTGTTCAACAGAATTAGTTATTCTGACCGGAAAGTATAGGGAGTTGGCTATGATTGTAGGGAGTATGGCAGTCACAGACATTCTCGCTATACTTTATATATACCTTATATAGGGAGAACACTCGTGACTGTGTACTCCCATCTTTCAAAAATGACATATATAATGATATAGTGTGTACCCACCTTTAACCAATTTAGTGTGCCAACCCCCTTTTTATTTTCAGATTCAAAGTAGCTATTTGGAGAATTCTTATCTCTTCCTGGGTGAATCACAATGAGCATGCATAAACTAAACAAGCTAGGGGGGAAAAGTAAGGCTGAGGCCATACTAAAGCAGGCGCGTTAATATGCGGCCATGCCCGGTGCGCTGTGATTGTGCAATGTTGCGCAATCGGAGTGCATACGATTGTGCAAAAAATGCAGAATGCATGTGCCCAGATTAGCGGATTGCATGTGCAATGTGAGGCAACGAACGTCAGCGTGGCCACATCAATCGGATCGTGCTTTAAAGCAGACTAGTGTGGCCTAGCCCTAATTGCTTTGTATATTGTATGATTTTATTGTGTAGATTTAATTAGGAATGACATAGGTAAAAATATCTGCCCATGCCTACCTAGCTTAAATTTACAAATTATATTTCTGACTGACAGTCACCAGTCAGAAAAATCTAGGAGCCAACCTAATTATTATGTGCATCCAGCTCCATAGACATCAGTAGAAAACCTCCTAAAATGTTGAAGGGGTGGTGGAAAAAAATTTGTAGCAAGGACTTTTAAATGAAGGTACTTTTTCTTACCTTTTTCATGCCTGCTCCTTTGGGTGGGGCAGTGCTGACATGTAAGTGACATAATTAGAGGAAAGACCAGACATTTCTTAAATATTCAGTTACAGATATTCTAACCCTTTGAAGACAAAACAGTCAATGATAGATTTATAGGTAATACAAAGGACTTTCAGGGTTATTCAATGAAAGTTCTTATCGTTAAAAATGGTGCTAATTTTGCCCCAACCAATCAGATATTATTTAATATTTCAAAGGTAACATCTGATTGGTTGGGGCAAAATTTGCAACATTTTTAACGATAAGAACTTTTATTGAATAACCCTGTCTATTTTTATTACAGCACAAATTTTTAGTCTCATTGGTTACCTGGATCTTGAAAATTGTCCATTTCTGTTTTAAAGAAAAATACCCACCTAAACAACCTCCTCTCCCTTAATTGTTCCCAGATCGAGGCCCTAAACCGCCAGGCCCTGGCCCCTGGATTTCCTTCCGTTTTGCTAAACACAGACACTGCTCCTTTGGACTCCTCCTGGACTGTCCAATGGGAAGACTAGACAGTCCCATTAATAACATTAGAAGGCAAAGCCAGACTGTCCGCACAGTGTAGTCTAGGTAAGGCTCAAGTGCTGTGGGGCTGATGCCAGAATATTTCTGTTTTAAGCCATGATCCATTTAAATCAATTGAAATGGGAACACATAAAATAAAAGATTAACATTTTCTGATTCTAATGCCATGTAAATTATTCTGCCCATTGTAATTTCACCACATGTACTTGCCTGTAACTGCACCTTTAAGAATAGGCACCTCCCCCTGGGATGGGAAATGAGCATGTGATCGGGAAGCTAGGACAGACTGTCTCCCTGAAGCAAAGGAGAGAAAGGGATTGCGAAGATTATTGAAGGGGAAAAAAGGATCAACAAATGGCAAACTAGTGATAAAAGCTGTTTGCATTAAAGAAAGATTACCTGGGAACAATTTTTTTTTATAGGATAAAGTCAGATAAAGAGTAGGGAAGGCAATGAGAAAACTAAGTGTAATTAAATTAAGGGTTAAACAGGAAAGACTGAAACTCTGAGTGGGTAGAGAGATAAGGAGATCAGGAGGTAATGTAAGAGTAAGCTGAGAGACTGACAAACAGAACAGCACATGTACAGGAATGTGGCAAATATTGCAAATGGAAAAGAATGGAGACAAAAGGAAAAGTATTGTAAGAATGTAATTAAAAGCTGAAAATTGTGAAGGAGGGGAAGGTAAAAGAGAACTTTCACCAAATTTATATCAGAAAAATATTGGCTAGACATCAAAAAGGAACCATGCCACATTTCACTGTAACTAAAGTTCCCGACCCTCAATCGACCATAGAGGAGTTAAGCTGCAGCCCTAAAAGGTGGATTGACAGTGAAGATTCTTGGGGAGCTGGTGAGTTTATATGATACTTTCCTTAATCCCATACCTACAAATCTTTATGTAGATGTATTGTTCTTTCACCTGCTGAATGAAAGTTACTAACTGCTGAATGTTAATGTATTATGTCGCTACAGAAGACATTGTGATGTCAACAGCTAGCTACTTATTATAAAATGAGTATTTGTACTGTGCTAATGGCTATTTGCAAGTGTTGTGAAATGTTTTAAAATGTACACCACCTGCTGCATAGGCTCTGTAAACTGAGGATTTGGTGTGCCTTGGTGTTACAATTCTGTAAAGCCGGCAGTTAATTGTGGTCTCTTTTTACTCTTCAGATCGGAGCCAAACTTCAGTAACAGAAGAGAACAGTAAGCTGCTAGGTACAGCTTAGTAGATTATGACATTAAGGCAAATTGAAAAAAGAGTTAAGGTTTTTCTAATAAAATCTTGTATTTTGCAGACCTTGACTGTAGGAAGAATTCCGTGCTTTATCAGAACCACACTGAAGATGAAGGAGACTCTTATGACAAAAACCTGGCTTTATTTGAGGTAGAGAACATCTGTGTTCCTGAAATGATGAAGGATAATCCTTTGTTGGCAATGCAGATATTTTCCTGATTTTTTTTTTAATTCAACTCATGTGGCCTTCTTGTCTAATTTTTCTGTTTTTTGCAGGAAGAAATGGATACTCGCCCAAAGGTTTCCTCTCTCCTTAATCGCCTAGCTAATTATACCAATCTACCCCAGGGAGCAAAGGAACATGAAGAGGAAAATGAGGGCAAGAAGAAGACAGCAAAGGTAAAGAATAAACAGTACAGCAAACAGTGATATACAGTATCAATTAGAAATCAGTCAATATTAAATTATGCTTTAGTTTTGCTTTAATACTAATTTCACATGTATTAATATAAGAACAGCACTCTTTCAGAAGGAAGTGCACCTTAATATAAGAGCAGTAATCTGTGTCTCTCTTATTTTGTTGAGACAATGGTTGTTGAGAAATGTACCTTTCTAACATGGGGTTTGTGTTTTATTTCCCAAAATCCGAGTATCACACAGTGTGGTCATTGGCCATTGTGTTCTTTACACATGCTCAGTCCAAAGATACTGCAGGATTTTTTTATGTTACCAAGGCACAAATGTACGGATCACGTGTGTAGGAGCGCATACCTCCACACCACAGGCCTCTGTCCGCAAACCCTTACGTGCAGGTACACCAATCATGGAAATGGCCAGCCACCTGTTGTATACACGTAAAGCAGTAAAATGAGTGGCGATCGCTCCGTTTTACTGGGGTTAAGTAAATAACTTTATTCTATAATGAAATATCTGGCAGCATATATAAACACAGGAGCACGGGGGTCTGACGCATTTCACAGAGTCACAGCCGCTTCCTCAGAGACACAGACCCCTATGTGTCTCTGAAAAAGTGGCTGTGACGCCCTGAAATGCGTCAGATCCCGTGCTCCTGTGTTTATAAATGTTGCCTGATATTTGATTATAGAATAAAGTTATTTACTTTACCCCTGAAAACAGTCGCCATTCATTTTACTGCTTTACAGGAACGTTTTACGGTTGGTCACGCCCACAAGTAGCCTCTAGCCAATCCTTTTACAGGACATATTAGACAAGGGAGCATGTGACTGAGGTCAGGGGTGTGGTCAATCACTGTACATACAGTTATTTTTTAATCCAGTTCTTCAGGGGATTACATTTACTTTAATGCTAGTTACTGTAGTTGGATTTTACAGTTCATTGATGTTTTTAGAGAGGATATCTTCAGATTCTTGAGTGTAAAAATGTGGGGTTAATTCTCATTTAACAAATCTACTTTGTCTTTTGTTTTTCATATTGTTTATTTTCATAGTAGATCAGTTTTATTTGTTATCCAAGTCATAACGAAGTGCTGTAAAAAAAGGAAAAATAAGTTTTCTCAGCTGGCAAAGAAATGGGCACACCTAATATTATATAATAGGAATTATTTTCATAAAGAGAAGTTATGTATCCTGTTTATAGACTAAAGGTTTGTACACACCTTAGATTTTCCCCAAACCTCTGAGCCCCGACCGACCCCTAATAAACACCTGCTACAGCTGGCCATTTCGGGCGATAGTCGCGCGTGTGTATACGTTCATTCGTGAAATTAAAGGTGTGTACGAACCTTAAGGCTACCTACACACCATCCAATATTTCGTGCTGACTGACATTTTAGTGTATCGGTCTATTGGCCCAAAATATTGGATAGTTTCTTGGGGTGGGTGCGGACGACGTTCTAATGTTTGTTCGGATAAATGGGCAATCAAACGGGTCGGAAAACCACGGGCGTTTGGGCCATCCTTTATTCACTGCAGTGACCATCAATCCTTCAGCCTGGCTGACCAGTCGCAAGTGTCAAACAGTCAGTAGAGACGAAGAATCCCAACGTGTGTACCCAGCTTAAAATTGCAATAGGCATCATGTTGTAATCAACAAATTATTTGACTCTGTGTAGCTTTTATATCTGAATCCAATTGTGAAAAGACCTGTCTCCCTAACCTTTTTTTCATTTAACTATAGGAACTTTGAATTATTTAAAAAATATTCCCACTGCCCATACACATGCTTCTATTGCAAATTCACAGCAGATTCCATTTGAATACAATTGTGAATTTTCACAATTCAAAAAGGGAGGCAAAATGATCCCATTTTCCAAAGAAGGCTCAATGCTGATAGCTTTTGTTTGTTAGCATCAGGTTCTATCCATATACGTATATACTTACGTGTATGGAATAAAGGTTTTGATATTTTGAAGATCCCCAGGAGTGCTCCGTTTTTCCAGTTTTTGCTATGTCATATACGTATATATGTACCCATGAATATTGCCCATGTGTATGGCTAGCTTAATTTATTGGTAATGTATACAGCACAGAACACGCACTTTTTGCTTTTTCCTTTAGTGAACTTAAGCCTCGTACACACGTCCGATGCATGGACTGATGCATGAGCCCCGAGCGCACAACGAACGGGCGTTTTGGCCGATAGTCACACATGTATATGTGTTTGGTTGAGCGTTGGATACACATGTGTGATTATCAGCCAAAACGGCCGTTCATTGCACCTGTATCGTGCGCTTAGGGGTCACCAGCGGTCCTTGCACGGTACGTGTGTACGAGGCTTAAGAGTTCCATTCACTATGAAAGACAATGTATACATCCCCACTCTACCCCAGGCAAGCAATAGCACAAACAGGGAATAATTAAACAGTATATTTCTATTCTGATTTGGACAACCTCACTCCTTATTATAATATTAATTCAAATTAAACTGTAACAGAATATGTTTCATCATTAACCAAATGGCTTTTTCAGCTGGAACATTCCTTGGCATACTTCTAGAGGAATATGCTAATTATCCATATTACATAAGTGGAGGTATGAATCCAGTCACCATGTTTAGAGAAACTCACTAAATAGTGAGTTGTGTTACATGCATAGGCCAGAGGCTGTTATTGTTTTGGGATGGTTTCTTCAATTTAACAACATTTTTCATCTACATACAATGCTGTTTTTACTGAATCCTTAGTTAAAGCTTTAATTAATTTGTGTGGGTTCTCAGTGCCCAAGCAAGTTTAATTATATTCTGCTTTCCCCCCAACTGAGCAATTTACAGTTTAAGAACAAGTCATACCCATTACCATATACATCTAAGATTGTAAAATATGTTTTAATTTTTTATGTTTTAATTTTTTTTTAGCTGTCCATTGGTACAATGTTGTCAGTTACTTTAGTTCCCCTTTAAGGAAAACGTGTTGGCATTTACTAGTCAAGTGGAATTACTTTTAGACATTCAATGATCTTTTTATGTGTACAGTTAATTAACAAATCAAAAAGAGGAAAGAAATTTACCTAATTTACTATGTTCATTAATAATTGTAACTAAATTTTAAAAAAACAGCACACAGTACATTTTAATAGTAGATATAAGATGTAGATTATCTGCTTATTTTCATATCTTATTTTTCCACATGTCTAAAGTTTGTGCACTGTTAATATTATACATTAGCCCCTTAAAGGGTCACTATACTCACTGAAACAACTTTACATTTTCTGAAACCACAATTTGAGACAAGTGAAATGGTGGTACTCACATATTTATCTGTGCTTTGCTATTAAATTATTAATGTTTATTGAGTGCTCCTAATTCCCCCCACATTCTCTAACTCACTGCCTTCTTGTAGTGTCTTCAACACTTATAAGTTCTGCACAGTCTCACCATGGACACTGCTCTGCTTACACATCTCCCCCTCCCTCCCCCTGCTGCCTTTTCTATGCTGATTCTTTTAAATGTTGCAGAAAGTGTGCTGGCAGGCAGGCAAAGAGGTCAAGCATGGGTCATATATTATAATTTCTGCTTCTGGAGTCACAGGTCTTTCCCTCTAATTGCTGTGATTTCAAATGATGATTTCTCAGAATCTACAGCTCAGATTTAAAATCTGAAAAAAGTTACGGAGGAGTGGGACATTAAAGATACCCTTTAAGACCCCCATAGACAGAATTTTGAGCCCAGGACCAGATGGAATATTTTCCGCCTACCCCATTTTCAGTCCCCATCTCTCCACAGATTTTAAGCGGAAATCTTCAGAGAGATAAGAGCCTCGAGGTGGGAGTCTTTGAGCTGTTCTTTAAGGAGAACTAAACTTACATTTTTTTATTCCTAATGTCAAATGTTTTTCTCCCCAGACCACCTATACATTGAAATATTTTTCTCTAGTAACTTGCATTTAGTACATATAAGTAATAGATTCTGTACTAAAGAAGGCTTCCATGATTTACTGTCTATACTTTCTAGCTTCTGTTTCTAGCAAAATGTACTGGTAATTACAGCTGAGTTGCTGGTGGCGCACTGTGTAAATGCCATGTTTTTAGGAACACACAGCCAGAGAAGTCACAAGTTCAAATCTCCTAGTTTACTTATGAAACAATGCAACATAGTCTACTGTCTGAGTTTATTGCTTTTTTCCCCCCGTCATGTTTCTAGAAAAATATAAAGTTTCTACATAGGTACAAACTTTATATAGCAGCTCTGTTTTTTTTAATCAACCAGCATGAATTGCTGACAGCCTTCCTGGAGCAATACGAAGAAGCAGGTTCGATTCACCATACTTTATTTTTTACTGAAATGTTAAAATTCTGTTTCTTACATCCATGCAAGCAAAGAAATATATGGCAAACATTACTTTTTCTTTTTTGTATGAAAAACAAAGGAATTCATCATTGTTAGGGACAGTAGCATTTGTAATGTGTTTACACAAAAACTGCACTGACATCTCCTTTCTGTATCAGTGGGAGGGATAATCTCCAAGTTGTAACATGATAGGCTGTCAGCTTTCAGGAAGCAAGACTACAGCTAACAGCTTCCTGTGTAGTGTACTGCATACACTTAGCTGGGGTGTTCCCAAGATACAGTGAATTATGGGAGCTGACCCCTAGTACCCACAGGTTATTTTCATAAATTACCCAGCATCCACAGCAAAAGGAGAGGTGCGATGCAGCTTTTTGAATTTTGTGAATTTGCTCTGTCTATTGGGACAATGTTGTCTGGGGACTTTCTCCTTTAAGATTGGTGCACTTAATGCACGTGTATGGCCAGCTTTAAAGGGCATCTATAGTGAGAAAATCAACTTTTTTTTTCTCTTTCCTTCCATGTGTTCTATAATTCTCCCCAGTGTGTCTTCACTTTTTTCAGATTCCCTCTCTGTACTGAGATACACAAGTTAGAAGAAGACGTAATTGCATTCCTGTACTCCTACTTGTACTGTCAATCAAATCTGTGAAGTGATCCTCTTCCCTGCTCAAGTCTCTCCCTGCTCTGTTTGCACAAACATAGAGATAAGAACATTAGCAGGGGGAAAGGTAGCTTTGACTGCAGAGATAAGGCTGCACTTGACCCTCCTTCTTCATAGCTTTCACTGATTGATGATGGGTCACAAAGAGAGAGATCATATTGCAGTAGTAACTGTACTGTTCTCCCTTCTCTTCCGTGTCTCCAAGACAGCTTGCATTCCATTGGCCACTGTGTGTGGGTGTGTTTTTCAGGATGTTGAACTTTTAACTCCTACTGCACATGAGAAGTTGTCGGTTAGCCAGAGTTAAGATATGGAGGAGGTAACAGAGGGGAGGGGAAAGGGGGGAGTGCTGCACAGAGATCTGAAACCATGGAAAAACAGTCACTGACAGAGGTAGGATAAAGGCAGCACAAAGTACATGAATTTAACTTTGCAATAGGGCAATGTGTTTTTTTCACTATAGATGCCCTTTAAACTGTAAACAAAATTACCTAAAGTAAACTTTCACAGTGTGGGAAAAGTAAAAAAACAAAGCATATCTAATTATTTTTGTTTGGTTTATAAATATTTACTTTGTGTTACATTTAAGAAAATATCTGTAATGTTAATGAAATCAAGTAATCCCCCTTTCTCTTCATTATGCTGTGTTTCCTGAATTTCCCTATTCTTTAATTTTATTATTCTCTTTTTTTCCCTCAGACCCCTCGAATGGGCACAATTATGGGCGTTTACCTTCCTTGCCTACAAAACATTTTTGGGGTTATTTTATTTCTCCGTCTCCCATGGGTAGTGGGCACAGCAGGGGTTTTCCACGCCTTTTGCATTGTGTTCGCCTGCTGCTGCTGTGTGAGTATTAATATGTTAGTAAATTTTGGAAAATGTTTTGGAATATTTTAGAATGGAGACACACTCAACCAAGTCCCAACACAATAGGATTACCTTTTATTCAGAAATATACTACAGCAAATGGAACTATTAAAAAGGCCACTGTTAAATACTGCCCTATAATACAAGGATATGTGGATTTAAGTGATAAGACAAAGAACCAACCTGGGTGCTTAAAAAAAGGTTGCTCACTGTGAAACCATCTCATACAGGCAGACCCGGTAAAAAATATCCAAGAAAGATACCTAAACTTCCAGAAAAAAATAGGATGCTATTGTTGCAATATATGCAACTCCCTTCTCACTGGAGAACATTTTTCACATCTATACAAGGGTAATCCATAAAAAAATCCCAGTAAATTTTATTTGTAACACTTGTGTATATTTATTAAAATATCCCTGTGCAAAGGTATATGTAGGGAAGACTACATAACCTTTTAAAAAATTCCAAAAGCATAGAAGCAATATCAAATTAGCCTAGGAAAAGATAAACATTGAAAGGCAGGAAAATCCTCCAGTTGCAGCACTTTTTTTTGGAAGCCAGACACCTGAGGGGCATGGTCATAGACTATATACTAATATCCAAAGGGGCAGGGAACAATATCCTCCTAAAAATAGCAGCATATTGGATATACACACTCGACACATGACAGCCAAAAGGGCTAAATGGTAAATAAATAGTGTCTGAAATGTTTTGTGACTGATAAAAAATAAATAAGAAAGTTAGGAATCTATAATTCCCCAAGGTAATACAGAATAATTGGGTATTGGGTAACCATAGCTTATATGGCTCCAACCACGTTATCATCTCAAGGTAAAGGACAATTATACTCACCATTTCCCCGATCCATTCCTGCAAAGTACCTAGGGTGAGGACCTAAAACACTAAGGGGGAGATCTAATATAGCCGTTTTTCGTCTAAAACCCACGTTAACCCGAAAATTTTTTAGAGCACAGCGCCGTTTCCAAATGTTTTTGGAAACAGCACTGTGCTAATGATCCAAAACCTCTGCTGTTAAGGTTTGCGAAACTTAACGATAAAGGTTTAGGAGCGTTAATGTTGAGCTCCTTACCTTAGCCCGAACCCGTGATGCAATAACTGACGTGATCTCGTTTACGTCAGTTATTGTATCGCGGGATCGGGTAAGTAATGTGGCGCCTGGCTTTGGATCTCCCCCTAAGTCCTCACCTCTGGGTACTTTACAAAAGTCCTGTACTACTTACTTGTAATCTCCCTCGTACTTTGCAGGAGTGGGGGGAAAGGAACAAGGGGGAGGTGAGTATAATTGTCCTTTAACACTAGATAAAAACAAATAGATTTAGCACATTATACAGACATATAGGCTTGATTTGTTTTATGAATTATAGTTGGGTCATCTAGAATGTTTTTTTTTTATTTAATGTATCTTTTTGTAATATATTTGTATATATGGACTGGTTTTTGCACATGCATTTATATACTATATTATGCACTATATATATATATATATATATATATATATATATATATATACACACTACAATTGTGGTCATGGATTTAAATACAATATAACTTTATGACTGAACTTGTCATTTTCCCACCCTCAGGATCTGTTCCACTCCCTAGACTTACTATTAATATAAATGAAATGTTCATATCCCCATCCCTTATATCCATTATCTGGGAATAACTCTAGATTCTGATCCTTTCTTCAAACTCCATGTCAACTCGCTTGCCAACTCCTGTAGGCCCCATTTCTAAAACATCTCTCACATTTGTCCCTTCCTCTCCCAGGAAGCTACCAAAATCCTAGTTCATGTCGTAATCATATCCTGGCTCGACTACTGCAATACACTCCTGTGTGGTTTATTTACAGCCTACCGATTTACTTCACCTTATGTCTCACCCCATTTTCTCTAGACTGTAAGCTCTTTCCTATTGTATCACGGTATTGTCGTAAATAACTCATCACTGTGTACTTATATTGTGTGCATTACCTTTGTATATAATATGTATGACTTTGTATAATACTGTATGTATTACCCTTGTAAAATAACTATTATTGTAAAGCACCACAGAAGATGTTAGCGCTATATAAATCATTAATAATAATATTAATAATCTATATATGCAGTTGAAAGACACAAGTTTTATATTTCCCACTTGGATGAACACTAGATGGCGATTTTATTAAGGATTGATCCTCACTATTTAAATGGTATGTACGCTGTAAAAACAACTTTAGCTTACTGGATAGCTGTGGCTTTAAAGGTGTATAATTTTTGTTGTTCTACTCCCCTCCCATAGCCTACCTTTACTCCTTGAATGTTGCTGACTTCCTCCTCTTCTAAAATGTCGTTTTTAGCTCCGCCCCCTCGAGATTGTGCAAATCTCCACCATCTTGCTGTGTCAGGTTAGCTTGCAACCATTTGTATAGCACTTGTGTGACTTTACTGCGCGCACACGTGTGATGTCAGTGTGCATGCGTCATGACTTAAATGCACGTGCGTGTCGCATTGACGTTGCTGCGAGCATGCGAACATATGACATCACACATACACACTCGCTGTACCGTACACATGCATTGACGCCATGTCGCGTGCGCAGTGACGTCAAACGCGTTCTATACAAACGCCTGAAAACTAACCTGACACAGCAAGATGGTGGAGATTTGCACAGTCTCGTGGGGGCAGAGCTAAAAACGCCATTTCATAGGAGGAGTTAGTAGGTAGGCTATAACATCTATCAAGCTAAAGTTGTTTTTACAGTACTTTAATACTTGATAATTGTCTGATGAATGGCGTATGTTGGATGCCGAAACATCATGTTAAATAAACACTTTTCTTTAAGACTGGTGTGCGCTATGTAATAGCAACTTTGGTTGCTATATACTGTACATCTATGGCCAAGGTGCAATAGCAGCACCAAGCAAGTGAAATCTTAAGCTATTTAAGGGGAGTGGAGAAAAAAAACTTTTTTAATATTTAAGAATATTTAAAGGCTAATTCTGACTTTTTATCTGCAACCACAGACCATGCTCACAGCCATTTCAATGAGTGCTATTGCAACCAACGGAGTGGTCCCAGGTAGGAAATTAGGCTACTCTTCTTCATTATTATTCCTTTATTTAGGTATACTTAGTTATTATTTTATACTTATATATAAAATATAGATATATTTTTATTTTGGTGCATATTGTGTTATTATTAGCAGTGCTCAACACTGCAAACATTTACGGTATAACTATTGTGTATACTCTGTAACAGTGGCAGGGATTCTCTTAATGCCTGCTTTATTAGCATAAGAAACACCAGGGGCAAGCGCAGGATTTTCAAGGGGGGGATTCCTGAATGGGTTACTACTGAACAACCCCAGAAGGATGTTCATGACCAATACATAGAAATTCTATTATATATGCATCATATATATTATATATTCTGTACGTGCCATAATTATCATCACAGTTAGCCAAATATCACTTTTGTTATAAGTCTCATTATTAAGGTTGGGTACATTCAAGCAGATTTTTCGTCGATATTTATGTGTTTCGGTTGGTTGGTCTAATAAATCTGAGGGGATTTCGGCAGTGGACAATGTTGGTAAACCACCGCAGAAAACCACATCCACATTTGCCCTTCAATATCATTAGTGTCCTTCAAAGTCAGAGCTGTGACACTGACGGTATCTGACAGAATTTGCTGAATATTGTCAGTATTGGGACCTATCGGACAAGACAGTAGGGGAAGCTGATAACATTAGACCATGTATGGGTACATTGAACTATCATTCCGTATATGGAATATATGGAACAATCACTCCTATGTATATATAATATACATAATGAAATGTTAATAGTCAGCTACCACCTCCAGGATTTCTTAATTCCTGCTCAATAAGCTCCGTCACAGTGCAGTAGGTACAGTAAGTAATGTACTGTATATAAACCCTCTCAGCAATCACCTCAGGCAGCTGCGGGGTAATGTTTATACAAATCTCTATGCTGCTGTCAATCCAGGGCAACTGGTACATTTTTGAAACATACACAATGCTGCTTTCACTCACAGCTCAATTAACAATGTAACAATCTATTTAACAATCTATAACAGTCTATGGGCACCAGGAGAGCAGAACAGCAGACTGCACTGAGCAGACAGAAAGGGGGTATTCCAGGCACCAGGAATCCCCCCTAAACACACCCCTGAACACAACATGTTTTTTAAGAGAAAAGAAACATTAAGGCCCTTCTGTAGCCCTCGGCCTTCATGTCATTTTATACGGGTCTCTTAATGTTGCTCCTAGTCTTACAATATTATTTTAAAGTTTATCCTCTTAGGCTGCGGGTTAGCTAAACTTACTATACAGTATGCATCTCACTGTTATATTCTGCTTACATTTAGGTTTATGTAGAATTTCATGCAGTATCATTATTTTCCTTAAATTGTCTCTTAGAATTTTTTTGCAAATCTTGTTTATTTTTCCTGATTTGTTGTTCTCACATAAGATGGCGTTTTAAAAAAATATTGTTCTCCCTCATAGCTGGTGGTTCATATTTCATGATATCACGGGCACTTGGCCCAGAGTTTGGAGGAGCTGTTGGCCTCTGCTTCTACCTTGGAACCACCTTTGCAACAGCCATGTATATCCTTGGGGCTATTGAGATATTTCTGGTGAGAGATTTTCTTAACAGATTCATGTTGGTGCATTTTACCACTTTTTTTTTTTTTTTTTTTTTTTAAACAAACACAACTGAAGGGGTTGATAGCACAGATTTCTATCATTACAAAATAGGTCCCTAATTAAAAAAGTTTGTTTGAAATGTGAGGTTTGCTTTTTTATAAGAACTCTCCCAATACACCCCCATTGATGGCCATGCAGCTTTTCCTATGCAGCAACTCCCTTTGAGAGAAAAATATAAGGTGCTCATACATCCCATGTACAGATTTTTGAAAGATGACAGACAGGATCTTGCAGATCCTGTTTATCATTTTTTAAAGATCTGCATACTCACAGTCCCGAGCGTTCTCCCTATAGAAGAACGCTCAGACTCCCTCTATAGGAAGCTTCAAGCTACCGCGGCCGAGGGAAATTTACTGACTTTTTCAAAGGAGCGCTCGGCCGACCCGAACGCCCACACACAGTGCCGATAAAGCCCTAATACTGTTGGTACTGTGTGTACCTAGCTTAAGAGAGGTTGGACGGGTGAGTGTATGCGTGTGCCATCATATATTCCAATGGAACATAGGAATTAGAACCTAAGGATAAATAAAGTTAAAATGTTATATTATATATTGGTAACTAGAGGTTCGTACACATGCAAGATGCGCGGCCGAGCAACGACCCCTAACAACAACCGCTACCTGTGATGAAAGGCCGTTTCATCATTCGTTCGTCGTTCCGCCGGGTGGATCAACGAACGACCCCAGATTGAACACATACACGGATGATTCTGGGCCGAAACGGCCGTTCTTTGTGGGTAGCGGTCGGTGTTGGGGGTCGTTGCTCGGTGCGCACATCGTGCGTATGTATGTTAGTCTAAATTTATATTAGCAGACATCCCACCCTGCCGTTTTAGGCTTCTGGGCGGAGTGAGAAAGGGGTGTGTGGCGAGGGGTGGGGTGGCGTGACGTCACGTGGGGGGGTAGTGCCCTAGGGGTGGAGGGAGGCGGGGTTAGGGGCGGTCCAGGGGCGTGGTTGGACAAAAGGGCGGATTCATTAGTCTAAATAATGGAACTGAAAGCTTTTGGAAGTCAGAGAAAATGAAGGGTTCCGGTCTATTGCCCACATAGCCAAGTAACATGACATCACTTCAGTTTTTACAGCAAGAGTATTCATTGAAAAAAAGCATTTAGAGACTGGCTTGAATTTACTTTCTAAGGGTTTGTTCACAGTAGGAACAGACAAAAATGCAGTGTGTTTAGTGACGTTTTAATATGTTTTTTTATCCATTACTAACCGTTTGCGTGTGTGTTATTACCAGCTTGTGTCTGTTTTTTCTGTGTTTCTGTCCATTGCATTTTCACACGGTTTCGATAATTTAAAGGGGCAGGACCAAAGAACACTTGTCACTTTCTAGGATTGTGGGAGTTTCAGGAGCTTTTGGAGAGAGAGGTAGCAGAAAGTTTTGTGGAGAACACGTCACAGAAGCTCCCAGCCATCCTTTGTGATAGAAGCACAAACGCGTGCATTTTTATTCGTTGTACCGCATTGTCATGCATTTTGACGGACAGAAATGCTTCAGCAGTGCATTTTTAAAACGAACAAGAATGGAATGGAATACAATGCAGCAAGTGTGAATGATATTGTGAAATCCAGCTGGGTTTTACTTTCTGCCCGTTTTTCAAAACGCACCTGTGTTTGAAATACGGATACAAACTGATGTGTGAACGAGCCCTTATTCTACTTTTCAGAGTACAAACTTGTACTGGCTTCCTAAAAATACAGAATTGTATTAGAATTGTATATGCAAACTGGGGCTGCAGGGAATTTTGTAGAGAGGCAAAAGTAGGAAAAATGGATGCAGTGAATATCAATTTTGTGCTTCAGTTTAATGTTTTTTGTTTAAATTAAATAGTAATTTATAATACTAATTTATTTTTGTCCAGGTATATATTTCCCCGCAGGCAGTAATATTCCATGGTGATGGAGCTGCAGAACAAGCGGCAGCAATGTTAAATAATATGCGTGTATATGGCACTGGATTTCTGCTTCTCATGTCTGTTATCGTGTTTGTTGGAGTAAGATATGTGAACAAACTGGCCTCTGTATTTCTTACTTGCGTCATAATGTCTATTCTAGCAATTTATGCAGGAGCACTAAAATCTACATTTGCTCCCCCAGATTTTCCGTAAGTATGGGGTACTTTTAAGTTTAATAAAAATTATTTACGTTTAAAGATTGCTTACAGGGGATTGAAGAACAATGAATCTTAGCCATATGTATTTTTTGGGGGCTTCATATTTCTGCATTGAATGTTGCGCAATTCATTGGTTAAAGGATAAGTGCACTGTAAAATTAAGTTAGGGTCACTTGGAAGCTGCATCTTTAAAAATACTTATGACATATTTCTTGTTTCCCTAAGTCCCTCTAGCGCCTACCTTTTTCCCTTTCAAAGTTGCTGATATATTGTATGTCCTTAGGTGCATGTAGCTCCAGCCCTTCGAGATTTTCTTCTTCCTCATGATTGGTAAGCCTCAATAGGTTAAGTCTCATCCGTCAGTGCACTCAATGCGCATGTGTCAATCTCATTACCAATCAGGAGGAAGATGAAAATCTCAAAAAATAATTTTGAAAATCCAGACTTCAAGGGTAACTGTGGTCTCCATACAAGTGAGCGTTATTAAAAAAAGCATAAAGCGTGGTGTTTCCAGCTAGCACTGTGAGCTGGGACATCACCAGCACCATTGCACTGTTCCCCCTTCCCCAGGCACTGAGCATGCCCAGTTGGATCCTACTGCTGTAACTATCTTTAAATAGCTTCAGAAAATATAGTTGTTTTTTTTTTGGGGAGGGGGGGCTTCTTATATAACACGCCTTGTGACTCTCACTCTTCCTTGTTTATCCTGATTGTCTTGGCTTGTTTGAAAGGTATAAGAGAGCTCTTTAAAATAGAGGACACTTGTAGAGATACCACAGTTACCCTTTAAGCCAGCACTCCAGAGAAATCTTGACTTGCTAAAGTGATGTCCCATACACTTTAAAATTACACATCAAAGGGCCTTTTATATGTGTATGGGATAAGAATAATAAGAAGTTAAGTGTGAACAGTGTGTCTAATGAGGTATGTGATATCAGTGTTCATATGTCTTCTACCATCACATATTAAATTAGCTCATTCACTAAGGGCTAGGCCACACTGCTGCGTTTTTTATGCGCTTGCGTTTTTTTTTCAGATCATTGAAAACACGACAAAGCACCGAAAACACGCGTTTTCGGGTGCGTTGTGATTTGCATTACGCATTTTTAATCGCATACAGTTTCCTATACCTAATGAAGAAAATGCATGCGCAAACGCAACGAATTTACATTAAATTGTAAATATGGATGGCACAATTTACTTGCATTTTATGCTTTGATATTGCACCAGTCGTATGTTTAAAAGAATCTCACCAACTAAGCGGAGGGAAAAAATTTACTTAGAGGTTTCACTAGAATAATGTGGATCCAAAGGGATTCCTCTAATATTGCCCATGTGTATGGCATGAACATGAAAGACCCTAATACAGATAAACTTTCTAATTTCCATTAGTCATTATCAAGTAGAAGAAGCTGTGTGTGTCCCATAGAAGAGTCCTATATAGAGTAGGAGGCAGATCACTGCAGTGTATTTTTCCAATCTGAACTAAATTCAAACAGATTTCAATGTATCCTACCGTGAATTTGCAACATTTGATGTATGCTTATGGCCACTACAATAGATATTGGATGCACCACATATAAATATAAAGGATTGTGTTGTCTAAAAAATATATATGGACACATCTGTAAAGAAAGAATTATGATTGATAGCCCTCCCCAGTATCCTTACTAGCACTCTCACACTTGACATCCACTATTGCACAAAAATGATTTAATGGCACAGAAAAACGCCCATAACCCAGACACCCAATATACCATACCTCCACCCCTATCACACAATACAATAATATACACGCATTGTATTATATTATTGTATTGTGTGATAGGGGTGGAGGTATGGTATATTGGGTGTCTGGGTTATGAGTGTTTTTCTGTGCCATTAAATCATTTTTGTGCAATTGTGGATGTCAAGTGTGAGAGTGCTTGTAAGGATACTGGGGAGGGCTATCCCTCCTAATTCTTTCTTTACAAAAAAGGTAAATAAAAGTGATACTTTTCCTGAAGAGTTTAAATATGTTATTCTGTAAGTACAAACTAAAAGTGTAATTGTTCATGAAAAAAATATATAATTTCTCTAAGAAAACTTAATTCTGTAACCTAACAGGGTTTGTGTGCTTGGAAACCGTACTCTGTCCAGCCTTCATTTTGGGGACTGTGCCAAAACAGTGGAAGAAGAAAACATGACCCTAGTTACAGATCTATGGAATTTGTTTTGTAATCCACATGGACAACTAAATGCAACTTGTGATGAGTATTTTTTTCACAACAATGTCACTCTTATTCAAGGAATCCCAGGCATGAGGAGTGGCATCATCTCTGGTCAGTCACATCATTAAATATTGGCACAGTTTGTTTCGATGTTTCTTAATAATCTCATTTTTTAACAATTGTTTTCTTTTTGCTCTACAGAAAACCTTTGGAGCAATTACCTCCAAAAGGGGGAAATAATAGAAAAGGCATCCATGCCATCAGCAGATTATTTATCTGTTCAGTCTCAACAGTATGTTTTAGCTGACATTACGACCTCGTTTACTGTCTTGGTTGGAATATTTTTTCCATCTGTTACAGGTAACTTTAAACTATTAACATTTGTTGAGTAGACAAAAATAAATATTTTGTACAGAACAATTTTATGAAATTGAGATATGTTTATATGTACTGTATATGTGATATAATAAATTAGCATTTCATTAAACTATCAAGTTTTGACTGAATAGTTTAATCACAACAAGTCTAATCATAATCCAATTCTTACACAGGAATTATGGCTGGGTCTAATCGTTCAGGGGACTTGAAGGATGCTCAGAAATCAATTCCTATTGGCACCATTCTTGCAATTCTTACAACATCTTTAGTCTGTATCCTGCATTCCTCTATGTATTAATTACAGAAATGAATTATCAAAAAAATAATGTTATTCAAAGTCATACAACATTCCTAATTTACTAATCAGGTTTCCATTTTTGATATTTTGTTCTGGGCATGAATTAGGTAAAGGCAAATCAGAGCTTGCTTATAAATACAGATTTGTTTTACATGTATCTCCTAAATAATTTCCCATATTACCGTATATTAATGTTTTTAGGATATAGATTTCCTTGAAATAATGATTTTAAACAGCGTTATAAATGGAATTGTGATTTTGTTTTCTGTGGTGTTGGAGCATGAAAAATATTGTTTAAATGTCGGGTTTTGAAAATCTTACATCTTTGTTGAGCGAGTGGACTGTGGAGTTTGTTTTAGTGGATATAAAAGGCTCAGATTCTGTCCTTAACAGTTAACCTCAGATCTCAGTAATGTTATCCTATTTGGGTCTTGTATTGATGGAGTCGTTCTCAGAGACAAGTGAGTAATGAACAATCAGGGCTATAGAAATTGGAGATTTGCACTTTAAAATAGATAACATAATGTTTATACTTATAGGTTTGGGGATGCAGTAAAAGGTACCCTTGTGGTTGGTGCTCTTTCCTGGCCATCCCCTTGGGTGATTGTGATTGGGTCTTTCTTCTCTACTTGTGGAGCTGGACTTCAGAGTCTTACTGGGGCACCTCGTCTGTTGCAAGCCATTGCTAAGGATGGAATCATTCCATTTCTGAGGGTAATAGAGGGTACAGAAGAGAAAAAGAAATTCATTTTGTAAATACCTTAATCCTAGATGCTATGTGATTAAGACACATAAAGTTGCAATTGGCAAAAATTCATGATAACCATTGTGTGGTTAGCAGCTGGTGTAATCAGTTTAATAATGAGATTGCATCACTTTTCTCTGGCATATTGCTGGTGTTAAAGCCACGCAAAAGTGTAGACTGCATTGCAATTTACTAAGAGCTACATTTGTGTTGATAAATCGGCATTGCAGAGGCAATACTGAGCTATAGTATCTTTCAGTAGATTTCCCCCATTCACTTCATTATGTTGACTCAAAATATATGAGAACAGAAATAAAATAACCCCCCCCCCCCTTAAAAAAAAACCAAAAAAACTGGAGGAAAAGTAAACAAAAAGAAAAAAAATCCAAGATGGGCATTTCCATGACTTTGCATTTTCTCTTGTGGTACTAGGTATTCGGACATGGAAAGAGTAATGGGGAACCAACATGGGCCCTTCTTTTAACTGCTGTGATTGCAGAGCTGGGAATACTTATTGCTTCTTTGGACCTGGTAGCACCAATCCTTTCCATGTAAGTATCATAGTCTTTCTTGTTTCATTGTGACTATTTTTTTTGTTAATGAAACATTTGTGTCTGCATCTAATTACTGATACACACATGGTGACAGCTTTTTTTCTTTATTGCCAGGTTCTTTCTAATGTGCTACCTGTTTGTAAATTTGGCCTGTGGATTACAGACTCTCCTCCATTCACCCAATTGGCGCCCTCGATTCCATTATTATCACTGGTAATTTGTGTGTAATAGTGACTTGTTTTGCTCAACTTTGTTGTTGCTGAAAATGTTCTTTCATGTGTCTATCATTTTTCAACTGTAGGACCCTGTCATTTCTTGGAATGGCATTGTGCTTAGCCCTCATGTTCATCTCTTCTTGGTATTATGCTATTATTTCTATGGTAATTGCCGGAATGATCTACAAGTACATAGAATACCACGGGTACGCTTACATTTCCAAATATCAGTTCTTTTTTTTCTCATTACAATCCTTTCTCTGACCCTGTATTTCTTATACAGAGCTGAAAAGGAATGGGGTGATGGAATCCGTGGCTTGTCCTTAAGTGCAGCACGTTTTGCTCTCTTGCGCCTGGAGGAGGGTCCACCACACACAAAGAACTGGAGGTGAGAAAATGAGCGACCAAGGGGGAGATGTAAAACTTGGCACAATCCCCCAAATCCTTGGGGTTTCTAGTGGTTTTGTGGTGCCTGTGCGGTTTTGATGGAAATTGCATTGGGCACCCGATGCGCAAGCCTTTGCATTTGAATTTGCACTAATTAGTAGCACAAAATCCAACAGCTTTTAAATGGTGGCGTTAAAAACCCCACTACTTGCTTAGCCCGTGATGCATAAAGATTGCAGGAATGTGGTCATGTAAGTAGCATGCATGAGCATGTAAACAATTAACCTTCAGCTTATTTCCAGTGTTTTGTCTCCACCATGCCATAATAAGCTTCTGTTTAAAATGTTGAGATTCGGTAACACTTAATATTTGATATCTGTCTCCAGACCACAGTTACTTGTTCTGGTAAAACTTGACTCAGATCTCCATGTCTCTCAGCCACGCCTTCTTTCCTTCGCATCTCAACTAAAGGCTGGTAAAGGTTTGACCATTGTGGGCTCAGTTCTTCTTGGGGATTACCTGGAAAACAATGCAGAGTCAAAGGCAGCAGAGCAGGTGTGTTTGCTGTAGAGCAAATCAATATTTTTCCTGCAGTGCATGAAAGTTATTCTAAAAATTTTCTGAGACTTCAGTGTTTTAAAGTATTTGCCCATAACTTTTGTCATAGGCCTTGAAGCATTTAATGGAACAAGAACGAGTAAAAGGCTTTTGCCAAGTGGTTGTGGCTCAGAAGCAGCGTGAGGGCCTTTCTCACCTTATACAGTCTTGTGGTCTTGGAGGAATGAGGCACAATACTGTGATCATGGGGTGGCCAAGCAGCTGGAGACAGAGTGATGACTCACGGGCATGGAAAACCTTTATTAGTAAGTCCTCACGTTGATAATTTGTATGTTAGTTGTTTGATCCCTAATGCAATCATGGTGTATATTTTTTTTTTAAGTAAGATTTTTTGATAAGGTGTCCTTTAACTTCCCTTTAATTTCCTATGACTTAATATTATTCCTTTCCTACTTGTAGCCACAGTTCGTGTCACCACAGCTGCTCGCCTAGCCCTACTGGTAGCAAAGAATGTATCTTTGTTCCCTGGCTCCCGTGAGCCATTAGCAGAGGGGAACATTGATGTTTGGTGGGTAGTACATGATGGGGGCATGCTCATGCTTCTCCCTTTTCTGCTAAAGCAACACAAGGTGAGACCTACACTTTATCATATCTCTGATTTCCTTGACAACGTCATTTTATTTAAACAATAGAGTTTCTATTGCAGCCTATTTTGTCCTCATTTTTAATGTACCATATTCTTTGCACTAATTTAGAAAAAAACATTTTCCATATTTACCTTCTAGGTGTGGAGGAAATGTAAAATGCGTATATTCACTGTGGCTCAGATGGAAGACAACAGTATTCAGATGAAGAAGGATTTGGCCACTTTCCTCTATCATTTACGCATCGCTGCTGATGTCGAGGTGGTGGAGATGGTGAGAATCCAGTAGACAAATTGTTTTAGTGATTTGAAGGAGCACTGCCAAAGTATTCTATAATCTTGTATTTGTATTTTGTGCAGCATGACAGTGATATTTCTGCATACACATATGAACGCACACTCATGATGGAGCAAAGGTCACAGATGCTGAGGCAAATGCGTCTCTCTAAAACAGATCGGGAACGTGAGGTGAGCGACCATGCTTAACAAAGCAGTAAGTTACTGTTTCAAAGAAACCATTATAGTGTTGATGATACATGAAAACAGAAAAATAGCCAGTAACAGAGAGGTATAATAATGGTTGTGAAAATTGCCAAAAGGACCTTACTGTATGACCTGATAACAGAGTTGCAATGGGTGGACGTGTGGATACACCACCATCCTATTCAAAAAGGATATACATGTTTTTCATCCACCTTCAACACATTGTCATGAATAGATTATATATTCATAAACAAACTAACTACTCTGCATATAACACAGATACTTCACCTTCCCAGAGGGACTTCAGATCACTCCACTAGATCATGTCTTACTGCTCAAAGTGGTGCGGATGCCTCTCCGACCCGGTCTGGAAGAATCCATCCCTTCTGGCTGACTCTGTTCCCTTCTACCAACCTTATCCCCAATTAAATCAAACTGTACTTCTCACTTAACCACTCACCCGTATCCCCATTTATACAGTGGGATGCTTTTAAGGCCTTCTTGCGGGGTCACCTTAACAGCACCATTAACCATTTACCTGATAAGTGGTGCCAAATTGAAATCATGACCAGACAACGAGAGACCACCTTCCCTATCCCTCCACCTCTTCCCTGTTGTGAAATGTTATTTTTTATTCAATTTATATAAAAGCTCAGGGATGTGAATGCATGTCATATTGCACAATTTATTTGTAATTACTGTTATTAATATATGCCAATTGATGTACATTCTTGACCTGTTTTTCTATAAAAAACATGTTTAAAAAAAAAAAGAGTGTGAAATTACAGATGTGAAACCGTTTCATGCCATTTACATGTATAGGCATGGAATAGCCCCAATCAAGTAATTCTTTGCTCATAAACACTAGGCTTTTATGTGGCTGCAGCACACACACTCTGTTTGATGCTGTTTTCTTTAAAGTAATGTTCCTTCTATCAAATGTCTCAAAAGGCTCAACTGGTGAAAGACAGGAATTCAATGCTGCGTTTAACAAGTGTAGGATCTGATGATGATGAAGAAACAGAGGCAATTCCAGACAGAGTGCATATGACATGGACCAAGGAAAGGCACCATGCAGTTCGTGCTGTACAAAACAACCAGATGCGCAGCTTTCACGATCTCCTTAGCATGCGACCGTAAGACAAAATTTATGTTGCTTAAATCAACAGCTCTGGGTTAAAAATAGATTTATTATAATATTTTCCTTTAAAATGTAGCTCAAAATTGAACAGAATAAGCTTTATTTGTTAACATTACACAAGCACATTACTAAAATGTTAAACTGCCATGGCATTTATTTTCAGGATGTAGCTTAGAAAGTGATTTTAGTAGTCCCAGGCCCATCATTATTTAAAATACTGAAGTGTGAATTTTGGGTGGTCTGGAGGAAGCTTTTTGTAGTACTTCACTTTACATTTATTGATAGAGTTTAGAATAAACTAAGATTTTGGGTGCACAGGGCTGGTCTTACCATAGGGTCATACAGGGCTTATGCCCAGGGCCCAAACTGCCGAGGGGACATTCACAGACTTACATTGGCCCTTTTAGTTAGGAAAAGACCAAGAAACTGATTTCAGAGGTAAGTGTTGCAATTATATGCTACTTAGTAATTATAGTATTCATTCTATATCATTTAGATTTTAAAGGGGAACTGTGGTCCAAAAATTACTTTGGGTAAATTGACAGGAATTGCTTTCCTGTATATTTTTGCAATTAACTTTCATTGTTTGTTTTTTGAAGATATTTACATTTTTGTGTGTGATATGGGTAGCAGCATCGCATGAAACCATGTGACATTCAAGCCTCCCTGGCCCCTCCCACTCATGGGCCCCATGGCCCCTCCACTTGCAGACCCCCCTTGGCCCCAAAGTGAAACAACCAAAAGAATAACGTTTCGGGGGGGCCTAGCCACGGGTGGCTAGGCCCCCCGAAATGTTATTCTTTTGGTTGTTTCACTTTGAATAAATGGGTTAAGGACCCTTTGCACTGATTGGATGTGTGCGGCCATCATTTCTTATACTTACCTTACCAAGGACGTGGCAGAACGTTCCAGTGACCAGCACCACCAGGAAACCAATTAGAGGCACATGCTAGTGCCCAGGGTGTGCAGTCTCTCTTCTACATAGATTGACCTTTAATTTGCAGCCCCACTTGGCCCCGCCCATTCACGGTGCCTTGGCCCCTCCCCCACTTAGACCCATACCGTCCCTTCAGAAAACTGTGAAAACAGCCTTTTCTGGTAGAGCGAGAACTCTGGCTGAAAAGGCTGTTTTTTTACACAGTGGGAGGGTAGGGCTGTAGATTCCTTTATCTTTTCTGTGGGGATCTTCACACAGCAGGGAGGGGGAGGGACTTCCTGTTTCCCTAACACACTGTGAAGTCTGAGGCTGTGCTCTGCCGGCGGCGAGGTGAAGGAGCTGCCTTTGGAATGACACATGTCATCCTCCCACCCATTTACTTTCTGGTCAGTAATTTCTTTATATCTTGGGCTCTGGAGCACATAGAGAGGTGGTTGATGGCTCATTGTCTGGAGACAACAGTTCCAATTTAAGTCCAATTCCATTATAAGTTATGTAATGTACAATAACTATAAAACTGGTGTGCAATTTTTTGTTAAATACAGAGTACAAAATATTTTCTGTTTTTGCCAGTTCAATCCCTTAGTTCTTTCCTTGATGAAATAACAACTTAAAACCTGGTACATTAAACATTTCCCACAGTTCCATGTATGTAATATACTGGGAATAGATCCCTGATACTTCTTTTAAGGGCAATTGATGATGAGCAAAAATCAAATATTTATTTCCCTTTAATTCCCACCCAGAACAATTGCTTGTGTTACTTTAGATAAAGGGTTACTGCCAGTAATATGTGTTGGCATATACAGAGTCCATTGTATGTATAAATAACATTAATAAAAACAATGCACATGTTCTCTGACCCCGCTGAAGTACATGTTATTGAATCATCTTTTAGATTTTACTCCCCAAATCTCCATTTATTTTAATCCTCTTTTAGCCACTGTCTGATTAAATGTAGTAACTAATTACAGATTAATACGACTAGGCCCATCTGGTCTACATATCCCCAAACTGTCTAAGAAGATTAGACTTTAAATACTCCATCTTAGTAAATGCTTAGACTTTTCCTGTAATGCTTCCTAATGTTGTACACGTGTTCCACTTTAAAAATCAGTTAAACCACTAAAACCTTTTTTTTTTGGTGGTGTGTTGGGGGCTCCTTGAAATTAACTCACTTTGTATAATGTTTTTCAATGTAAATCATTTTTGTTTAATCCAGATTTGATATTTTCTTATTAAATGTTCCTATGTCACTTGCTGATATTTACCTGATGAGATTTGCTGATTAATTGCCATATGTATGGCACAAAAATGACTGAAAGGGGATCTCTTGGGAAAGATGGAAAATTTACATTGGTTTAAAGGACTACTATACTGTAAAAATGAATTCTGTATAAATGAAAGATACCTGGGGTATTGTTTTGTTGAGGCATTACAGCAGACACAGCTTTCTTCTGCCAAGTTAGTGCCTTGGGCCTTTATTAAAGACCTCTTTTAAAGCTTATCTCCACTGCTTAGAAAAAAAAAATGTAAATTAGTTTTATTGAAGAATGGGAGGTTAATGTCTTACCTTCCGTTCTTCAATTAAACCTGCAGGAGCCGGGAACGACAGACTTAGTACTCTATGCGCAAGTGCAATGCGCATAGAATACAGAGTCCGTTGAGACCTGTCAGACTACAAGGTAGGTAGCAGTGAGCGATTGGGTAAGTACCTTACCTTGGTTCCCGGCTCCTGCAGGTTTTATTGAAGAATGGGAGTTAAGACACAGCTCCTTTACCTCCCGTTCTTTAATAAAACTAAAAAGCAAAACATTTTTTTAGCAGTTGACATACCCTTTAAAGATAGTGCTGAAAAATCGGTTTTCTTCATGCTAGCACTCTTCACAGGAACGGCATTGGGAAAAAAAAAAGTTTTTCCCATGTCTGCAAAATTTGTTAAGAATTTGTGCAAAGAAAGTGCAGATGTGGTTATTGGGACTACTGATAATATATATTGAAGGAATATTCCTCTTTTTATTAATAAAATTATAAGATATTCCATTTATGACTGCAATGTAGAATGTAGTAGTCAGTTATATTGGCACAGTCACTGCTCCATTCACCTTACCTCAGATCTGCTCTTCTTTACATTTTCCTGTCTGGTTAATGCTCCCTTAAGACTGGCTGATGTGCCTGCACTGTGATCGATACTGTTAGGATGGTTATCATGGCTGACTGACTTTTTAAAGTCTTTTAACATATTTAGAAGGATTACCCCCTAAAACCCCAGTTATGTTTAATTCGTACCTTGATTCGATGCGCCCACGTTGAGTTATTAAAACTTACAGAACCACAATCCCTCGCCGGTCTTATCTCCTCTTCCTGGTAATGACTGTGAGTCATGGCTGCGGTGACATCATGGCCAATGGCTGACTGCCATTGCCAAATGAGCTGTTACGAGCGAGCTCAGGAACAGAGGAGGAAGGACTTCCAGTCGAGGGATCGTTCTGTAAGCTCTAATAACTCGGTGTGGGAGCATCAGATTAAAATAAGAGTAAAACTAAAGTGGGATTTTGGGGCGTAATCCATCTAAATATGTAAAGTTATTTTGAGACCGAACTTGCCATTGGGCTTGACTGCTGTGGACCAGAGCTCCTCCTTTGCAGTAACTCGGGGGGGGGGGGGATAGATTAGGGGAGATTTGAGTATCTCAATTCAGGAATGCTGTGGAGGCTAGTAAGGTTTGCAAGGTTGTGTTTATCTGGGTTGGAAAAAATAGGTATAACGTTTTCTTGAAGGTGTGGATTTGTCATTTAAAGGCAAAGTACAGCCTAACACATATCTCTGATTAAAACATTGTATCATTTGACTTTATGTGCAATTCCTAACCAAAGATATAACATATAACGTTAATGTCTTTTTTTCAAACACAATTTTCTGTTTTTATTTTTGCAATGCTTATGAATTACAGAGATCAGTCCAATGTTCGTCGTATGCACACAGCTGTGAAACTAAATGAAGTCATCGTTAACAAATCCCACGATGCCAAACTTGTTCTGCTGAACATGCCAGGTCCCCCTCGTAACCCTCAAGGTGATGAGAACTGTATCCTTCTACAAAGCAAAATTATAAAAGCTAACAAATAATAAAAGAAAAATGATTGTCTTAAGGTGATCACTAAGAACATGCAATCCCTGTCCAGAAGAGCTTACAAATGTGGGTAACATACAGGTACAAATAGAAAGGTGTTTATGCCAGCTTCTAAACCATATATTGTGCTAGTGACTTATAGCGTATTTGGCACAGAAACCAGTGGTAACACTGTGTTTTACCCTCCTCTGCTCCATACCCTGCAGTCAGAAAAAAACAAAGATTTAGAAAGGACATTTTTAATTGCGAAATGTTTCGGACCACACTGGGTCCTTTTTAGAGAAAAAGAATATTGTGCTGGTACTCCGAGTGGTAGCAATCAAGTATAAATTTAAACTCATAGGGATCATTCCAGAAGAGAGAGAAAGACTCTTCTTTTCAAAGAGTTTCATAGGTTGGGATTAGCACAAGAGGTGGTTTGCATTGGCAGTGTAGGTTTGTTTAATTAAAACGGAACTGTGGTCTAAAAATTATTTTAGGTAAATTGTCTGGAATTGCTTTCCTGAGTATTTTTGCAATTTACTTTCATTAATTTATTTACATAGTTTTAAAGATATTTACATGTTTGTGTGTGATATGGTAGCATTATCACCAGAATCCCAGCACATCCTGCTATGAAACTTGTGACAGTCTCTCTTTCCTGTCTCCTCCTCCTCATGGGCCCCATGGCCCCTACCACTCATTGGCACCATGGCTCCTCCCCTTGGCCCCTTCCCTTGCAGTCCCCATGGCCCCTCCCACTCACACGTACACTCTCCCCCCCCCCCCCCCCCCCAAAAAAAAAATTTGTGTAAAAACATTTTCTATCTCTACAGAGGTAGAATCAGCAGTTTTAAACTTTGTCTGATTATGCCTCTGCCTGAAAAGGCTGTTTGGGGAAGGAGCCACAAGGAGGGTAGGGGCTGTAGATTACCTTACCTTTTATCCTTCTGGTTTTCTGTACACTGTTTTTAGTGTATTTTGCGACTCTGGTCGCCAGTGGCGAGGTAGAGGAGCAGCCCCTGGAATGGCATCTGTCATCCTTCCACCCCATTACTTTCTGATCACAGTTCCCCTTTAATGTGATTAGAGATGGACCAATACAAGTCAACAATCTTGCTTGGCCAGGTTTAATGGGTAGCTTTACTGAAAATCAAGTTTTTGAAATAAAAATCTATAATTTGCTGGGTGAACGTACTCCTACCTCTCTTTAATACTTAAATTCACTGAAAAATCAAAACCGTCTGTGCTGACAGCTACCCGCTGTTATCCGCTACACACATTGCACACATTAGGAAAGGAGGCAGGGAGATATGGGGTGCACGGAGAGTTGTCAGAGTGGCCATTGTGTGATTTGGATATAGTGATTAATCCAAGGGAGGAAAATATAGATTTTTATTTCTCAAACTTGATTTTCATAGTAAAGTTAAACTTAACTACGTTTTTGTTCATTTAAATTTGAGGCAGTGATGTGCTTATCTGTGAATATTGCAAATAGAATGTTTGAGATTAAAGTAACACTGTTAACGCAGGACAGGTTAGCTTTGCAAAACTTCTATAGATAAATCATATTTTCCCCAGTGTTGCTTACCTGATCCATTGCAATATTTATTGCATCGCAGGATCACGGTCAGTTAAGGTGTGCGGTTGATGCCACAATTTAATAGGCTAAACTTAACTATATTGAATAGGCTGCACAGCGCAAATGTTTTGAAATGGTGCTGCCACCGCAAAAATTAGTGTGAACCCCAATAATGGATTAATGCACTTTTAAAAATATACAGGGTTATTCAATAAAAGTTCTTATTGTTAAAAATGGTGATTGTCCCAACCAATCAGATGTTAGCTTTCAAATGGTAAATTAGATCTGATTGGTTGGGGCAAAATTAGCACCATTTAACGATAAGAACTTTTATTGAATCTCCCTGATATTCTTTAAGATTATTATTATGGGGGAGGACATAAGATCATGGACACAGTGCATAAGCAGATTAGCAAATTCTATGTGAACATAGAAGCACAGTCAATAAGTGGCCATAATGTCAATGATCCTGATTCAGATATGTTTTTTCGGGCCTAGGCACACTCCATGGCAATTTGCCAATTATCTCAGTTGTAGTCCTCTACCTTGGACTATTAGATATAGCACAAGCAAAAAATGTTCACTGAGATGCATACTAAAATGTGAATTAGGGCGGCAACGCACTGAAAATGCGCGTTTTCTGGTGCGTTGCTATTGCGATTTGCGTTCCGCATTTTAAATCACAATTGCATGCGTTTTTCTATACTTAATGAAAAAACGCGTGCGCAAATGCAACGAAATTGCACATGAAATCGCATGCGATTCTGTGTGCGATTTTGTTTGCATTGCAGTGTGGCCGTGCCCTTACTCCATTTATTATGCACAACCACAAACACTATGTTTCAGGGATCAAATTCATCAGGTGTACCAAAATGCAATCCCAAATCCCTAAAATACCCCTAGTGAGCAATAAGTCACAACTACTTACATCAGGGGTGTGATTAAAAAGATTCTTAACAAAGTATATTCAAACATTAAAGATTGTTACATGAAAGATTATAGTGTCCATACAGTTCCTTCTCGTGAAAAGAATATATGTCCATTGTTTTCCGTGTGAATGATCCTTTAAAGTCAACATCCATGATAAGTGCTCTTTATGACTACCCTGAACATAAAGAGCACTAATCATTTTAGTGTGCATCTCAGTGAACATGTTTTGCTTGTCACTGATCCTGGCCTTGATTGACAGGGCAGATGGAACAGCAGTTTATCAGAGGAGAGCATGGACCGTGAATTGATTTGCAGGCTTCAGGAGATTATGTAAAGGAAAAGTGAAGTGATTGTATCTAGTCACATAAAGGTGAGTATACACACTTTGAAAAGAACACACTGTAGATTTACTTGTACAAAGGTTGTTTTTTTTATACAACAAAGAAATTTATTACCGTATGTATCTCCTTAACATATTGCTCCCCAAGACATGGAGTTTCTGGAAGTCTTGACCGAGGGCTTGGAGCGTGTATTGTTAGTCAGGGGAGGTGGAACAGAAGTGATCACCATTTACTCCTGAATATATGCATGGTGCATTATGCGGACAAGCACTGTAACGGGAAAACAAACACCAGCTTGCCCAAAGAAATACCACCATGTGGAGACATACATACATTTAATACTTATCTCACTCATTCGAGTTTAACATGGTGTATATTGCTAGTAGTAATGGCATAGAAGATCCCTAATCGTGCATTTTAGCTTTGGAAAAACGATTCAACAAATATACCTTGTTTATGCCAAAGGAGAGTGTTGTGAATCCATTTGCTGCCCATAAGAACTACCTTTTGGCTGCAAAGTGGGTTTTTTTTTTCTTCACAAAATCATATCATACATAATCTCTATGCAGCAGTGTTACTGCCTTTTCAAATTGTGAGGCTGAATGTACACAGTTGAGATCTTTGCAATTTGCTTTGAATTAGTACTTCTCTGCATCATGTTTTATTTTTTTTTTATATATTTTTAATGCAACTGGATCAAGTTCAAGGTTTGTTTTGGAGATAAACAATGCTCAGGAAGTTGTAAATAAGTAGAATGTTAAGACATGTTACCAGAGGACTATACACATTACATTATCTGATAAGAGTAAATGACAATAGGATTTAAGAAAAAGCCTTTTTTTCCTGGCTCACGAGATACCAAACAACTTCTCACATTTTAAATTAGGAAATATTTACTTTATTTTCTTTTTTAAATGTATAACATTTTTATGAGATTCTGGTTTTTGAACATTGTGTGACCTGCTTTGTTGTTTTTCTGGCAATTTGCTCAGATGATATTGTTGACCAAGGCAATAACCCAAGATCTGGAATTTTTAAATGACATTGTGAACATAGCATGAGTAGCTGTATCATGCCTTACTGTTTTTTTAAAGAGTTGTAAACCCCACTAAGCTCTATTTATATCGCACTACTGATTTAATAAGATCTGCATATTTTAAGTTATTGTCCAGTGCATTGTGTTACATGTTATTTCAGTGACTGCTATTAAGGTGTTCAGTTCTTCAGTGTATTGCTGGATACAGTAGGTACCTAGAGTACTGAAACTTGCAATAGCTGCAATGTGGAGCAGCTGCCTAGTGCACAACCTTTTCTGTGGCTTGTGTTACCAAGACTTTACATTAATGTGTTTTTTTCCTGGTGGGGGTTTGGCACATGTTCAAAATGATAGAAAAACAAATAAAGTTTTATAAGAAGTCAAATGTCTAATGTGTCTTTTTCAATAGCAAAAGAATTTAAATGCAGTGTGATATTGAAAAGTTTAATAATTTATTAAAACAGATGTACAATACTTGGTTAATTCCATTTGCAGCTTTATTGCCTAAAATTCTCAAAGCCATATTTCACATAGTATCGTTTCTTCTGCAAAGCCAGTTTGACTCAAAGTAAGAGACCCCCTCCTGTGTACTCCATTCTCTGTAAAAGGAAAATAGAAGAAAGGTTCAGTCTGTCTCGGGGGCTTAGTGTTACATTTTGGACACAGCCTTTTCCTTTGTATGAGCAAACTCACCTCTGGTGGCTCAATAAAGGCTAACCAGTCAGATGCATGTGTTGGCAATAGACCCATTGACTGACACTTGTACACCGCTAATGCCAAACCTAGGAGGTTCCCAATTAGATATACCAGTCCCTGGAGAAATCGCTGGCCAGAACTTTCCAGGAGCTTAAATGCTGAATGAAAAGTTGACATTGCAATCACATACAAAATAATATATATCAGATTCATTTGATAACGGTAAAATTTACCGAACATGTACAAATATTGCAAATATGTGTATAAAGCAGACACAATGTTTTATATAGTTAAATCCTCAATAAATCCAAATTTAAACAAATAAAAAAAAAAAACCCAAGGGCTATATACCAGCTATCTCTTTCTACGGCCCCTTTTAGGCAATGTACCGAGTCAACAGCGGTTTTCTTTCATGCCAGATATCTGCTGACCTCCCTGCCTAAGCCGTGTTAACCCTTGGTACATTGGTTAACGCAGCTTTAAGACACAAATAGCCGATAACAGCTCTTGAGTACATATCCCCAGATGTTCTTTGTCTTATAAGAATATTAACACTATATCATTTTTATAAAGATCTAGGTCCATGAATATTTACCCTTTACATTTTCAAGTTAACCAAAGGGATAAAATCAAATCGCTAGAATAGAATACACGTATGTAGGTTGTCAGGTTAAACAGTATTCCTATGATATTATAGGATTATAATGGAGAAATAATTGGTACACGTCAAATTATCACCAATTACTGTATATTTTTAATTTATACAGTGCAAAGCTACCATGCTGTTCTACAGCAACCAGTTAACAATAAGGGATGTTTATATAAAAGGTTCAGCACTGAAATTCTGCCACATTTACATTACAAGTGAGTGATTTATGTTAATACAATAAAATAATGAACCATGATATCAAAAACTGTCAGGATAAGTAGATATTCATGCTTACTTACTAGCTGGTGTTGCAAGTAGTGCTTGGATAGGTCTCCATGCCATCATACACACCATCATTATAGGGAAAATGGATATTGTGTTTCCAGCCATATACATGATGAACAAGTTCATGGGAATCTGCTTTAAGGGCCCCAGTGCGATATCCCAACAACGCTGCAACAGATAAAATCATCCATTTTTAGCCCATCTTGTTTAAATAAATAGTATGTCTTCACATTTTCTAAATAACAGAAAATGAATGAAAAGGTTGCTAGCCAAGTGATGTTAAATAGAAGTGTATTTAGAATTACCTTCTCAACCAAGATGTGGTCTGACTCTTGCACACTGGTGTCTGGAACCTGTTTGTCTGAATAGCCAATAGGGTACATGTTGTCTTGTAAACCGCCTCTATCCCCACGACCCCTACAAAACAATTTTTTTTTTGAAAAATTAACTTGGAAAAATTAATAATATAGTGACTAATGTACTCCTACTGTAAAGTATAGAACCAATAAAGTATAGGTTGAGAGATTTTAAACTGGGTATGTAACTCCAATTTAATTTCTAATATGTGATTTCTAGATTTAAAAATTTCACTTAGTGACATGACACAACGGTTACAAAAATACATGTAAAAAAAAAAGTGGACTAGAGTGTAAAATAGATAAACAAGGTTATCAGAGTATACCTAATAATATATACCTAATAAAATATAATGTATAGTTTATTTATAAATCGCCATTTAGGGATGCAGTGCTGTACTAGCATAGTAATAAACATACCCTGCAAGGATACTATATATTTGGAATGGATGTATGGTAAATTATATACCCCAATATATTTATACAGGGCTTACTTTTTAAGTTATGAGGCTCGACTGCCTATGCCCCAGGCCTGTCACTGTAGTTCGGACTAAATCCGCAGCGTCACCATACATGCAGACAGAGAAAGAAAGTGCTAATAGAATCTCTGTGAAACTCACCGCTACTAGTCGATGGTCCGGGTGCCGCTTGCCCCAAACCCCCTCGCCTGGTTCCAAATCCACACCGTAAACACCAGCTGGGACTGTAGTAGGCATAGTTTTATGATGTGTTGGTGTTATCTGTTTTGTTAAAGCACTTTAGTTTGCATTAGCCACCGTGTCGTCTTCCTGGAGTGCACAAAGACCCAGCTGGTGTTTACGCTATGCAGTGCTGTACAATAACAACAATACTTACAAAATGGAAAAAAACACGTCAAGTTAATGAGGGGAGATGGATCCTGGCATGAATTAACCCATACACATGCAATTACAATCGCCTGTGTACAGGCAGATTCCATTGGAATCTGTCAGCACACGTGTGGTGGCAACGCACAGCCCCAACCAATCACGATATGGTGATTGGTCGGCCGTATGCCCATACATGGGGCCTACTAAATTAGAGGGAGCCGCTTCAGACAGGAAGCAGTAGTACATTGGCAACATTCTTGGCCTAAAAATAAAAAATTCCAAGATAGTGTGCATACTGGGAAGATGAAGGACCGTTATAAAACATAAAAAGTCAGCTCACTAATGTCAATATCAAGGGGTAGAAATTAAGCTGATTTTTCAAAATGGAAAGGAATATGTAAAATAACTTTTGTACATTTTTTGTCTAAATTTAAGACCATGCTTAAAGCTATATACATTACAGTCCTGTTTTCCCTTTTTTATTATTCACAAGGCAAACATTTCCCTCAGCACGGAGCAGACTCAGGAACATTCTGCTGGTTCGTCCCGAGTGTAATTTATTACCTGCCTCCACCACTTCCAAACTCAATTGCCCATTTGAAACGTCTTCCACGGTTTGCTATTAGGTTTGTAGGTGTTGCCATTGCTGTACCCTGAACACAACAAGAGAAAGTTAAGTGTAACAAATAATGTTTGGCTATTGTATATCAATTGTATTTCTTTTCCCCTGAAGTATTTTTGGTAAAGTGCAAGTGATTAGTGTTGATACCACACACTCACTCTGCTTCATACACATATCCGTGTCACCATTAAAACAGACCTAAACAGTTTAATAATTTCTACTTTGCTACAGAATTAAAAGAAACAATTAAAAGTGGGAGACAGGTTTTGAAGTTTGCATTAGTTTGCTTCCCTCCACATTAAAATAAAGGAAAAATTATAAAGGATAACTATACTCACAAATGTAACTGGAAAATACCAGGGGCAGGGAGGTCGGATTGATTAATCCTACCTCACAATATTGTTTTGTTGAGGAGCTACAGCACATACAGTTTTCATTTGCCAGGTTAGTCCTGGACAAGTCCTGTATTAAAGATAGTGCTGAAGCCAGAAGGAAGACTGGCAGAATCAGTTTTCTTTGGGCTGGTGCTTCTCACAGAAACAATATTGGGAGGTAGGAATTACCAATCCTATATCACTGTCCAAAGTACTTTTCATTTTAATGTTATTTAAAAAAAAACTATACACATTATAATTATCCTTTAAGTCAGACAAAAGATAAAGATGATATAGAAATGTATAAAGTTTAATGAGAACCAAGATATGACTGTGATGAACATTTATTTTAAATGTCACATGGCACAACCCATCCCCCTGCATCACTCAATTGTATTAAACCAAAAAGACACTGGGATATGCTATCCAGATCGTGTTGTACACACACCATTAACTACTGACTGCAAACTGCTTTCTATTCTGATCCAGATTGTTGATCCTTCTTATTATAGTTCCATGCGGGTTTTAATTTGATCTGTTAACGCCAATTGAGAAAAAAGCAACTGGTTTAACATGTTACCAATGCGTACAGTACATCACAACAACATACTCTCACCTATCGGTCCAGGGCTTCCTTGCAAAATCACAGATGACCAGAACTTCCGGCACAATTTGATTACGTCACAAGCGTGCAAGAGAAGGGAGCAATGGTGAGCCGGTGAAGGCTAGTTCCCAGCAGGTGAAAGGAGGGGAGGAGCATTCCAGACATGTGATCGGTCACATGAAGGGGCGGAGGAGAGCCACTGTGATATATCCGGTTGTTTCCATGGGTAGAAAGCAGATATGTCTGTATTGATTGACTGCAGGAGTGTGTGTAGTACACGGGGAAGCTTGTCACATTTTTTTTTTTTTACAAATGTTTGTCTGAGGCTGATAGAAGAACGTGGTGTTAACTGTAATTGTTTCCGAGTGTAAATGAGACAAAGGGAAAGCTTGTTTTTTTTTGCTGTGTGGCTTCAGAAATGTATGTAAACTTTGTCAGTAGGCACATGGATGGTGCTGCCTGGTTTAGGACTGGGAAACAGGGAAGTATTAGAGTTGGCTATGGGGGATAAGGAGTGTGGCAATAAAAGCACATGGTCTATCCCACTGGGATCTAGGTACAACCATGGTGAGTCTCTAGCTGTGCAATTCCCGTGTGGTAAATTCTCAGTGTGGATTTTGAATAGAGACAGCTCTATTAACCGAGACCCATTATAATAAGTACTAAACTCTGTTCTCTACTGAACTATTAATGTCCATTACAAATGTGCATAAGAATCAACTATTTTGTGAATACATACCAATTTTATAATGTTAGCACGTGTTGTATAGTACACATGTGATGGCTGCAACAGTAACCTCTCCTTAACACGCACAAAATGTGCGATCATAACGCAGCGTGCTTCACGCCTGATATTCTGTTAATAGAGTGCATTCATGCGATCTGCACAAAAGCGCTCCAAAAATGGATTACAGTACATACTGTGTGACCACCCACATAATGCACTGGCATGCGATTCTTATCTGTAACAGATTGCAAAGCATAATGAAAAGAGCGTAAAACACGTCAGTGTGGCCTAGCCCTTTTAGTCAGCCTATTTTGGCATACATTTTTGCCTTCATTTAATAACATAAAGCTGGCATTCTTTTTGGGTGTCCAGACTTTTTTGCCCTCTTGTATAATGTAGATTTTGTCAACCTTGTATCAAAGGACATGTTCTTAAACCCAAGCATAGATATGGTCGCCTGGCTTTTGTTTTCTCAAACTACTATTAATATCCTCCCTTTTTTAATTTTCTTGTGCATGTTGCAGAAGAGAGTATATCCATCTCAAAGGTTATTCCCATTCTAAAAGTGTAACTCCAGCCTCAGAATATTCCAAAAGATTCTCACAAAACCCCAGATGCATTTTACATATACCTGCATACAACTCTCCCATGTTGAGTTACCATATTAGTGCTTGCAGAACAAGGATCCCTCTCCGGAAGTCCCTTCTCCTCCTCTGTTGGTTATGAGTGTGCTCAGAAGCAGAGCACGCTTGCAACCACATAATCAGTAATGGCTATCCGCTATTGGCTGTGACGTCACCATTGTGGCCATGACTCATCGTGGGACTGTCATATGCAGGTAAGAGTAAAATGCATCTGGGTTTTGGGGGGGGATAATCTTTTGGAGTTACCCTTTAAACAAAAAAACTGGTGATTTGTCAGTTATCTTCCCGCAATTCCAACTGATATTTTTACCAGTTTATTACATCCATTAGTAACCAGATATTCTTTTCCTGTTCTGGCAAAGGTCTCTTTCTCATACCTCTTCTCAATGAGTTTTTTATAAGCTTGAGCATGTGTAGAGCAGGCACCAGTTAATCATTGGTTGTGATGTCAGCTGTCACACCCATGATTGACTTCATGAAGGGAGAGGCCTTCTTACTCAGAATGGGGACAATATATAAGTGCAACATTATCAGTTGGGGGCAGGTAACTGAAAATGTACTATTTATTGTTTTAAGTAAGTACATGCCCTTTGATGTAAAAAAAAAAACAACATAAAACCAAGGAACATTTGAAAACATTTTGTACCTGATTATGGTGGAAGCCAGGTACTTTAGTGCCCCGCCAGATCCTAAATGCACATAAATGTATGAAATAGTTAGAACTTTTTGCCTTAAACTGGAAGCAAGTAGCTTACATTTCAAGTTATAATTCCAAAAGGGAATTTCCTCTGGCATTTATTTTGCACAGTATGTTTTTTGACCAACTGACTTAACCAAGTTTGTTTTAAACCAAGCTTTTTCCATAAACGGTGCTGAATTTAAAGTCTTTGCTGGTTTACAAGTTTGATTGAACTGAAATAAGGGGGTGCTTGCATACATATGCTTGTAGAGCGAGACACTGTAGACAGGGTTACATGACTACTGTTTTCTATGCTATCTGCAAATTTGGAGGAATAGATCTTTTTAAAAATATATTCCCCCCCCCCCCCTTTTTAGCTGGGTTTTTTTGCCTTCCTCTGGATCCACTGTTAGGTAGGGTAAAAAAAAAAAAAAAAAAGGGTGAATAGATTGGACTTGATGGACGTATGTCTTTATTCAACCTTAATTACTGTTACTTTTTGCATTTCATTCTCTTTAAAGGCCATGTCCACTCCAAAAACTAAAATTTAACCCACTACTGGGCCCCACTGCTGCTTATAGTTCTCCTGCAGTGCCTGTTCAAGTTGAAAAAACTGAAGAGTAGGAGCTGTGTGAGTCATTCAGTCCCTGCTCCTTTGCTTAAAGCCTAAGGAAGATGATTAGCTTATAAACCCTATAAACTGATCACAAAATATGTGTAGTTGCTGTGGGTCTAACAATTGCTATATCAAAAAGAGAATTAGTACTCGAAAATAACTCGAGGATCGCAGAAATCCAATTTAATCTCAGCATACATGGGAGGCACTCAACCGGTATAGGTAAAGGGAAATAAGACTCCCCAAACTGCACGAGGGAAAAAGATTTACAATAGTGTGCATAATAAACCCACCAACCATACTAAGTAAGCATAAAATACATATTTATTAATAATTCATACTAAAATCATCTAATACGGACACCTAATAAAAAGCCAAACACTCTGGGCCTCCCCAGACATAAATTTAAATACGAAAATGGTCCCAGAGTCTGTAGCACCAAAAGCAGTTAGTAATGCCTATATGGCATGGATAATATATGCAATAATAATAGCGATAAGGGCCTTCCACGCAACCCCACTACGTCCTAGGGGTGCCCAAACCAGGGTTACCCTGACCCCCAGGACGTAAGGGGGTTGCGCGGAAGGCCATTATCGCTGGACTAAATGTATTAATGGGCATGTCCAGCCTTACATTTTTCTTTTAATATTGTCCTGCTATCCCCCAAACCCCAGCTCTGCTGCACTTCTTCCTGGTTGCAGCTGTCAGTTAAGGTGCAACGTGACGTCAAGCCCACTTACCTGACAACCACGACCAGGAAGCACCTCACTGCTGTTGTTCTTGCTTGTAACAACAACAGGGGTAGTACACAAGTGGTTAGGGACTGTGTCAGGTAAGTCCCTACAGGGGCATCTTTGGACATTTTTAATAAGGCAAAACTGGGGTTTGGGGGGAAGCTGGACATAAATATAAAGTTTTTTAAGGCTAGACATGCCTGTTAATTCTAATAATTTTTTTTTAAAAATTAGAATTTTAGAAACTTATCTAGCCAACTCTTAAAGCTTTAATAAACTTGTCATTACCACATCTGCTGGAAGACATTTCCACAGTTTCTCCATTCTCACTGTAAAGAAACCTTTCCTAACCTGAATATGAAACTTTTTCTTCTAATCTTAAAGGATGTCCATGAGTCCTCTGAAACGACCAATCAAGTAATATGTTAAAGGCAGTTCCAGGTAAAGGATACTCCTGGGATATCTCAAAAAATCTTTATTCACACATATCCCAGGAGTCTCCTTTTCCTGGAACTTCCTTTAACATATTACCTGATTGATTGTTGTGTCCTGGACAGATCACAAGCAGAAACCAGAAGGATCATATTGTTGAATGAGTTGCTTTCTATTTAATTCTCTGAAAAGAACTATTGGTAAACAATGCACCAGACAATTTATTGTATGGCACATTAACATTGTATAAAGTGATCATATCCCTGTGGAATTGCTGCTTCTCAAATGTAAACAGCCATAATTTGTCTAATCTGTCTACATAGTCCTCTTATTTAGTTGCCCTTCTGTCAACTGCTTCCATTTCCAAGATGTCCTTTTTGTAAATGGGATTCCAAAACTGCACTACATATTCCAAATGAAGCCTTGTAAAGAGGGAAAATATTTTTTTTCTCTTGAATCTATTCCCCTCTTTTTACAAGACTATCTTGCTAGCTTTAGCCATTGCTGCCTTGCACTGTTTGCTGCAGCTAAGTCTGATATCTGATAGAACTCCCCCAAATCTTTTTTTTCAACAGAGATTCACTTAACACAGATCAAGCCCCAAATGCATCACTGTTTATGAACATTAAATCTCATCTGCCACTCTGCGGCCCATTTTGACAATCTGTCCAGACCTGTCTGTAGCAATGGCAAATCATTTGAAGTTTCCAATGCTCTCTATAGTTGAGTGTCATCAGCAAACACAGAGACCTTGCTCTCAAAACCAACTTCTAAGTAATTTATTATTTATTTTACAGATTAAATAGAAGTGGCCACAAAACAGAACCCTGAGGGACCCCATTTAGAACTAAAGCCCACATTAAATGAAGCTCTGTTGACAAGGCTTGAAAATAAGAAGTGGGAAAGAGAAAATAGCATGAAACAAGGGAAGGGGATAAGGGCTCATTCACCCTGGAAACTGACAGAAACAAAAACGCACAGCATGTGTTTTTGTCAGTTTGTATTCATTTTTTGCATACATTTGTATCCATTTTTTAACAATGTGTATTCCATAGATTTCTATAGAAAATGCATGAAAAAACATGCAGTGCAGTTCGTTTTTTAATAAATGGACTGGAACAGACCAGATTATAACGCAGCAGGTGTGAACAGTATTATGAAATCCTATGGCGTTTTACGGTCTGTCCATTTTTTTAGACGCACCTGCGTTTGAAAAACGGGTACAAACTGATGTAGTGTGAACGAGCCCTAAGATGACAATTTGGCTTACTTTCTTGGATAAGTAGACAAACATTTTCAAAAGAACAGTGGCTCAGTGGTTAGCACTAATGCCTTGCAGCACTAAAGTACTGGGTTAAAATCCTCTACTACATCTACAAGTATTTAGTACCGTATATACAGTATAAGCCAAGGTACCTATTTTTGCTTCAAAAAACAGGAAAACCCGATTGACTTGAGTATAAGCCGAGGGTTGAAATTATGACCACTTCTGCCTTCTGATTCTGTATTGTTCCGAGTCTTCAGTTGCCCTTTAAATGGACAGCAGAATTCCCATACAGTAGTCCCATAAAGTAATAGCCATACTGGCTTTGGCTATTACTGTATGGGACAACTGTATGGGAATTCTGCTGTCCCTTCAAAGGGCAACTAATGCCTCAAAACAGAATCAGAATGCAATATCTTTAACAATACCTCCTGATTGTTTTGAGGAATTAGTTGCCCTTTAATTGGACAGCAGAATTCCCATACAGTGGTCCCATACAGTAATAGCCAGTATGGCTATTTTCGATCCGACAACAGATTCTACCAACAGGTCTCAGGCAACGCAATGGGGTCCCATGTGGCCCTTCGGTCACTAACCTTTACATGGAACAATTTGAGAACACCTACATAGTGGAACAATATGTATCAAACATAGTACTATAAAAGAGTTACATAGACAACTTAATATTCATTTGGCAAGGAACAGAAGATTCAGTTCTCAACTTTGTTAACAACATAAATGCTTTGGATACACCAATTAAAATCACAGCCAATATCAGTTATACACAAGTTAATTTCTTGGACTTGAGAATATATAGGGAGGACAATGCCATACATACTACAAAAACCTACAGACAAGAACACAATTCTGCATCCAGAACCTTTGAAAAAATCCATTCCATATAGTCAGTTTCTCAGGGTCATCCGCAACAGCAGCAACCAAATCAACGCACAAGAACAACTGGAGGCATTGAAACAACGACTACTGCAACGAGGATATTCACCACAAGAATTAACACAGGTATTGGTACGAGCTGGCTCAACTGAGATAGAAAAACAAACAGCCATCAAAGATAAAAAAAAATCATCAATTTCTATACTGAATATAATCCCAAAAGCCAACAACTAAAAAATATTATGAACACTAATTGGCACATAGTGCAATCTGAAAAAACCCTACCATTTAAGGACAACATTATCAGACATGTATATAGAAGGGGCAAAACATTGAGATCATTATTAGTACAAACCGATGTACATGCTCTGCTGGCACTTCCCTGGTTGAAGCTCTTATTCAAGGCGCGATGTGATGTCATGCCCAATCACCTGACAGCCGAGACCAGAAAGTAGAGTGACTGTCAACGCAGAGCCTTACTGCTCCTGTTTTGGCTTGAAACGGGCAGTACTCAGGCGGCGAGGGACTGGGTTAAATAAGGCTTCTTTGGCATTTATGTATAATGCAAAACTGGGGTTTCGGGGTGGTGTGCATTTGTATGAAATGTTTTTTTAAGCTGGACATGGCCTTTCAAAATGGGAGAGAAAATGTAGAATGACTAAGAAGGTGTTACACAATTTAACAAATATTGGTAATTTCCACTGAACTGTCCCTTTCAGGAAAAGTCCATCTTTTTTACCACCAATAAAATCAACCAATTTTTTTTCTATTATCTGGTAATAAAGAAACCTTCCTATACTATATGCTGATTAAGATCTTTTTCAGGTTTTACATAATGGATATAAAGGGTTTGCTAAAAAAGCACCTACTTTGTCCAACAGTCTTTCACCTAGTCTTTTATTCTAGCCAACAACCTATATGGCTTACACATGAGAGAACTATGAATGTGGAACCAATTAATGCATAACTTGTACATATATGGAGGTAAGTAAGTTTAGTTAGTGGTAAAAATAATAAAATAACTGAATATATTACATGTAATGCGAAAATGGTTGTGTACCTCCTTACACGTAGAAGCTGCCGTTTACAGAATATTGGGTGTATCACTCGCCATTTACAATGTTAAATAAGAGAACATGTACTAGACATCACTAATAGTAATCAGGAAAGTCCAGTGGCTAGACATTTCCATTCATGTAAAAATAACAAACATTTCTGAAAGTCAAGGGCATTAAAAGATTCATTAGACATCCTAGAGGAGATCATTTTATTAAGATAAGCATTTTGGGCGATATTTATAAAACCTCGCTATCGTTATCGCAAAAATAACGATCGGCATTTTTCAATAACGCTCGTTATTTTTGCGATAACGATAGCGAGGTTTTATAAATATCGCCCTTTGAATCTTAAAACGTGCAGACATCTTCCATGCTAATGAATAAAGTGCTTTGATTTTATCCATTTTTAACCTCTCACGGTTGTTTCTCATGTTACAGCCAGTTTTGTTTTCTGTGTCTGTAAATAAACTATTGTCTATACACAATTTGTGCAGTTGGTATTTTTATGTATATATCTTGCAGAACACATTTAGATCAATTAGATCATAATTAAACAGTCGTCAGAGGAATAAGGTGTAAAGTCAGGGAAAAATAAAATTTTAAAATACATTAAGAGGCAAGTAATGAAGAATTAAAAACTCTTCAGAGTATGTTCTCTGTAAAAATATTTAAACTATTTAGGATTCCATTTGCAGTACTTTAACATCAATGACTTGTCAGTGTTCATTGGTGCAAATAATCTAAGATGTGCTGAGGAACTTGAAGAGAGCGATGAAATAAAGTTTTGCGATCCTATGGTCCATATTTATAAACGCACGGTATCTTGGGTTTTCATTACTGTTCGACCGTGATCGTACATTTATGATGAACGTTCGTTCGTAGACTACCATGCGGTAGTAAACTACCACAATGGTATTCTATGGATGATCATAAATCAATGTTTGCGGTCGTAAGTTAAACGGTTGTTAAAGGCACGGTATCGCTAAACGATACCGCGCCTTTATAAATATGGCCCAATGTAGCTTGAAACTTACCACCTTTTTGATGGAGGTGTAAGCCTGTGCTTCTTACCTGTCTGTGTTATTGAGATGCAGTATATCACGCAAAGAGAGGTAAGTATTGCATCGCCCTGTACACCTTGTGTAAACCTTGGCTGCACCTTACATAATGTGGCATGGCAAAGTTTTATTCAAGGGAACAGATTGGCCTGCCAGGGAACCTCAAGTTTGGCCCAGAAGCAGTAAGCTACGGTATCTATAAAATTAGAGAAGTGTGAAAACATTAAAACTCAAGGACAACTATATAGTTTTCTGTTTTTATTTTTAGTAGCTAGCAGTGGAACAAAAATAGGGTGAATTTGCTCTTGAGAACCAGTCAAATCTTTTTCATTCTGGCAGTTACTGAAGAAATATATATATATTTAGAAGATTTACTTACAGCCCACAGAGATTTAACCTGAAGTGCATAACAGAACTTTAGAGATAGATAATTTTTTCCCTTAGGCAAAATGTACTTATTTTCGTAAAATGGTGTTTCCTAGTTTTAAAATTACAGTCATTCCTGAAATGAAACTAAAAGACCCACAAATGTTTGGACTAGATGGAGGTATGTCTTTAATCAAACTCAAATACTATGTTATTATGTTCCTTTTGAAGAACCCAGGAAAAAAGTGTGTGTTTTATTATCTCTTTATGTTGGACCCATATTTTTAAATGCATTTTTTTATTTCATTTAATGCATTGTTTTTATCAGGGGGTTACTCTATTGCTTTCGGGATTATGAGTTGTAATATAGACACCATTTTCCGTCTGTATATTGTTACTACCCTAGGATTTAGTAATTTCATTAAACAATGAAAAAGGTTTTAGCATGCTCTCATAATTTGATTTTCAGAGTATCGGACTTTAAATTTTCAGTAATAACCAAAAGTCAATGAGATTTTATTCTTTATCAGGCAGACAGTAAGATCAATACTCTAGAAATTAGACAATATAGATGGAGCCACACAATTAAATTAAATTATAATAAAGAACATGTTCTAAAATCTCTTTGCTTTTGTGTTCTATTTTGTATTGGTAAAAAACATTCAGTTTACTTGTGAAAATCACATTGTTATTTTTGTTTGTATTTCAAGTTCAGCATTTTAAATATGACTAGATATACAGAGTTTTTAAAGACTTAAAGGGACAGTTCAGTGAAAATGATCAATATTTGTTAAATTTTTAGTTTGTGTAATGCCTTCTTAGTTATTCTACATATTATCTCCCATTTTGAAAAATCAGTTGATTTCATACCTGTTGCTGATCCCTGCTGTTGACATTAGTGAGCTGACATTTCAGGCTCTAACGGTCCTTCTTCTTCCCAGGATGCACCACATCCCTGGAATGTTCCTAATAGTAATTTCTACTGATTGGCTGTTGGATGGGTCAAACATACTCAGATCTCTACTGAGCAACTGAATCAACCTAGGCGCTGGGTTAAGGGCAAGACCATAACTAGGGGTCCTGCAAACAGGAAGTCAGTATTTCGGTTGCAGTTATTTATACACAGACAAAATGCTGAATGGGCAGATTAAGGTCATTGGGATGAAAAAATACTGCTCTTTTTTCTGAAAAGCATATGTAATTGCACTGAACTTCCCATTTAAAGGGTAACTGTGGTCTCCATATTAGTGTCCTCCTTTTAAACCTCTTATACCTTTAAAACAAACAAAAAATGATGTCTCTAGCTTGTCTGGTTCTTAAGGTGGGTACACACATCACAGATGTTTGAAAGACGACAGAGAGGATCTGCAACATCCTGAGCAATGGTGCTGCTGGAAACACCACCCTTTATACTGATACAGGTCTGCAAAGATTGCAGCTAGGGCACGTGTATAGAGACCACAGTTGCCCTTTAAATATAGATTATTATACACAGTATTGGGAACACTTTTTTAAATGCAGAAATGTCTAAAACTCTTCAAAAGATCATTACCAGAAATTAATAGGTTAATGCAGACTGCTAAGCTAACCCCCACAAGTCACAATGAGGAATACAGCATTGCACATGGATGAAAGGTGCTGTTGATCCCCCATCCTATTTTGAGTATCCCCCCAAACCCAGAGACTGTGAACCTGCCATCCCTGAAACAAATTTGAACAATTTGTAGAACATATTTTGTTTTTCTTGTCAGGTGTTTATCATATTATTTGGTTTATGTGCTAAAGGTTCACATGGTTTAAAAAACGGTTTTACATGTTAAACATATCCAGGGGCACTTCTAGGGTTTTTGCTGCCTGAGCCACACTTTTGAATTCCGCCCTTCACGGGTTGCTGTGTTAAAGTGGGTGTGGCTTTGTCCATGGTCGTGGTTTTGCCAATGGCCGTGGCTTCGCTGGTGGGCATGGGTAAAATTTTACGGTTTTGAACTTCCTATCACACAGGTATTTAAACAGTTCCTCAGTCAATTACCAATAATGTAAATTACTAGAAACAGGTATGACATCCCTTTCTCAAACAGTTTGTGTTCCCACTACCATATTGCTCCTTTCAGGTTTTAGTTGATCAAAATAACTTTTTATAGTCTCTGCTATATATGTTGGTTCAACTTTAACAATTAATTAGAAATGCCATACTTTCTGTAGTATAAAATATTTTATAAAAAAGATTTGTAAGCCTGCCATCATGTTAAGCCCTAACTAGCTAACTACATAGTAACATAGTAATTAAGGTTGAATAAAGACATTCGTCCATCAAGTCCAACCTATTCCCTTTTTTTTTTTTTTTGAACCCTACCTAACAGTTGATCCAGAGGAAGGCAAAAAACCCCAGCTAAAAAAAAGGGGGGGAAAAATTCCTTCCTGACTCCAAACGGCAATCGGAAAGTATCCCTGGATCAACCAGATCTATATGCATTAATACCAGTAATTCTCAATATTTTTTAGTTTTAGAAACTTATCCAGGCCTTTTTTAAAGTTATTCAATGAACTTGCCATTACCACCTCTGCTGGAAGACAGTTCCACAGTTTCTCCGTTCTCACTGTAAAGAAACCTCTCCTAACCTGAAGATGAAACTTCTTTTCTTCCAACCTTAAAGGATGTCCACGAGTCCTCTGATATGACCTATTAGTGAACAATGCACCAGAGAGTTCACTGTATGGGCCATTAATATATTTGTATAAGGTTATCATGTCCCCACGCAACCGCCGCTTCTCCAATGTAAACAGCCCTAACTTGTCTAATCTGCCTGCATATTCAAGCCCCTCCATTCCCCTTATTAATTTAGTTGCCCTTCTCTGAACTGCCTCAATTTACAAGATGTCCCTTTTGTATATGGGATTCCAAAACTGCACCGCATATTCCAAATGTGGCCTTACCAGTGCCTTGTAAAGAGGGAGAATAATATTTTTCTCTCTTGATTCCATTCCCCTCTTTATACAAGACAACTAGACTTAACTAGACCTAGTCTAACAAACTAAAGTTAACCGAACCATAAAAAATGTTGAAGTGGAGTTGAAGCAACTTCAAAGTACTGTGTATTAGAGTCATGCGGGCATCGCTCACACTTCTTGTGTGCACATTTGATGGTTGGGGGGGATGTCCCCACTGCATGTCTGTTGCATTTTTTCTTGAGTGCAGAGGTTCCACCTGAGACAAATGACATCTCACTCTGCCTAATGGTAGATGTGGCCCTGAACATATCTCCTAATCCTGGCCCCTGTAATATCTCAGTTTACTATTGTCCTCACCCTACTCTCCCCCCTTTTCATGGATCTACGCCCTCTAACCTTTTATCCGTTCCTCTAATACCCTCTTCATATAAGAATTTTCACCTACTTGCCCTTACTGAAACCTGGCTCTCCCAACACGACTACTATTGAGGCCTCGTCACTACAGGAGGTCTTCTCCCATACACCTCACTCATTGTGTCCTATGGGAGAGGCGGAGACCCCCTGTAGTGACAGAGGCCTCAATAGCAGAATTGTGTTGGGAGAGCCAGGTTTCTGTAAGGGCAAGTAGGTGAAAATTCTTAGAACAGAAAAGGTTGTGAATAACAGTGGATTTGTTAGAAAGGTACCGAACATTAAGCAAAGCTTAATTTCCTTTCCCCCGCCTGTCGTTTTAATGTCATCCCCACCAGCCTTCTCGTTCACATCCTTTGAGGTTCACACTGTTCAAATTTCCTACCCTCTTTCGCTACGTGTAGCTGTGGTATACAGACCCCCATCCATGACTCCCCTGGCTACATTCCTCTCAGACTTTGAAACATGGCTTGCTTTCTTCCTCTCTACTGATGGTCCTGTTCTGATCCTGGATGACTTCAACTGTCACATTGACAACTGCTCTATCCTGGCCCTCTCATTTCCTTCACTTAACATCCTCATTTGATCTTCATCAGTGGACGACTACCGATACGCATAAGGATGGCCACTACTTGGATCTTGTCTTCACCAGAAACCTCATCTTTTGAAAGTAACCCCTACCCGCTTTCTGATCACTATCTTATTACTTTTCTTGCTCAACACTCTCCTGTTTCTCTTGACCCTCCATCGTTTGAGTATGTCCGTAATACCCGAGCCATAAATCTGTCGGTGCTGGCTTCTCTCCTCTATTCTCTCTACCCTTATGTCTGACTCTGACTTGCTTCTTAACTCCTATAACTCTTTTCTGATAGATGCTATTGATTCCCTTGCAACCCCGCAATCGCCGTCTCTCTAATCCTCGCCCCTGGCCCAGTCCCACAACCTGTTTTATGCGTAGGTGCACACGTGCTGCTAAGCGGATGTGGAGAAAGTCTCGTACCCAGGATTACTTTCTCTATTACAAGTTTATGCTACAATGCCTCAACAACGCACTGTCCGGAGCAAAGCAAAAATACTATAAGACACTTATAGATAATAACAAATCAAACCCACGCCGCCTTTCTCCATTTTTAACTCCCTTCTCCGTCCCTCGCCCTCTCGTCCATCCGTACGCAGATTCCTAACCCTCAGCATAGCTCTCAGATTCTTTTACCCACACCCCTTTCTACTGCTCTTGAATCTTTTAGTCCCGTGACCCAGTCAGAGGTCTCATATCTGCTTCAGTCTTGCCACTCACTACATGTCCCCTCGATCCCATGCCCTCTTTCCTACTGAAGCATTGTAATCAGGCAGTCAATTCCTATACTTACCCAAATATTCAACGCCTCCCTGTCATCTGGCATTTTCCCTTCCTCTTTTAAACACGCCCATGTGAAACCCATAATCAAAAAAGCCTCCCTTGACGCCTATTGTCTTGCTAACTACCGCCAAGTCTCTCTCCTACCGATAGCCTCTAAGCTACTGGAATGTCTCGTCTTCTCCCGTATCGCTAATTATTTTAATTGTAATAACTTACTGGATCCCTTGCAATCAGGGTTTTGTCCTGCGCACTGCACGGAGACAGCCCTGTGCAAAGTTGTGATTGACATTCAGGCTGTCATAGCCAAAGGTCACTTTTCTCATCCTTCTCGACCCCTCCTCTTCTTTCGACACAGTTGATCATTCCCTCTTAATGCAAATTATTAACTCCTTAGGCATCAGGTCTACCTCTCAAACAGAACCTACTCATGATAAAAAAACATCTGTCATATGATAATAAAACATCCTCTCAGGTTCCTCTTAATTTTGGGGTTCTACAGGGCTCTACCTGTACCCTCTGCTCATCACAGAACCATCTCTTATACAGACCCCCCACTCACACTGCATCCTCTCGCCTTAAACCTTTTTCTCTTCTGGCCCGTCTTTTGGAATTCTATTCACCTCTCTCTATGTCAAGAAACCTTAATAAACAAGTTTAAATCTAACCTCTCATCCTATCTTTCCAAGCACAACACAACATAGGGCTGTTGACACTGCACCAGATATTACTTTAGCACTTCCACCCTTTCCTATGTATCTGTATGTTACCCACCTAGTTAGGTTGTAAGCTCTATGGGGCAGGGACATCTTAACTCATGTTACATGTTTCAAGCACTTGTATATTTCATGATGCTCATACTTATTTATATATTTATGTATTTATTTACTGTCCCCCTTGTACGACTTTTTGTATTTTATATTGTACAGCGCTGCGTCCCCTAGTGGTGCTATATAAATAAACATATATATATATATATATACATACATACATGTTAAGCAATTTCTCAGTAAAATGACTGAAAATGAGAGAGGAACTGACTGGGAGCTGATATATTACATAGCTTTCATGACGTATGCATATTCTTGAGACATACCAAAGGTTAAACTTGCACATAAACTGCAACAATGGAATTATTTAAATCTTGTCAAATGTTTCTGCAAATGGAATTGTTTTCATTAACTTATCAGCTGGTGTTGTGGTTCAAAATCTAACAGAAGTTAGGTTTGCTTAAACCAGTTTATACTTTTCAATATGTCATAATAAGAGACCAAAGTTCCTGTCCCAATGCAATTGACAGACACTAAAGATTTTTAGAACGATTGTCATTAGGTCAAGGTACACACGGTGAGTCGTATCTGATGGTGTGGGGTCGCACAATTGGTCATTCGCTAGTAGTGAACGCTTGGTTGGGACAAAAACTCGGCTGGTGTGTACCCAGCCTAAAGGTGTTGAGGGGAGCCTTCACAAACTGATTCTTGCCCAAAGCAATCCTACATTGGGTAATTTGTTCAATAATGTCTGCTTCTAGATCAGGCTAGTATAGATTAGAAACAAGTCAAAATGCTTGTATTTAGCAGAAAACTACTGTAGTTCTTGTAAATGATTGTATGTCTTTATTACTCCAACTGTCTCCAACTGTCTCTTTTACCATTAAAATGACCCCAGGATCATTTTTCTAGCTGCAGTCTATCCAAAGTTACAGCAGTATAAATGGTGGTGTTTGATGTTAGTACTGTGATCTGTGACACCAATGCTCTGCCCCCAAGTCTTGCATCTTAAACATCATCAGCTACATGATAATCCCTACCATTTTAAAAGCTTGCTAGAAGCCTGAAAAAAAATCTCTCCCATAGGGAAAGAACAGGGAATGGTCTGCAACTAGCCTCAGAGAAGATCAATGTTTGGGGGTGCTTATTACGTAGCACATAATGTGACTGTCAAAGACTCCGGACAGATAAAGATGTGTAGTTTTAAAAGGGACAGTTCAGTGGAAATTATCAATATTTGTTAAATTGTTAGTTTGTCTAATGCCTTCTTAGTTATTCTACATATTATCTCCCATTTTGAAAAATCAGTTGATTTCATACCCTTTGCTGTTCCCTGCTGTTGACATTAGTGAGCTGACATTTCAGGTTCTAACGGTCCTTCTTCTTCCCAGGATGCACCACATCCTTGGAATGTTCCTAACAGTAATTTCTACTGATTGGCTGTTGGATGGGTCAAACATGCTCAGATCTCTACTAATCAACTGAATCAAGCCAGGTGCTGGGTCCAGGCCAAAACCATAACGGTCTCAACTAGGGGTCCTGCAAACAGGATGTCGGTATTTCGGTTGCATTTATTTATACACAGACAACATGCTGAATTGGCAGATTAAGGTCATTGGGATGAAAAAATACTGCTCTTTTTTCTGAAATGCATATGTATTTGCACTGAACTTCCCCTTTAAGATCCAAGAGAAGAGGACACTTGTATGTCGACCACAGCTACCCTTTAAGTATGTAATAAATATATGGCTATATATAAAACTAATTTGTCCACCCCTGGCTAGCTGGTTCACAGGGACTCAGAAGTTTGACTCGGTACATTCGCCATTAAATCGGATTTGCCCAACATCTAGAGAAGCAATGGCTGATTCCAATATATCACCAGCATCTAGAGAAACAGTGCATGATTCTAATAATCATTCAGAGAAAAATGTAAAATGTTAAACATTTATACAAATATTGTATGTTTTGTTTTCATATTAAATAAACAACAACAATATATATAAACTTATAGGCCAGTATTTATATTCATCTGTAATTTAGGCGATGTTTTATGATCATGTTGTAAATTACCAACCGTGATTTAAAATACCAGAAAGTGCACTAAATTTATCACCATAAATGGTAAATAAGCTTTAAAGGAATAGTTCACTGCAAAAGTGCACTATTCCTTTACTGCATTGATTGAAGACCAGGAGGTTAAGGAGCTACGCCTTACCTTCCATTCTTCAATCAATGCCTGTGGAGCTAAGAACGAAGATAGAAAAAAACCTTACCTTTCACGCAATCCACAGCTGTCACACTGACAGGTCCCGATCGTTTCCTGGTTCGGATACTATACTATAGCGCACATGCTCGATACCACTAACAACCTACTATGTGGTTTACCATCCAACTAACTGGCACCACTTAAATCAATACAATGCTGGGTACACACCATACTATATGTGTATTGCATGGTGTTTGGCAATATGGCATGGTGTGGGCAGCTGCGACCAAGCTTGGTAACCTTTTTCAGACAAATGGGCGATCGGACCTGCTGGTAAATCACAGCCAATCATGCGTCTCCCTATGGGACCGTACAAATGATCGCTCGAACAGTCGGTTACTGTTGCCACAGCCAACAGTCGTTTGTCCCAGCCAATCGCTCGCTAGTAGCTAATGCTCTTGTTTACCCACCTTAACTTTGCTGTCAGGCTCATTCACCTCTTCCTGCTTCTTCACATGCTGCCCCTTTCAATCTCTCCATTGGCTTCCCACTACACAAAGGATCACATTTCAGGCAAGGTTACAATCTGGTACCGGACACTCCTACCCCTCTTACTGACCCATTGCAGACCCACTAGTCATACTCCACTGACAACCTATTATTTGCACTTTGTATTACTTGCACTACCCTTGTATGTAACATGTATGTTTTCCTCATGTATATTAATGCAACTGTAAAGCACCACGGAAGATGTTGGGGCTATATAAATCCACAATAATAATATGAAAAGTGTATTTCACCCAGAAGAAGAAAGAGGAACTTATTTGAAGCATTAACACCTTTCACCCCACTTTGTATTTCACTTCGCCCTACTGAAATGACACCCGTTGAAAGACAAAAAATAAACTTCCAGAGCATCAAAAAAAATCAAATAAAAATTTTCTCAATACCTAATACCTCAAATTTCTAATCATAAATACTGATACTACAATATATATATTCAAATATAAACCGACCCAAATATAGACCGAGATTTTTAATGGAAAAATGTGTAAAACTGATTGACTTGAGTATAAACCGAGGGTTGACTTTCTCCCATTGACAGCCCCATAGATCCACAGACAGTCCTAAAGAAAGTCCCATACACAGCCCCATAGAAAGTCCCATACACAGCCCCAAGACTTATACACGCCCCATAAGAAAGTCCCTACACAGCCCCATAGAAAGTCCCATACACAGCCCCATAGAACCCATACACAGCCCCATACAGAGTCCCATACACAGCCCCATAGAAAGCCTTATACACAGCCCCATAGAAAGTCCCATACACAGCCCCATAGAAAGTCCTATACACAGCCCCATAGAAAGTCCCATACACAGCCCCATAGAAATTCCCATACACAGCCCCATATAAATCCTTATACACAGCCCCATAACCATTGAAGTCCTTATACACAGCCCCATAGAAAGTCCAATACACAGCCTCATAGAAAGTCCCAAACACAGCCCCTTAGAAATCCCTATGCACAGCCCCATAGAAAGTCCAATACAGAGCCCCATAGAAATTCATATACACAGCCCCATATAAAGTCCCATGCACAGCTCCATAGAAATCCTTATACACAGCCTTATAGAAAATCCCATAGGGCTGTGTATAAGGATTTCTAAGTGGTTGTGTATGGGACTTTCTATAAGGCTGTGTATAAGGATTTCTATGGTTATGGGGCTGTGTATAAGGATTTCTTATACACAGCCCTATAGAAAGTCCAATACACAGCCCCTTAGAAATCCTTATACACAGCCCCATAGAAATCCTTATACACAGCCCCATAACCATAGAAATCCTTATACACAGCCCTATAGAATGTCCAATACACAGCCCCTTAGAAAGTCCCATACGCAGCCCCATGGAAAGTCCCATACGCAGCCCCATAGAAAGTCCCATACGCAGCCCCATAGAAAGTCCCATACGCAGCCCTATAGAAAGTCCCATAGGCAGCCCCATAGGAAGTCCCATACGCAGCCCCATAGAAAGTCACATATATAATGTGCCCTGCATAACTTTTTGTGCAATCTGAATAATTAAAGATCATTTTACCCCCTTTCCCTTGCAGTCTGGGCTGATCTATGAGTGAGCAGGACAACAATTGCCTACCCACCGAAATCAAGAGGATTCTGTGTGTTATAGGGTACAGCTTTAGTTTTCCCAGGTCTATGCATTATAGTCCAGCTGCTCCTTCAAACATCTAGATCAGCGCAGGCCTGAGTATAAGCTGAGGGGAGACTTTCAGGATGATTTTAAAGGTAAAATTTCTCAGCTTATACTCAAGTTTATATGATATACAGAAAACCGGAAATTAACTGGGTTTACCCTAAAATAGGAGGGGGGAGGCGGCCTTCACAAAAAGAGGGCATAAGAGTAGTAAGATACAAAAAAAAAAAAGCCCTTTGGGCAACATTTGGCAAATAGTCTGGAACAGACAAAACTATAAAAATAATTTATTCAAATAAAACCAGAGATACATCTAAAATCAAGTATACAATAGTGTTCTGCCTATAATCATACCCTCGTCAGTTAGTTTAAAAACCCACATCACTAATAGTACAAATGATGTAAGTAAATCCATGGGCGCAATTCACAAGTACACTATATGTAAGTGTGGAGTATGACTCAGCATTGGTGGCAGTGGATGGGTAGAGCGTGTTTTACCCCACATATGCTTTAGCAGGGGCTCCCTCACCTCAGCTACCAAAGGGAGCACTTGTCAATCAAGCTTTCAAAAAGAGAGTATAAGGTTTTTAATCTGTTTATCTCACGCTATTCTTTGGTTTAAACACCACCTTGTGGTCAGTCTTCATGCATAACATTACATTTCGATCTGTCATAGAATTATGAATAGATGACACAGAAATATGTGTTGTAGACATGGTCTGTGTTCAAAAAATTATAATTAAAAAAAAATTTGTGTGTTTGCAACCTAACCTGCTAACACTCTGTTAATATATAAAAGTTACAATAGTTCAGAAGCTGAAAAGCTTGTTGATAGATAGTCACGCTCTATGCCCACAGTTTACGAAATTTGATCACACTGTGGCTATATTGAACTGATACATAAAGTTCAGGGTTTCTTAAAGGGTGTGCATGGATAGACTGTTGTGCCTTAATAGAGCTAGAGGATTGCCTCACCAATTTTCACCAGTACAACTTACATTTTTGTTATGATACTCTTAAAATATATATTTTAACAACATTTAGTGTAACTTAACAAACAAATTTGATTACAATATACACCGCAATGTGCTTAAAATATATATTATTTCAATATTAAGTCAAGCAAGACTGTCTTGGTCAGGCCCTGGACACAAGCAGAAGGCAGGGCAAATCATATCAGCAATTAGAACTTTCAAGAAAAGATTGGTAAATCTATGGGTAAGGAGCCGGCAGTTTAGGTCCTCAACCTGGGTAGTTTTAATAATTGGGTGGGTTGAAAAACCTTTGTTGTCCTTTAACTTTTAGCTCTTATGTTAAAAAATTTATAGCAGATGAGGAAGAAAAGAAGTGAAACTACCAGCTGCAGACAAGTGGCCTCTTTGAAAGCTCAACACACCTTTTCTATTGTAGTACTGGAGGTAGGAGGATTCTCTTATACCTCCCTAACAAATAAAGGTCTTAATGTAAAAAAAATCACCATAGGTCCATTTAGATAGTGACATGTAATATTTATACATTGCATGTTTAAAATTAGGATGAAACAAACAAACAAGATGCTGTAAGTTTCCTGTGGGTTCAATTCTGCAATAACATACCCATCTCTTGGAATTGTTTCAGCTTGTTCAGTACGTCTGGGTGATTCTAAGTAAAAAATGCTGATGCTTGCATATCTTTAGGGAGAATTGCGGACTTCCCAGGGGGATAGGAATTGCACCAGTTGATATTACGGGAAATTTGCAGCAAATGGGGATGGCCTCAGATTGATCTTATGGCATAAACCAAGAATGTGAAAATAAACTTATATTGCACACGTTACCCTTCTATGGAAACAATAGCGAAGGACGATCTATCTATCTATATTGTGGAATTACCATCTGGTACACATATTTCCTAAATTTCTATAATTCCCAGTGTATTTCAAAAAAATATGGGATGGTCAGATGAGGCAACATCAACTTTAATGGTAGCTAGAAAACCATCTTCTGACAAGAATTACTAAATAATATTGTCAAATTGGTGTGACACTAAGGACATTAACGCTAAAGAAAAACCTTAGCCTTTCTATGCTGAAGAATCAAATATCAGCTATAGCAGCCATGACTAACCATCCTTGGGCTTCAGCTCCACCAATTATAAGATTCCTCAGAGGAGTAAATAATTTAAAAACTAAAAAATTAAAGAATGGGACCTCTCACATTCTTCATGTGCATTCAGAGCCTCCATTTGAACCTCTAAAACCTCTCTTCCCGTGACAGATTGTGATTCAGCAACTTACAATTGCCAAATGGATCACAGAAGGCATCAGACTATGTTACAAGCTGAGTTCCAGAGAAGAGCCCAAAAATATCATGGCTTGTTCTACCAGGGCCATATCAACATCTTTGCAGCAGGTGCATCAGCTGAAGAACTCTTCTTTCAACATACTTATCAGTATAAACTGGATATTATGTCTGAGTTATTTGCAGCAAAAATGTTTACAGCTGCATCAAATAAAACATACCATGGATTCCTCCACTTCTTTATTAGCTTTTGTATATCCCTTGGCGGCCTACTGCCGTGCGTAAGCACAGGAAAATTTGCTTCAAACTTGCCGTAATCTTCTTCTACTTTGCTGGAGCACAGCAGTGGACCAGCTATGTCCCCCCCTTGTATCGCAGAAACTAGTCCTTAACCCACTGCCATGCTCCAGCACAGGAAAAGTAAATGATGGGAAGTTTGAAGCAAATTTATTTTATGCTATAAGGTGGGTCAGTATTTCCACTACAACCATCGTGCAGGCTGTGTTTTGTTCAGTTTAGCCATACAGAATGCTTTAAATCAACAGGTGTATTTCATGTGTTGTACAATCGGGATTGATCCAATACATTTTTTACCTATCTCGCAATAAGGACGAAAATCGAGCTAGTGCCCATATACAATCCGATTACGTACAATAGTGCATGACCAGAGATTGGATTATGTATGGGCCCCTTTAATTTTCATAAGAAAATTATGGAAACCCTAGATGCATACTATTAATAAATTCAATCAGAAAAAAAACTGTTTAACAGTAAAATTGTCTTCACCATCTTTCAATTCATTTTGGCATTAACCTGCAACTTCTCTTGCCTTTCCCCCTCAAAGACACATTAACCACAATGATCACATGTGCAGTGCTGCGTTTGCGACCACTGGGGGTCACATGATGTGAAAGCAACCATGACTCATCGCGCTCCTAAGCTGTGCGCAGTCTAGAGTCGGCGCATGTCCACTGCGCAGGCGCATTCTGAGGTGCGTCAGCAGATAGAAGCAGCCTGGTAAGCTAAGTCGCCGGTAGCAGGCGGGAGCGCTGGATATGGCGGACGGGGAGCGCTCCCCGCTATTGTCGGATCTCGCTGATGGAGGAGGAATTGGAACACCGATGGGTCCCGGGGTCCCCTCCCCGGGAAGTGTGCACCCCTCTGCTCCTCCGTACGGTGGCCCTGGCCCCACCTCCAACAACAAGCCTCAAGGTAAAGTGCTCCGCCCATAATCACTTATTCAATAGCCTGAGACTAAAGAACCACGTAACCCTCATTAGATATTAAGCAGGTATTTTAGCATTAAGGGGAGGGTCTCTCAGCTGATTGGTTAGTGAGGGATGCGGGGAGAAGGGCGGGGCACTGCCGTGGGGTGTGGCTTTAAGCTAAACGTTCTGTGATGTAAAAACAAGCTTCTAATGAGTAATCATTATTACAATTTATATTAAATCAGTATAGCCTTTGAGTAATTGGTGTATTGGCATATTATTAATAATAAGAAGGTGTGTGACGCAGCCTGTTGCAGCTTTATTTTGAGCCATGACTGGTAGCATTATGGGTGGACCCTGAGAATAGGCTGTATTTTTACAGTGCCAGGTCCCTGTATCTTTCATGCAAAACGTAGGATTTTTAACATGAGCTATAATTAGGTACCGTATATACTCGAGTATAAACCGTCCCGAGTATAAACCGAGGTACCTAGTTTTACCTAAAAAAGGAGAAAAAAGTGATTGACTCGAGTATAAACCGAGGGTAGAAATTATGACCACTACTGCCTTCTGATTCTGTATTGTTTTGAGGCTTTAGTTGCCCTTTAAATGGACAGCAGAATTCCCATACATTAATCCCATACTGGATTTGGTTATTATTGTATGAGAATTCTGCTGTCCATTGAAAAGGCAAATAAAGCCTAATTCCTTGGCACCCCAGATGTTTGCAAACTACAACTCCCAGCATGCTTTGGTTACTGGGAGTTGTAGTTTCTAAACACAAGGAGTGGCAAGTTCAACATGTTACTGTAATAAAATACATTTCTTTCTTACTTCTGCCATGAGTAATATTCTATAAAAAAACAGTAAACACAGAAAATACAATTCATAAACTATCCCTCACCCACCCCCTCCTCCCTCCATCCACTGTACACTGGACTTATTACGGTAGTCCACCCCTAAACCCCCCATACACAATTGGATCCTTACTGGCTGAGGACTGAGACGAGGACTGAGCAGAGGGCTGAGCGGATCTTGTTACTTGACGGCTCCTCCATGACCAGCTCCAGTGAGAAGGTGCTGACAAAAGCAGGACGTGCAGGCTCCTCCATGACCAGCTCCAGTGGGAAGGCGCTAACTAAAGCAGGACGTGCAGGTTATGCGGGACGTGCGTAACTTACGTGCCCGACGTGCCTGCGCGTACTGACAGCGTCTCTGACTGCTCCGGTCTCCCCTTCGCTCTCCTCGCTGAATGGTGCTTCCGATCTGCAAGAGGTAGGCTTGGCAAATTTTTTCTGACCCGAGTATAAACCGAGGCCAGGTTTTTAAGGTACTTTTAAAACCTTAAAACCTCGGTTTATACTCGAGTATATACGGTATTTAACAATAGCCAGTAGATATTCTATGGAGCTATATGTGAAGCTTCCTTTGCTGTTAGGCAAACTTGTTGCCCTAAGAAACAGGGAATGGTGGGAGTTGTAGTTTGACATCCCTGTCCCAGGATAGTTTATTGGTTTGATCATGAATGTAAAGGTAGTAGTTGAGATACTGATATCAATGCTAAAACCCAACTGCTCTATGGAAAGAATACAAAATAAACGACCACTGTGTTCTCCCCAGAATTTTTTTCTAGCCGGGTGGCATGAAAAAGTAGCCGGGTGGGACAGGACGGGGAAATTTGGTTGTGGGGAAAATGCGCTCTATTTTTACTAGTTCATTATTTTCCAATATTTTTAAGGTTTGACATGCCCTTTAAACTCATGCAGTATAACTACATTGAAACAATACAGGCTCTCTCATATTCTAATGGGAATACTGATCAGCCTTGCATCATGCTCATTATATAGGTTAGGGATGTCTAACTTTGTCCCACTAGATGTTTGAAAACTTGGTTGCAGAATGCAGGGAGTTGTAGTTTTAGAAACATCTGAAGGTAACCCAGATGTAACATGGCAGCACAAGCAAATGTGACCCACATACAGCGGTGCCACCTTTTTGCGGCCTTAGGGATCTTGCAAAAACTAGTAAACCTACATCAAAATTCTTTATTTAATCACAACAGTGGTCTTTCAAGAAAGTTTTTCCAGCCGGGTGGCATGAAAAAGTAGCCGGGTGGGCCACCCTGCTAAAAGACCCTAGGGAGGACACTGGACCACCCTATAAACTTGTTCACATTCTTTGATTTAATCAGCGCAACCAATCAGACTGTTAACTTGTGAGCCATCACTGCATTCATATGGGGGTCACGTTGGTTTACTCCAAGCGTAAGATGCGTGTGACAGTCAGCAGTCCACAATGCAGTCGGATTCTGTCCAGTTTACTATTGGCCCATGTCCCTTATTGTGTCCAGAAAATGGAATTTGTTGGATTGAATTTTCTCAGCTGACAACTTTCATTTTTATTTTGCTTCAGAATATAGTCAAATATAATATTGTATACACTTAATACAATTCAGGGCACAACTGGCAGGAACAGGCTGCAGCCAATGTTATAGAGTGAATGTCTGGTTTGAGATCTTGCTCAGATATCACCTGTTATAGGTTGTTATGATATGCTCCATCTTCTTGCTACCAAGAATAACCAATGGTTTGCCTTTCCATCTGGCTCCAACAAACCAGTCTGTAATGGCTTTGCTTTGGTAAATCAATCCCAGAGGTAAGGACCGAACATTTTAGGTCCTTACCTTAGGTACTAGTTAACTAGTCCTGTTCTTAGCAATTGTGCCCTTACATTTAGTTGGGTACTATTATGGGAGGGTGGTTCGGTAGGGTATATTGTTGCCCTTTAAATGTTGTGATGTTCTATCCCTTTGATTACAATACTGAAAGTATTCCTTTTTTAATAACCATTTTCTCCCAGGAGGCATCTATATTAGGGCTTGTTCACACTAGACCCATTTCTGTCTGTTTCCTGACAAAATTCTGTGTTGCAGTACTTTTTTCAATGGATCGGATTTACCTGGTCCGTTAAAAGAATGCCCAGCTGCACATATTTCTAGTTGTAGTTTGATTTGGTCCTTGTCTAGTGTGAACAAGGCCTAAAGCCAAACAGTAATAGTTAGAAATAATAGTAGATTGGTTTACGCTATGGTGTGGTAGGGAATGTCTCCTTAAGTAGGGTGGCTGCACTGCAAGTTGTCCACTGAATTGTTTATAAAATCTTTAAAAGTATCTTGCTTGCGCTTGGGGGTATGGGTAGGGAAAGGGTTAAAATAAGAAGTAAAAAATAAATAGGTCAAGATCTCTGTAAAAAAACAGTTTAAAATGACACTTCCATATATTAAAATTAAAATTCAACCACTCACTTACCGGTATGTCTATCCACCACTAAAGGCAAACAGTAATAGTTGTATTACAGCTGAGGAATGGTATGTTGGACATTGTCAGTAGAAGTAAGTGCCACAAATAAGTTGACGAACAGGTTACAGAATATTATTATTCTGTAAATGTGTATTCTTTAAGGTAATACACATTTTACTTGACTAAGGGCTTGGCCACACTGGCGCTTTTATCATGTGCCTAAGAGTGTTTTACGATCCACTGGCATGTGGGAATCACATGATAGTGCATCACAATATAGATGGTTGTATGCGGTCACTGTTCTTATGCAAACTGCTTGTGCTCTGATAATGGATTATTGGCAAAATCACAGCGCAATTGCATGGTAACAGACACAATACATTGCAACTGCATTATACATGCATCCCCGTGTGGCCACAGCTTTAAAGCCTCAGAAAAAGCTGATTTAGAATTGTGGATGACTTGTCTTTTCTTGAAAAATGCTTCACAAAAATACAGAAATATAAAGCCTTAAATCTTTCCCTTAAAGAAACAGTCCAAACAAGTTTTCACTTTCCCTTCCCTTAACACAGAGAGAAGCAGAAGTAGATGATTGGAGAGCTGCGTTTCTCTCCTTGGATGAAGCAGAATGCCTGAGCTGTACAACAGACATATTTTTCGGTTTCTCTTATTACCTAATTTAGCCTAAAGTTTCTTTAAATTAATCCAGGGCTGGACACATAACATTTGCCAAGTAGCCAATGAGTCTATAAACTTTCCTTGGTACTTCAGATTTTGTCCAAGGAACATTACATCCCCTGTCTACCCAAAATTAAGATAGCTTCAACAGTTGTTTGTATTTTCAATTAGTTGTAGTCAATCTGTCCACAGAAATTTTTTAGAAAAGCATGTTGCATAGTCTGTTATGCAAGGAGAGTGTATTTATCTATTTATGTATTTTAATGACTTTTTTTTATCATGAGAGAGTAAAAAAAAAATAGGGGATGTCCTCTCTCAAATTTTCTCTGAGACACCTTAGTGAGACTACTGCAGCAGCAGGAAAATATTTCTATTTGTGCCAAAACCTTAAGTGTGTGTGGACCATGTGCCAAACAAAGTCAACCACCATAAAAGGTCACAATAATGTTTTTTTTTTTGGAAACAAACACGTTCCTTACATTTTTTTTTTACTCTTTCACTATACATGCCCTTTAAGAAGATTAAAATATTTAGGTGCATGATATCCTTAAGATTTTTTTATTCTTTACTGCATTGAGGGAGCAAGTAAGGTAAGGTGTGCTCCATTGAAGGGTTTTTATACTGGGATTAAAATCAGCCCTGTTAAGTTTAAATAGTAGGAAAATATTTTTTAAAAATAAAAATGATTAAACAGGGCAGGCCCCACAAAACTAGTGTAAAACCCACACTAACCTGATATTACATTGGGCAGCGTAGGTTTTTTCACTTGTTTGGGCAATAGTGCCCAATATTACACCTCACCCTATATCTGGTATTTTTAAACAATAAAAAATGCCTTATATTTAATTGTACACATACAATATATTGTGTACATTATCTATAAGTATTGTATAAGTTTGTATTTTAAATTTGTGAACCCCTTGTTTTCCCCTCTGTAGGCTTCCCAGAATTTCCAACTAGCTCCGTTATAACTGGAGAAGACCCCCCTCCATACTCTCCATTAACAAGTCCGGAAAGCGGCTCTGCTCCTATGATCACCTGCAGGGTCTGTCAGTCACTTATTAATGCGGAAGGGAAAATGCATCAACATGTAGTCAAGTGTGGAGTCTGCAATGAAGCCACGGTGAGGCAGTATGACGAAAAATGTTATCCTAAAAGAAAAACAAAGGGAAGAATACAAGTCTAGATGCTTTATTAGTATTTATCTTTTGCAGCCAATAAAAAATGCTCCTCAAGGGAAGAAGTATGTTCGCTGCCCTTGCAACTGTCTGCTCATCTGCAAAGTCACCTCACAGAGGATAGCATGTCCTAGACCATACTGGTAGGTACAGAAAGAGATCTTATCGTGTGTTTTCATGTTTTTAGATCATGTTCTTAAGTCAATAGCTGTAACCTTGATGGAAAGAAACTTAAATCTTCAATTTTTTTTCCCTACCAGTAAAAGAATTATAAACCTTGGGCCGGTACATGCTGGACCCCTGAGCCCAGAGCCACAGCCTGTTGGTGTGCGTGTAATCTGTGGACATTGCAAGAACAATTTTCTGGTAATTTGCCTGGTTGCAGAATTTTATTTATATTTACTTTGAATCTGGTTGCAGCTTTGGCAAGAATGGGGGAGTGTCGCAGAATTTGGAGAAGACGTGCTGTCACTGCTGCAAATATAACTCTTAATATCACGGAAACTGCCTGCTACCCCACTGTTATACTGTTAAATGCATGAAGCATTTTTTTTTGTATAGGTTTTATAACCTATATTTACAGTTGAAGTAAAACTCTTAATATTCTTTATTTTTCTTAGTGGACAGAATTTTCAGATCGGACATTGGCCCGTTGTCCGCATTGCCGTAAGGTGTAAGTATCAGAAATAGGAGGTTAGTGTGTTTAAGTACGGTTTCATGAAAGCTCAACTTATTTGTTCCTTTTCAGTTCCTCTATTGGGCTGCGATATCCACGAAAGAGATGTGTCTGCTGCTTCTTCTTAGGATTTTTCCTGGCTTTGGCTTCAGCTGGATTAATGGTGAGTTTTCCCATCTTCATTGTATTGCAGTTTTTAAAGGGCATTTTCATGCCAAAATTTATATTTTACAGTTACAGATATGATAATCACACCCCATTTTCGTTATACTTACCTTTTCCTAGAATGCTCCTGGAATGACTTACAGACCCCGATCCCTTGCCGGCTGATTTACTGCTCCTCTTCTGCTGGAAGCAGAGGAAGCAGTTTCGGTATCGCTATCAGCAATTGGTTGTGATGTAACCGCCACAGCTTTGACTCGTAGTTGATACCTAGAAACTGCAGCATTGAAGGAAAAGTTCTGTCGAGGGGGGGGTCTGTAAATTATATATTGGAGTGGAAATTCCCTTTAAAAAATTTGGTGTTGCTTAACTACAGCTTAAAAGTGCTTAAATGAATGGTCTTTAAAATCCCGATTTTAAAGCGCAATTGTAGTAAACATTTAACTCTTCCCCTCACTATCCTAGAGTAGGATTATATATTCCTACCTCCTGTTCTGCTGTTTAAAGGTTCATACACATGTGCGACCCACGATCTGTCAAATATATGCTGTTTATTTTCACTAAAAATAGTGAATAGTAATTGGGTTAAATTATGGAATTTTGCTACCAATCTTCCCTATAGGATTTAACTGTCCAGTCATAAAATAGAGACATCTAGCTCATTCCTTTTTGTCTGCTAAGGCTGGGTACACACCATCAATATTTCGGCCCAACATTTCGGTGTATTAGTTGATTGGCTCACAATTGTATGAATATGTCTAAAGCTGGGTACACACCATACAATAATTCGGCCCAACCGACGTTTCAGTCAGTCGGGACGAATTATTGTATGGCGGCTCCAATTGATCGCCAGCCGATCTTTTGTCCGAATCGGACGAAAGCATGGACGGACGGGTCGGAAAACTGTTGGATGCGGCTGCTTTTGCCACGACAGACAGTCCTTCCTCCTGACCAACTGGTCGAAAGTTTTGAATGGTCGGTCAGGAGGAATAATTGAAACGTGTGTACCTAGCTTAACCGAATGAACAGGTGATTGGGCACGCTGTATAATAAAATGAATATGCTTTTTAAAGGGCATGTCCACCCTTAAAACAAAACTGGTGACTTTTCAGTTATCTGCTTAACACCCCAAATGCTATTTTTAACATACATCACATTTTATACATTTGTAACAAGATATTTAACGGTAAATTCTATTCCTTTCTGGCAAAGGTTTTTGCCTCTTCCCTCTGCTCAATGAGCTTTTTATATGTATGCATGTATGTATAATTTTATTTATAAAACCCCTCTTGGATACGCTGCAATGCACACTAAAAAATACAGAGCATACAAACAAGAGGATAAGTGCAAGCCATTGTACAAATAGATAAAAAATTAAATACAATTTCATACATCGTTAAGAAAGCATATATATAAATTAAGGATCAATTGATATAAGTGGGAGGGACAACCTACAGATACAAGTGGGGGGGATGGGTACAAAGTGCTTAAAAGGGCTAACAATCATTTGTTCTGGTGATGCTCAGAAAGGTAGGATAACAGTTGAGATTTGGTTTAAGGCGGGAGGCAGCAGTGTTTGTTGGAGGTTTGTGGAGAAGATTTCCTTGCGAGGAACGGAGGGCACGGCCTGGAACATAAAGGACCAAGAGAGAAGATAAGTAGGGAGGTGCAGTAGAGCGAAGGGATTTAAAGGTTAAATTTAGGAATTATATGATTCTTTGTATGATGGGAAGCCACCCTATGGACTGAAGTATCGGGGTTGCGAGATGATCCGAGCTGCCGAGTTTAAGATAGACTGGACAGGAGAGACATGAGAGGCCGGGAGTCCAAGTAGTAGAATGTTACAGGAGATTATAAGGGCATGGATGAGCATTTTAGTAGTGGAGTGAGAGAGAAAAGGGCGGATCTTGGCAATATTGTGAAGGAGAAACGACAGGTCCTAGTGACATTGTTAATGTGGTGATAGAAAGAAAGAGAGGAGGCAAAGATAACTCCAAGGCAGCGTGCAGATTCAACTGGGTTAATGACCATATTGTCAATAGAGATGGAGAAGGGTGGACTAGGTCCCAGTTTAGGGGGGAAATCATTAATTCCGTTTTGGAAAGATTGAGTTTAAGGTGGCGCCATCCAGGAAGAGATGCTTGAGCATGTCCATAGGAGGTACACTAATGGTATTTGAGGTTGAATAAAGACATACGTCCATCCAGTCCAACCCATCTAGCAATATCCTCATTTCCTGCCTAATTGTTGATCCACAGGAAGGCAAAAAAAACCCCACCAAATTTATGAAGGGGAAAAAATATCCTTCCTGACTCCAAGTGGCAATCAGAAATTTCCCTGGATCAACTCTACTTTATGTATCAATACCAGTAACTTGCAACATTCCTTGTTTTCAGAAACTCATCCAGCTTTTTTTTTTAAACTGTCCAGCTGAAACAGCGGTCAATCATTAGTTGTGATGTCTGCAATCACAGCCTTCATTGACTGCATGGAGGAAGGGGGCAACTTACTGTGCAGAATGGGGACAAAAATAATCCTTAAAGGAGAACTAAACCCAAATATTCAAAGTTTAAGTTAGAAAGAACTTGCCTCAACATCCATCTCAGCATGGAAGATTCCACTCAGGGGCCTTTTCTTTACCTCTATGAGCTCATTTTAGGTTCTGTTTTTTCCCCAAATCTGAAGCTGACATTTTCCCTTGGCTGCCAGTACTTTTACCTTGATTCCATTTTCAGCCCCTGTGTGATTTCCACTCCCACCTCTTAACCCCTATGATGTAGGAATATATTAAATCATCAATATTCAAATTGGTGGTGCAGCTGATTAACACTTTCCTAGTAGCAGTGTTGTAGTGTGATGTATCTAGTGTGTCCGGTACTGAAATAATGTATCTCTCACCTACGGCTTTCACTCCACCAAATCAGTTATATAAACAATAAATTGCAGGTGAAACATACAAAGACACAGGGCTGCAGGTGTGAATATTGCAAGTTTATTGCAAAACATGCATGCTACATGTTTCAGACCCACTCAAGCACTTGAAGGACAAGTGGGTCAGAAACATGTAGCACACATGTTTTGCAATAAACCTGCGCTATTCACAGTTACAGACCTGTGTCTTTGTATGTTTCACCTTCAATGTATTGTTTAAGTGTTGGAGGGCCATATTTAAAAACTTGTGATACCACTGTTTTTCGTTACTGTACGACCGTGGCAGTAGTACACCATAACGTGGTAATACACTACCGTAATGATATTCTACGGGCTGTCATAGATTTACGTTGACTATCGTACATTTAAAAGATTTACGATAGCAAATATAAATTGATGATCGCCATAATGATCGCTAAAGAAGGCGATACCACACCTTTATAAATATGACCCGTAGTGTGAAGGTCTCTAGCTCTCGCTGTCAGTTATAGCAATATTAGGGGGAAGTGTAGCTTCTTAAAGGGGAATGTTGGAGGGTAGGAAGAGTGTTTTTATAGGAACCACATGGTGCAGGTAGGGGGAGGATAGAGAAGTAAACCTGCCCTTTCTCATCAGTGTACCTTATTAAAGGGAATGTTGGAGGGTAGGAAGAGTGTTTTTGATTCAGCTGTCTGTATAAAAACAACAAGCTAAGAAACGCATTACACAGAGAAATGCATTGCACAGAGCTGTGCTAAGATCATGGTCATTATATTATCCTCCACCTGCAGCACTACACCATGTTCTATAAGTGTATGTATTAAAGTACATATTACATAATGTACGGAATTATTGGAGGGAATGCCAATTAAAGGGGTACTGTTAGAGGGAACGCAAACGTTCTATGCAGTAAGGCTGCCTGTGGGAAGTTTAGCATAAAGAAAACCACTCTTCCAATTAGGGTTCCCACCTTTTGCCTTTAAGACGCGAACACATACAGGCCTATATATTAAAAGTTCTTATCGTTAAAAATGGTGCAAATTTTTCCACAACCAATCAGATTTTAGCATAAGAACTTGGCCTGATAATATGTACACAACAAAAGATTGTTAGTATTTTCTTTAGAAGCATGATGCAGGCTGATACATTTTGTATTTAATGCAATGGTACTTAGCACTGCAACATGTATATTTAATACGTGTTTGGGTCTTAAAGGCAAAGGTGGCCTTTACACTACTTTCAGGCTCCAACATTCCCCTTTAAAATGCATTGCACAGAGCTGTGCTAAGACCATGTTCAGATCAATATGCTGCACCTGCAGCTCTGAGCTGCTTTGTTTTTATAAGTGTACCATGTAAAGTGGTCAGTTCAATTCTACTGGGGTTGCCACCTTTCCCTTTAAGACTGAAACACTTAGGGCTAGCTTCCACTAGCGTTTTGAATTGTGGTTTGTGATCCGATTGTGCTAGTGGGAGTGCAGGCATGTAATAGCCTATGGGACCGGCCTCACTACATGCAATTCGTTTCCATGCGCTATTGGAGTGCATGCGATTACCATTTTTTTGTCTGTATTGCATGCTCTCTGCTAGGGTCCAATTGTGGAAGCGCAAAGCCCATGCACGTAAGCGAGCACAATTGCGCATTATTGCGACCATGCGTCATCCCTTGTACTTAAGTGGGGCCACAGCCTCAGGAAATTGCTACGTTCCATTGCATTAATTACATGCTGTATGTCTAAACTGAAATCAATGCAGCTTGCATTACACTTCTAAGGGCTAGGTCACACAAGCGCATTTTTCAGGCAATTGCAATTTACCAATTGTATTGAAATCCCAGCAACGCACCAAAATCTTGTGCTTTCGGGTGTGTTGCGATTCACGCACGTGTCAGCAATTTGGTAAGGCATGCGTTTTTTGTGCAGTCGCATGCGTTTTCAGAATGACAATGGACAAATTGCGAGCGCAAACGTGTGCGATTTAGGTGCGTTGCAGTGTGGCCAAGCAATACACACATTGGTAAAGTGCAGAAATAAACACATACAAAGAAAGTCTTGCAGAAATTCTCCCAAATATAAAGGGTTAACAAGTTGCTTCCTAAATACATATGAAAAGGGTTAACACCTTCCCCCCACTCTGTTTAAGCAGGAAAATCTGCTAATAATATCTCTGTCGATTGGCTGGGAGACTCTGAGTTCAACTGTTACATGCAGCTTAGCATATGAGAAGTGGGAAACAGACATAAGGTAGCTAGTTAGCATGTGCAGAAGGAGTTTTGGCACCTGGACCACCAGGAAGAGGCAACACTAGAAGCCAGCCCTGACATCTTAGATTGCCAGTACTCAGAAATGTTCTATAAATGATTTCTACAGTAAGAAGCTGAATTCAGAGGTGAGAGACAAATGGTTTTACAAAGTGACAGTTATAGAGTCTGTGGAGCTGCCTTTGTATTTTGGGTTTAGTTCTCCTTTAAATATCTAGTTGGTAATGCAGGTAAAAGTGCAAAATATATACGTTGGGGTTGTGAGGGCCGGTAACTGACCATTGACCGGTTTTTCGTTTTAAAGGGCATGTCCACCCTTAATAAAAACTTTTCACATATAATAGAACACAGCCCCCCAGCCCCAACCGCTATAAAAATAATTTCAGAAAGTGCCCTGATGTTTACTTACCTTCCCTCTCTCCTCCGACGCCAGGCCCGGCCTTCTGCTTGCGACACACTGCAAGCAGGGGGCGGGATCGGCAGCCGCGTCCGTGATTGGCTGAGAGGCAGCCAATCAAGGACGCGGCTGCCGGCTTCTCAGAATGCCGGGGGAGCGAGGGAAGGTAAGTACAGTTCTGGGGACTTTCTAAAAATAATTTTTATCCGGTTGGGGCTGGGGGAACATATTTTATTATGTGGCCAAGGGGTTTTATGGTAGGGGGATTACTGGAGAACCATATGGAGCTGGGATGTGAGGTAAGGATTTTACTACACTACATGGTGGGGCCATTAGTGGGGGGGATTATGGTTTTGGGGGTGAACATGCCCTTTAAATATGCTGCACAATCTTTGAGCAGAAAATCATCTGGTACACTTTTATTACTCACCGATGGTTTGTCAGTATTTTGATCAGTAGATAACTAAATTAGTAATGTTGATCACACTGTTTGTATTTTTATATTTGTTACAGTATTTTATGGTCATGTTTTCATTAAACTAAAATAGTTGATCTTTATATACATGTATGTTTATATCCTTTCAGTAAATTTGTAGTCTTTAATATCTGTTTTATCCTTTTTCTGACCTACAGGCAGGTACATGGACTCTGGCGTACAAATATGTTGGAATCTATGCCTCCTGGACACTGCTGCTCCTCCTTGCACTGGCATGTCTAGGCCGGGGTATCTATTGGGCTTGCATGCGGGTCAGTCACCCTGTCCAAAGTTTCTCCTGAATCTGGAACCTGCCTCCGTAAACATCCCAATCGTGACCAGAATTACAATTGACTGTTCAAAGGAAAAAGGTGGAAAGAGAACAGTGGCTCACACCTGGAATACATCTTCGCTGCTGTATAGTGCAGTTATGGTTAGGGTTCCATGTTTCTAAACCACCTGCCTTTGTTTAATGCTGACATAGTTCTATAATGTACCACCCACTGGGTTTGAGCAGCTTTTCTTATTTTTTTTACACTATTAAATGTTAAAGAGGTTGTAGAGACACTACAAGGTCAGTTTGTTAGAACTAAAAGGTGTTTGATTCCAGTAACAAACCCAGAACAATGTTTACTAAGGAGTGTGCAGCTATATATCAAATATTTATTCAAATTTCAGATTATGTAGAAAAAAACTGTGACTTGAGGTAAATGCAGACTTTTTGTTATTTGAGATGGTTGTGAAGAGTTAAGGAAATTATTTCCCAAGAGGCCCCGAGCATTCTCATAGCTCTTACATGCTACTGGCTGCAAGAATATTTAAGCTCTGTGGCATATTGAGGGTAAATATTTCATTAATTTCCCCTCAGCTAAAAAAAAAGTAGCAGGAGCCATTACCTTACTGCAGTGTATCTGACAACCATCCTCCCTAAACTGAAATACCTATTGCATTTTCATTTCCTAATTAACCCTGGAGTTTACATTTCTCCTTTTGTTGTAGTTTTAATGAATTGTTATAATTGCCCATGTAGATTTTTTACCCTCCCCCTCAAAGGGACCATAGGTGCTGCAACAAGATCCCATCTCAAACAGTTCCACAGATATTTATTTCATATTTACCATATTGTGTGACCCAAGTTGCCCTCAGAATTACTTGGCCGGTTGTTTTAGCGATAAATTGATTAAATTAGTGACTCCCTTGCACATGTAGGAGATGTTTAAGATCAGCCATTTAAAATGAAAAGGCAACATATACATTTAATTAAAGGACAACAATATCAAAAAAATAGCATTACCCCCATTAAGTGTCTACACTTCCAGCAGCTGAAATCGCTTAATCACCTTTACATCTTTGCCCAGCAAAGATGAGTGCTAAAAGCCCACGTCCTAGAGGGCCCAGGGCTGTGGTTAACACAGCACTTGTCATTGGCTGGTGGGAGTTACAACCTCTCTACTCCTCCTCTGCCAGTGAAACAAACTTGAAATATCCTGTTGCTAGGATACAGCCTACATAATCAAGCTGATTAAGGGTGGGTGGAGGAGTGTTTGTCACTCAAATAGTATGCGAGAAGTTAGAGGCAGAATTGTTACACCCCCTTCACAGCATGGCTAATTGAAGGCAGGGAGAGGCTCGAAATCTGGAAAAAAATTTATGGAGGGGGCTACACACCGTTACTCTTTTAAAGCAATTTAAAAAATGAATACAGTTATCCTTTAAGAATCCCCCCAAAAAGAAAACACCCAGGACTCTCTCATTTTTAACAGCCTTAATGCTGATATACATATCATATAATATTTTTAATTGCAAAGTCCATTACTTCAGAAACTCTGATGCGCACTCTATGTGGAACTTGTCTGCAGTGCAATAGTAAAGTGACATTGGGAAGTCATTTAAAATCATTTGAAGTTGGACATCATTTTGGGGAACAAAAGGAAGTCTGCCTCAGTCTGATAGACCCTTTAAGCACTTGTTTTTGTTTAGAGCAGTGGTGTTTTTGTTATGCTCTTCGTGTTGCAAATTTTGGAAAAGCACGGTAGATCTAACAGGATAGCTCAGTGAGTATACTATAACTTTTTTTAATAGTAAAACATTTTTAAAAGCCAATTTTAGCGTGTGGCGGTCTAGACAATGAATTCCAGACACAGGGATGTCCAGACAGTTACCATTTAACTATTTGACAACTTACAAAATCTGCCTTAAGCCATTAAGATCTTAAGATTTTTAGATCCTTTGACAGCAGAAGGGCTGAAAGTCGGACACACCTTAACCAGATAAGGTTTCCTTCCTTTGTGAAGTGAACTTTGATATGCTACAGAGCCCAGACAATAATAAAAACTTGTTAGTCATTTTAAAATATGTATATGTTGCTATAAAATGCTGTTTGCACAATATATGTACACAATTACAGTAGATAAGTCAGTCCACTGAAGGAGATATTACAATGTATATGCAGTCTTGTCATTTATAGATGGAAATTTTAGAATTTATACTGGAACAGAGGTTTGAAAATCTGTTCTTGCATTCCAACACCAATATATACTTTATGTATTTTAACCAGGTAGACCTGTGAGTGGGCAGTTAATCTGCCAGTTCCACTTGCACTGTTGTGTGAATATTCAGAAATGTGAATCTATTATGTTGAACTCCAGATGTTAAGAAACTACAACTCCCAGCATGCCTTTTTTGCATTCTGGGAATTTCAGTTTCCAAAACATCTGCCTTTATACATTTTTCTTCTACTTCAGTATGGTGAATTACTGCAGTTTTGAACTTACACTTCCTGGTGTAAACAAAATAACCACTAAGTAACCATAACCGATTTATGCGTTTTTGTATAAAGCTGAAAATATCTTTTAAATTGCAGGGAGCAGACTGGGTCCAAATTGTTTTAACATATATACAGCTGTACAGAATGGCATTTAAGTTGTAAATATTTGTTAATTTTTCTTCGAATTTATTGCTGTGCCTCTTGCTAAATGTACTTTGGTTGTAATCTAAAATACTTTTTAAATTACTTTCTTACATACGGTTTACGTTCAGAGCTAGCAAAACACAAATCCTTTTAATCCTTAAAGGAGAACTAATGCTAAAATATAAATGACCATGCTTGAATTCTGTAATTGCTAACTAACAGATAACTGTATCTTAATTCCTCCAAAACATTGATGATTTATCTTTAAAATTCTGATTTCTAGTGAGATACAGACAAATTAAATAGCTGTGTGTGCTGAGTAAATTATATGGATGAATCCTCTCTGCCATTTCTGTAATCAAGGCTGAGCAGATAGAAAACCGTTTGTAAAGCAAGAAAAAGAAATGGAATCACAACACTTAGCTAGCTCACTGGTAGGTTATTACTGTGCTTATTATGCTACAACCTGAAACGCATCCAGGGGAATTTACCCAGAGGCGCAATAACTGGTTTAAGTGGTTGTGACTCTGGGTGAATTCAGATCTGGTTCTACACAATGTGTCTCTCAGACACTATGTTAAATATAGCTTGTGCTGGCTGCATTGGTATCTTTTAGGAAACCTACGCAGCCACCACAATATGTAAGATTAAAGTTAAGCTAACCACTGGTATATATGTTGGTAACTGTGGCTCTCACAATGTATAGGGAATATTCGTTCAGTTTGCCACACATACTACAATTGTTTAAAGGGCATATCCACTACCAAAACTCAAATTTAACCCACTGTGTAGTGTTAAAAAATCCTTGACTTTCTCCTCTGCTCCTTATGGTTTTCCTGCAGTGCCTATTCAAAGTTCAGGAAACTGAAGAATAGGAGCCTTCTTGTGTGTAATCCAGTATGTGCCCCTTCCCTGTCCTCTTGGAGGACTCTGGCATGCGTAGGCGAGATAATCCCCTCGATCCCTTGGCGCTGACTTATCTTTTTAAAAAACAAAATTTTCTGTTGTTTAGGGGACACCCCCCAACTGCCATATTTCTAACATTAAAAAGTGCACAGAAACAGATTTACCCACCTTCTTTCCCTTGTCTTTGCACTTAAGTTATAATCCTGGCTGTTAGGGCGTGCCCTACACTACAGAAAAGATAAAAATTTGGGGTGGAGATACCCTTTAAACTATTTGTGCCCATACACATTCATAGAAAAATCCAAGGGTGATGTAAATTTGCAACCAGTTACAAATACAGTTTAATGATCTACTGCCCTATCCTTTGTATAGAAAGAGATAGTTTATCATACACGGTGTGTTTGATAATGACTAATTTTTCATCTGTAAATATAAATCACACAGCTCACCGTGATCGTTTGTAATTTTCATCCCATACACATGGCTTATAATTAGCCTTCCTGTTGGATCTGATAGACTTTGCATAATATTGGCCATGTGCATAGCTACCTTTACTCGTAGGGCAGTAAATTATATTAATTATAATTTGTGATTTCTCCACAATGCTAATTTGACTTATAAAAGAGTTATAGCTGCTGTATTTACAGAATCCATTTAGGCTCATTTATATTTCTGCTTTTACCTTTAATACACTTTGGGCAAACAGTGCATTCTGCACACAAGACAGGGCCAGCTTATGAAATCTAAACAGATGATTAATGTTGATCTTGACTAAGCCTCTAAGAACAAATTTAGTGTATTGTTGCTTATTATGTCAACCAAGATCTGGAATAAAGAGCCAATGAAAGTGAAATTACACTATAATTACCTTCTGTCGAGTTAACGTGCACTTTTTATTGTTGTTTTTAGTTCAAATTCTTTCATTGAAATTTGGGAAAAATCAATAATGTAACAGACACTTTTGAGGCCAATTGTCACTGCGTGTAAACAGAACTTTTTTTGTCTTTAGTTGGTAAATATTGGGGCCTATTTACAAATGCAGATGCCTCCGCTTTTTACCAACCACATCAGTATTTTATGAATAATTAGTAAATTATGGACCACATTGTAAAATACCACTCTAGTCTCCCAACGAATATTGATTATTTTGCAACATTTTGTATTTTAATACATACTTTAATAATGCAGACAATGCACAACATTTTATGACCCTGCTTTTATAAATAGGGCAAAAAAGTGAAAATTTACAGAGATTCGCAGTGCTCTATTTCCAGACTTATTGGTTATCGTGACGGGTTTGACAGGTGCGCAGGTAAAACAAAAGGGACACACTGCAACCTATTTAATATAGCAGTTGTGGCAGATTTTTACGTGACTTCTAACAACAGATAATAAAATGGTGTTAGAGTCACTTGGGGCAGATCGTAATTTACCCAGAGCCTCAACCGCTATATAATAGTGCTAGGGAGGCAGAAATTACTGCTTTTGGTAAATTCCCATGAGTAGATTTAGACTAAAAGTTTCATCTTTAGGTTTGGATAGATTTCTTTAGAGTGAGAATGGTGAGTTTATTAAATAGCTTTAAGAATAGGTTAGATAAGTTTTTCTAAAATACAGAGATATTGAAAATTACTGGTATTTATACATACACTGAGAGTTTCACCCAGAGCTGCAGCTACTCTGGATAAAGGGATTCATCAGTGGCATGAATGTTACTTGCAATACTGGTGCAACCCCCACAGGCTGGTAGTAAATCGGTTAGCGTGACTTATACCTATTTACCTGTTGTGTGGCTCTGGGTGAAATGGACTGATAGGGCCATGGTCCATAACACACAGGCGTACATTTACGAACGGTCATTTGTACAATGCAGTAGTAGACTACCGTAACGGTATTAAATTGGCAATCGTAGAAATACAATCGCAAATGTGAATCTACAACCGCAATTGTACATTTACGATTGAAGTAATGTTCATTAAAGGCATGGTATTGCGAAATATTGATAAACCCCGTCTTTATAAATATGGCCCATATTTATTATTGATCCATTTGCTATTTGGTGTCAGAAAGGAATTTATTTCCCCCCTTTTCCAGCTGTTTTTTTTGCCTTCTCCTGGATCAACAGTTGGCTACAAAGGTTGGATGTATGTCTTTATTCAACCTCCAATACTATGTAACTTTATATGTATTAAAGCAAACAATTCCTACAAACCCTACTTCTACACTGGTAAATACTAAAATCTTAGAACATATTTTATAGTTTTAGTTTAAGAGAGGATATGGTCAGCCTGTTAGGCTGGGCACACCATACCGTATTTTCAAACGATCAATATTACCGTGTACCGAGGCTAACTGTTGGCCCAGCAACTTTTGCCATGACAGACAGTGATTTGTCCCGGAAATTTTTATATTTGTTAGATTTTAGATGTGCAGCATTATCTTTTTTTAAAAAAAAGGGTTACTCATGACTACTGCTGCCCTACTCATTCTTGTAGACCTACTTTTTAATATTCATGGCACATGGCTTTTAATCCATTTATATTTTAATTAGGGGTGTTGCTAGGGTCTTAAAAAAAATCCTGGGATCCACCACTTACAGGACCGCTATCCTCCCACTGAACTTCCCCTTTAAGACCATAACCTGAACACGTCCCTTTAAATATACACATCAAATCCATATTTCACTGCTTTGCTCTATATCAAACAATGGGCTAATGCAATAATTGGTGGGAAAGTTTGCCTTCTAATTTGCAGCAACCAATCCTGTGTTCACTTTTTACTGGGTTACTGTATTTAGATAACCTGTGATTGGTTACTGCAGATTAATAGCACAGGCAAATTGCCCTTAATGTTTAACCAGACTGGTTTGTAATCAGCCCTGTAGCATATCATACAGTATTATTTGAAGATATTGCTGTTTGGGTGGGGTGACCTCCTGTGACACACTCCTGCAGCAGACCTGGCTTGCATCTCTCCACCTCTCACTGGTGTCTGCATTTATACTACCAAACACCTTGGAATCCCATGATATATATATAGATAGACTAGCAAAAGTGTGCCCGTTGGTGCACAGTGGAAATTATGTGTGTATGTTTTGCTATGTGTAGATGCAGTGCTCACAGGAACCATCATGAAACATCCAGGGGGGCAATAATAATAATTTTAGTCTGAAGGTTCTGAAAAAACCCCAAGCAATCGTATTATATTAAATGAACAAACACACACTTATACCCTCCCTTACCTATACTACCTGCCAGCTAGAATATAGAGGGTCTATGTGGAATAAACCTGCAGGTCTGAGAACATGGCCACCTTAAATCCTAGACAGTTTCCCAATTAACATGCAAGGTTCATACTTATTAGAATTTACAACAAGTTCCAGATTTACAGTCACTATGCGGTTAGGATTTGGTAGCACAAAATAATGATTGAATATACATGTTAGGGAGAGGTGTGGATAGAGGAGCTAAAAGCTCCACACAGAGTATAAAATGAAATAGTCTTCTTATAACAGACAGAACCTCATAGAATCATGTTATTATAAGAGCATTGCCCTAATAATCTAACATATAATCACATATTTCTCACAAATGGGTGGGGACATGCAAGGTATCTTATTTATTGCCTGTGGCAAAGGCGTGTGTCTAGATACAATACAGCCTAATGGTATAGAGCAGGCGTGTTTCACTTGTGACCTTTCACATGTTTGAAAACTACAAATCCCAGCAATCTCTGTTTTGCATTTAGTGTCTTCTTAATGAACTTTTCACAAAACTACAACTCCCAGCATTTCCTAACTGCACAGAATTCTGGAAAATTTAGTTTTCATACATCCTGGAATAAAGACATTTTCCTGACTTACAGACATTAAAAGCCCATGGTCATGCTTTAGCGGCCAGCCACGACCGAGTTTGGTCATCCATATCAGACAAACGGGTTAGTAAACCACGGCCGATCATTCAGTTCCCTATGGCACCACATGATCAGTCTGTCACATGCAATGCTGGCTGCAGCCACTGTTGCTGTGACCAACAGTTATCTGTCCTAGCAGAGCTCTCACTCAAAGCAGATGCTCAGTTAGTCAGAGACACATGATAGTGCTACATGTATGTATCCAGACTAAATGGTATTAACCTGCAGATCTGAACACAGATCCAGGTAATTCTGACACCATGTGCAATTCAATCTGAACAGCTACATTGGACATCCTGAGACCCTATACAGGATACAGAATAACATACTAGGTTCATACTTCTTGGTATTAACCACAGCAAGTTCCAAATTTACAGTCACTATGGGGTTAGGACTTGGAAACACAGGATAGTGATAAGCTTTACAAGTTATGGAGAAGTTTGGATAATGGAGCTAAAAGCTCCCCACAGGGTATAAAATGAAATACAGTCTTCTTATAACTGAAGGTACCTGACAGCCTCATGGTTAATATATTAATATTGGGGGAAAAGGGGAAGAACTGGCCATTTCTTTAAGAATGCTGGGTAGTTTCAGAGACATGCAAAGTCAGTTAATCATTTACAGACATCACATAAATACGTCTAGCACACAGAAACTGGATTGTCTCATTACTTTCTATGGAGAGGGGAGGGGGGAGTAAATGTCTGAAGAATTTTCTAATTGGCTAAGACTGTCACGTGTTTTAAAAACAGCACATAACTGGGTGTAATACAGGAACTTCCTTATACTTCCTGTTTTGTCATGTACAGTGCCTAAGAGAATTTTTTGATTTGCTAACAGTGTAAGATCAAAACCTCTAATTGGGCGTTAGTAAAATTCCACTTCCTTTTAGTGTCTACATGGAGACCCTGTAGAAATCCTTGAGGTGTGGCTTAACCTATCAATTTGAGTTTTCCATTCAAACTTAGGGGTGTCCAGTAAAGTAAGTATAATTTATTAATTGTATATCACTTGTTTTGTAACTCAGTAGTAAGTAGTAGTACTATACTTTGTATGGTGTTATTTGTTATGGTGATTTTAATTAAATAGTGATAATTAGACACATACATATAGACCTTTCCTATGTGTAATAGTGTTATATACCCCCACCTAGTTAGTTGCTCCTAAAAACTCAATGCAATCTCCGTAAAAATATAAATTTATTGATATAATATAAGGGAGAGACAGATTAGATACACAGGAGTCCAATATGATTTATCAGCTCATTATATTTGGGGTAATATTAATAAATGTTTTGACATGTTTTGGTAGATCCTAGTAAGAGGTCACTGGAGAGACACAAATTAGCATACCTGGTTTGAGTGACAGGCCTTTCCCTGTACATGCTGTTATTTAAAATGAAGATTTCTGAGAATCTACAGCTCGGATTTCAAATCTGAAAAAGTGTTAGAGTAGTGGACTAGTGCACTATCTTTTGAAAATGTGATTTTTGGAAGTATAGATACCCTATAAACGTTACCAGCTAGAGACCAGTGTCGGCATCATTTTTCAACTGCTCACAAAGATTTAGCTTAGCTAACCTGCTGTATTGCTTTAGTACGCATATGTAATCCACACTACATTCACCCCCACAAGCACAACATTCCATATATTTCAGGTACCTGACCTAATACAGGTCTTTTTGCCAAATATTTTTATTCTGGTACAATATTTCCTAATGTACAATATATGTTTATCCAAATGTTTGCTTTGTTCACTATTCCTTGATCTTTAAGTTTATCTTCCCCACAACATATTTTAGTAACACATCCAGTTAATATTCCTTTCAACAATGTCTGATTTCATAATGAATTCCAGGAGTACATGGCATTTTACATTTAACGTCTTTCAAACCTATCGAACAGTTCTGGAATATTTTTATCAGTGCATCTTCTGAGTAGACATAGAGCTTAGAACTGCAAAGAACCAGTATTCTATAAATATATCACTTGGGCTGGGAAAAAGTGATGTCTTTGTGTGACAATTAACATTTATTGATAATCATATGAAAGAATCTAAGCTTCTATTTTGCAAACAAGTATATCTTACATAGTGATGTTTTGGTTTTTACATTTTAAAGGTTTACAATATGCTGTAGCACTGTGTATTTGGATTTTACCACTAGTAATTAAAGGGCATGTCCACACTTGTCAGTTATAAGCCCCTAACCCCAACTGCTATTTTTACCAGTTTATTACATGCATTTGTAACCAGGAGGCATATTTAAAATTAGTAGTATATAGTAAAATACTGCAATGGTATAGTATGGGCGAACGTAAATTTACAATCGGATTGTAGCTTTATGATCGCGATTGTAAATTTAAGATGACATTTTGTCCAATATTGTAGATTAACGGCTGCGATAGTAAATTTACGATTGCGCAGATCGTTAACAGCACAGTATTGCTAAACCTCACATTTATAGACATGGCCCCAGATATTTAATGTTAAAGGAACACTTAACTTAAAAAAACAAGTACTTGCCATCCGTTTCTATTATTCACAGGGAGGTGAGAACGCTTATTCCCACCTCCCCGTGAATAATAGTTTGCTCAGGGGACCTGGAACTTACCATACCGCGATCTTCTCGCATGCCGCTCCTTCACTGACAGCTGCTCTGTCCCGACCGCACGCCCTATCTTAGGCGCATGCGCGCCAATACAAAAGACAGTGCGCGCGATTGGGAAAAAACAGCTGTTCTGTGCAGGAGCGGCTTGCGAGAGTAGCGCGGTAAGGTAAGTTCCAGGTCCCCTGAGCAAACTATTATTCACAGGGAGGTGGGAATAAGTGTTCTCACCTCCCTGTGAATAATAGAAACGGATGGCAAATACTGTTTTGTTAGGTTTAGTGTTCCTTTAAGTTCTTTTCCTTTCTGGCAAAGGTATCTGCCTCCTCCCTCTGCTCAATTAGCTTTTTGTAAGCTGGAGCATGTGCAGAGGAGGCAGCAGGTGAAAAAGCATTAAGCGAGGGGCCAGCTTACTCTGCTAGAATGGGGACAAAAATTATCCTTATATATTCGGTTAGTAATGCCGGTAATAAAGTGCAAAATATATCAGTTGTGGGCAGGTAACTGAGAAGTCATCATTTTTTTGTTTTAAGGGTGGACATGCTCTTTAAGCTTTACAAACAGGTCAAGGCCAGTGTGCATTTAAATTTGGTAAAAAAAATAAAATACTAGGCAGTGTTTGTAAATGAGTGCAGTTGTTCCACAGTAAAATGTGTCCGAATAGTCACTTTATTGCAGCAACATTCAGGAGCAGCCTGTTGCTAAAAGCTTTCATGTTATGCCAAAAGTGATCAAATTCCACCATTTGAAAGGTTACCGGTAGTTACCTTTCATAGCTAGCTTGGTCATGCACTGGACAACAGTCACGTGTGGCACTGGTTTAAAAACCACTTGGTTGGAATTGTGGAATGAATGAATCGGAAATGAAGACTTCACTCTCTCCATGTCACCTCCACTTCATCAGTGCGGTATCTGTAAAAATGTTATTTGTTGGGCATAAGCACAATAAAATAAAAGTGTAAAAGACCAGTTGTGTTTCAATAATAAGATTTAGAATGGATGGCAAACCTCTGTGTTATCCATGAATCCAGTAGGTCGGTTTTTTGTCCAGAACGAAACATCTCCCATCCAGCCTGTGCAATCATTGCTCCATTATCTATGCAGAATCTGAAAAATTAAACAAAAATCCTCCTAATGGATTTCCATACATTTTTCTGTGCCTTGGCAGGGATTACGGACACCTACCTCTCATCTGTTGCAAAAAGTTTTGCCCCACGTTCTTTACACATCACTTCCATCATCTCTTGTAAATGTATGTTACCTATAGGACAGAAAATACTTTTTAACAAAAGATGCTGCAGAAAAAGTAAATATTTCCCAGCATGCACACTTTGTTCTGCAACTGGAATTTCATTCTTAATACTATGGTGTGTGCAACAGCCTCTGCACCATACTTTGATTACACCCGGACATTTGTTTCATTCACTGTATTTTTATATATCTACGGTTTCCTCTAATTACAAATCTACAGTGAAAACAGAATTCTAGAAATGAGAACACTGACAAAAGGCAATTGTATACAAAATACGTATCAACTTCTGTATTAGAATTTTATGTAAAGGACTGCTTAAATTGTAAGCGGTTTGAGTGTTCTCTTACACATATAGAATTAAATTCCATGATTTTAAAGGGTATGTTAATTCAAAATGTTAACACAATAGTTACATAGAAGGCACACAGACATATCTATAAACCCTTAATAGGTTGAGGTGCTCACAAGAACATTAAGCAGTACAAGAACTAGAAAAAGATACAGACACAAACTGCATAGGATTAGTGTATTAAAACAAAATTCCCTTGATTAGTCAGCAATGCATTTAAGTGCATGCCAAGTGTGCTGTTGAAAAAGTTCAGATGGAACACATCCAGAGCTTCCTCCAGCCTTAACCTGTATCATTTGTGGCCCTACCAGATTTTAACCCTGGGTGTATGTACAGTACTGACCTAACTTATGATTACCGTATACTGTTGGACCACACAGGCTATTACGACAGTCTTTCTTCTATTTGTTTTTACTTATTAACATGACATGCACTTATATATTATTTCCCATGCTGCCGACTAATAACAGTAATTTTATTCTTAAACACTAATATGGAGTGTGCCTCAGTATTTATTTCTAGTCTTCCACCCTTTAAAGGATAATTATCCACTCCACACCTGTATAGTTTCCAGGGTGAGGGTCTAAACCACTAGGATCTCACTCCTGTGTATTACTCATGTATGGCCTAAAAATTGCCAGTCTATAAAGCTTTAAAATATAAATATTTATGAATGATAATGCAACAATTTAGAACTCTGCTGATAATATTTTCAAAGTTTCTTAAAATGCAAATGCCACTGGTGTCACCCATATCTACATGAACTGCTGATAAGGCCTGTTTATTGACACTGACAATAGTTACAGAGAATAGGGCTGGATGCTGTCAAATGTGCCTTTTCACAGCAGCATAACTCTGCCAACGTGATACCCTGAGAAGAATAAAGTAGTGAACAAAGGTGTGTATTGCTACCTTCTGTAAAAGTTTAATATTTATCCTTCAGTAGTAGACATCCACCAACAATATGATTAAAACTGACCATGATTAACTATCTTTTTCCAACCTCAGGTCAACCAGTATAAATTCTCTGTAATTCAGTGATAGTTTTTAACCGTGATGCAGTCTGTATGCATAGTGTGCCTTGACTCTCTCTCTCTTTCTGCTTCCTATCACTAAGTTACAGAGGATTAATCCTGATTGACCTGAGGTTGGGAAAGGAAATTAAATGTAAAATTACAGTATTGCATTTTGCTGTTTTTAAAGCTGTACAGACTTAAGACAAAAATAAAATTAAATATATAAACTTTGTGTTATAAGAATTAATGCGCCCATTTACATTATAATATAATATACATGGAGTTCCCTGCCCTGTATAGGTTGTAAAGGTGGATACATACCTTCCAATCCTTTCTCCTGACCGACCGGTTGGTGAGGAGGAAGGACTGTCGGTCATGGCAAAAGTGGCCACGTCCGACAGTCCATAGAGGACTGCACGATCGGTCGTGGTTTGCCGACGCGTCCGAACAATCCGATTCCTTAACCATCTAATATTTCGACCCGACCGAAACACTGATATGTCAGTCAGTCTGCCCAAATTATTGGATGGTGTGTACCAAGCTTAAGGGGTGTATTATCCATTGTAACATATATACCAGCTTTTGTATTCTCTAAATCATGTTACATACATCCAACTCCTCCCACTATCAGAACTTCCTGTGATCCACAATGAGCCATTGCTCGCTCTGTTATTTCCACCAGCATGGAAAATAGGGTTTCCTGTGAATACACAAATGGGATGTCAGTAACAGGTAATTTAAGGCAAATGGAACAGCCAGTGAGAGTTACTGCAATCTGATGTTGCATGTTTTTATGGTTAAGTACAACCTGCAAAGAGAAGCAGAGATCTTCAGGTGTACAGTCTCCCGATGACAGCATCTTTTCGGCCATGTCCTACAAGAAAACATATATATGGGAGATTTTAGTTTCAAAAACAGTTAATCTGTGAGCATAAATAACAATGCTCATTATTAACAAATACAGATAGTTTACCAGTTAATAGGCACCACCATTAGAATGACAATGAAGTCAAAGTATTTTTGGTATTGGTAATTTACAACCACATCCTAAAATACCACTATGGTTACCCTAGATAAAATACTACCATCAGTAGCCACAACAGCATAAGAAGGTTTCTAACTGAAATCTAATAAAAGGTAGCAAATTAAACATTTCTCCCTAATCAATGTTCATTTGGAAAATGTAATCACCATTGTGCTGCCAAATAATCAGTGTATGTCCAGCTTTATATTGAGGAAAGTAGGTGTAATAAGATATTAGATATAAGGCTGTCTATGATATTTCCTTCTATGGAATGGCCCAAAAAATCTGCAGTGTTTTGATTGTCGCCGGTGGCCGATCTCAGTGATCTAGTGGTGAACGGTGATTCAGGATAAAAAAAATGTATCCATGTGTACTCAGCCTTACATATAAGAAACACACCATTCTCATGTAACTTAAGTAAGACAACACTGCCACCCAGTGTTTCATTGTTATATATTACCACATTGCTTATGAGGAGAACCAAAGACTATCTCATCATATTCCCTTAACTATTAAAGCAAGGCTTAGCAACTTTGCTTTAAAATAAATGCCACAGAAAGTATGAAGGATGTGTTTTGAACAGGGCAATGTACTGAGGGTAACAAATACTGCATCAGAATATTGGGAAAGGGAAGAAGTGAGTCACTTCCTGGACCTAGTGTTCACTAAAAACCTCTAACTCTCGTCTTTTCAATCTAACCCCTTCCCACTTTCACATTTTAGACTCAACACCGTCTTTTTCCTCCTGCCCCTCCCTATTGTGTGTCTGTTCGTAATACTAGATCCATAGATCTCCTGGCACTCGCCTCATCCCTGTCCTCTAGTCTCTCTTCCCTTTTGACAGTTGATGACCTTGACTCACTTTCCAATTCCTATAAATCTATCCTGACTAGCACAAAAGACTCTTTTGCCCCCTTGCATCCCCGCAGTCGAGGAAGCTCTAATCCTTGTCCCTGGCTCAACCCCACTTCCCCATTTTACACGCAGGTGCACGCTGCAATGTCTTGGCTATGGGATCCTGCTAGCAAAACAGAACCATTACCGGAAACTTATAAATAACAACAAATCGAACCCACGTCGCCTGTTCTCCATCTTCAACTCCCTTCTGCCCCCTCTCCTTTACCCACATTCTCCCCAGGATTTTGTGCATTACTTTCAACATAAAGTGGAGTACATCCACATGCAGATCTCTGGTCCTCGAGATGAGCTCCCTCAGCTACTCTTGGATCTTTTGTTCCTGTGACCCATTCAGAAGTCTCTCGTCTGCTTCTATCTTGTCCGCTCACGACCTGTCCTCTTGATCCCATGCCCTGAAGCACTGTAATCACGTGCTTACCCCTATACTCACCCACATATTCAATGTCTCCCTTACATCTGGAATTTTCCCTTCCATCTTTAAGCATGCCCTTGTTAAGCCCATACTTAAAAAGCCCTCGCTAGACCCCTCTTGTTTAGCTAACTACCGCCCGGTCTCTCTCTTACTGATAGCCTCTAAACTGTTAGAACGATTAGTCTTCACCTTTATCGCTAACTACCTTCATGCTCATAACCTATTGGATCCTTTGCAATCTGGATTCCGTCCTGCGCATTCTACTGAGACGGCCCTGTGTAAGGTTGTGAATGATCAACAAGTTGCAAAGGCCAATGGTCACTTTTCTATTCTTATCCTCCTTGACCTCTCCTCTGCTTTTGACACAATCTATCATTCCCTCCTAATGCAGATACTTCACTCTTTGGGCATTCGAATCTTTCTGACTGAACTTACTCTGTATCTGTTGCTAACAACACCTCTTCTCCGGTTCCTCTTTAAGGGTAACTGTGGTCTCAAACTCTTCCAAACTAGTAAGAATTATAAAAAAAAGCCTTCTACAGTACCTTCAAAATAAAACCTAAATCACATCTCTGGATAAAATTTGTGAGAAGTTATTGCTGGAAAGGTTCAGCAATGTAACTTCCTGGTTGTGACCAGCTTGTAGTCATGTGACCAGCCTTTGCCTGCATTAATAGGTTTCCCTTCTCAACTGTCAATTTTTCCCCCAGGTACTTCCTGATTTCCACAGCATTAATAAAGTCTTAACTGAGCATGCTTCTCCCCCGTGGCGGACAGGCGGGGTGGAAGTCGGGTGATGTCACTCAACCTACTGGAAGAAGGAAGTTTGAACATTCACCCAAATTTAATTTCTAACAGGCTCCAGCCAGTGTGTGATTGTTGGCTCATTGTAAAGGAAATACTGCAGGCTTTCATTTACCCCTCACTTGTTTTGAGATCACAGTTGCCCTTTAATGTGGGGGTACCACAGGGGTCTGTATTTGGACCCTTATTGTTCTCCCTCTACACTATCTCCTTGGGAGATGTCATCAGCTCTTTTTGCTTCAAGTATCATTTATATGCAGACGATACACAAATCTACTTGTCAACACCTACTATTGATATCCAATCACGTGTCTCCGATTTCCTCCTTGCCATCTCTGCCTGGATATCTCAAAGCTACCTCAAATCAATCTTTCTAAAACTAAACTGATCGTTTTCCCACCTAAACCTGGTCCAGTCCCATCTTTCTCCATCTCTGTGGACAATACCCCAATTTTCCCTATCCAATCAGCATGCTGCCTAGGGGTAATTATTGACTCCTCTCTCTCCTTTTCTAACCACATTAACTATGTTGCGAAAACTTGCTGCTTTTTCCTTCGCAATATAGCCAAAATCTGCAGGTTTCTTTCTTCCCCAACCACCGCTATGCTTATGCATGCTCTCATCCTATTGCGCCTGGACTATTGCAACCTACTACTTTCTGGTCTTCCTGCTTCCCACCTCTCTCCCCTTCAGTCTATACTTAACTCTGCCAAATGTATTGTTTCGCTCTCTAATAAACAGGATCCCAAATCTCCTCTGTACCGGACAACAACCTGGCTCTCGTTAAACAGCGCATTGTATACAAAATCCTTCTCCTAACTTTTAAAGCCCTTCGCTCTGCTGCTCCTTCTTATATTTCTTCTCTAGTGTCCCCATATGTTCCTGCCCGTACTCTCTGCTCATCCTAGAACCAGCTCCTGTACAGACCCCCCACTCGTACTGCTTCTTCTCGCCTTAAACCTTTCTCTCTTGTGGCTCCCATCCTCTGGAATTCTATTCCCCTCTCTTTTACGTCTAGAAACCTTAATTAGCAAGTTTACCTATCTGGAAACCAGCACAGTCTATGACTGTTTTATTTGCACTGCATACATCTCACACGGCACTTATATCCGCTCCATTGTATCTGTATGTTTCCCACCTAACTAAATTGTAAGCTCTACAGGGCAGGGGCCTCCTTTCCTCTTGTGGCAAAGCTCTAGCACTTCTATTTATATAATTTTAATGACTATTGTATTTTATTACTGTGCAACGCTGCGTCCCCAATTAAAAAAGGTTATAAATAAACTATACATACATACAAGTCAATAGCACCACATAATCGATTCTGATTCTATATGTTTGTTATCCTTTGCATGTCAAATTCCAGGTATTTAGAGGTGTTACCCCTGTAACTAGACAACAGAACCTCTCTCTATGATTTGAGCCTATTATGTATTACAGCCTGATTAATATTAGGGCCAGCATGGTTTAATTTTAAAATGTATCTCCATCCCAAAATTTACTTTTCTGTAGAGACCCCTCTCCTAACCCTAACCACCAAGTTTAAATGTTAAAAAAGTGCCCAGAAAATTACTCACCAAGCTACATTCCTTCTGCCTCTAATGCTACCTCAGGGAACAGAGTAGCATTTGGGGTTGGACCGGCAACTCTCAGCCAATCACAGACGCGGCTGCCGGCTATTGAGTTGAGAGAAGGACTTGGTAATGTTTCTGGGCACTTTTTAAACATTTAAACATGGAGGTTAGGGTTGGGAGGGGGGTCTCTACACTACAGAAAAAAGTTAATTTTGGACACTATAACTGCAGAGACGAGGGAGGGCTCCCCTGTGCATTCCAGAGTCCTCCAGGAGAAATTGAGATTTTTAGTTGATAAACCCCCAAATCATTTCCTACCACATACAAGCTACTTTCTATACTAAAATATAGGGGACAATATAAATTTTCCGTTGCAGCTGAACAATACCACAGCCAATAGTGGTTGCTCATCGGCCACTGAATCGGATGACTTTTCACCAAACACAAAGTCAAAAATAGTTCAACTCCTGGATTGGCCTATTATCTGTAATGTGTTTACTCAGCTTTACTGTTTAGCTGAAAGAAATAATTTAATCAACAGGCTTTCTTGTTTATTAAGTTTCATTAAATCCTGCCAATTATGGAACACAGACACTAATGTCAGAGACATAACTATCTGCTTTTTCAAAGTAAATATTATAATGGATGTTCCTGCATCCATTCAACTAACAATGAATTATTGAACATAGCCACATATTAAATAAAAAAAAAAATTTTTAACAAATAATTAATGAAATCTGTAAGACAAAATGCTAAGTTTTAACAATCATAAAAAGACCATTCAAATTACGATTTTTCTAGTTATTGTTTAAATAGAAAGGCTGCATGGCAAGAGCAGTACAGCTTGTTTTTTGCAATCTACAGAAGAGGAATAAACCAGAGACCATCATGTGGTGCTGAGTAAGGGCATCCTTCCCCAACAATGTTTAGAAATCTAGCATGTCTGACAAATTAATATCAGAAGGCATCTGTTTGCCAACTTCTTTATTTGACAATTATCTAGTGTCTACAAAGCTTTCTTCTTTTTCCTACAAATGAATTATAGATCTCTTTTAACCATGGGATCATCCCACCTGAAGTTCTGTAGCAGTTGTTGAATATCACTATTTACCAGTAGTTAGAGAATATAGGTCTAGTTAAAATTTAAATCAAACTTATTTACTGCAAATTGACTTTCAAGTGCCCCTTTTTGTGTAATTACCTCAATGTAGGACAGAATTCCGGAGAAGGACACATCCATCCCTTTCACTGTGTATGGCAATTCAACAAACTTTTTCCCCCTGAGAAAGTTAAATAAATGCAAAGGGATGATAAACGACTGATTGTTTTCCAATCTTGTTAGGTGTTAATCACTCCCCTCCCCCATAATATTTTTGACCTGATTGGCTTAATAATTGGTTAAGTACCCAGATTTTGCTTAAATCCTGTTCTACTTACCAGGAAGTGCACCAAAACTACTTGTTAGCATTGTGATACTTGATATGCAGGTATGTATTTGTGTGCAAGTAACGTGGCTGGGAAGATATTTACTTTGCAGTCTGCCTGTCTCTGCTCTTCTGGGTGTTAGCCATTAGTCAAGACTGTGACGTTGGCTGTGCCATCAGCTTTTAAGCTGCGCAAGCTCACAAAGCCACGAAGGAGGCCAGACAATGAGGCGAGGGACTGAAAAGTAAATATCTTCTTCCGGCATGCCAGGGAAAAAGGTAAGTATTGTAAAAATGGCCATTTTGCAAATTAACATTTTATAAAGTATCAATGTCCAAACATTAATGCCAATCCTCTCAAACTATTCACCAGGTTTGATCTTAGTCGCATTACATCCTAAAGGTTCGTACACAGGTGCGATCACGGGTTCCGACTCGCGACGCTAGATGTGCGTGAACGACCATTCTGGACGATAACCGGGCTTGTGTGTGGGTACTTTATCAGCCAAAATGGCTCGTTTAGGGATCGTTGCTCGATCCACAAAGGCCGATTATGGGCCGAAACAGCCATTCGTAAGCATCTTGCATCGCGGGTCGGCACAAACCATGTGAATTTTCTTTGTAGCAAAACTGTGGTTACTCTACCAATGTTATATTAAATACTTTCCATTTTAAGGGATGTACATTTGAGGGATGTACATGGTGGCCAAAGCCTGTCAATTCCCTTCCTAAATACTTTTTTATTAGTGTGTTGCATCATATCATTAATGTTTTTCCGCTGGTGTACAGCATTTGCATAAAAAGTTAATTACTTGCCCCTGTTGGTCATAGACTGTAGAACAGCAAGACAATGTACTAAGGGCTAAATATGGAATACAGTAATTAGAGAGGATACACAAATATCAGACTCACCTTTTTGCCATTTGTTCAATGTTATAGCCAGGGCTAGGGTCATTGGATATCTGTGACAAAATTAGATAATTAGTTCACTCTGCATGTTATTTTTTTGACTCACAATGTTCCAACTTCTAGCACCGCAGGCTTATGTAAAACATCCGCTTCTGGAAATTCTCTTTTAATGTATACTCATAAATCATAAATATATGCTCTCAAAACAGAACGTTTCTGTTAAAGGGAATGTCCACCCCTCCACACACAAAGCCTTACCTGCTTTTAAACCCCGATAAGCAGGACATCGTTAACTTGAAATCTTCCAATTTGGCTCCCACACTGAGTTATTATACTCACAAGCTCCTCGCTCCATCGCCGCATCCGGGTTCCTCAGTCAGTCTCCACTGCGGCTGCTGTGTTCTTTTTATGTTCTGACATGAATGGAGGAACCGTGGAAAAGAAGTACCAATCTGAATGCTTTTTTAAAAGACATAACATGGTGGTTAGGGGTGGGCAGGAGGGAGCTACTATTTATTAAAATGATTTTATGCTAGGTGGAAAGGCAAGGGAGGATGGATCCGGATAGTGGGAGGGAGGGAGAAAGGGCTCCACAGCACATGCCACTGTATGCTCAGAGGACAGATTAGAGGCAGAAAAATTTGATGAGGAAGACAGCTCCTACCCTTCAGTTTCCTGGAATTTGGACAAGTACTGCAGGAATACCATAATGAGCAAGGGTGTAAGGTAATGATTATTTTAAACTGTACAGTGGGGCCAGTAGTGGGTTAAATTTTAGTTTGGGGAGTGGGCATGCCCTTTAATAAGTGTACAATTCTTTAAACAATGCTACATGATGGTCTCAGTGCGGTCTCCTCGTGGATGGTGCACCAATGCCTCAAACTAAACCTGACTAAAAAGGAACTAATTATAATAATAATGAGATGCAGGGCACTAGCTATTGTAAATACCCCAAAGCATCTTGACTTTGAGCAGCAGCTGTTAGATCACTTCTGTGGAGAGACACCAAGTTTCACCTGTTGGTTACGGTATTACCTCCTTACCTGTATATTTTGTGATACTTAGTTTATGTGCTTTATTGGGGCAATACATACTCTGTGTTAGTACTATAGTGCTTTATTTGAACATATTCTCATTGTTGCTCCCATTTTGGTGCCTTGCACCTTTACTAAGACTATCCACTATATACCAATGTATATATTTGCTGCTGAACTTTAGTGACCTAGATTTTAATTGTTTTTATGTTATTTCCCTACTCTAATAAAGGATTTTTATATATAAACTCTACTATAGTGCACGATAGAGTGCTTTTTTCTCCTATTTTCTGTAAAAAGGAACTAATTATTTTCCCACCTAAACCTGGTCCTATCCCACCTTTTTCTATTTCACAACTACCCCATTACCTAATCTAGTTGCTTTGGGGTTATTATTGATTCCTCTCTCTCCTTTTCTAATCACATTAACAATATTGGGAAAATCCGTAGATTCCTCTCTCTTCTGACTACTGCTATGCTTATCCATGCTATCATTCCATCATGCCTGGACTATTGTAACCTTCTGCTTTCTGGTCTTCCTGCTTCCCATCTTTCTCCCCTTCAGTTGATACTGCCGCATGCATTGTCTCGCTCCCTACCAATCAGGAAATTAAATCTCTTCTGTGACGCCAGGCTCCCCATTAAACAAAATTCTTCTCTAAACATTTAAAAGAAGGATTTTGCTCTTTTATATTTCTTCTTCTGTGTCCCCTCTCTTCATCAAGAAACCTCAATAAAAAGTTTAAATCTAACCTCTCATCCTATCTCTCTGAGCACAGCACTGCATAGGACTGCTGACACTGCACTAGTTATTACTATGGCACTTCTACCCTTTCCTATGTATCTGTATAAGTCGAGGTTTTTAGGCTTAAAAAAAACCTAAAAATCCAACCTTGACTTATACTCGGGTCACTTACCTGTAAACAGGCTGCTGCTCGCTTCCCGAAGTGCCGGGAAATTAGCGGCAGTCTGTTTTCAGAGGAACTGTCAGCAGATCAGATTGCATAACATAAGGAACATGTCAGTAGGAGATCGGAGTGCATAACATAAGGATTATGTCAGCAGCAGTCTGGATTGCATAACATAAGGAACATGTCAGCAGGAGTCCGGATTGCATAATATAAGGAACATGTTAGCAGGAGTCCGGATTGCATAACATAAGAAACATGATGGCAAGTCCTCTCCTCCACTGGGGGGGGGGCTCTGGGGGGTAGGTGCTGTGCTTGCCACTGCAGATGTTTGGAAACTATAACTCCCAGAAACTAAAGCATGCTGGGACCTGTAGTTTCCAAACATCTAGAGTGGCAAGGAATTGGGGGTTACTTTGTGGTATTCCTCTCCATTTAAAGAGAAACTAATGCCTTAAAAAAATACAGATTCAGGAGGATGGTACCTATCTATTATTAAAGATTACCTTCTGATTCTGTATTGTTTTGAGGCTTTATTTGCCCTTTAAATGGACAGCAGAATTCCCATACAGTAGTCTCATACAGTAATAACCAAATCCAGCATGGCTATTACTGTATGGGAATTCTGCTGTCCATTTAAAGGGCAAATAAAGGCTCAAAACAATACAGAATCCAAAGGCAGTAGTGATCATAATTCTACCTCGACTTATACTCGAGTCAATCAGATTTTACTAATTTTTCAGGTAAAAGTGGATACCTCGACTTATACTTGGATCGGCTTATACTCGAGTATATACTGTCTCTGTAGGTTAGCCACCTAATTAGATTGTAAGCTCTATGGGGCAGGGACCTATTTCTTCATGTTTTAAGCACTTGTATATTTCATGATTCACATATTTATTTATATATTTATTTATTGTCTAGCTTTTATGTTTTTTTTGTCTCTAATATTGTACAGCATACATAGTTCCTTATTGCTAGCAAGTTAATTACTTTTAGAGTTGTGCAAGTTTTATGTAGGTGTGAAAAAATGCTTTTAAGTAAGAATGCTTTCATAAATATCAATTCTAATTGTTAATTCTTATCAATTTACAAAATGCAAAGTGAGATAACAGAGGAAAAACCTAAATTATATACATTTTTGGTGTAACTACCCTTTGCCTTTAAACCAGCACGAATTCTTACACCCTCCAAATTAAGATAATTAGGGCAAAAAAAGTTTGAATATGTAAATCTATCCTGGTTTTGCTTTTTTGCCCTTTACAAATGTGAAATTTTAATTTGGATTGATAGTTACTTTTGCATGTTAAACAAGACAGCAACAACAAACTGTAATACAGTATTTAAAGGAATTGTACACTGAAAAAATGACTTTACATAATTTCAATGAGGGCAAGTATGCTCAGTAATCCCTATGAGGCAGCATTGGAGGAGGGAATTTCCCACAATGCAGTTCACGTACCAACTGTCACCATTCTAGCTACAGCAAAACTATACATAACAGAAGAGTTTGATACTAAGGTACTTAATTGACAGTTAAAATGTAAGATGGTTCAGACTGGATATCTAACGAAATAGGGGACATATCATCAAAAAAATGGTATAGTAGTAGTTGGGAAGGTAGAAATAATAACTACTCATTTGTACTTACAACCCCCCAATATAACAATTGAAAGATCACTCTTCCAGCATCCTCTCGCAGATTTCCCACTGGCATCTCTCCCTCTCCCCCTATTCTCAAATACAGACACACATGCAAGACATAGTGGCTGTTTTGGAGGGAAATGTAAGTACATTTGGGAAGTTAATGTAGCCACTTCTAGCTCCTTAGGAATTACTTATTTCAATGAGCTAAGTTTAAAATCTCAATTAAGACTAGACCTTACCTTTAACACTCTAGCAAAGCGATCCAAACAGTTCCCAACTGCAATGTCTATTGTCTCCCCAAAAATTCGATATCGGCGCTCTGAATATGCAATAACCTATGTGAGAACAGCAAAGCAGAAATAGTTACAATTATAATATGAGTAATGATGTTATTTTGAATTATAAAGCAAATCTGAAAATAATACCATAAACTCATATCTAAATAAAGACATCTAAACCATTACCACATTTTCCATAAAAAAGTAAGGTAATGTCTAAAATCTCTAGATTGTTTTGCAGTCGGACAGCATCACTAATTTCTCCCTATACACTTTTGGAAACCATAGGTGTATGTCTAAAACAGGCAATTGTTGCTCACTTCAATTATACTGGTGATTCTTGTTTATGTTGAAAAGCATGGGCTTTCAGATATCAAACAAGCAATAATGTGCTTCTGTCCAATACCTGTGTGTTTCCTCCGCTGACATACAACACAGTCGGATTCTCTGCACCAGTTATCAACCGTCCCATCTCAATATGCCCAATGCAATGATTAACCCCTAAAAGTGGCTTCTTCCACAGCTGTGCCACTGTTCGAGCTACTATAGCTACAGAAAGCAGAGGGGCTCCCATTCCAGGCCCTGTAAAATACAGAAAATACAAGTATAACTCACATTTGTACACTGCTGTGTACACCACATAATTCCCTCCATCTCCAGTTTGCTGTTGCACAAACTACGAGTCCCAACAGAAGGTAAGTAGATCTTATATCACAGTGGGGACCAAATTAAGTTAGCATTACTCTAAATGTTGAAAGCGTAGAAATGCAATACTACAGACATGATTAATAAAAGCTATATTTTCTTTTCTACTTTCTTACAAGATATGAGAGCAGTCAGTGTATTTTACATTTAGAAATTAAAGTTGAGAATTGGTTAAGAATAGAGATTTCACAAAAGCAGGAGACATGCTATGTGTCTGTGCTATTCATTTTCAGCAACATTTTTACTGAGGTATTGCAGTTATATAACATCTGATCGGTTGCTGGAGATTAAAGGGCATCTCTACTCCCGAAATTAACTTTTCGGATTTCAGTTGAAGAATTCTTCAATTAAACCTGCAGGAGTCAGGAGCGAAGATACAAACTTAACCTGTCTTGCACTCCTCCGCTGACAGGTTCCGGCGCACTTTGTACTTTGTGACTATGCTCATTTGAGAAGATCAGCGGATGAGCGTGAGGCTGGTAAGTTACGAATCTTCGCTCCTGGCTCCTGCAGGTTTAATTTAAGAACGGGAGGTAAAACACTGCTCCTTTACCTCCTATTCTCCAACTAAAATTCCAAAAGTTAATTTCCAGAGAAGAGATCCCCGTTAATAGCACAGATAAACATTTGCACCTTTTACTACATCAGCCCTTAAGGTGCAAACGTTTGTCAGTGCTATTAATCTGCATCAATCCATCAGATGTTATATAAATACAATAAAACCCATTAAAGTCAACATTTGATTAAAACATTCTTATTTAAATTCTCTTTATTACACATGCCTAGGTATTCTACATATCTTATTAATTGATTTTTTATACCCTTTGCTTTGCTTCTTCTGTATTACTGCAGTTACAAAACATATGTATGGTTGCTGCTGATCACGGAATTTATTTTTTTACCTCTAATTTCATCCCTTATATTCCCATACCAGTGATGTCTTATTTATGTTTTGTATCCACTCAGCTGGAATACCCTTATTAAATACTATGACAGAGTACCTAAAATGGACCTAAAGGCAGCGATTCCATCCAGGGCTGCACATCTGGAAATCTCTTGAGGATCAACCGTGCAAAATCAGTTGCACTATCCAGCATCTATCGGCCCATGTATGGGCACCTTTAGTGCTGTGAATGTGTTTTAATTAAACTGTCTAAGGGCTAGGCCACACTGCTGCGTTTTTTTTGCGTTTGCGCTTGCGTTTTTTAAAAATCATTGAAAACGCGGCAACGCAGAAAAAACGCACGTTTTTTGGTGCGTTGCGATTTGCGTTCTGCATTTTTAATCGCAATCGCATGCGTTTTCCTATACCTATTGAAGAAATCGCATGCGCAAACACAACGAAAACCGCACATGAAATCGCATTGCGATTGCATTTGCTTTGCAGTGTGGCCTTGCCCTAATATTCAGATATCTTGTAAAAATATAAAAGTACTATATTTACATCACACCTTTAGTATAGGCCACACAGTCTATATCTTGGGGACTGATCTGTGCCTCCAAAAGTGCCTCCTGCAAAACATCCAAGATACAAGAGCGATGATGGCGGGCAGTGTCACTTGGCATAAATCCTGGGGCATGAAAAAAAGATAGAAATTCCAATAAATATAATTTCTTAGACAAGGCTACCTAAGGTATAACTTGGGACAAGGAATGGATTACACATCTCAATGGGAAAACTGGAAACATCTTTAAAGGGATTATTGCTTCCTCTCTAGAATATACACTAGACACTGTGCTCTAGTTTTCTCCCAGTTCAGATGTTGGCCATTATATTTTTTAGAATTTTTTTTAACAATCCTATACTTACCCTGTCCTGGAGGTGTGATGTAAGTCCTTCGTGGATTGCTCAACACTTTCCCATCTTGTATTATTCCCACCCCAATCTTGTTGGCACTCCCCTCAAAACCAATAACAATGGTCATGATGGTCTCTGATGGCGAAAAAAAAGCGTAATATGCCTGAATATATAAAGTGACTTTTTATTTCACAAAACACATTTGCAGAGAAACAACTGTGAGCTTTCTTAGGTGGTACAGTATTCCAGCCAACAACTTTTACTAACAGATAAACTGTTAAGGCTGTTGGGATTGATCAGACTGACTGATTTAAGGCTTGTTAACACTATGCTCATTTATGAGCATTGTAATACAACACATTTATTTTCCTATATAATTCAATGTGTCCTGTTCCCACTAGTGTGTTGTGTTGAATAGCGCCACAATAACACAAAACTGCATTCATTTTTAAGCATTGCAGAGACCAATGGACATCAATACAAGCCAATGAGAATGTGAATAAAATGCTTATTACACCATTTATGTGTGATGTTTCCACAATTACTAGTTTCAAAAACATGAAATCAATGCATAATAACGCTTATGGGATATGGTGCATTTTATAGCACTTTGTTAAAGGATAAGTGCACTGTAAAATCAAGTTATGTTCATTTGGAAGCTGCAGCTTTAAAAATACCGTTGCCATTTTTTTTTTTTTTTACCTATGCCCCTCCAGAGCCTACCTTTGTGCACGGAACTCACAGGGATTACTGTTTGAGGCTCAAGCAGGAGAAAGCAGAGGAAATCTCAGAGGGGCGGAGCTTAACATTCAGCTAACCAGTAACAAGATTTCAGCAACTTTCAAGGCACAAATCTAGGCTCTGGAGGGGCATAGGTAAAAAAAAAATATGGCAACAGTATTTTTAAAGCTGCAGCTTCCAAATGAACATAACTTGATTTTACAGTGCACTTATCCTTTAAGGTAAATGGAGCAATGCAATGCATTTCTCAATAGTGTAGCTTTTTTGACCAACTTTACAGATGTAACATGGATTGTAAAGTGTGATCTGGCTGAAGAACATTTGCAGGTAAGAACTGCTGAATCCAATGGATCCAATGTCCAATTGGTTGTAACATCTAAATGTAGATGACCACTGTAAAGTCCATGTGCTGCAAAATCCAGAATGCCCAGCAATATATTTAATCAGAAATCATAATGTAAGAAACACACATAGACCTAAACATAAGGGTACTTAACCCATTTATTGATGTTCCCATTAAGCATTTTGTCTGTGTATAAATAAATGCTTCCAAAATACTGACTTCCTGTTTGCAGGACCCCTAATAGAGACCGTTATGGTCTTGCCCTTGACCCAGTGCCGGTGTTGATTTAGTTGCACAGTAATGATCTGAGCATGTTTGACCCATCCAACAGCCAATCAGTAGAAATTACTGTTATGAACATTCCAAGGAAGTGGTGCATCCTGGGAAGAAGAAGGACCGTTAGAACCTGAAATGTCAGCTCACTGTCAACAGCAGGGAACAGCAAAGGATATGAAATCAACTGATTTTTCAAAATGGGAGAGAATATGTAGAATAAGTATTTTTCCACTGAACTTTCCGTTTAAATGCCTATATATATACTGTTATTTACAAGTTTTTCTAGGTTGCTGAAAGAGAGTACAACCTATTATTGCCAATGTATTGTGCTGGTTTATTGCATGGGCTGACAGTGACAGCCAACCCCCTTCATTTAGCACAGACTATCATATGTAACATGGGCTCACTGATCAGGGTCTTATTCACCACAGCTGCTGTACCCCACCCTAACCTTTCTGTGTAACACTGCCCCCGAAAGATTAGAAAATGCATTGCCATTCATTCTCTGACATTCTTCTGCTTCTATTTTCATTGTTAGAATGTAAACAAAACGTACTTTAACTTCTCCATAACAGAAATCCACTTATCAAATGGTATCTCTGACTGGACACTTTAAGAACCAGCCCATTACCATGTCCCACTCCACACCGCTGTCTTTCTTTACTCACATAAGCTTTCATATTATCTTGAGCTCTGGTCACTGTTCGCTTCCGGTCTCAGTCCCACGTGGCTGTGTTGTCCCAATCTTGCCCAGCTACGCACTTCCGCCTAGAAACGCGTGGAACTTCCGATTTGTGCTCTTTGTGTTGCTGAGATAGTGACAGAGGAAAGGTAGGTGTAGGGGATTCATAGAAAGAATAACGGAAACGTCGCTGCTGCTGAACACAGATGGTCGATGGATGGGGGATTTGAATTGCTGATGATTGCAGTAAATCGCAGTAATAGAAGTACATTTTATAATAGTGTTATAACCTAGCCCTGTAGTGGATTTATATGGGAAGATTATAGCCTTTTAATCTTACAGGTCCAGGAGGAGAAGGAAACCAGAAGCCACAAAGGGGTAGGTTATAATAAATAATGCACCCGAACTGTAAATAATAAGGATATTAGAAGTCACCTTGGAGTTCTGTGCCTCATGCTTTTATATGGTCACGGAACTCCTCAGTGACTTCTAATATCCTTATTATTTACAGTTGGGGGTACATCATTCACTATATTATGGAGGGTCTTGTGTAGGCAAGCAGGGTTGTCACATCAATGGAAACAGAAGGGACACCTAAGCACATGCAGCATGAGTGAGTTAATGTTTAATTGCAATCAGTGCTGCCCTTCTAATTACATTTATTAAGCGTTTCCTATCAGATTAGGTAATCTGACAAACCAGTATGTAGGACTGGCATTGCCACATTAATGAACCAACCGAGGAGGACATGATAAGCACAACAACAAACAGGCAGTAAGGTTGAGTTACAACTGCCGCAAATTTAAATGCAATCAGTAAATTTATGTTGTAAGTGTCCTCCAAATAGATGGTCTGTTGTCCTTAGTACATGTGATCTTGGTTATGTTTTGCAGAGTATAAATGGTGGGAAATCAGAAAGGGATGAATTAGTATCCTTACACTGTGAGCCTGTTATTTTGTTCTAATAGAATGGATGTGCCTAGTGCTGATGTACACAGGATGTTTAGTGATTTTAAAATAACTGGCTTTTCTCTACAGCTTTAATATTGACCACGTTACGGGCAATTTTCTTGTTTCGTCACATCTCTACTTTGTGCAAAATGCCCAAAAGAGGGAAAAAGGAAGAAGTATGTGATGCTGAGCCCCAGGAGGATGGAAATGGTAACACAATTATCTTTAAATATATAGTTTATTTATAAAGCGCCAGTTGGGGACGCAGCACTGTACTATAAAAAATGCAATAAAGTTATACAAAGGGAACGAATACATATATAGTTCAGTATATAAATTATATAAATAGAAGTGCTAGAGCTTTGCCACAAGAGGAAAGGACGTCCCTGCCCCGTAGAGCTTACAATCTAGTTAGCTGGGTAACATACAATGGAATGGGTATAATTGCTGGACTGAGACGTATGCAGTGCAAATAAAACACCCATATACTGTGAAACATATATTGAAACAAATGGAATAAACTTCAGCTTTTGAAGGTGTATTTCGTTTTTTTTTTAGAACCAGATGTTAAGAAAGGGAAGAAAGGAGCAGGGAAATCTGCAAAGGAGGCAGAACCTGTTGTTCTGTATGAAGATGGCCCTGATAATCTAACCTCTTCTGATGGCAAAAAATACACATTAAAGATCAGCTCCTGGAATGTGGACGGAATCAGGGCCTGGTTCAAAAAACAGGGATTGTCTGTAAGTAAAACAAAATGTAGAATAACCATTGATACATAATAATGTATAAAAATGCCTACATTTTAGTTCTTTGCTTTTTTAGAAATGTTTTGACATAATGTACTATTAATCATCCGGGCACATATACTTATGCTGATTGTTATTTTTACTTCTTTCATTTGTCTAAAGTGCAGTTTAACATCTGGAAAGCATAAGACAGTTTTGGTATTAGTAGTTTCTTGCTCCTTGGGCAGGAAGTCAAGTAATATAGATTCTGCCAAATAACATAACACTGGGCCCACCCACAAAATCTAGCATGCTTGTTGTGATACAGGATATTGTGCTTGTAAAGCAGAAACCGCATATAAAAATATGAGTTTGTGGTTTACTTGAAAAACATGCAAATTATCCTTTTGAGGTATTTTTAAGGAAAGCAATATGCCGTAGGATTGGATGTATGTGTATATACTACACAGTTCAACAAAGCATTATGGTTAATCCTTTAAAAAAAATTTAAATAGATAACAAGGTATATATGTGATATTCAGTTAGTCCAACTGGACTTAATGTTTAGATCTTGAAGATGACTCACTCATCCGACAGACAAAAGAACTTAGATTAAAGTCCCGTTGATCTAACAGAATACCACAGATATACCATGACGTGGATGAATGAGAACTTTTACAAACAGACAACAAGTTCGCACACGTGGTACCAGGATGTATGGACCAGTAGAACAGAAATATGTGCTTCCATTGACTGTATGTAGTTCCTTGAATGTAATAATGTAAATCGATAAGGGGAAAAATTACATTTGTTGAATAGATAAATATTTTTGTACAGTTATAGGCACAAACAATCTTTTTAGTATCTTTTTAGTGATAGTTATTCAACATGAGCGTTTACATGTATAGTGGTTTCAACAATAGTTCAATTACTGCAACTGTCTATTTTAGAGCGGCAACAGTGCTAAGGCAACAAAACTTAAGAAGATATCTAAAGTAATATTAAAAAGTAGTGACTGACCTCTGATTTAATGCTTTATAGTGGGTGCGGGAGGAAGACCCACACATAATGTGTCTGCAGGAAACAAAGTGTGCAGAGAAAGCACTGCCTCCAGAAATCAAGGACATGCCTGAATACCCCCACAAGTACTGGGCATGCTCAGATGAAAAGGAGGGATACAGTGGAGTGGCCATGCTCTGTAAGGACAAACCTTTAAATGTCACTTATGGTATTGGTAAGTATCTTTTCCTCAGTGTGCCAGTTTCTTATTGCAAGTCTGCATGTTAATTGTAATATTTAATTTGTCAGTAGAACTTTTGACTAGAACTAGAGCAGGGATGGACAAATTCTTTTTATATTGGAAGCCAGTGAGAACTGTACAAGCCAATCAATTTTTAGGTAACCAGCTCCAAAGTTATCATTAGAAAACGGATGGCAATGAGGAAAGGCCCACAGATGCTACTGAATGTGTTTTATTTAGGCATGCAAAATTAAAGCATTTCATTTTGAGGGTGGACCCCTTTTATCAGGTTCTTATCAATAGTTAATAGTTTACAAATTCACCAGGTGTACATTTGCCTAGCCCTGAGTGAAATGATGTACATTCAAAAGGTAATTAAAACTGTTCAAAATTTAAACCCCCACAATGTGTTGCTTGCCATAAAGGCATCAATACTCTTCTGTAGCTGCTGGAAATTTTAACTGGCAAAGGGGACAAATTTTCCCCTACCTGGTAATGTAACCCGTCTGGCATGGAGCCGTCTATTTTTCTTCCTCGGCTGCAAAGGTGAGATGCACTAGTCCTCTGTGCCTCAAAGGTAGGTAACTCATTCTGGGTTTTGTGTGGTTGGTTCTCATTTTATTTTTATGACTGAATGGATTTTCTAAATGTTCATTAAGCTGCAGTCCACTATTTACGGGTGAGTAGAATCTTTTAAGTTTATTCAAAGCTCTTTAGTAGTTTTATGTTTCATACCTTAATAGGAATCGAAGAGCATGATAAAGAAGGCCGTGTAATAACAGCAGAATATGAGTCATTTTATGTGGTTGCTGCATATGTTCCAAATTCAAGTCGTGGTCTAGTACGCTTGGATTACCGTCAACGATGGGATGTGGATTTCCGCAGCTACCTGAAGGGTTTAGATACCAAGAAACCCCTGATTCTGTGTGGTGATTTAAATGTGGCACATCAAGAGATCGATCTGAAAAATCCTAAGACAAACAAGAAGACGCCTGGCTTCACCCCGCAAGAGCGTCAAGGCTTCGGGGAGCTTCTGGCAGAGGGCTTCCTGGACAGCTTCCGTGAGCTGTACCCAGATAAGCCAAATGCCTACACATTCTGGACATATATGATGAATGCTCGGGGCAAGAATGTTGGCTGGAGGCTGGACTACTTTGTGTTATCAAAATCATTACGACCTTCTTTATGCGATAGCAAAATCAGGAGCAAAGTCATAGGAAGTGACCATTGCCCAATAACCCTCTATATTGCTATCTAAAATAAATGATTAATGGGAAATGATTGAGCAATTATATGAAAGCGAATTGCGTAGAATTCTTCCCCCCCTCCTCCACCATCTTTTTCTTCCTTTTTTAAACCTAAACACAACTTCACATTTCCTTGCACCAAAAAGCTTATTTTTGCCTTATTGACCTTTGAATATTGTTACTAAAAATTATTTCAAAAGACTATAAAGTTTTCAGTGTTATTTTTAATCTGTTTCTTGTAAGATACTGGTCCAGTGATCCATAAACATGCTTTTCTTATAAATTGCAAATGACCCTGTTAATGACATGTGTTGGGCAAAAATTTAAAAGATGCCACCTATTCACTTTTGGTAAACAACGATGGGAAATTGTGGATGTGGCTTAACTAAATTAAAGGATGTTTTTAGAATTTACTGGTTATGTGATATATATAGTCTTTCAATGAATTGGAATTTGGCAAAAAGCAACATTTTATGATGTTAGATTCTTTTTGAAATAAGAGCATTGTGCTTTTAGCTCTTGTTTCACATTGATTGTTAAACTAAAACACTAGACAGTAATATCTCCCTTGTATTTAGTACACAGTTCTATAAAGTGTGGATAGTCTGTTATTTTACTTCTTTATACCAAGCCTGTAGCTTTTCTACAGCCTTTTTAATTCATAAAATTTAATTTATGCAAAAACAGAACGCCTTTGGTTGTAAAATCTTACAAAATGTAATGACATCATGCCACTGTATTCCATGTAATAAGCTTGTCATTAATGTTCTATTATTTAGAAAAAGTACCTCTAATATTTTCTTTTTAATCCTCTTTTTTTATTTACAATGCAATCCTAACAACAACAAACAAAGTGCATCTAATCGAATCGCCTTTTTTTTTTGGTCACTTCCTCTTTTAATCAATGTGTTTATATCCTGCGAGTAAAAGTATATTGGAAATTCAGATTTTAAAGGAAGGGTTAACTTTCCCTTTAAGCTGGCCATAAACTCCAAACTTACCTTCAGATGTCCCTGTGACGTTCCAACAACTTTCTATCCCTATCATTTTGCAATTCACATTATGATTGTTATTACTATTGTAAACCTGAATGTCACAGGAACATCGGCAGGTAAACTTGCTGTTCCACTCGATATGAATATCTAATTGACAAAGGATCGGTTATTATTCCAGACCTGGCCACAGGTGCACCTGGACCCCCCTTCCAGTTAAGGAATTACTCCACAGGTAACCTCAGAATCACTCAGATATAAAAACACCAAAACATCCTGTGCTGGAAAGTCAATTAACGAAAAATAGGCTAAAACACACTAGTAAATTTATGATACATTTAATACATAAAATAGACTCTTACATAACCTTAGTTTTTTTAACTTTCCTGCACAGGTTGTTTTGGTGTTTTTGAATATCTAATTGGTATAATGTCGAGTTGGTGTCCTTTCTATGTGATTTCATTGAGAAGGGTTGCCATGCAGTTGTCAGTCTGACTAAATTTGTAATTGTATCAGATTTTGTCCCTTCATGTGATGCTTTTTATAGAACAGAAAAGGGACTCCACTAGAGTTGAGTAAGACTAAACTGTTTTTAGTGACCAAATTACTTACGAGTCCATTAACATTTTATGTATTGTGCAAAAAAATCCTTGCTCTTTGCAAACACCATTCATGTAAAATATAGAATATATAGCCTAGTTTTGTATTAAGATAAGCTCAGGTTAAACCATTAATGAATAGAAACCTAACTATAGCAATATATTTATGATAAGTGAACCTAGATGTAGTATGCATTTTACCCTTGTAGAAGAATCCAAAGTCATTTTCAAACCACCCAGGGGTTCCCTAGCTATCCAGAGGTTTTGGGGGGGCACCTTGTAGAATATTTAAATCTATAGGCTTGTTCATGTTGTATTTTTAATGCAGCTAAGTGACATTACAATTTTTGCAACTTTTGATGTGTCATTTAAAACTTGGTTACTGCATTTTACATCTTTGTTAAATTTAAACCTTTTTTGGTTTATCCTAGCAGGTTTAAAGCAGAGCTTTTGTGAAGTTGATTTATTTGAACCCTAATGTGTGTTATAATTGTGTTAAAACAAATATAACTTTAAATTGACAGACATTTTTTGCTTGGATTGTTTGTTCTGGACCTAGTATTGTTAAAAGCTAAATAAAACACTTAAACATACAATTTTTCTTGAGTTATTTGATTTGAAATTAGTTAAACGTAAAAAAAAAATTAACTGAAAAATGTTTAGGACATGGTACACAACTAATGCAATTCAGCACTAGATTCAGTGAGAGATAAAAACATCAGTATCATATCTAACCATACATGAAGTAAAGCTAAACCATACATGAAATTCCCCCACATTATTCAGCTTTTGAAGATTTCTGCTGGAAAACTGCGGAAGATGGGGTTGCCAGAAAATTTTCCACCTTGCTGTTCATCGACAAACGGGAAACTGTCATTGTTATTTCGATCAATTAAATTCTGTGATTTATAACGATGCCATGTTTGGGGGGCTTCTATACATGGGGTTTGCAGTATAGTATAGTATACTCTGCACAAGGATTCATTTATTAAAATAACAATTAAACAGGTTTTGTGTGAGTTTAGTGGCAGCAGGAGGCCAGATCCTATATTGCATTAAAGGATAATGACTATTAAAATCTTGCATAGGAAATTTAATTTTCCATCTGCTATGTCAACTTTTGGTTTGTGTATATTCATTAAGAATTTTAGCACCAGATAACCAGAACTGAAAGGATATAAGAGAATATTTGAATAGTGAAAAGTTGTGATGTACATATTTTATTTTAACTGTGCATAAGTGATTAACTTACAATAGTTTTTCCCAAAAATGTATAAAAACGATATTGATTGATTAAACACAACTAATTTGCATAACCAAACACAGGTTTTGTGCAAACTACAAATAAACATTTTTTTATATTGCTGTTGTGTTAAAAGCAATAAAACAAATTGACAAATGCAGGTTGCGGTGCATTGTGAACATCTTTCCATAACCTATACACATAGAAAAAAATCTAGATGGGAGAGAATGAGGGGATAATGTAAACATTTTAGTTACAAACAGGTGATTGAAATTTCTTAGATAGGCAAGTGATACATCATTTTTCTTTAATATAATCAGGACACAATCAGGGTTTTTTTAATAAACGTTCTTATGGTGCTAATTTTGCCCCAGATTTTATTTAACATTTGAAAGCTAATTAGCACAATTTTTAACAATAAGAACTTTTATCGAATAACCCTGAATGTGTTTTAGGCTATAGTTCTTTTGATACCTTACATCCCAACCACCCAAACAATGTTATAAAAAGTTTGAAAGGAAACATTTTAATCTTCTCTCTTATGAAAAGCACTCCCCCTATTTCTGGGGACAAAGGTTGCTGCTTTCTTTGCCTGCTCCTTGCAAGCTTGAGCAGTTAGTCTGGCTGCAATGGCAACTGTCACGGCCATGACTGATTGCCAGCAAGGAGAAAGTGGTTTTCTCAATGCAGAATAGAGCAGTGCTTCTTGTAAAAGTTTGTCAGACTCCTTTTATAACTTGTGAGTACAGTGAAGAGGTTGGTAAGTAAGGACAGGCAAATTGATAAATTAGGGGTAGAAATGCCCTTTAAAAGGTTAATCTATATCTAGCCTCCAGTGTTCTCTTGATGTTTCTTCAAAGCATTTTGTACCTTTGAATCAGGTCTGTGTACCAGGAAATAAACAGGAATGTATTGTTTTCCTAAAACATTTATTGCAAGTAAATAATATATACATTACATTTTACAGTAAGAAGTACTCAGTAAGATGCACTCAGATTTTAGAATAGAAAGAAACCTATATGACACCTGCCATATTATTTTCATAATATACATTAATATTGGGTTACATTCTAAAACCTTTTCATTGAAGAATATTTTTGCAAACACAATCTACATAAAATCCGTTTACTAATGAATAGCTGTTGGGGATATTTTATACTGTTTGTAAAATTTGCCTTGCAACATTCCTGTGATGCTGCTCAAACTGCCCAGCCTGATCACTTTGTAGCCAACCTTACTGCCATAACATCTATCACAAAGCATTTTCCAGCCAGGGAAAATTCCAAGGTAAAGATTTTTGCAGTCGATACCAGGTCATTGAGTGCCAAATCGACTGTAATGTCTGTGTATGGCCACCTTCAAAGAAGAATAGCAGGCATTATGTAAATGGAAATATGAACCATTATGTTTAACCCATTATAAATGCTACTGCTTTATCTTTGTCCTCTGTGACTTGTGATGCCACTCCTCATTTAAGTCTGTGGTGTCAAGACCAAAATAATAATCAGATGCCCCAAAGGCAATGACAGGAGCCTGTGTAGAATAGGTGGCACCCATGCACGGTTGGAGCTATTTCTAGGTAAGCTGTAGGCATTTCTAAAGTTATTAAAATAGCTGTTTAGATCTCCATTGGAATTTAAATGAACGTATTCCTCTATAATTTGCAAAAGAAATGCACACTATTTCTAGTGTATTTGGTATCAAATTGCAGGAACATTTGCAAAGCAAATGGAAGTGCAGTTGCAATAATAAATTCCTGACATAGGGCTTTTTTGAAGCTACAAAACACATTGTGTGCTTACTCATTTGCACTGGTAATTTTGCCTTTACAGCATTTCTTCTCTTGGAGATCAGAGATCAACTATTTACATTTCATGGCTGCATATGGATCATTGACAGTATACTGTGAGTGCATCTTCCTGGTTTCCACGAATAAAGACAATTGGTGGACTGAGATCTTGTGATAGGATCTCTAGCCAGGCCATGTATAGAGGGCTTGGACAAGCTGCTTTTGAAGCAATAGGAAGGCTTCTGTAGATAAGAAAGATAATGATTATGGTTAGTGCAATGAAAACCATAACAAATGAGTTATCAGCAGAATCTTACACACTGTTATATACTCAGTAGCCCCACAAAACCCCAACATTTTGACAAAATTGGTCTTTGTTGCTCCTTTTTTTTCTTGTTCAGGCATTTTTTATGCTAATTTCTGTCTCACAGTTTTTATTCTAACAACAAAAAAATGTCTGAGATACTTGTTTGTTGCAGAAAAAAAGTCAAGATTATTCACTCATGCTAACAAGAAAAAAAAGTCAACGTTTCAGATGGTATTCCACCCTTTCTCAAGAACCATGGGTAAATAAATTTGCTTTTATTTTGGCAAGAAACAAGCATCTCAGACATTTTATTTTGTTGTTTGTGTTATTTTTGGCTGGGGGAAGTGCAGCCATAGCTGAGATACTTATCACAGAGAGAGTTTTGTAAATAACATTGACTGTTTTTATTCTAGTAATATCCCTTTTCCTATCTTTTCCCCTGACACATACACCATCAACATCATTGTGAGGTACTCTGTGCTACAATGTAATCTTTATAAAAATTTACTTATTAATAACACTTAATCAAGCAGGACCTACAGCATTCTTGCAGAAAGAAGGATGGCAAAGGTACAAGCACTCAAAGGGAACAGTGAAATCGAGGTACCATTGATAAATGCACCAACATATGGCTCTTCTGCTGTTGAAGACTGAGTCTGCCAGAAACCCTAATAAGTACCTTACTTACAATGAGGTATCATATTAAAAGTTGTAGTTCACATCAGGGCTACAATTTAGTATAAGTAGTAGTTGGAAATATTTACTCACATTGCAATAAGAGCTGCATCCCGGGAGTTTTCCTTTAGGATCTCATTCATTCTTACAAAACGTTCCGACTGCAAAAGAACAAATAAAAATGAATTTAACAACTATTAGACACATTAAGAAATGATTTCACATTTTGCAAAATTTTCTTAAAATATTGTATCCATCATGACAAGGGGGTCAAGCATTTTATGCATTGTGACATAGAATTATAAGATAGATGAACATGTAAACTGGGATTTGTAAATAGCAATACGATTTAAATAAAAGAGGACATTCAAAATATGTTAGACGTTCTATTTGGTAAATATTTGAATATATATAACCTCTAGAAATACCAAAAACAGTTTGGAAAAGTTTGAAATGCAAACTGCATTTCAAAGATGAACTATAACAAACCTTTTGAGCTTCACACATATAAAATTTTTAGTTATAACATCTAAAGGGGCAAACCTTTTTGTTAGTTAAAAGAAAGGAATTGTTTAGGCATTGGCCCTACTGGACTGGACACAGTGATGTGTTGATTTGTTGTGCTAAGTAATAAACTATTTCTCTCTTCATAAACTTGCATGGAACAGAGACTATAGCAGGAAATACTAAGGGGATGATTTGCATAAAATATTTGATGTACATTTGTCAAGAAAGAAAATTTAGTTAGCAGTAAGATGTGGTAGTATTTAGAGTATGGTGGAATAGTTTGTCATCTAGCTGGTAGATTTTGGCATATTACCATTTCTTTGAACCAGCTAGACTTTTAGAAAAATAGATCTTTTAATAGACAATTGAACATTTAGTTGATGTTAACTTAATATTTTACTCAAATTCAATTATTTTAAATGGTGTAAAATAAGAATGGGCCACGTTTATAAAGGTTGAGGGATCGCTATTTTGCAATTCCATTTCCGTGCCTTTAATGATCAATTTTTTTACGGGCACGATCATAAAATTATGATGTCAGCAATACACTTACAATTGTGCATTTACATGTTATTGTATGGCCAAATGGTTGTATTTGTATGACAGCGGCCATTAATGTGCAGAAGTAGCACCAGCATTAAACCCTAATAAGATTTTGGGGAAAAGGCATCTTATTTGCTAGCTTTGGTTGCACAAATAGGACCATTTAGCTGCTTACCTTTGACATATAATGAAGAAATGTTTCTTCCTGGTCCAGTGTACTTTGCCTTGCCTGGACACTGTATGGAGCAATAAGATCTTCAAATGTCTTCATGCTAAAAACACACAAAAAAAGTGCAAACTCTATTAAACCACTCTAATAAGTTCAAACTCTATTATACCAAGCATGTGCAGAGTGTGTGAGAGACACCTCTGTTTTAGACAAATTGCACTCACTTTTTGGCATGTGGCTTCTGATCCACATCAGTCAATACCACAACATCACTGAATCCCAGTCTAAACTTTTGTAGGAGAGACTGCATTCTGGAATGAGACATTAACACTAACAATGTTAGGATTCATATCTTCACACTTTATCTATCTACATTGACTTTATACTTTGTAAAATGACTCTAAAGATTTATCAGCCTGCAAGTTTGTTACTTACTCTCTTTGATCCTCCTCTGATTTATCTGTTCTGCGTCTAATAAATACTCTGACTTTGCAATGGCTCCAGCGCCTTCTGCGCTTCAGTAGATATGGGATTAGCAGGGTCAAACCTGTGGCATAGTAAGGTGTAGAGTGATGGTTGGAATAATTAAATGTTTTAGGTTCTTATGTTACAAATAGGGTTAAAAAGGTGCAGGTTTATTGCTAACCAGGCTATTCATTAAAGGACAACTCCACCCTCATTTGAACACCTTTTAGAAAGAATGGCCACTTTAAAATATGTTGATATATCATAGTTTGTCCTCTGAATTCATTACTGTATGCCTGCTATGCTTCTGGATGTCTCATGGAAAATGAGCAATTTAGAAACCTGTACTGAGCCTGGGCATACTCAGAAGAGGCAGACAGGGGATTAACATTCAGTCGTTGGCTATGATATCAACTGTCAAATCCATAACTGACAGTTGCTAACTGTAACTAGAAGAACCAGGAATCAGAAACAGGGGAAACAGGACTTTGTGCAGAATTTCAGGTAAGACATATATTTCACATTTCAAACTATTACCGTTTAGGGTTTTGGGGGGTGATTCACCTGTATGTAAGTTTTAATTTTAGGGCTGGAATTGCCCTTTAAGTACCAGTTCCAAACAAGAGTAGGTGGTATTAATCTATGAAGTGAAAATGAGCTTCACCTAGGATGGCAGTCCATCATCTTAATAAGTTTTCTACCAATATTGGCTCAAAGTTTAGGGATGTATAACCTGTGGCCCTCCAGATGTTTGAAAACTCCCAGCATTCCTTTGGGAGGGACGCAGGTTGACCTCCCTTTTACAGTATATTGTGAAAATAGTAAAACTAATTTTGATGTGTTTAACTTAAGTATTAATGTAAATGTGAAAGGCTACATGCATTGACTGTGGACTGGAGCTTTTCCTTGCAACAAGAAGTTCAGATCCTTTGTCCTTTAAAATCCTTCACATGTTATGTACCTACATGATTTTCATGGTGAACTTATCGTTAAAGCAATCAGATAGAAAGGACTTGCAATGTACAATAACCATGTTAATTATAATTTTATGCAATAAAACTTTAAGAAAATCTTTTTTGGTTTGTCATTTGGCCCTGTATTGTTTTATTTGACCACACTCTGACATCAGGCCCAACCCATTTAGGGGTTAATTTAATAAGAGGTACAAAATTGGGACTGTGCTTTCTGCAACAACCAATCAGATGTTATCAGACGTTTTCTTCCTGCAGTAGACCAGTAAAAAGGTAACATCTGATTGGTTGGAGCACAAATGATTAGTGTTAGAGGCGTAGCTATCAGAGAAGCCTTCCACCAGAAAAGCCACTGTAAATTTAACAGCAGCAGGGGCCCTAACATAACTTTTCTGGGGGTGGGCAGTTATTCTTAGTTTCACCACTGATTAGAGTCTTTCTACTAGGCCTCGTTTATGTAACTGAGCAGGTATTGCTTTGTTATGGTTAAGCTGACTCACCTCCATCATCATACAACCAGTAGATGTGAATACTTTTCTTTCCTTGACGACTCTGAAATTCAGTGTTAGTTTGATTCAAAATCTCGGGGACCATACAGGGGGGCTCTGAATTAACAAGAAACAAAGATTTGTGTAAGTATTCATAGGGAATATTAGGCACTATGTAGTTATGATATACAAATCAAATATCAATATATAATAAATAGTCAATTAGGCATATACAGGCTTGGATGCAATCTCTGAGATGCATCTTTCTTAATTATTGTATGTTCACTGGGGTAAGGTATATATTATTTCCTTTATAGCAAACACTGGTTTACTCTAGGCCTCAGCCTAAGAAAAAAGTAGAAAGCAACCAGTCTTTCAGCATAGTTTTTCATTTATCATGTGCAGGTATGGTATATTTACATTAATTGTATTGCCATCTTTAAATAATTGCTTGATTTCTTGTATAAAACTAAAAATACAGAAGAAATCTCTTACTTTTCTCATCCTCCTTTTCACTGAACATCTCATTATCAGAGTCCTGGAAGGCCAAGTTAACTGCAAAGAAAAAGTCACAAGCTAAGTATTTATGAAAAATTAAGTTAATTTCAATGCCACAATTTGAAAAGTTGGTTTATTTAATGTTCAATGACTACTGTGTGCAGCTTTTTTTTAGGCCTAGATTTATGGTTGCATTCTTTGCTAGGATAGAAACAATAAAATGTATTTCCGGTCAGCTACAAGCATTTCAGTGTAACATCAAATTTAGCCCCTTGAAAAAAACAATATCCATTTTCTTCTCTCATTTACCTTGACCTTGAACCTTTTGGGACACATCAAGTCCATCTTTAATGCGTAGAATACAAACTGCCAACTGACAATCAAAAGCATCACTGTTTAAAAGATAAAAATATTACAGTAGTTTTAGAATATTACTCAGAATCATTCACAATTCAACAAAAAAAACTTTAAAAAAAATCTTGAATAGACTTGTTAAGAATGTCACCACTTACTGTATAATTCCAACATATTCATCCAGGCCTTGTACCGAGTCATTCTGCCAGTTGTTTTTATATCCTAGGACGAGGGTATTAGGCTTAAGACGCCCCAAACCTGAAACCTATAAGCAAATGGACATTGTAGTTTTTAGCATTTGTTATATGCTTGTAAGGTCTGTAGAGTAAGTTATTAGAACAGTCAAAAATGTTGAATTTTAAAAAGAAAAGTGGGACTTGAGTTGCTTTTTACATTTCTCAATTTTTTTCATCTAATATGGCAATCCTACCATAGAAAGGGATTGGAAGAATGAAAATAGTTGAGCAATGTCTTGCAAAATCCGATTGGGTTACAGGCCATATTGCACCAGTCTAACTCAATGTACCTGCATAAGACTCTTTGCTCCAGCTCTTAAGCATTTCTCAGGGATCATACTATAAAAAGATACAACTTTTCTTGTGTTTAGCCAGCGAAGGTGTCCATCAGAGTCTGTAACTTTGTCACTATCCTAAAAAGTAGATAAAAACATTTTTTGGAACTTTTCATGTCTTAGAAATATATAGTCTCAGTCTCCATATCGCTACTTTGATAATTATTTGCACAGTTTTTAGAAGTGTACAGTTACATTTCAGATATACTCACTATTACAACATTGCCACATATCATCAAACTGGTGTTCTTCGTCACAGAGCTAACAAAATCAACCAGTGCAGGGCGGAAGTTTGGCGGTCCAGTAAGGACAAGACATTGAGGTCTATGAGGAAGAAAACAATACAAAGAAAGTATAAGAAGCAAGAAAACACAAAGAAAAGAAACATAATTTTCCTTAACAGTGTAAATAGGACGCACAAACTTGAGACAGAACTGAACACAATACCTGTAGTTCTTGACATGTTCCTGAACTCCAGTAAGGTTTACACTATAAGTGAGTGCCATGTTGTATGCACCAGCCTGCACGGAAGAGCCCCAGTTTACATCTAGAGAGAGTTAGAGGAAGTCAGAAGGGCTGGCAAATTATCTTAAGCTGGGTACACACGATTAAATATTTCGGTCCGATCGACCGATAGTTCAGTGTATCGGTCGTTCGGACTGAAATTATCGAATCCGAATGTGCCCATGTCCGATCGACCGTTCATCCGAATCGGACGAAAGGACGATCGGACAGGGTGGAAAACCTCGTCCGATCGTGCGGTCCTCTATGGACCGCACGATCGGTCGCGGTGACTATCGGACGCGGCTGCTTTTGCCGCGACCGACAGTCTTTCCTCCTGGCCGACCGTTCGAAAGTATCGAACGGTCGGTCAGGAGGAAAAATCGCTAGGTGTGTACCTAGCTTTACTGTGAGACTGATTGTTTTTTAAAGGAGTGGCAACTACATTGCTTACCTGGCTTCTTGTAGGTAACATAACCCAAAAGGATGATAATTATGCATACGGCAATTATAGCTGCCCACCATGTAAGGAGAAACATGATGACAACCGACACAACAGCACCAAAAAGTGAAGTCCATTTGCTGTAGTACCGGAAGGAGGGACGCCAGCCTGAAGGTGGAAGCATTTTAAAGAATATATTAGGTAGATACAAAATGACAGATGAAGCACCAAGAAAGAAATGTGAATTTGTAATATTGTTGGTATTTAGTTAATTGTGCTGCTTTGTGATTACTCAGTACCTGGAGAATTGGTGATTGAAGCATGGAAACAGCTGAAGTTGATAAGAGCATAAGAACATAGGAAGAAGTTGGAGATAATTGGAGCAATTGTGTTCAGTTCCGCTGTGGAGAACCAAACAATATTAGTAATGTTAAAGCTTCTAAAATATTCATTCTACTTCTATAATAAATTCATCTCATCAGAAATGAAATCAATTGACAAAATAAAATAATTTACATATGAAACTGTAAACTTTATTAGGCTGAGGCCCCACTACAACGCACCAAATCGTGTTAATCATGTGCGTTATCGCGTGCGATTCTCGTGAGTTTTTCGTTTGCACATGCATTTTGCGCATGTGATTTTGCCAGTTTCCATTGGAAGCGCATGCATTAACGCACCAAAAATGGTGAACGCAGGCGTTACCAAAACGGTAACGCATGCGCATCAGAAACCGAGGGGATTTTTGCGTTCCCGCGATTTCCATTATAACCAAATCGCATGTGCAATCGCGTGTATTTGACTTGGTTGTCTGTGATATAGTTTGTGCCTTTGAGAGCTTTTTCTGCCCACTGTGACAGTCCATTTGCATGTTCTGATCATTTTTTTCTGGACCCTTTCTTAGTAAACAGTTAAGAAAATGTAAGTGAACTTTGTATAACTTTAGTAACAAATTCTATTAGTATAATTTGGGAGACTATGCCAAATAGACTGTTGAGTCAATTGTTAAATAAATAAAGATTCAAATAAATTATGAATTTATTACTGGAAACTAGGCTGTCCTGTCTCCCTAATGACATCATGCATGCAATCCCACATCCATGATGCGTGCAGCAGGGCTTGTCATAAACATTCGCCAGTACACAGGCAGTCTTGATCCTCTGCACATTTCAGTTCAGTGTGTTCAGGGACAGGTAGATCTTAATCATATTTGATAATTCTAGACCTCAATTTACCAGATACAGATATGATCAAATGATTGATTTCAAAAAAAGACTCACCAATGAGAATGAATGCAACAGCAATGGCAAAGGAAAGAATGTACCCACGGATTGGTTCATTATTCTTTCCATACCCCTTTCCAAAAAATCCAATGAAAGGGTAAAGTTTGTCCTTGCAAAGGCACTGTTGGAGGGATAGATATACAGAGGGTTATTAGAAGATACAAGAAAGTTATCATGCTCTCATAAAGATAAAAGTCCTTTAAGAGAAAATCCTTGAATCAAATATCTACAGTTTTGATCTAAAGAAAAAATGAATAAATCAGATAAAAAATAAAAATATTCCTCTTACTTGGAAGACCTTGGGAGCAGAGACAAGACAGGCCAGAGCAGAAGAAAGTGTTGCAGCAAAGATTCCAGCTGTGATGAGCGGACTGAAAGCAGACACCATGCTCATTGCCTGAAGAAGGGACAATAGGGGTGGAATTATTTCTGCCTAGTAACTAGCGTTAGAAGTATGTAGACCGCATGTTTCTTCCTTTAATTAGACTCTAATGGTATTATGGAACCCTCAATATTAAATATGTTGAATTGTAATAATTATTTTCAATGCAAAAAAGGTTTCTCAAAGTTATGTAGCTGCTTCATATGACCAGTGGTTTGCTAAATTGTTGCATCAAGGCAAGTGTGAAAATAGAAAAAAAACCAGGCACACAAATGGCGGAAAGGAAGCTAAGGTATATTTCCTGTACAGTATAATTGTCTGTTATCAGAATGTTCACCTGATAGTGATTGGAAAGCCCATAGGTGCAACTTTCTGCTTCCCGACATTCTGTGAAATTCCAGCCAAATTGACAGCTTAGTCCTTCGCAATCCATTGTCTCATTTATGGGTATTGTGTCATTCAAAATTCCAGATGCATCACGCAGTACACAGGAACCTATGTAAATCAAAGCATTAAAGGACGACAGCACTGTAAAAATGTAGTTTTTAAAAATTATGTATATAAAAAAAATTAAAAAATAATGTTGTTCAGGAGCGTGTACATTTTTCAATTTCAAGGTTAGTGCTCTGGGCTGTTTCTGTATTAAAGGGAAGCCTGGCAGAAGTTTTTTTCCCCCTGACAGCGCTTCTCACAGAAATTGTATTGGGTTGTAGGAATGTACCTGCTCCGGATACTTTTCATTTGAACTGTTTTTTAAATGCACTATAGTTCACCTTTAATAGGATTAAAACAAATCATGCAGTGCACACACACATAAAGCTGTGGAAAAGATAGACATATAGTGAGCCTGGCAATGGGGTATTCTTAATTAAACTGTAACATTTTTTGGTCTGCCAATTCAGATGTCACAATAATCACGATATGTGTTGTCACAATAATCATGATATGTGTTTGTCACTGCAAATAGATCAGAATACCTGTGGTCACACAAGGGAGTTCCAAACGGTAGGTTTGGTAAGGCACAACTCGCAATGCCCACTCTGCATCCAACCAACTTTCTCCACAGAGAGTCCAATTTTACAGGAATAAAGGTAGGTAACGGGCAAATGAAACAGAGATTTGGCCCTTTTACCTACCTTTATTCCTGTAAAATATGTGTTTGTCACAATAATCAGGATATCTATAAAAAAAATAGTGATCATTTTGAAAATACTTTTCCCAGAATAAATATAGTTTTGACTCCAGCATTATTCCATCCATTGACTTTCTTCAAACTTTGAATGCTAATGCTATTCTATTTATTCTAATTTTGGTTTGTCCTGAAGGCCTCTTTACCAGGATATGCAGTACACACTGTAAACTCACCAATTGTAGCTGAGATAGCCAGGTATGAAACCGTTGTCCAGAATATAGCCAACAATGTTCCCTTTGGTATAGCAACTGCTGGATCCTGGGATTGAGATTTATAAAATAGTTTAGTAAAGGACTGTATGCATTCCTGTAATTTACTCCATAGTATCACTAAAACAGGGGAGATTCAATAAAAGTTCTTATCGTTTAAAATGGTGCTAATTTTGCCCCAACCAATCAGATGTTAGCTTTCAAATGTTAAATAAGATCTGATTGGTTGGGGCAAAATTAGCACCATTTTAAACAATAAGAACTTTTATTGAATAACCCGGTTAGTTTTATATTTGGTTCTAAATAGTAAAACGAATGAAACCAGAGTTGTTTTTAAATACAAATTGCTACTTTTCTTTATGGTGTTTTTTCCTGTGACAATTTACCCTTTGATTTCTTGTCTATACACCAGCAGGCACCTTTCTAATACAATAAGTCTTCACAAGAAATGTTAATTTCCTGAATTAAGCTGACAAAAAAGTAAATAAAAACCCCTGTTTATACTACTGAAGCATGAAAATGTGCTTGTAGTTTATATCAAGCTGCAACAAGACAGAACCTGGCTACAAAAATGGCAGATGGTAATTTAATATTTAAAGTTAAATCATTTTACTTTATTTCTACTTAACAATAACATATAGTGTGTCAGCACTTTTATACAACTTAAGCTCACTCAGTGAATTTACTACACAGTCATTTTGGAGGGTAAAATTGCAGGCGGAAAACTGTTGTTTGTTTCCCATTCATGTGAAATGTCCCCAGGTGTATTTGTAAATGATTATTACTAAGGGTCAGTAGTAAGGTCAGTCTAGTTAAGTAGTAAGGTGAAGATGTGACCTATTGTTTCTCACAAATTACATGTATCACTTATAGTAAGGAAGGGATTTAATTAAAACAAACAAAAAAGTGTTCACCTTTAGGTCTCCTGAGATGTTGGCTCCTGCCAGGATACCAGTAGCTGATGGAAAAAATATGGAAAACATAGCAAAGAACGAGCTAGTTTCTCCACGCCAGTTGGGAACAATGTTTTCTGCAAAGATTGATCCTACAAAAAATATGTATAGGAAAAAGTGACACAACGAAAGGAACCTGACCCCTTCCAGAGAGAGATCAAGAATGTCATTGACAACTTTCCAGCTAAACAGTGTTGGATGCTGAATTATAAATATGAAAATAAATAGAATATTATAAATATTAACAATAAGGTATTGTTTTGCCAAAAACATTTTCTGACCAAAAGGTCAGAAAATGATCAAAAGGGCAAATACTTGTTATGCATTTAAACCAGAAACATTGATATCTATATGGCTGGCATTGATAGGTGAATACTGTGGTTTAAGCCTCCAAACTCCCCACTCAGTAGGAACTGTTCCACACACATTTATTGTTATTGGAAATTAATTCAGTGAACCTACCACTGATTTACTCACCTTGGTAGCTGAAGAAACCTTTGGCTTGTTTCTCCTCACTGGGAGGAATTAACGTCCCCACAAAATAACTGATAAAAGACACCATGATGACAAAAAAGAATACAACCTGGGCCTGGTGAAAAGATGGATAATAAAGGAAGATGAATTTCATTGTGGACAGACTGACAAAAAAAATACCATATGGTATATATCAGATAATTCAAACCTTAGCCTCCCACTCCATTCCAGCTAATGATACCGCAAGAAGAACTGCCACAGTTATCACTCCAACGATCCTAATGTCATTTACCGGGTCCGTCATTACTGCATTATACTCCTTTAAAGACATCACAGTAGTATAATAATTTAGATTTGATTATTTCCAGTTTTAAAGGCATTTTTTATATACATTTTATATTTTATAAAAAAAAAACCTACAATGAGCAGATCTCGGACAGTCTCTGCAAAGCCTACTGTATGCATGGCAACTGCCACTGCATTGGCAAACGCAAAGATGAGACCAATGGAACCTCCTAGCTCTGGTCCTAGGCTGCGGGAGATAAGGAAATATGTTCCACCTGCAGGACACCAAAATGCATTTAGCAAAGTCAATGTGGTTTTGTGTTTGGACAAAGGACATTACAGCGATAAATTCCGAAATTTCCAAATATCGATAGACTTGCTTGCTAAGTAAAAGAAACACTGCCTTGTCTTGTGAGAGGGCAGAACTTAAAATAACTTTAAGACTCAAATGTACACCCTAACCTTACATAAACCAAGGCACAAGGATTTTTTAAGCTGGAGACACACAACAAATATGTTTACATTTTTTAAAGGTTAGGCTACAGACAATCCATATACAAAGTATAGGGAGAACGTTATGGATGGACACGTTTCCTTCAGTTGTGGCCAACTCCCTATACTTAAGTACAGGGTGCCGACCACGGCCAAGGAGAACGCAGCCAGGGGTGTTCCTAGACACCTGAAACAACTTTTAAATGCCACCTATTGGCAGAGGCGGGGCAGCACATGAAGCTGACGTAGCTCCATCAGGGACTATAGGTGTAGCTTGTGGAGGTGGGTATGGTGGGTTACTTAACACTGATTGTTGGAGTGGAGGGCTGACTTAACACTGATTGGTGTACTGGTGCTGAAATGCAGTATTGCATTTAGGAGGATTTTTTTAACTGACGCCCTTTAAGTTTTCAGCAAAAACTTAAAGGGCGCAATACACACTTAAAAGACAAAAGCGGCATTGTCCCTTCCTTTATCCCTAAAATATGTACCCAGCTTTAGGTATAAGCAATTTGAATTAGGTTTTTACTGCTCCACTTAATTTATAATGTGATAGCTGAAACCCTTGGTTTGTTGTATATATTCCTTGTGACCTCCCTATGAGGTGGAATAAATATTTTCTTCTAACAGGGCTGTGTGAACCTGTGGGTGCTGGAAAGGGTTCTTGGAGGGCCAATCCTCGATTTTCATACATTATCTTATCGTGTAGTCTGTTATTAAATCCTGTTGTACGTACCTGATTTGACTTTGCCATTGGTGGAAATGGCAGAGATTGATAAGCCTGTGATAGAGGTCACCAACACAGACATTAGAATGATCACCCAAGTAAGACCTATGTGATAAAATAAGAAATATTTAAAAATAATTGTAATTTTAATCCAAAAAGAATTCATTGGCAGGTTATTATTTATTTCTTAAAGGGACTACCTATGTAGTGAAATATTTTGAGATTATAATTTGAGTAGATTGTTTGCACCAATAATAACATTCCCCACACAATTGGATGTTGGCCACCACACATGGTACTATTAAGCGGGTCATACACGGACCAATCCCGATGATTTAATTGGTCCTGTCTCTTGATAAGATGGAAAATTGGATGACGATCAATTGATCACCCATACACAATCCATTGTTTGTATAATATCGTCCGACCAGAGATTGGGTTGTGTATGGGCCCCTTTAGTGTATAGACTGCTGCACTGTTTTTAAGTATATGTGAGTGTATTTTAACAGCAATGCAGAGTCCTTTATCATGTATCAGTCAATGATAATGTATGATTATATTATTAGGAGAGGGGTAAGTAACACACTGTCAAATAGGCAATATGCTATTTCATTAAGTTCCAACAATAAAATCAATTGGGAATTTGTCCCTTTTTCTGCTAATTTCCACATCATTATATTGAGTAAAGCTGGCTATAAATGTTTAATCATTCATCAGTATTACCTATTCCGGCTTGTGCAGTGATCCATGGTAACCTCAGGTACAAGATGACCCCCCAAATGTTCAACATACATCGGATCTGGTAAAATACATTTAATGACATTATGTATCCAAATGCAGATTTTAGTGGTGTCTGCAAAAACTTTGTTGTGTCTTAATATATTAATTATTGAATTATTCATATATACAGTTCCATAAACCCTACATGACTTACATAGCTGTAATACCTTTATCTATGTATAAAGAAAACTATTCTTCATTTACAAAAAACAAGCTGGTAAGGTAATATGGAATAATTCTCACCATGACACCCTTTACCCATCCAAAACGAACAGGTCCACTTTCTTTCTTCTTCTTTTTAGTGCCCATATTATTTTTGTCAAACATTTCTGGGTTCTCCATCTCATCTTTCTTGCCTGATTCTACATCTTGGTTTAAATACACAGGAACTGTCTGATTTTCATCCTGAGGAACATAAAACAACAGATTATATAAGGGAAAGATAATTGGCAGGTTATGGAAATTACAGACACATTTTTTTAAGTTCATAATAGATGAGACAGACATTGAGTATGGTTTGTTTTATATCAGCAGAAGTAACAGAAGGAAAAGATTTCACGTACTATTATGGCATTACGAAGCAGATCCAACGATGGACGGCTACGTTTTAGTTTCCCAGGTGCTACAGAGTTTATATAAAATTCATTTCTTGGTGTGGCATCCAAAGTGTTGTAGGCCAACAGTCTTTTAGATATAATGTTATGGCAAAATGGCAAGGCTTTAGGATTTAGGCAGATACCATCAGCAAGGGATGTCTCTGGTTTATTTTTGTTAAAAACCTCTTTTGGCTTCTGGTTGTCTATAGTGGAGGGTAACATCTGAAGTCCATCATTGAAAGCTTCAATAGATTCATTGAGGTGCTGTAAAGCTTCTTGTACATATTCCTCTGTTATTTCCAAGGCTTGTCCATCAGTATTTGATGTATAACCAGATGAAACTTCATCACTGCCAGTTGAGCAATCAAGGGAGTCTAAGCTTTCAGATTTGCATGTGGTGGTAAGTGTTTCATTTGTGTTTGATGGATTTGAGCAACTAACTTTTCTGGCAGATAGCACATGTGCTTCATCAGGGATAGCCTTTTTAACCATATCTATATCAACCTGTACATTCTTGGTCACTTCTTCCTCTGGTTGGCTGTCTTCAGACCCATCCATTCCAAGAGATCCTTGCACATGTGAATCTGCCATCCCATGAAGCGTCTGACCAGGTGGAGCTGTGTTAATGTGCTCAACTGTAAATCTTCCAATTGAGAATGTTGAGAATTCAGGGCAATCCATTATCTTTAATTAACAATTTTTGTCTGCTGGTGTCTGTAAAAAGTAAAGAATAATCAATAAACTAATCTTTTTAAATAGCATTCTAAACCTCTAAGTGGTGTAACGTGACATAGATATGGATTGTTAACATATCAGCATGGTGGGGGGGGGTTACATCTGTATAGTGACAGGCCTCTAAAGAAAACTATTTAATACTTACACTGCAACCTTAAATGTCCACAACAAACTAGTGAGAAACAAATATAAAAAGAATACATGAATATCAAGCAGGGGAATGCTTTTAATTTGTACATATTGTACTTAGTTTGCTGGATTTATAGTGTTATGTCTTATAAACAGGATGGCACCACAGTTTGTATTTAGCATCTTATTCATTTTATAGTTTTAGTAACATATAAATGAAATGTACATTCAGTGAGAAAAACATGTAAAATGGGTTTAAAATATATAAACCTTTTGGAAAGAGTTTTATAACCTGATGCATTCCAACATCTGAAAATACTTACGTCCTTGCCAGTTATCTGGGAATTGTAGTTCCACACCAAGCTGAATGATAATTCTCCTGGGGTACAGTTGGTATATGTTTACTGGTGGAAGAAAGTATAAACTGTAAGAATGCATTGCACTGAAATATGATGGATCATGACATATCAATATGAATTAATTGCATTGCATTTTTACGTGCATATCACTGACAAATTGTTGCAATGGCCTTTTTATAACAGGTTAATCTCAGATTAAAGCAGATTGTACAGTTGCTATTGTGTTAGCCCAGTAGTAAATAATAAAATGCTAAGTACTGTAACCTTGTTATGACTATTATATTCTACAGTACATAACTTTTTATAACAGGTTATCAATCAATTTATTGGGGGGTTCACACAATGCACAATTTTGTATTGTTAGCCAAAACTAAGTTTTCTCAAAGGGAATCCAGATTACCTGCCTCATTTGTAAATAAAGATGTTAGATATTCTGCAGACCTCATTCAATACCATTTATAAGGTTTTAATACATTTACATAGGGGATTTAAGAATCAGGTAGATAAGAAAAAATCTAGAAATTACCTTGACTGGGAAAAAGTCTTCTTTACTTTCTTCATACCATGCCACATCCCCCAAAAAACCCAAACAAGAATACCTAATGAAAATTAGAAAGTTAGCTAAGTTTGTTAGAAATCTTTAAAAAGGCTGCATGTGATATAAGCCATCTTCTCACCTATTCACCCGTGGTCTCCTGATGGTTGTAAATCAGAACTCTCAGTGACCTGTGTGGGTTTATATTCAAGGACAAGACAATATAGTTCGCATAGCCCAGCCTCCTAACTTCTATTTAACTGAGGTCAGAGATGATGCCATCAAGAGAAGTACAGAATTTCCTGTCTTCCTATTTCAGTAGGCACACTTCTAATAATATTAACTTGCTCTGCCTATCCTATTGTCCAAGATATGGTTCCTTTAATGGTTTCAATCCACAGTTCCCCATTTTCTGTATCATAAACACTGCATCTGAAAATGCAAACTGCTAGGTTTCTGCTATACACTTTGTTAACTCTCCAGGGGTGCAAATTGGAAGTTTCAGTCTTAAAAACAATACAATGGCTAAATAAATAGGAATAGACATTTAGGAACAATGACTTTCATACACATAACAATATGCAAACACAGCCATCTAATCCACATATATTTAATCCAGAGTTTTGGTATGATCATGTAATTGACTGATGTTTTAATATTTGTGTAAAATTGGAAAAATCAAACATTTTATTTTTGGTACAACTAACAAATGATGCAAATAAAAATGTCAGTTTATTGACAATTGTAAAAACTTGTTTATTCACCTGTATGAGAATAAAAAATGGCAATATTCTGGCTGCAGTTTTGGCAATCAATTAATTACATGATAAACAATAAATGCAGATGAACAGAACATTATACATTTATTTAGAGAGACAATTCACTCTGGGTAAATCTCCCGTATGTGATTCAATATAGCGTTTGCAGCCGTGGGTTAATCACAAGGGATTTACTCACAGCGTAATTTTCGTGCTAGCTATTAGCCGTTGTTAAAATCTTGCGCTAAAATATTTTAAAGGAATTGTCCACTGGAAAAGTGGACTATTTTTTTAATGCATTGATTTAAGGAGCTATGCCTTATGTTCCGTACTTCAATTTCTCAGGAGCCAGGAAGGAAAGTAAGTATATTTACGTTTCACGCAATCCACCGTGGGCACACAGACAGGTCCTGAACGATTGCTGGTCATTTTTCCAGGGAACTATTCCTTTGAAATATTTATAGGGAGATGTAATAAAAGATCTTCTAGTTTAAAATGGTGCTAATTTTGCCCCAACCAATCAGATGTTAGCTTTTTAAACTGGTAATAACATCAGATTGGTTAGGGCAAATATAGCACCGATTTTAACCATAAGAAGTTTTATTACATCTCCCTGTAAATATTTGAGCGGGTTGCAACTTGCCCAGCGGCTCTGGATTAATGAGACAGAATTTGTATACATAAATGTATCATGCACAAAGAATAATCTAATATATCTAATGTCTATGGACTTTTTATATACAGTGCAAAGAGAACAGGGACCATTCATGGTTAGGCAGACCAAAGCACATCAGCACTACAGACGCTTAGCAGCACCCTCTGGGTCATTGGAGGTGGGGGGGAGTCTCCCCCTTCTCCCCATCCAATATAGAGAATAACAGACATCATATATACTCATAAATCCCATGTCATTTCAAATGTTAAAGTTGGTTTATTAAGTATAGCTGTCAACAATTATGTATTTCAGACAACACTGGCCCTGGGTTTGGCACTCAAGCAGGAACTTTGAACTTTGAACCTACCTCTTGTTGCACAGTCTGTATAATGACCAGAGGAAAATGCTACCTCTATTATTCACATGAATGAGAGGTTATGGATAATTATTATTATTGTAGATTTATATAGTGCCAACATCTTCTGTGGTGCTTTACCGGTGCATTAATATACACAAGGAAAACATACATGTTACATACAAGGGTAGTGCAAGTAATACAAAGTGCAAATAATTCAAGTGCTGGTCCAGCAGCATTCAGTGTGGTAAGTTACAGCATTACTGTGGTACAATAGGAAGGGGGGCCCTGCCCAAAAGAGCTTATCGTCTACAGTCTAATGTTTCCTTGACCTGTACATTATTGCCCTGAATCCAATGGGCTGATACGAATTTCAACTTGACTGCAAACTTTTTCAAAATTTTGCTGAGTGAGCTGTGGACTATTATGGGTTCAATTATACACTATTGGTGTTTTCACACTAAGGTATTACGAGCCTCTCGGTACACCACTGAGGAAGTTTGGGGAAGCCAAGTAAAACGCGTTTGGAGTTTTAATCAGCACCTCTGTACCTCTCTTTACTCATATGTATGGTCTCCACTAGTAACCCTCTATCTATCTTTACCTTCACATAGATGTAGCATATTTATATCCTGCATTTATTAATGCTACCTAGTTGGTTAGGTGTTATTTTTGACAATGTGATGCTTTTTTTTTTTCTCGAAAGGTCTAAATAATGTACAAAGTAGAAATGAGTTGCTTTTTAAAATGATTGGAATGAAACCTCCACAGTAGGAGCAATGAAGAAGAAAAATGAAGCTGGGTACACACGGAAAAAGCGAGCGGTCTGCCGGGATGAATCACTGACGGTCGTGGTGAAAGTTCGCCAACGTGAATTTGGTGCTCTGGGTGAATCTCACCCGCACCCAGCTATCTGCTGGCGTTAAATACTCACATGCAAACAACCATGCAGCCATTGGTAAAAAGGCTTGTGAAGGCTGCATGAGTGTCTCTTCCGGTTCCCACCCAGCCACTGCAAACTGAGGCTTAAAGCTTCGCTAACTGATTGTAAATTGGTTAGCGTGACTTTAAGAGCTAAATGAGCCTGCAGGAATACTAATGAGTGAATTGGCAGAATGCGTGCAGCTTATAGTTTAGCCCATTAGGCTCCAAAAAAGGGTTGTACCTAGGGTAATATTTGTACAGGCCAGGGACATATCAATTCACAAAAAAGGTGACTAAACATTGAGATGAGAATCTATCCCTTGAATATTCCCCTATACATTGTATTTCTTGAACCATAATACTTAACCACCATTGCACTTATTTTGCCAAACCAGAAGACTATATAGCTTTTAGGATACTGACTTTGTGGAATTTCTGGAACATTAAAAGGCTATTAGTTTATTAAGCCCAATGATCTTCAGAAAAGGCTGTACCTAGGGTAATATTTGGACAGGTCAGGGACAGCTATGTTAATAATCATATAAATTCATAAGAAACATGACTAAATATAGTAACAAGTTCCTACATATGGGAAACTCCTCATTACCTATGTATCCATCTATTGTCCCCCTATATATTGTATTTCCTGAACCATAAGACTATGGGGCTGAGATGGTTGTAGAGGATGTCAAAATGGTTAATGTACTAAAATGTTTTTGTTTTTGTTTTTTTAATCTGTATTCACTATAGAGAATCTTAGTCCGTATAGCAGGGACTGTAATAATATGAAGGGTATAAATGAGGAATATTCAATCTGTATACACTATAGAGAATTATAGTCCTTATATCAGGGACTGTAATATATGAAGTAAATGAGGAATATTCAATCTGTATTCACTATAGAGAATCCTAGTCCTTATAGCAGGACTGTAATAATAGGAGGTATAAATGAGGAATATTCAATCTGTATACACTATAGAGAATTATAGTCCTTATATCAGGGACTGTAATAATATGAAGGGTATAAATGAGGAATATTCAATCTGTATTCACTATAGAGAATCCTAGTCCATTATAAATCAGAGAGAAAATAAGAGTCGGGAATGAAATATTCAATCTGTATTCACTATAGAGAATCCTAGTCCTTATAGCAGGGACTGTAATAATATGAAGGGTATAAATGAGGAATATTCAATCTGTATACACTATAGAGAATTATAGTCCTTATATCAGGGACTGTAATAATATGAAGGGTATAAATTATAAATTATTCACTCTGGCTGACAGAAGATATGGTACGGAAACAATTAGACAAAGTTAATATTCCTAAGAAAGACCTGCACCACCTGAAACTAGTACAGAATGCTGCTGCAAGGCTATTAACAAGCCAACCCCACCATTGCCACATAACACCAACCCTTCGCTCACTCCATTGGCTACCAATAAAATGGAGAATTTTGATCCTTGCACAATCTGTGTCCTGGATACCTGAAGGACTTGCTGCAACTACATCACACCCCCAGAATCTTAGATCAAAAGGATCCAATAACTTTGTCACCCCAGAGTCCACCTCAAGTCATTTGGAGACAGAGCCTTCTGTCATGCTGCCCCTACACCCCCTGCCACACCCAACCAGGACATCCCCATCCCTGGAAACATTTAAATCTAAACTGAAAAGCCACATGTTTAGTCTGGCATTTAGTCTGTCATTTATAACACCTGACTATTTCCTCTGTAACACAGACTGTATTGATCTGAGACATATCTATGCGCTTCGAGTCCTTTAGGAGAAAATCGCTTTACAAATGTTATTGTATTGTATTGTATTGTATTGTATTGTATTGTATAATATCAATAAAGCCCCAGGACCGGGTGAAATACATAATCAGATCTAAAAAGAGCTTAAGTGTAGTTTTATCTAGACCACTGTTTCTCATCATTTCAGATTCACTTTTTTTGGAGATGTGCCGCTGGATTGGAAAAAAGCAAATGTAATACCAATATTCCAAAAAGGTAGTCATTCACAGCCTGGTAACTATAGACCTGTAAGCCTAACATCAGTGGTAGGGATGGTGCTGGAAACTTTGTTACAGGATCATATCCTTGACTTTGTCTTCAGAACTGATCTTATTAATAGTAGTCAGCATGGATTTATGAGAAATAGATCGTGCCAGACAAATTTAATTGTTTTTTATGAAGAAGTGAGTAAGAATTTAGATTTAGGCTTAGCAGTAGATGGAGTATACTTGGGTTTTGCTAAAGCTTTTGATACTGTGCCACATGGGCAACTAATGTATAAACTGAGGACTGATGGCCTAGAAAAAATCATTTGTACATGGATATAGAATTGGTTATTGGATTGCAAACAGAGTGGTGGTCAATAGAGCTACATCTATGTGGGCTAAAGTTCTAAGTGGAGTACCTCAGGGTTCTGTATTGGGATCACTTCCTTTTAATCTGTTTATAATTGACTTAGAAGGGGGCATTGAGAGCAAGAACTCTGTGTTTGCTGATGACATTAACTATGCACAGCTTTGGAAACTTCAAATGATGTGCAATTGCTGCAAGTAGACCTAGATAGATTATCAAAATGGGCAAATGTAAGATGATGCATTTGGAGTTTAACAATCCTTTTGCCACCTACACCATAAATAACTCTGTGTTTAGGGTATCTCTAATGGAAAAAGATGAACTTGGAAAAGATTTGGGGGTTCTGGTAGATAACAGACTTACAATGCCAGGCAACAATGGCTATCTAGCAAGATATTGTCTTGAATAAAGAGGGGAATAGAATATTATTACCCTTCTGTCATCTTTCAAAAACCTTTATTGTGTGTATCCACCTTTAGGGCTGTTTATATTGGAGAAGCGACGTTTGCGTGGGGATATGATCACTTTATACAAATATATTAATGGCCCATACAATGAACTCTCTGGTGCATTGTTCGCTAATAGGTCATATCAGAGGACTCATAGACATCCTTTAAGGTTGGAAGAAAAGAAGTTTCATCTTCAGGTTAGGAAAGGTTTCTTTACAGTGAGAATGGTAAACCTGTGGAACTGTCTTCCAGCAGATGTGGTAATGGCAAGTTCATTGAATAGCTCTAAAAGTGGGATTGATACAATTCTAAAACTAAAAAAGAATTACTGGTATTAATACATATACTGCCATTCTGGTTGATCCAGGGATACTTTCCAATTGCCATTTGGAGTCAGGAAGGAATCCCCCCCCCCTTTTTTTTGCCTTCCTCTGGATCAACTGTTAGGTAGGGTTAAAAAGGAGGGTGAAAAGGTTGTGTCATGTTAACCGATTTACCAAGAGTTAATGTGACTTTAAGACACAACTAGCGACAGTCGCAACGTTATGCAAAAACTGTGTCGCATAACCGCCACAACCAATGTACCGAGCAGATAAGACAGAATCTTTAACACCAGCAGATAGCTGGCATTAAAGATTCAGAGTAGGTTAACCCAATTTGCAATGCACTGAGAGCTACTTGGTGCATTGCATAAAGGGGGCAATAAAGAGTAATAGTGGCTCTCGGTACCTAGCCCTGTGAGACTTCTGGGTAATTTACTTGTTTCCAAGCTAGCCCTTTATGAAACGCCACACCTTCTCAGAGGCTTTAAGAGCTTTTCATGAGCTAAATCCAAAACCAAAGTGCCAACTACAGACTGGTTTTGGCTTTACTGAGCCATCATCAATGTAGTGTAGCTTCGCCTATGCACAGACACAACTAAGAAATTAAATATGTTAGGGAGAGTATCAGGCATTCCATTTATTCTCTCCCTATCCTTTTTAATTTATTATTTACATTTGTTAATTTGAATCACTCCGATATATTTCATAAAAAGTTCCTTCTCTGGTGGATGGAAATCAGTACAACAACTGAAACCCCTGAAATGAATTATGAGTTAAGAAGCTAACCTGTGAATTGAATTTACATTACTTTATCCAGTCTATAGGTTGTTACATCCAGGGTATTGTGTGTACTGTGTATTGAGTATTAGGTGTCTTTGGTGTATTGAGTTCTTGTAAGTTCCAAATTCTCCTTTTCCTGTTTGCTAATGTGACACCTTCACTTTAGCTACAATGAATTTGCATCAAAGGATTATTTTGTTTTATTGTTCATCCATTGAATTTAGTTTTTCTGTTTTTTCACTAAAAATACTTTTCTAATCTTAGAGAAGAGCTACACTGTTTAACATAAGCACAATATATATACAGCCATAGTTTAAATAAATAAAGTAAATATTTTGGTCTATCACGTTTATGAGAAAGTGAAAATGACAAGTTCAGATTCTCTATTTGTCATTGTTTATAGTAATAAGGATTGACTACAGTGGTTTAATTACTTTGATGACTTTAACACACTCCTATTTTGCTATAATGAAACCAGTTATGACATAATGACAACGTGTGTTGCAACTTGGCCCATTGTGTTTGTAAATTGGCTTCACACTGTAAATTAAAGGGGAACTGTGGTCCAAAAATTACTTTAGGTAAATTGATAGGAATTGCTCTCATGAGAATTTTTGCAATTTATTTTCATTGTTTATTTTGCATAGTTTTGAAGATATTTACATTTTTGTGTGTGATATGGCAGCAGCATCACCAGGTCCCCTGCACTTCCTACTTCCTGCTCTGAAACCATGTCAGTCAATCTGCCCTATGTCTCCTCCTCCCCTTTGCAGCCCCCCTGTTCCCTCCCACTCATGGACCCCATGGTCCCTCCAGTTGCAGGCCCCCCTTGGCCCATTCTCTTACAGCCCCATGTGGCCCCGCCCACCCATGGGTGCTGTGGCCCCACCCACTCGTGGGTGCACAAGCCCCATCCACTTGCGGTTGCATAAACCCCGCCCACTCACAGGTGCATAAACCTCGCCCACTCACGGGTGCATAAGCCCCGCCCACTTGCGGGTGCTGTGGGCCACTCAGACCCCCTCTCATACAGAAAACTCTGTGGAAACAAAGTGAGAACTCGGCCTGAAAAGGCTGTTTTCACATAGTGGGAAAGAAGAGCTGTAGATTCCCTTACCTACTCTGTCAGGACTTCACACAGCAGAGAGGAGGAGGGACCTGTCTCCCTCACACACTAAGGGAGTCTGAGGCTGTGCTCGCCGGCGGCACTGTGCAGGAGAAGCCTTAGGAATATCACATAGCAGCCTCCCACCCATTAACTTTCTGGTCAGTCATTTCTTTATATCTTGGGCTGTGGAGCACGTAGAGAGGTGGTTCATGGCTCGTTTTAAGGGAAACTGACCTTTCAACTTGTTTGGAGACCACAGTTCCCCTTTAAGTTTAAATTGATCAAGTTAGATTTTCTGATCGTGGAGCATGTCTTAAAGAAGCCCTGCCCATTAATACTACAAACTTCTAGTTGAACTTTGCAACATTACTGCCTACATAAAAGATAGAAGAACAAACAGATTAGAGATGCTGCAAGGTAGAGGTTTTGATTTTTGTATAGCCAGTGCTTAAACATGCACTGCTTTTTAGGACCCAATATTTAATCGTAAAATTAAAAATAGCAATCCATCCCTCAAAACAGTGATCTGAACCACTTACACAGAATAAGATCAAATCAACAAATGACTTGGTTTTGTTTTTATTGTGGTACCATGGCATTTAAGTGCTACAGGATCAGTGTCACTAAGGAGTTCTAGCCAGCATCATCACCGAGTAGTTCAATTTGCCTAAGTGATTTAACTAATGGAATTTATCAACTGGTCAACACTAATTGCCTTTTTTGGTCGGTCGCAGCACATGTCGCCTCATGTTAGTTTTAATCTTCACACGTGTGATCACAGGGCCCAACCTGCAACGCTCAGTCAGGCATTGTAGATGATCCGACCCGGTGAATCTTCAACGATAGCCAACCGAACACCCTTTTCATCTGACTACTTACCTACAGTCAACTGAAATGCCCATTCGTACACATCATGTGGCGCGGGACAGGCCCCCGTGATGGCACATGTGTACGGGCCTTATTCTAACAAAAGTTTACTGTAATTTAAAGGTATATGGGAAAATTGTCGGTTAATCTCATTGTTTTGGTTATATCAGTTTAAATAGTTGGTAGCTATGTCTATTAAGGCTTGTATAGACGTTCATCTGTCCCACTGGATCAACAAATGATGCCTGACCTAGCAGTCAAACTGGTGCAATTATCTTTCAAAACATTTGTTTGTTGCTTGGTCATTCCTCAATCCGTCAAATGCAGGAATCACTTTACACACATGCAATCGCGGAGCATGACCTACGTCACACAATTCTTAAGTGTATGGGCGCTTGGTCAGACACCGTTTCAGATGACCCATCACCCATACACTCACCAATAGTTGGCCGAAATGGGCTTAAGTACACCATCATGTGATGCAGTTTGTGCCCCGCAATTGCACGTGTGTACGGACCTTTAGGGTTAGGCCACACTGAAGCGCTTTAAAGCGCAATCCGATCGGGCTTCTAAAAGCGCACACTAGTGTGGCCCGGTTGATGTGGCGATTCGGAAATCAAAGCGCATGCATTCCACATTTTTGTGCGCAATCACCTGCGTTGCGAATCGCACTTCGGGAATGCGTCTAGATATTTTGTTTTTGCTGTAAAAATGTGGAATGGTTTTCTAATTTCCATAGGTTGTTACAGAGTTTTATCTTTGTCTTTTGAAAGACTCAGCAAATAGTACCAGAGCCTCTACAAATTGGCTTCAAAGCCCAGATTAGATGTACTGATGATGTGCCTTTTGCTGGAAGGGACATTGTTTGCTAAACTGCAGTGTTTATCCAGTGGATTTTGTTTGCCCGAAGTTGTATTTAACAGAGCATTCATTTCTAAACACCAGGTAAAAGCATTTAAATTGCTCTTACCGCCTCTAATTGCAGAATCTACTAATTTCCTTTTTAGTTTACAACAAACTGCTAATTGGAAACCTTTGTAAAGTAATTTAGGAAGAAACTTTTAAACTGTTATCAAAGTACTGTTTTTTATTAGGTTTGTCTTTCAGGGAGTAATATATTGTAAACTCTGCATATTGCCCTTTTTTTATTATCTTAAATCAGTGAAGTAGAAAACCGGAATGTATTTAAATTCTAACTATCTCCAAGGTCTCAATAAGAACATTGTATTGCTTGATATCACCTGTTTACACTTGTAAAGCAAAATACCAGTGGCACACAGGTGTTTAATCTTCACATCCTTCACAAAGAGAGTCAGACACAAAAATATTGCACCCTTTCTATTCATTGCAAAGCATTGTACATTTTAGATGGTTGCCCAAGGGTGCAGCTGTTTCAATCGGGCAGTACCAATCGAATTTTACCTTGTTCAATCTATTTCAGCTATTCAGATATTGAAGGCATGCATTATAGCATCTCCTACCATATTGTTTTAAATTATTTTTATTTTAAAACATTAAAATCATCATTTATTAGGGCTAACATGAGCAGATTGATGTCTAAGTAAATATCTTTTTAAAGGGGAACTGTGGTCCAAAATTACTTTAGGTAAATTGATAGGAATTGCTCTCCTGAGAATTTTTGCAATTTATTTCCATTGTTTATTTTACATAGTTTTGAAGATATTTAGATTTTTGTGTGTGATATGGCAGCAGCATCACCAGCTATCCTGCACTTCCTGCTCTGAAACCTGTCAGTCCAGTTGCAGGCCCCCCTTGGCCCATTCCTTTACAGCCCCATGTGGGCCCACCCACTAGCGGGTGCCGTGGCCCTCCCGCTTGTGGGTGTCTAAGCCCCATACACTCGCGGGTACCTAAGCCCCACCCCTCATGGGTGCCTAAGCCCTGCCCACTCATGGGTGCCTAAGCCCCGCCCATTGGTGGGTGTCTAAGCCCTGCCCACTCGCGGGTGCATAATCCCCACCCGCTCACAGGTGCTGTGGACCACTCTGACACCTCTGCCTGAAAAGGCTGTTTTCACATAGTGAGAGATAAGGGCTGTAGATTCACTTACCTTCTCTGCAGCTGCAGGTCCTTCACACAGCAGGGAGGGGGAGGGACTTCCTGTCTCCCTCACACACTGAGGGAGTCTGAGGCTGTGCTCGCCAGCGGCACTGTGCAGGAGAAGCCTTAGGAATGTCACATGTCAGCCTCCCACCCATTAACTTTCTGGTCAGTCATTTCTTTATATCTTGGGCTGTGGAGGATCTAGAGAGGTGGTTGATGGCTCGTTTTAAAGGTAGGAAACTGGCCTTTCATTTAAACTCAACTTGTTTGGAGACCACAGTTCCCCTTTAATAATTGTTTATAATCTGAAAAGCAAACGCATTACATAGAAAGAATTTGCTTGATGGCTTGCTGCAAGCCCTTGCCTTAAAACAAGGCTCCATAGATATGTGCAAGTATGAGCCTGGCCTGCGACACACGAGTGTCTTCCTAGTGGCAGTTTCGTCCGACTATCACTTAGGAGAGCTTGGTCAGGCCTCGATGATAATCTGCTGGGAAATGGACGTTTAGAAAACACCTTAATCATAGACCTTTCATGATTAATTCATGATTTCATGACCTTAATCATGATCATTCCAAGAAGAGAATACAGGATTCCAGATGCTTCCCTCCATGCCAGGACATAGCTTCATATGTCAGTTTGGCTGCATCAGTGTGGTACAGTAAGGAGAACTAGGTAGCAGGGATTTTACAGCCAGTTACAGTACATGTTAAATGTTGCACTACACAGTAGCAGAAAGCTAAGTGTGCATCGTGTGCTGTTTCTGAAAAGTTTAGGAAATGGCTCCTTCACTAGAAAAGATAGTCTGTTGGGTAGCAATACATAGTTGGTACAGTGTCCTCTGTCCCTCAATGGGAGTCCATCAGCCGTAACTCAAAGAAAGCTACACAATCTCCCTGCACAGCTGCTGTAGCACAAAGAGCAACCACTGCTGGACCCGGAAGTTATTCCCATTCATTTTCTTCCTACTAAGGAGGTAGACCAGGGCATCTTGAAAGGGCATCTGCCCCTATGTTCTTTGGGCCTGGCTTGTATTTTAAAGAAAACTTGTAATTAGACAAAGCAGCCAACCACCAATGTCCTGCACTGACTAATTTGGCAGTGGTTAAAATGTATGTTAAAGGATTATTATCAGTTCTTACCTCAAATTAGGCCCCATAAAGATAGTCATGTAGCTTTTCCATGACAGCCCATTTTAAGGTCAAATATTGTAGTTTGTTTCCAGGATAATTTCTTTCATTTGGGCTGAGACTCCGACTGACATATGCAACCGGTTTTAATCCCCCAGGATATTCTTGATGAAGGACGCCTCCCAACCCTTGGTAACCATCTACATGCAAAACATAAGGCTTTTGTGGGTCAGCATAGACAAGTACAGGTGCTTCTGTGAGTTTTTTGCTTTAATGTTTTAAAAGCTTCCACACAAGCAGAGGTCCAATTACCTTTAAAGAACACATCTTTGTGTTTTTTTAATATTGTCCCCTTTCAACAGTCCATTTAGTGGATAGGCAATTTTAGAGTAACCCTCAATAAACCTCAATTTAGCACAGCTGCTACCTTTTCTGGGCCAGTGGCAATGCCCTTGCCAGATACAATTTTCCCACACAAAACGCACACATTTGTGGATGAACTTACAATTGTCAATTGAGAGTTTCAGGCCTTCCTTTCAAAGACGCTCAAGCACACTGAACAATCTTTTATCATGCTCCTCCAGGGTAGAGCCGAAAAGAATAATGTCATCAAGGTAAACTATGCAGTTTTTTGTATTCAAGTCTCCCAGGACCATAATGCACCGAAAGGTATCTGAAGCACCATTTATAGTCACAGGTGCCATACACATCTTCTAATGCTTTTAAACAGTGTTTAGCAGAGGCGTCAGGATGGCCCTTGCAAAACATTTTTAGTACTCGGCTAGTAGGAGGAAGCAGGTTTTCAGTTAAACAAATCTTTTTCTCCAGCTCAGAGCAAGGACATTCCTCTGGCATCTGCATATTAGCATCCAGACACTTCAATTCTTGTTCTCCTATGGGTGTAGGGGCAACTCCTAAGAAGGCTTTTAGCTTTGGGTATTTAGTTCCCCTTACTATTAGTGTCTGGGGAGGATAAACCACCTGGGAGGTCAAACTAGCAGGTGATTCTAGAGGCTGCACATCATCTGTCTCCATGGTTAATGTTTGAATTTCAATCTTAATGCCAGTCCCCCTTTTTGGAGGTATAGGCGGTTGGGGATAGATGGGGCAGCCAACTGGGTGAGTGCCTACACTAAAAATGGTATAGGGCCCCATATCATCATACAGCTCCTCTGGATTACTATACAGTAATGTGAAATATCCAGTTACTGCTGAATATTTTTTAGCTAGCAAATGGGAGCCCACCAAATTTGGGTGGTAGGCTAGCGTTTCATTAATTAATTCTTTAGAATGATCCCCAGGTACACGATCAAAGGCATATCGTGGATAAATAAACTCTGCTACAGCCCATGCATATACATCAACTATCAGAGGCATGATGATACTTATAATGTTTGATCAATCGGATATGTAATACCAAAGGTAACTCAATTATACAGTTACAATTGAAAGACATGTGGTACGGGAACAAAGAAACACAGAATAATCCCGCCAACGACTTATTTACACTTTTCAAGCCCAACGTTGGGGATATGTAAGGCGATAGTAAAATGGGGGTACTTAATTTGCTCCAGAGACTGTCAGCCTTATTCAGGGTGTTTCTGAACTACCACTCTAGGAAGAATGCAATAAATTGGCGTCTTAATGAACTTAAACAGTATCTTATTTATTAACAGAGCAATATTAATAAGGCATTGCAAGTAACACAATAGAAGTGATATAGCATGGCACAGATATCATATACATACCTACAAACAAGAGTAATCAGAAACAGCATAAATAACAATCAGCTTGTAAATGCCACCCCAACTCTCAGGTCACTGTAGTGGAATCTTCTACCCCTATGTCTGGCACTATGTCCCAGACATCCCACCCTGCCAAAACTCATTTCAGGGAGGATACCCACACATTTCAGGAAGGATACCCACTCCCCAAAGCCCCACCCCAAGATTAACACATAATCCATGCATACAGACCCACACATGTATACAGTCAGACACTCTTGCATACAAACACATCTCAACAGACACACACTCATGAAAACAGTCAGACACACAGGCATACAACAAGTCATGTCACTATTAAGTGTTTTTGTCACTTATTAACCGCTAAAAGACTCTGACATCATTGTGCTCCCTCACTAATTCAAACCAACACATTTCAGGGAGATTGTATTTTATTTCAGGGAGTCAGGGAGCTGCCATTAAAATCAGGGAGACTCCCTGAACTTCAGGGAGAGGTGGGGTGCCTGATGTCCCTATTCTTGGGAGGATATACACAGGACTTTAGTCCTTACTAAATCTCCTTGTTGGAGCTCATGCTGCTCACTAGCTACCCTACTCCTATATATCACTCCTGTAGTGATCTATAAGACTAATTGGGTCTACCTGTTATCTAGGTCCCCTTGGCTCTTCCCCTAACCTCTGGGGAAACTCCAGGAAGTAGAAAGAGCTGAGCACATGGTTGTTTTCCCTTTTTTACTTTTACACAGCGGCCCCTACTGGCCAAATCCTGTCAGAACAAGAAGATTAAAGGGTAATTTATTGTTCCCTCAAACCTGAAGAAATGGTTACCTTTAAAGTTGAATTGGAGGAGAAACTGCAGAGCTACCGGAGTGAAGGGGAGAAGCGCAAAAGGAACAAGTTCGACTGTGATCTGTTAGATTACCAGATTGGATGTGTTTACCAATGGGGCAGGAGTAACCAGTATACCGGAAGTGACAGAATGAAATGGAATGCTTACCTGGAGGTTCTGTTCTGCGGCCGGCGGTGGAGATGATAGTGGAGGCGACAACACGAACAATATGGTGAGCCAGAGGGGGAGGCCATTGAAACCGAAGAGAGGCAAGTGATTTATAAATTATCATCAGTAACTCTTACTGATATACAGGAGACTGTGTATTCCAAGGGGCTGGTATTTGTCCCCACGTTCATTACAGATAAACTACAGATGGACATTGATATGTACAAATACTTTCGGACACTTAGATTAAAGGCTTATTTTGCCACTAAGCCTGAGGGGAAACCAGACTATATAGGAAATGGTGACCTATTAAGACTGAGTGATTTTGGTCTTATACACAAAAGTAAATTTTTCCTCTCACAACCTCAGCACCTGTAGAGACTTACGTACAACAAGTACTCAGAGACTTTCATCTTATTGATTGTAATGAGTTAAGACAGAGAGAGTTCCAACAGAGAGAGAGAAGCTTTAAAGGAACCCGCCAATGATAATAGAATTACCTTTAGACCCTCCGATAAAGGGGGTGCTATAGTGGTGCTTGATACCAGTTATTATATTTGCGAGATCTAACAACTCTCTGCTGTAGATGTGTATTGTAAGTTACAATGTGATCCTCTTCCACGTATTCAAAATTGTACAGCTGACTGTCTATAATTATATGTTGAGAAGGGTGTTTTGAGTGAAAGAAATATAACTAAGCTAATAGTGCAGTTACAGAGGATACCAAAGCTTTATATACACAAGGACCTGGTTAGACCACCAGGCCGTCCTATTGTCTTGGGGGTCAATTCTGTCTTTTGCCCCCTGGCCACTCTGATTGATAAGGCACTGGGTACTCTTATACAGGGAACACCATCATAAATAAGGGATAGCGTAGACTTTTCTAAATAAACTGTCTAATGTAAGAATGGGACCTGAGGAGGGTCTACTCTTGGCCACTTTTGATGTGACGAGTTTGTACAACGCCATCCCCCATGATGATGGTATGAGGGCGGTAAGATGGTTGTTAAAAAAGATGGACAGGTATATGTCTGCTCAAAGAAATTTCTTTCTAAGCTTGCTTGAGATCATACTCACCCAGAATTATTTCTGGTTTTTGGATGGGTACTATTTGCAGTTGCGTGGGACCGCGATGGGGTCCAATGCTACGCCATCTTATGCCAATGCCTTCATGGCATTGCTTGAGGACGGACTCGTCTATCAATGGGATCTCTACCAGGACCACTGTGTGTCCTAGTTGAGTTACATTGATGACATGTTCGTCCTCTAGCGGGGTGGCGTTGAGCCCCTATCTCGGTTACTAGCCAACATCCTTAAAGGGCAGGTCCACCCCCTAAACTGAAATTTAACACTATACTGGCCACATTCTTTAGTTTAAAAAAATCCTTACCTTACATTTTTGCCCCAAATGGGTCTCCTGTTATGCCTTTTCAAAGTCCAACAAACTGCAGAGTAGAAGCTGTCAGTGACTCATCTGAAGCCTGTTTCTACCTCAACCACATCAAGGTCTGAGGCATGCGCAGGGGAGCCCCCCCCCCTCCCTCCCACCCTCCGGATCCATCCTCTGAGGTCTTGGCACCTAGCGTGAAATCCTCTTTACATTAAGTAACAGCTGCCCAACCCCAACTACCATAATATTTCTTTTAAAAAAAGCTCTGATCGTTACTTACAGAGCCTTCTCTCCCGCTGCGTCTTTGCGGTGTCTGTGATTGGCCACGTCTTAGCCGATTACAGATGCGGATGGCGGACCAACCCCAGCAAGCAGGGAGCTGGATCGGAGACGTCGCAGGAGAGAAGGAGCTGTAAAGTAAAGATCTGGGCATGTTTTAAAAGTTATATTATGGCAGTTGGGGTGGGCAGCTGCTACCTTATATCTACCTTATATCAAAAGTTAATTTCCAGGGTGGACATGCCCTTTAAAACATTAAACAATCAAGATGAAGTGGGTCGATAGGATAGTAAGTAGACCAGATGTGAAGATTAGGTACCTAGAGGTTATGGGTAAGAAAAAAAAAGGGAAAAGAGGTTGTTATCTGTATTCACCCAGTAAGATAGATTCTACAAGGCTCTACAATCCAGTGGCAGGGTCTCACCACAAAAATTCAAATATATGAAGCAAAATGTAGAAAAAACTGCAGAGAGCCAAATGTGGTATTAATGCAACAGTGTCAACAACATTTATTCGAGAGATCACTCACACTACATGTTTTGGGCCTACAATTGGTCCTTCCTCAGGTTCATCAAACATTTTTTCTACATTTTGTGTTATGGGTAAGAAATTTGAACACAGAGGCTACCCCAAATCCATCATAGAGGCTTCCAATACTCAAATCAAAGAAGGGCGTCAACAGAAGGAGGCAATTAACCACAGTGTACACAGGATCCCTTTTGTCACTTCCTATGACCCATATGGCAGACGAGTGGCGGGGTTATCTGTAAACATTGGTATTTACTACAGAGGGCATTGCCCAATATTCAAGCGTTTTGCAATCCCCCTTTAAATTTCTACAAAAAAAAAAAATATTGTTGCGTTTCAGCTAATAAAACCGTCCCGCATCCTGAGGAACGGCTTTCTTAGCTGAAAGGCATCGATAGTGCGTTTTATCTTTATGCAATAAGTTATGTTTTATTAGATTGACTGTGAGTCCTGTGAGTGCCTCCGTTTCTATACTTTGTCATTTTATGTTTTGGATTGCACCCAGGGATGTTTATGATTGGAATGGAGTGCTAATCTACTTTGATATGATTATAATGAACATCTAATTAGCTGTGACATAAAATGCTCTGGCTATTCTTAACTGCATTACCACGATGCACCTGCCTTTACCATCAATTCACTGTAAAGTGATCAGGCCATGCAGTTTTTTTGAATGTTACAGGAATGTTGGCAGGTAAAGATGGCCACCATAAAATGCTTTGTGAAAGATCCACACATAGCATAAACACTAAGCTTCAACTTTGTAAGTGAACGGGAGGTTACAGACACTCGGTATTGGAGGCTTACTGTATGTGGACAGTGTATTGGGGACTTACTGTATATGGACACTGTACTAGGGCTTACTGTATATGGACACTGTATTGGGGGAGTTTACTGTATGAGTGTGAACTTCGCAAAATCCGGTCCGCTCGAGGATCCGCGAATTTTCGGGAAAAATTAAAATGCGAAAAATACGAGATTTTTCGTATTTTCGAAAATTTTCGAAATTACGGGTTTTCGCGTATTTTCGAAAATTTGCGAAAATACGAGAAAACTAGTATTTTCGAAAATATGTATTTATGTAAATAAGAGAAATCCTTGTATTTTCAAAAATTTTCGAAATTACGTGTTTTCTCGTATTTTCGAAAATACGTGAAACTCGTAATTTCGAAAATTTTCGAAAATACTAAAAATCCGCAAATCGGAATTTCGGAAGGCGGAAAATCCGGAAAAATCCGCCGTTGGCGAACCGGCCATCCCTAGTATGTATGTATAATTTATAAATTTATAAAGTGCCACTTGAGTACACAGCGCTGTACATTATAAATACAGAGTATGCAAACAAGGGTGCAAGCAATTATACATTATTAAATTAAATTTAATTATAAATAAAAATTAAAACATTAACTGTATCGTGGGGCTGTATATGGACACTGTATTGGGGGATATTACTGTATATGGACACTCTGTATTGGGAGGGCTTACTGTATATGGACATTCTGTATTGGGTGCTTATTGTGTATGGACACTATTGGGAGGCTTACAGTACACAGACCCTCTATATTGGGGGATTACTGTATATGGATACTCGGGGCTTACTGTATATGGACACTCAGTATTGGGGGGCTTACTGTATATGGACACTGTATTGAGGGAGAAGGAAACACTGAACAAGCAAAATATGTAAGGTTACCAATGGTATCTACATTTCCCTCTACTTATCATAAAAATGACTCCCAGACATGCTAGCCGAAACACGTAGATGTTTGTACAACCTCAATATTGAATTACCCAGAGCCAAGTGGGTAAAATGCCCCAAAAAATGCTTGTAGATTCCCTAGTCAAAGGTTTAGGCTGCAGCCGATGCACACACCCCATTTATAGGCTTAGGCCCCACCATAAATCCTAGTTATAGGTTTAGGCTAAGGCTCCAATTTCCCAGGGGGCCAGGGCCCAGTCATATTTCACCCCTCTGTGACATGACAACTCTCGGCCACTAGCCACCATAGCCTTGCACGCCGCACTGCAGCGACGAGCCGCGAGAAGTTAAGACCAGGGAATTGGAAGGTGCATCCCAGAAAGACAAGCAGGCCTTCTTGCGCTGGTCGCGCATGAGTGGCGCTTAACAGCTTTTTAATCCATTTGTGACGGTCGCGGCCACCAGCGGGCGGTTAAATGTACAATGAATTTTTTTGTGCTTTAATTTTCCGCCTTGGTCAGGATGCCACCTTAGTCACATGACTCAGTGAGCCTCATTACAGATGCGGCCCTGTCTGCAGCAGCTTTTACCTGGCATTTTAAAATTGTTCTCCTCAGTACTATTAGCTGAGCTCATCCTCCCCCTCCTTGCTTCATCTTCAGTTCATTTGCAACATTGTATCCAAGTAGAGGGAGCTGAGTTCAGGCTCTCTACTCACTACAATGTTGCAAATTACAGCAGAACAAGGAGAGCAGAAAGTAAAAGCTGACAGGGAGAAGCTGTGGAGAACATGGGCGCCCTGGTTTAACATAGGTGTCCTAGCACATTGCCTAGGTGGCCTATGCCTAAATAGGGCCCCGATGGCCAGCATTAGATTAGCCTCAGATCCAGGTGCATTTCATGAAGAACGTTTGATTACAAATCTCAGAATATTAGTGTTTGTAAGTTCTCCCTATAAAAGTCAACGGGAAAAATTATTCCTAAACACTTCCATGGATTCCATAGCTGGAAGACATTGCACTTCTCTCATACTGTATCTGTAATTTGGGACATATTTATAAAGGAGCGGGATCACTTAATAGCGTTTGGAACCTTTAATACATTTTTAATGTTGTGACCACGATCTTACAATTACAATGGCAGATATAAAAATTTACTATAGCAATCATACAATTATGTTCGCGATCGTACATTTACGAATGCGATCGAAATTGCATGATTGCCTATACAATACTATTGTAGAACTTTAGTACAGCTGTATGGCAGCGGCTGCACTTCTGCAATCACCTGCAGTATCTGAAGTTTACGACCTATGGGCCTCATTAGTCATAGACCTACGGGCCCCATTATACTTAGATCTACAGGCCCTATTGTACATAGACCTATGGGAATTATTGTACGTAGACCTTTAGGCTTCATTGTATATAGACCTGTGGGTCTCATTGTACATAGACCTATGAGCCTCATCAGTTCAGAAAACACTGTTAGGACAAACCTCCAGTTCAGCAGACACTGTTAGGTTAGCCCTCCAGGTCACCAGCCAGTATTGACAGTGGCTGGAAAACTGGAGAGAGCCGTTGTCGGCTATTTGTTCGGCAGTTGCGACGTTACATAAAATTTGTGACACACAACTGCAGCAACCAAAGGGCTCTTTAAGACATAACCTGCACCGCCAGCAGATAGCTGGCGTTAAAGATTCGCAAAAGGCGAACTCCATTCGCAAAGCACTGAGAGCTACTATCAGCTCAGTGCATTGCCTAAAGGGTTTAATAGAGAGCGATAGCGACTCTTGCTACATAGCCTATACCGTGGTAATATTTGCCAAACAGAGTGCCCCCAAACAGAGACTGGTACATTCAAGTTTGCCCACAGTTACTGGTACATACACGTTTGCTCACAGTGAATGTGACTGGAACATAAATGTTTGCCCATAGTGACTGGTACATACAAGTTTGCCCAGTGAGTGTGGCTGGAACATAAATGTTTGCCCATAGTGACTGGTAGTTTTCCCATAGTGACTGGTGCAAACAAGTTTGTTAACAGTGACTGGTACATACAAGTTTGCCCAGACTGTGACTGGTACATACAAGTTTGCCCCCAGTATATACAAGTTTGCATACACTATGACTGGTACATATGTTTGGCCACAGTGAGTGTGACTGGTACAAATAAAAGTTATACTCACTATGGCAGGCAAGAAGAGTCAAGATCAGGAAACAGGAGAGGCACACATTGTCTGGAAGCAATAGACTTTTGTGGCATTTTTTGCGGTCGCGCTCACTCAATTGCCGTTTCGCCTCAAACGCTGCCTTCTGTCTGTCTTCTGAGTCGGAGAAGTGCTACCTAAAACAAAAGGCTCACTCTGATTCATGGGAAAGGCGGTCACGTCTATAATAATGAGCACCCTCTTTTAAGACGGAAAGATTTAGAGATAGATTCTAGAAAATTAGATTTTCGAAAAATCTAATTCCCCCTCCAAAAAAATTAAAACTTTTCAGAAATATTGAATTTTTGAAAAAAAAAATTTGGGGAAATTATCGAATGCCGAATGTGAAAGCTTGAAAGTAGTGCGTGTATGAAAAAATCCCTTCATTTCAAGTTGTGGGTATTTGTACGTATTCACCAGACCATTTCCAGGTCCCAGAGCCATGTACAGTAAGTTATCATTGCTATTTTAACCTTTATTTTATCCAAACTATTAGAACTATTTCTACCCATTGACTTTAATGGATCCGATTTCAAATTTTTTTTTAGTTTGAAAATTCTAAATCAGACTGGATTTTTGGAGGTTAGGCCATCTCTATTTATAATATATACAGTATATAAGGTGGTGTCATATGAGGAATATCTGGATAATTATGGAAAAATATTGAAACTGTATAATTTAAATCAATGTATGAATATTGCCACTTTAAATCAATTTACATATCAATTGTTGCCACTTTAAGAAACATCTATTTATAGAGGAAAAAGAAAATGGATCTCCACCTGATTAAGCTTTTGATGTGAACAGGGCCGGCCTTAGGATAAATAGCACCCTGTGCGAGATTTGTTACTGACGCTTAGAACCAACCCCCCCCCCACACACACAATACTCCGTTGAATGCTGCTTGCCTTCAATTAAGTACCCCACCTGCGCTTACTGTATATATATATATATATATATATATATATATATATATATATATATATTTTGATTGATTGATTTGATTAATTGAAAGGAGCATATAGCAAACCAAACAGTCCACTGACTTTTAATAGACTGAACAGTTGAAGTATTGTTGCTAGAGATGGCCGAATTTTCGAAAGTTCGGTCCATTTTCGAACTTTCGAACTATATGGAAAGTTGGAAAATGGACCCATTAATGTCAAGTTCGAAAAGTTCTAATGAAAACAATTAAAATCAATGGTAACTTAAAGGGCATGTCCACCCCCAAAACTATAATCCCCCCAACTACTGGCCCCACCATGTAGTGTAATTTAATCCTTACCTCAATCCCAGCTCCATAGGGTTCTCCTGTTCCCCCCCCAAAGTCCCAAAAACTGACCACCAGGAGGCTAGCAGGTCCATATAGGACACTGCCTGCTACCTGGCCTCCCGGATCACTGCCATGCTTACTGCGTCTTCTCCCCCCTCCCTCTCCCTCCCTCTCCCTCCCGTTCTGCTATCCCTCCCCCTAGCGTTTATCCCCTTTAACACAGCCTTCCCCCATGTCCCCCAGCCCCAACCGCATACTTTTTATTTTTAGAAAGCTCCCCAATGTTTTACTTACCTCTCCGCTTTCCTACGCGGAAGTGAGCTGCCGGCAGCCGCGTCCGTGATTGGCTGCCGCTCAGCCAATCACAGACGCGGCTGCCGGTCCCGCCCCTCAGCTTGCATTTTCTCGCAAGCAGAGGGCCGGGAGCGCAGCGAAGGAAAGAGGGGAGGTAAGTAGAGTTTGGGGGGCTTTCTGAAATTAAAAATTATGCGGTTGGGGCTGGGGGACGAGGGGGAACAACATATAAATTTTTACATTTTAGGGTGGACATAGCCTTTAATGTAAATGGCTGTGGTACCTAGGAAATTGTCTGGGGAACATGTTCGAATATCCAGGACATTCGAAAAATCTATTTTACTCTCACTCACGATATTTTCGAGCTCGTTCGCGCCTAGGTACCATGTACATTTTACTTGTTTATTCGATGCTTGCGCATAGGCTTTAATGGACACTTTACTCGCAGATTCGATGTTTGTGCCTAGATACCATGTGCATTTTACTTGTGGATTCGATGCTTGCGTATAGGCTTTAATGGACACTTTACTCGCAGATTCGATGTTCGTGCCTAGATACCATGGACATTTTACTCGCGGATTCGATGCTCGCGTATAGGTTTTAATGGACCCATTGATATTTATCGAAAGTCCAAAAATATCGAAAATCCGGGTCCAGGATAGTTCGAGAAGTCCTAATTCGTTCAAATTCGAATATTTCGGCTTGAACTCGGGTTCGAGTTCTAGTCCATCTCTAATTGTTGCATCCCAGTCTGGTATTGGTTGCAAGTCCCAGTCTTTCTTTGGAAGATCCTTTAGTACAAAGGACAAAACACAAGTACACCCCAATGGGACATTTATGAAGATCAGTCATCCCAAATAAAGGAATGCACCTTACCCACTGTGTAAATAAACCCAAGCAGGTGGGGTTAAATTTAACACCACCTGCACTAGTGATGGCTACCTGACAATTGCCTCTACCATTTAAGCTGTTTCAAGATGGTTGAATGTAAGCAGTTCTAGAGTATGTAAAATAACAGGTCTTTATCAAAAAGGATATTTACATAGACAATCATTATAATCATAGATCTGTTTAGATCAAACTTACCATTGAAAAGTGCTTAAAAATGTGAATGTTTAATTTAAAGCGCTGAAATAACTGTTTATTTACTATAGACAGACGTACACATCTCCTTAAAGGGCATGTCCACCCTTTATTAAAACTTTCCATAGTTCTATATGGACTCTGCTATCCTCCTGGTGGCCACTTTTTTGGACTTTGGGGTGGGGATTGCTGGAAAACCACTTGGAGCTGGGATGTAAGGTAAGGATATTTTTACACTACAGAGTGGGGCCAGTAGTGGGGGGATTATAGTTTTGGGGGTGGACATGCCCTTTAAATTGGGCATAAAAATTATCCAAATAAATTCTGTCAAAATGCCTGAACATTCTCATCTAATGCCCACAGGACAATAACCACCACAGAGCAGTGTTTCTTAATCTTTTAGTTACCTGAAAGCAGTTCTCATTCCTCAGGGAACCTTTAGAACTTACACTTTTTATTATTATTTTTTGTTCTCGACCATTAATCCATCAAAATACACAATTCATCCATATATACAAATAGATATTTGCACTATAAACTGACACTATAGCTTGCATAGGCAAACCCAGGATTTCAATGGTTCCAAGAGTTTTTATGGGCAGTAGCACAATCTCCCAGAGGTTGTCTCTGATCCTCAAGACTATGGGACATCCTGCTTAAAACAAGGAGAGGGGGACAGATTGTTAAAATACAGGATTGTTTCACAAAATCTGGGACTATTGGCAGAGATGCCTCTAGAAATTTTTCAGCCTCAGATGAAGAACAATTACCTCTTGCCAAGGTGTGCGGTCACTCATGTGATAATCAACATATGCTAAATAATTTATTTTATTATTAATTAGAAGAAGTCACCATGATCATATAAATGTTCAAGTACATAGAATGTGTGTGTGCTTTTTACAGGTGCAATACTCATTATAGCAAACATATAGGGGGTTATTCAATAAAAGTTCTTATCGTTTAAAATGGTGCTAATTTTGCCCCAACCAATCAGATGTTAGCTTTCAAATGTTACATAAGTTCTGATTGGTTGGGGCAAAATTAGCACCATTTTAAACGATAAGAACTTTTATTGAATCTCCCTGATTGTCCTATACATTCTTGTTCCTTTTTGTCCCTGTATAAATGCTAAACGCAGTGTGAGTACTGTGGACAGCAGCTGTATTAAAGGAGAAAATTACTGTATATGAGATTTTCAAGTTTTGATTAATGCCTTTGTGTGTGCTATATTACTATCAATGCGGACAATTTTGAAACGAACCTGTTTTCGATTTGGAATCTGGTGTATTTTTTGAAAATTGCATTCGAAGATCAAATATTCCATTCTATTTCCATTCAAAAATGCTATTAAATATTCGAGATTCACATTGAGTTGTAATGAGATTTTCAGAACTGCTGTTGGAAGGAAACTTGTCAATTTCCTTCATCTCTACTCCAAACTAGCAACATTAAGGCTGTGCACACGCCATCCAATTTTTTGGATCGACCATGTATCGTTTGGTCACCATCAAAAAATTGGATGGTGTATTTGCAGGTGGCAAACTGTGTACTGTGGCTACTTTTGCCATTAAGAACAAACGTTAGGGTACCCACCAGGCATCCACCTCCTCCCTGGCCACCTTATACCATATAAAACCATCCAGTAAGATAAAGAAATGAGGGCTGTCCAGGTCCTTAGGAGCACCATCTGGGGTGCTCCCATTTATTGGTGCAGACACAGCAAAAATACACACAACCTTTCGGCACACAGGCCTTAGTCAAGTGTTGACAAAGGCCTGTGTGTAGAAACGTTGTGTGTATTTTTGCTGTGTCTGCGCCAATAAATGGGAGCACCCCAGATTGCATCCTAAGGACTGGACAGCCCTCATATCTTTAGCTACTTTTGCCATGACCAACAGTGATTCACCCACGCCAAATGCTTGCTAGTGGCGAACGGATGGTCAGGGCGAAAAATTTGCTGGTGTGTACCCAGCCTTAATTTTCAACATCTTTGTTCCTATTGAACTTAATACCCTATCAGCCCTAAGCTTCATACATACATGCAATCATGAGTGCCTAACCCGTAATGCATGATGTGTACGTCCATTCGAATGTGGACCGAATGGCCATTTCGCCCAACCAAATGCCCATACACTTACCGATAGCCAGCCAAAGCAACCGCTCGCACACATCATGTGTCGATGGTTGGCACCCCACAATCGCATGTGTGTACAGGACTTAAAACCCCTTGCACTTTCTGATAACCTTAGCAGGGGGAGCCAGGATCAACTTTTAACTGGGAAAATCAGGGAAGATAATACGTCTATAACCTACCCCCTTAATGGATCCCTATGGGACCAAAGTAGCCGATAATATCCTTATAATCGGCGCTCTACTACATAGAGCGCGCCGATTATAACCAGGAAGTGCAGTACAACACCCCCCGCTTCACCCCTTAACTCCTGCCCATGGCAAACTCATGGCTGCCCACGGCTAACACTTACATTTTTAGATGAAGAGGAAGCCGCCATCCAACCTTACTATATGAACCGGGGTTGAGCTGCACCACTAACTGTAAGTATCCAACCGATAGCCGCATTCTGTCCGTTTCACTCCTCTCGCGCATTAATCACCAGCCACCACTATGACCGCGACCGCATCACACACTAGATTAATGCGCGAGAAGAGTGAAACGGACAGAATGCGGCTATCGTTGGATACTACAGTTACTGGTGCAGCTCAACTCCGGTTCATATAGTAAAGGTGATGGCGGCTTCCTCTTCATCTAAAAATGTAAGTGTTAGCCGTGGGCAGGAGTTAAGGGGTGAGGCTGGATTTTTTTTCGGAGTCCTGAGCAAGGACCATGACAGGCTAGTGGAGGGTGATGTGGGTGGCTTTGAATTAGGGTTAAGGGGTAGGTTATAATGGATATTGTACCCCCTATTGTAAATTATACGGATATCAAAAGTCACCTCGGAGTTCCATGCCCGGTATAAAAGGCACTCGGCCTGCGGCCTCGTGCTTTTATATGGTCACGGAACTCCTCGGTGACTTCTAATATCCTTATAATTTACAGTAGGGGGGTACATTATCCACTATATTATGTCAATATCCAAAGTGTCAGAACTCAGACCGATAAGAAGGAATTTGCAATGTTTTCCCTGTATTCTGTGGGTTTCCTCCAGGTACTGTGGTTTTTGCAACAAACAAAGACACAATAATGTTGAGTGTGTGGTAGGGTAACTCTTTGGAGCATGATCTAATTAAATAAATTAAGAAACTAATTGTAAAAGTGCTGCATAAATATTCATTGCTATATACAAAAACAAAAAATAGAATGCAATATAAACTGAAACTGTGTAAATGTTCCATTTAGAACTGATTCAACCAGCTCTCACAAATTTGTGTTTATTATAATACACAGAACATGAAATACATAATTTGGCCATAAAATGTAAATTGCAGTTAACAGAAGTCTCTGGTCACTCCCTTTAAAGTCACTATTGGAAAATCAAATTGACATGCAAGAAACAATATTATCTCCTTTAAAACCAGACAAACAATAGTACAACCATTGTAGAATCAACACTTTATTTACTCTGCAGCTTTGATCATTGATTCAAGCAGTTGGAGATCTTTCCATATTAAGCTAGGCACACAGGTCAGATAACTGTTGTTTGGGCATAACTTGTTTCTCATACAGACAAATTACTTGGCAATACCCAAGAAGCCTGTTGTGTTCCATGGGGAGGGGTGGAGGGAGTAACTGGAAGACCCCCAGTGGTGTTAAAGTGCAAAAGAATTGTTACCTGACATTTTTTAGAAAAACAGCAAAACAAATTACTAAACCATGTACTATAAACCCGACCCGCGACGCGTGCTGTGTACGAACGTTAGTTTCGGCCGATAATCGGCCTGTGTATGGGCACTTTATCAGCCGATCTCTGAACGTCTGTCCGTTTCGGCCTATAAAGTGCCCATACACAGGCCGATTATCGGCCGAAACGAACGTTCGTACACATCGTGCGTCGCGGGACGGGACCCGCGATCGCACATGTGTAGGAACCTTTACATTCAGAAGGTCCCTAACACCTGGCTGTCGTATGCTAATTGGGACTTTCAAGGGTACTTATATTGCCAGCAGTACAAGTCATTCTGAATTGAGAAAGCCAGTCGGATGACTGTACGAACCTTAAGGTGTGGATGCATTGAGGTGCCCAGGGTAAAGTGTCAAAACAGCATTGTACATGGCAGACAGTTGATGTCAAACCAATTCCTCAGGTCAGGACTCAGACGTGTACCTGCATCTTAAGGAAAAAGGACATACCTTTAAAGATTGTAATGGTAATGTCAGCATCTTGGCAAAGGAACATGACTGGTTCAAGAGAGGTGACAAGAAGGCCATTTATGTGAAAATGAAGAAACCAAGCCTGAATAGAGGTGGGGGGGTTCGACACCAACTGTCTGCCATGTACAATGCTGTTTTGACACCTAGCCCTGGGCAGTTTTGTTAACAACCCTTAACCTCAATGCAATCAAGCCTTGCATTTAGAAGGTCCCTAACACCTGGCTGTCATATGCTAATTGGGACTTTGATCGATATCCATAATTTACAACCGTGCTGCTAATTTATGACAGTTTAGTATATTTATAATACCATATGGTATATTTTGCTGTCTGGTATTGGCCACTGACTACCTATAATAGGTAGCACAACATAAAACAACTTAAAACAACTATGTGGTCGGAAAAAGAATCAATATTAGTATTTAACGGCCTGTGTTAGGGCCTAAACTGGGAATCACAAATTCTGTTTAAGTCTCTTTACAGGAACATCAAAACATGTTTTTGTTTTTTTAAGTTAACTATTTTATGTTTTGCCATGTCTAACTATCTAATAATTTAATCTGAGGAGCAAGTTAAAGGATGAAAATGATTTAAATAATGATATATTCTGTAAACTTTCTAAACTTAAGATTTGAAATTTACTTGATTTTATACATGGCAATGTATCCCCTTGGAACTGCTCCATCTTGATGCCCTGTTCTCTAATTCTTACCAAGCAGACAGCAAAGGGAGCTAGACTGAGCATGTGCCAACTCCACTTTTTGCTGATGATTGAGGGGAATACTGGAGTTGATGTTGATCCTTTCCAAGATTTGTGGCCATCTCCAAAGAAAGTATTACTTAATATCCAAAAGTTTTTGCAAAGATTATATCTGCTGTATTCAACTGGACTTGAAGTTTAGTTCTTGAAAACGTTTCGCTAGTCATCCAACTGGCTTTCTCAATTCAGAATGACTTGTACATGAATCTGTGGCAATTATGTACCCTGGAAAATCCCAATTAGCATATCACAGCCAAGTGTTAAGGGCGTGATTGGATAGTGGCTAAGAGGTGTTATAGGAACGCCCAGGGTAAGGTGTCAAAACAGAATTGTACATGGCAGACAGTTGGTGTTGAACCCCCCACCTCTATTTAGGCTTGGTTTCTTTATTTTCACATAAATGACCTCCTTAACACCTCTCTTGAACCAGTCATGTTCCTTTGCCAATATGTTAACATTACAATCTTCAAAGGTATGTCCTTTATCCTTAAGATGCAGGTACACGTCTGAGTCCTTACCCGAGGAATTGGCTCTTCTGTGCTGGGCCAAAAGGGAATTTGCTCTTCTGTGCTGGGCCAGTGAAGGGGAAAAGCAAGACAGGAGAAAGAACATGGTCATCCCATATGTAGCAGGGGTCTCTGAGAAATTAAGAAGAATTTTCAAAAAACACTGTATCCCTGTCTGCTTTAAACTGAACAACACACTGAGGCAGCAATTGGTACATCCGAAAGACCCAATACCCAAACACAAGAAAAGCGACATCATATACGCAGTGCAGTGAAGAATGCTCCGATTTGTATGTGGGGGAGACCAAACAGCAACTGCATCAACGTATGGCCCAGCACAGAAGAGCCAATTCCTCGGGTCAGGACTCAGCCGTGTACCTGCATCGTAAGGATAAAGGACATACCTTTGAAGATTGTAATGTTAACATATTGGCAAAGGAACGTGACCTAATTAGAGGTGGGGGGGTTCGACACCAACTGTCTGCCATGTACAATGCTGTTCTGACACCTTACTCTGGGCGTTCCTATAACACCTCTTAGCCACTATCAAATCACGCCCTTAACACTTGGCTGTGATATGCTAATTGGGATTTTCCAGGGTACATAATTGCCACAGATTCTTGTACAAGTCATTCTGAATTGAGAAAGCCAGTCGGATGACTAGCGAAACATCTTCAAGAACTAAACTTCATGTCCAGTTGATCTAATTGAATACAACAGATATACCATGGCCTGGATGAATGAGAACCTTTACAAGCATATTTGCAAAGATTAATTCAGCAATCTAGGGTTTCTGCTTTGGCATTTCCAGAAGTTATAATCTAAACATCATACTATAGTATTTACTATCTCTCCCCAATCTATAATTATAGGGGAGGTAAGAAGAGGGTATTCCTAGCTTCCGTTTTTTTAAATTGTGAAGATATTACAATTTAAAGATTTATTAGCTACGGTTGCTAAGGTACAATCCTAAAATTAATATATGCAGAACTAAATCAGAATGGTAAGTAGGAATACGCTCTCCGACCTAACCCACACTACCGATTGTACCAATACTCTAATTGGAAATACATAACCTCATTTTCATAATTTCATAACATAATAACATTGAATTTATTTATTAAATGAAAACAATCATTTAGAAATGCAGTTTTCTAAGGACCTTCTAATTTGTGGATTAAAGAATATTCCTCCGGTATCCTGCCATCACCATCCTGCCATCCATTAGATTATTCAAATATTGAATGACCTGTTTATATAATATACTAACACTTTATTATATCAATCTTATTACGCAGCCAAAATAATCAGTAATATTGGTTATAATAACCATCTATAAACATGGTTGAACTTTAACAAACCCATAAGCATTTATTTATTTTCCTTCATTATTTGACATTGATTTTCTTAACAATTTTCAATTCTGGCTTTATCTTCATTATCTTCCTGAGAGCCATTTTTACTTCCTTGTTCCTTAGACAATAAATAACAGGATTAAGCAGTGGTGTCACCACTGTATTGAAAACACCCAAAACTTTGTTGATATCTATCGCATATGATAGACCAGGCCTTACATATATAAAAATCACAGTCCCATACAAAATAGTGACCACACTGAAATGGGAAGCACAAGTGGAAAATGCCTTTCTTCGTCCTTTGTTGGAGGGGATTTTACAGATGGTTGAAATGATGAAAACATAGGATAAAACTGTAAAGAGCAGGGAGGTGAGAATAATAACACAAGCAAAGAAAAACACCACGATTTCCTCTATAAACGTCTCTGTGCAAGACAGTTTCAGGAGGGGCGGAATATCACAGAAAAAATGGTTAATGATGGCTGGTTGGCAGAATTGCAGCCGAGATATTAAAATTAGCAGAAAGAACACAGAGAAAAAAGCAAGAGACCAGCAAGAGAAGGTTGCTATGAAACACACTTGACCATTCATGATAGTTGGATAACGTAAAGGGTTGCAGATAGCCAAGTACCGATCAATAGCCATCACTGAGAGAAGAAAAAATTCTGCAGAGCCCAAAGAAAAGTAAAAATAAGTCTGTGACAAACAATTAGAGAAAGAAATGTATTTCCAACCTGCTAAATTGATTAAAAGCTTAGGGACAATGGTTGAAGTATAAAAGATCTCTAGGATTGAGAGCTGACTAAGAAGAAAATACATAGGAGTGTGAAGCTTTGTGTCAGACCGGACAAGGCTTATAATGGTAACATTGGCAATGACAGTAAGGAGATAAATGGAAAGGAAAATCACAAAGAGGAACAGCTGTACCTCTTTAGACACCGAGAACCCAACCAGGAAAAAATGGGTCACACTGCTCTGATTCTCCATTTTGTTCTTCCTGTAGACATGATGGTGTCAGTATAGGGAGGGTTATAATGTTCTAGCATGACCTGAGGGAGTTTATAAATTTATTTACAGATATTAGTGAAGACCATCTACATAGCACTGTCATGGATATAAATGGATACTGTCTCTACAATTATCTACAGCTATCATTTCAAATTTCTAAATTGAGCAGTAAAAATAGTTAGAAAGCAATCAAAGTAATCCTAAATGTCTATGGTGTTAGCAGATAAAACATAAATAAACTATGTGTGTGAGTGTGTTTTTAATGTCATATAAAGAATGAGTTCCCTTGCTACAATCATTTAGTACACTATGCACTCTACAGTAACTACGGTAGCATAGAATAGAATATTATCTCTATATTATATAGCACCAAAATATAACTTTATTGTGTTAATTACCTTAAACATGGTCACATATATCAATATCAGGGATTCAGCTTAACAGACCTACCCTCCCATGTAGTCCCAATGCACCCCTCTTACCTCTACAACTAGCAGTGGAATTCTGATAAACCCCATTCTCCGTCCTTGGTTCAGATCAGCGTTGGCATGTACTTGATTAGTAAACATGCCCCCTCAGGCCAGCCCAATTACACATTGTACAGTACACATTTTCACATTGGTTCCCCCAATCTGGACCAAGACAGAAGAATCAATGCTAATATTACTTTCCTTTCTTTTACAGCTGCAGTGGTAGAAATGATAATGTTAGAACTGTCAGTAAAAGTCAACCTCAGCTGCCCTTCTAATCAACATAAAATGTCTTTGCTTTTAACACAATCAGAGAGATTTACCCAGAGCCACAATTGACCTGGAGATCTCTCTTCCAGCATTCGTTTGCAGATTTTTGCCTCTGGGTTAATCCCCAAATGGATTTAATTGTTCTACAACTTTAACAGCTGGCCGATATTGAATCGATTTTGGCGGCTGTGTGGAGGTCTTTTGCAGTTGACGCAAGTTAAGGGTTAAACTTAAGTTAGCACGAGTTTAAACCCTGAATTTACCTCTGTGGCTGGTGATGAATTCCTCTGTATGTGTTCCATTTATTTTAAAAATTGTCATATAAATGGCTAAACAGCACTTATTCAATCTGACTGAGCTGAATAGTTATCTCATATTGACAATACTGTTTATTATTTTGTAGTAAATAATATCAATATTTTCTTCATTAATATAAAGGGTTTAATTAAATTAATGGTGCTACTGAAAGGTACCAAACTTGGGCCAGAAATCATTTACCATACAGCAACCTCATGACAGTTAGGGCTAGGCCACACTATTGCGTTTTTCTTGCGTTTGCGCCTGCGTTTTTTTCAGATCATTGGAAAAGCGGCAACGCACCGAAAACGCGATTTGCGTTCCGCATTTTTCCTATACTTAATGAAGAAAATGCATGCGCAAATGCAATGTAATCGCACATGAAATTGCATGTGATTCCGTGTGCGATTGCGTTTGCGGCGCAGTGTGGCCGTGCCCTAAAGATTCATCAGTCTGGAGGTGTCACTGGCACTCACACCATCTTCTTAAAGACCAACTTTACTTTAAAAATTAACTTTTTAAAAATGAAAAGTACCTGGGGCAGGGAGGTAGGATTGATTTTCCCAACCTCCCAGCACCTACAGTTTATATTTGCCAAAAGATAAAGATAGTGCTAAAGCACTTAGGAAGCCTGGTAGAAGCAGTTTTGTTTGTGCTTACGATCCTGAAAGATATGCATTTGGGAGGTACAAAGTACCAATCCTACTTCCTGCCCCAGGTATTTTTTATTTTATACCCACTACTGTTCTCCTTTAATTTTAACCCTCTTACCAAGGTCAGTTACCATATGTGTTTGCTTGCTACTTAAGCTATTTCTATGTGACAAGGCAGAAGGCACTTAACAAAGAATTGTATATTACAAGACCTATATGTGATATCAAAGTGAATGAGTCTACACTAATGCTGGGTACACACAGTAACGATAAAGCCCTGATACCGTCGGATCCGATGGTATCGGGGCTTTATCGTTATGTGTGTACCTTCGTTTCCCGAACGAGCGAGTGGCCGCCGAACGATCGGGAAAGGAAGGTAGACACATAACAATAAAGCCCAGATACCGTCGGATCCGACGGTATCGGCACTTTATCGTTACTGTGTGTACCCAGCTTTAGTGTAGACTCATTCACTTTGACATCACATATAGGTCCCTCTATAGGGACTCCTCCCTATAGAGGAGTCTAGCGCAGCCGATGGAAACACACAGTCCCGATCGTTCTCCCTATGATGTTCATAGGGAGAACGCTCGGGACTGTGTGTATGCAGATCTTTGAAAGATGGAAGACAGGATCTTGCAGATCCTGTCTGTCATCTTTCAGAAATCTGTACTGTGTGTACCCAGCTTAAAGCTGGGTACACACGATGAGATATTTCGGTCCGATCGACCGATAGTTCAGTGTATCGGTCTATCGGACCGAAATTATCGCATCCGAATGTGCCCATGTCCGATCGACCGTTCGTCCAAATCGGGCGATCGGACATGGTGGAAAACCTCGTCCGATCGTGCGGTCCTCTAGGGACCGCACGATCGGTCGCGGTAACTATCGGACGTGGCTGCTTTTGCTGTGACCGACAGTCCTTCCTCCTGGCCGACCGGTTGAATGTATCAAATGGTCGGTCAGGAGGAAAAATCGGTAGGTGTGTACCTAGCTTTAGAGACAGCACAAGTTAGATCTGCATGGAAGGTGTGTCAGGAGGTGTGTTTTTCTGCAAAAATAGCAATTACCTGTATTAGGATGCCTTCCACTTACATTTGTTATTTTTTTGTCTCATTTACAATATTTTTGGGATATTAGAAATCAACCAATTACATATTGTGCTATTTGGTTTAACGGAATTATCTTTATATATAAAGCACACAAAAAGAAATGTAGCACAAATGGCACTATTTTGCATATACCAAAGACCAACAAAACTCTATTGTACCTTTAAACACAATAATCCTCTGTACAATAAATTTTGACTATATGTCACACCATTCAATTTAGTTTAAGTATTCACTCTTATTTTACCTTTTACTCATTATTGCTGCTGTAGATGCTGTTAATTAACAGTTTTCGTAAAGGAAGTCTGTCAGCCAAGGCAGTGGGATTTATAGCAAGGATCAAACTCTTGGGATGAGTAACTAAAACTCTCCAGGGTCTTGCTTGTCTTCATCTTCTGCTTGTACTGAAAAACCACCTAACAAGATTAAGTAATTATAATTAACTATTTACGAGGCTGGTTCTGCAATCCACTGCAAACCAAAAATATTTTAGGAAAACCAATAATATAAATGAGATGGCATAATTCCTCTAACTTTAACATATTTCAATATGTTTAATATAGAGAATAAACTACCTCCACCTACCTAATTAAAATGTCACTAAGGAGGCCCATGGTCATAGAAACCACTGTAAGCTGAAGATGCTTCAAATATGCTTATTTATTACTTTTAAAATATATACACTTTCAATGAGATACGTGGAAATGATATATTATTACTTATCACTAAGCGTCCTTTTAAAACCAAGTAGAATTTACCCTCTGGATGATGGATTTCTATGGATTTGTAGTTGCTGTTTGTGATGTAGACGCTGAATTAAACAGTTACAAGCAATACCCGTGGTAGCATTTCCACAGTATTTATTTGTAATTTAGCCTAAAGGATGATCCCGCAATCCTTCTCTTGTATAAATCAAATAGTTCAGCTAAATGAATCTGGTTTTATAAGGTAAACATGGGCAATACACAGGCATACATTTCCATCCTGTACTTTTCGTTTCTCATTACACACTAGGTGCTTTGATCTAGTTTTCTGATCTGCAATGAAATCCCATTATTAATGGAAACAGTTCTATGCAATCTGTTTGCATAACTCTTTGTCCATTATTGTCGGGATCGTACTGTAATACAAATCTATGGGGATGCAGGAAAGGCATGGGAAAGGCATTCTTCTGTGAATGTGTTTTCTCAGAAAATATCTCTTTAAAGCACGATTTATTTAAAAATGTCAAAGGGGGATAAACTATGTAAGACATATGCGCTTTAGAATGCCAAAGGGTCTGTATGCAGACAAACACAATGGCCAAACATTCAATTTGTACTATTATCACTGTTCCCTGTAAGCTGTGCACTCAAGTATACACACACAACTCAGCAGGTCTGCGCACACAAACATTCGGGTGAATTTAGATAACACGGTATGTAGCACACAAAATTTTTTGTCCACAGACATGATATGTGTCTGTGCAAAAGCCAGAAAGAAATTAGAGGGAATATTGACTATTATTTTGTTTTTTAATAACCTTTACTGTAAACATCATGAAAAATGTAATTTGTATAATTTGGAGAGCAGTAAGCTCCACAAACTTTGGATACATGGAACATCACTGTTTAAAGGGCAATTCCACCACCACAACTAAATGCTTTAAAACAAATCATGCCACGCTCAATTCTGCCATCTCTATCAAAAGACTTCGACTACCATCAGAGAACGCATGGCCAATCATCTCCTGGCTATCAGAAATGCCCTGATGGCCACTAACCAGGAAAAATCCCTTGACAGTTCCTCTGGGAGATATGGTGAACAATCGGTGGCTAAGCACTTTGCTCGCATGGGTCACCCTTTGGCCATCTTTAAATGGATGGCCATCGACCATCAGATTCAAAGAAATGTTGAGGACAGAAACCGTGCGTTATTACGTACTGAGGCTCGGTGGATAAAATATCTCAATACATTGTCTCCAAAGGGTCTGAACGAATTATGGTCCCTGTCATGTTTTCTCTGAATAGTTAGCTCCTGGGGACTATACCTTATCCCACATCTGCCCGTATTAGACCCACCATATCCACCTTAGCTTGTGGACTATTGTTATTTATATATATTTGTTATAGCGATTTGCTGTTCTAGTTCTCCACTTATAGGTCAGATGGTTATGTCTCCTGACACCAGCTATTTTATTCATATTATTCACATTGTTATAACTGACTACTAGTATTTTAGCCTTGGTGGCCTTTTACTTGTCTTTTATCCTTGTGCCTTCTTTTATCTTTTAACTAGCTGTGTTGGGTTTTTTGTCCTTTTTGGACTGTGCTGCACCTCACTCTGTTCGCTTAGGATTTTGTTTTTACCTGGATCTTTTATCTGTTACCTAGGGGCTCGGTTGCACTGGGTAGCTTCTATATTGGTTTGCTCTGCTCAGGGGCACTACTGCACTTTGTAGCTTTTATATGTGTTCGGCACAGTTTACTGTTGGAGCTGTCTTTTTATTTAGCTCTCGCTATCTTTCTGCTACACTTTCCCGTTATTGAACTGTTTTTACAGCACTTCGGTGGTTTTAGTCCTTTTAGTCTTTTCTGTATTGTTGCCTTATTTACTTTTTTGAGTCAGGTTTCCATGCGGTGGGGAGTGACGGGAGGCGGGTGGTTTGGTGTGTCTGTTGTGTATTTATTCTTACCTCACCTGTGACTCTGTAATCCTGACGACGGCCGCCCACAAGATGGCCGAAACGCGTTGATAGTGTTTCTCACGAGCTAATAAATTCAATTTATTTCTTCAAATCCCATGTGTGCTCCGACCTTCGTATGTTATATATATATATATATATATATATATATATATATATATATATACATACATACAATACAAGAATTGTGGAAGCACTCCAATTAGGCTAATTTACAACTACATTTAGCGGAAGTGCTACTGATCTGGTCAAACATTTATACAAACATAGAAAAGATAATCAATGGACATTCCTAGGCCCCATATACAATATCACATTATCTGCACACTGGCATACTTTATAAACAAAGGGGTTTTAGTATACATTACTGTGATCACATGAATGAAAAGCCTTCCAACCACGTCAGGTAACCCCAGCTGGAAGGTCCTAACGTCTAACTTTCAATTTCTTTTACTTCAATTACGATTTAGGCAAACTTTGCATTTCTCATTCTTACACACTGGATCCATATAACAGGCTCTCTGCCTTCCCCCTCAGCCCTTTGGCTTTTTAAAATGAGGGAAGAGGCCATCCAGTGCTTTATATTAAAGGCATAGGACCTCCCTTTAAAGGGGCATGTTGGGGGTGCTATTACCACATGGAGGCTTGACCAAGCCTCCCAATAAATACATACAATACAAGAATTGTGGAAGCACTCCAATTAGGCTAATTTACAACTACATTTAGTGGAAGTGCTACTGATCTGGTCAAACATTTATACAAACATAGAAAAGATAATCAATGCACATTCCTAGGCCCCATACAATATAATATTATCTGCACACTGGCATACTTTATAAACAAAGGGGTTTTAGTATACATTACTGTGATCACAATACTACCCTCTACGTAGTATTATTCCCCTCCCCTATAGGGGAGTTTCAAGAGATAAACTTTGTTTATGTATCCAGGTTGCTAGGCAATCCAGTGCATATATGATATAGTGGGGGGTTATACATAAAAGAGCTCCATTACAGGAGGAAACTCTGAGGAACCATAGATACACTATTGTTGCGCCCCCTGATATGATTAAAACAGTACAATCCTACAATATCGGGGAACCTATGTGGCGGGTTTCACCGTAAGCACATACAAGCTGTAAGCGGAGTGTTAACCCCTATATGTCAGTATGAGACCTGGGAACGGGTGCTATCATCTCCCACTTTACAGCACTAGATCAGATGCCGTATGTGTTAGAGTCGGTCCTCATGCTGACCTAGAAGCAACAACAATAATACAAGCATACAAATCATGGGCTAAATACTTGCAAAGCTCTGGCAATGTTCAATGACTCAGTAGGTAGACCGAGGGGTATGTGCTCACCCACCGTGACTAGTGAAAAACTTACAATGATATATATATTGCTGTACAATAGTAAAAAGATAATTCATAAAGCTACAGAGATATGATGAACAAAATGACTGACTGTTATATACAATCTATGTATGGTGGTATAATACCACCCTGTGAAACCACATACATCATCTCTAAAGCTATATGTAGGTGACACTGCAAAATATCTCAAATACACTAGATTGGTCTAGTGTCTGCTATATAACTAGATGCTATACTTCACATTGAATAGTCCCTGACATATGTACTAGTATAGAGTAGGGGTTATATGTAAAAAGCCATGCTAATGATTACTATATTCATAGGAACGGTTGTAGGGCAAACTGCTCATTGAGACCCTTTGGGCTCAATGTGTCTAGTTTATAAATCCACTTTGCCTCCAATTTAAGGAGTTTGGTGTGGATGTTCACCCCTTCCCTCTGTGTGTCTAGTTGGTCTATGATCATGCATTTCAGGGAAGTGAGTGGGTGAGCGAGCTCTCTAAAATGCCGAGCTACACTCAGTTCCCCTACTTTAGTAGTCACTGTCTTAGCACTATTGATCATACTGTGAATAGAGGATCTATGATTTGCCATCCGTTCCCTAAAAGTTGTTGATGTCATGCCTACATAGTATAGGCCACATGGACAAACAATGTAGTAGATAATATTTCTACTGGTGCATGTGACCCTCTTGTGAATCTTATATCTTTTCCCTGATGATGGGTGGGGAAATGTATTGCCTGTTAGCATACTATTGCAAGTGGTGCAGCTTAGGCATCTGAAGCATCCGGGTTTAACCGGGTTCAGAAACGTGTCTGTACGCTTGGTCGTTTCAGTTTTATTGTCTGTCTTGACCAGTAGGGAACGGAGGCTCTTACCTTTTCTATAGACATGTTTAATATTCTTATCAGCGAAAGGTAAGGATCTATCTTGTTTGATCAATTGCCAACATTGGTCAACCTTTTCCCTGAACTTAGCACTATGAGAGTTATATTGGGTATGGAAATTGATGGTATTGGAAATTCCTTCTTTTTTACTATTGTTGGGGACACCTTGATTTACTGTATCAAGAGCCTTCTTGATAGCTATGTCTAGTTCTTTCTGATTATATCCCCTGGCTAGGAATCTTAACTTCATATCCTGCATCTGCTTAGACGCTGTAGTCAAGTCACTATTATTTCTAAGAACTCTGAGAATTTGTCCAAAGGGGATAGCCTTTTTGGTCTCTTCGGGGTGGCACTAGCTTCTGTGTAGGATAGTGTTCTTATCCGTTTCTTTACGAAATAGGGTGGTCCCCACTTTATGTCCTTCTCGAAAGATCCTAAGATCCAAGAAATCCACTGTGTCTTTGTCAATTATAGCTGTTAGTTGTATGGGTGTTCCCAAGTTGTTGGTCTCCTCCACAAAACTGTGTGCACTTGCTTCATCACCTTTCCAGATGAATAGCATATCGTCGATATACCGTCTGTATAAGACCAAATGTGCTTGATACTTGGTAACTATGTGTTGTTGTTCAAAATATTCCATAAAAAGGTTAGCAAATGATGGGGCCACATTGGACCCAATTGCTGTACCAGAGCGTTGTCGGAAGTACCGGGTGTCAACCCTAAAGTAATTATGAGACAGGACATATTCCAGAAGATCTATAAGATATTATACTTTATAAACCAAGGGGTTTTAGTATACATTACTGTGATCACAAGAATGAAAAGCCTTCCAACCACGTCAAGGTAACCCCAGCCTGGAAGGTCCTAACGTCTAACCTTTTCAATTTCTTTTACTTCAATTACGGATTAGCAAACTTTGCATTCTCATTCTTAACACTGGATCCTAAACAGCTTCTCCCTTCCCCCTCAGCCCTTTGGCTTTTTAAAATGAGGGAAGAGGCCATCCAGTGCTTTATATTAAAGGCATAGGACCTCCCTTTAAAGGGGCGTGTTGGGAGTGCTATTACCACATGGAGGCTTGACCAAGCCTCCCAATAAAATATTTAATCAATACAAGAATTGTGGAAGCACTCCAATTAGGCTAATTTACAACTACATTTAGTGGAAGTGCTACTGATCGGTCAAACATTTATACAAACAATAGAAAAGATAATCAATGCACATTCCTAGGCCCCATACAATATAATATTATCTGCACACTGGCATACTTTATAAACAAAGGGGTTTTAGTATACATTACTGTGATCACATGATCACAGTAATGTATACTAAAACCCCTTTGTTTATAAAGTATGCCAGTGTGCAGATAATATGATATTGTATGGGGCCTAGGAATGTGCATTGATTATCTTTTCTATGTTTATATATATATACATATATATATATAAGTTTAGTAAAACAATGGTTCACTGTTTTGTGGTGAAGGGTTGTCTGCACAAGGGTGGACAAAAAAATATCTACCATGATATAGCCTTACATCCTTTTCCAAATTATATCCATAGGATAAGAAATTGGTTATGATAAATGGGTCAAAATTCAGAAAACTTTGAGGAAACAGTGGAAAAAATCTTAAAAGGAGCAAAGACTACTATATACAGAATATGCTCCAAACATCCAAACATTTCTGTGATGATCAAAATTACTTCAAAGGATCAAGAAGAGTATTGTGTCCTGATGCTTCACTGACAATATTTCCATTTTCTGCAGTAAATGTAGGAGAGATGTCTAACAGTACTGTTCTCTGTCACAAAGAAAACGTATTAATGGTGACATATCATCTACATCCAAAAAACTGAACATTGAGTATGTCATATGGTTGATGTAGAAACATAAACAGAATCTCATTGGTGGACAAGAGACGCATGTGTAAATACCCAGTCATTAAAAAAAATAAAAAAAATAAAATCCAAACCGTTGCCATCATAAAGTAAGCATAGTCAAACAGTATCTACAATACGAAAGGTTATGCCTGACCATACTTATGGACCCTTTGTGTCAATAACATTGTATGGACCAGAGTCAAGAAATATTTCTGATTTTTCTTTGGACGAAGAAATTATTGATGCTAATATTTCCCATATCTTGGATATTACCAAAACTTACCATTGTAAGTGAAATACAAAGTGATGTTCATGAGACCACATAGGACCCAGAGGAGGGTATTTCCGGCATAAACATGCTTGATTCTATCTGTACCTCAGAAGTTTAACTAAATTCACAAGATCTAACTTTTACGATCAAAAAAGTCCAGTATTGCAAAGGAAATACATAATCTTTGAAGAAAATCTGGATAAATTGTTATTTCTATTAGGTTGTCAACACTTCGATTCAAAACCTTGTATGAAAACTATCGTTACAACAGATAAAAAAATGGAAGGAAGTATTCTCCAAGTTTTACTAAAATGTATGGATGATCAAGAGTCTCTGAGGTGAAACAGTCAATCTCTTTCTGGCTCTTCCTCAGTCGGAAACGTAATTATGGCTTCTTCTATATTAATGAGCGGCCCATCATTTAAAAAAACAAAGAAATGTTTGCTGTGTTCGGTATAGAATCAATAGGGAAATCTACTTATTTCAATTATCAACATAAATATTTATTTCCAATAATATATCGATATTGGGCTTTACAAAAAGAAAAAATAGAAGAAGATTTGAGAGACAGAGCTTTTGTTTTGGTGGAGACGGCCAATTTGACAGTCCGGGACATTCAGCCAAATACTGTGTGTATCCTTTTCAAGACCAGTACAATAACCGGATTGTCAAATACCACATAAAACAATTATGAGCAGATAAGTCCTCTGTAGCTTTGGAGGAAGAGGCTTTCGTAAATTGCCTTAATAAATTATTGGCAAAGGATATTGATGTTATTGCCACGGATAGACATGTTTCCATTAGAAAATTTCTACAGACAGAATATCCTGAAATAGAACATCAATCCGATGTATGGCATCTGACAAAAGGTATTCTAAAAAAACTAATGGCCGCTATTAAAAAAGGGGATGCAACAATATAAAATCATGGATAACACCCATCACTAACCACCTTTGGTGGTGTGCACAAAGTTGCAAGCAGAATGAGTATTGTATAGTATAGTATTTGAGGTTGAATAAAGACATACGTCCATCCAGTTCAACCCACCTAGCAATATCCTCATTTCCTGCCTAACTGTTGATCCAGAGGAAGGCAAAAAAAACCACCAAATTTATGAAGGGGGAAAAAATTCCTTCCTTACTCCAAGTGGCAATCGGAAATTTCCCTGGATCAACTCTACTTTATGTATCAATACCAGTAACTTCCAATATTCCTTGTTTGCAGAAACTCATCCAGCTTTTTTTTGAAACTGACCAATGAACCTGCCATAACAACGTCCACTGGAAGACCGTTCCATAGCTTTACCGTTCTCACAGTGAAAAACCCTTTCCGAGCTTGAAGCCTAAACCTTTTTTCTTCAAGTCTTAAGGGATGTCCTCGTGTCCTTTGACATGTTCTATTGGTGAACAATGCCCCAGATAGTTTATTGTATGGCCCGTTAATGTATTTATACACAGTAATCATATCCCCACGCAAAGCGCCTTTTCTCCAGCGTCCATAATTGTAACTTTTCCAGTCTCTCTTGATATTAAAGCTTCCCCAATCCCCTTATTAATTTAGTTGCCCTTCTCTGAACCCTTTCCATTTCTAAGATGTCCTTTTTGTACACAGGATTCCAAAATTGCACTGCATATTCCAAATGAGGCCTTACCAATGCTTTGTAAAGAGGGAGAATTACATTTTCCTCCCTTGAATCCATACCTCTCTTTATACAAGACAATACCATGCTGGCTTTGGCTGTTGCCGCCTGGCACTGCTTGCTACCTTTAAGTTTGTTATCCACCAAAACTCCAAGATCCCTATCCATCAGGGATTCACTTAAAACAGAGCCATTTATAGTATAAGTAGCACAAGGATTTTTAAGTCCAAAATGCATCACCTTACATTTATCAACATTGAATTTCATCTGCCACTTAGCAGCCCAATGTGACAATCTGTCTAGATCCCCTTGCAACGATTGCACATCCTCTGAAGTTTTTAATGGTCGACAAAGTTTTGTGTCGTCAGCAAACACAGAAACCTTGCTGACAATACCCACTTCCAAATCATTAATAAATAGATTAAATAGAAGCGGCCCCAGCACAGAACCCTGTGGCACCCCACTTAGCACTTTAGTCCATAATGATGAAGCCCCATTAACAACTACTCTCTGCATCCTATTCATTAACCAATTTTCTATCCATGTACAAATGTGACTCCCCAGACCAACAGACCTTAGCTTATACATTAGTCGCCTATGGGGGACTGTATCAAAAGCTTTTGCAAAATCCAAGTAAACTACGTCTACTGCTATGCCAGAGTCTAAATTTCTACTTACTTCCTCATAAAAACCAAGCAAGTTAGTTTGACAAGATCTATTCCTCCTAAATCCATGCTGGTTACTACTTATAATGTCAGTCCTTGAAACATACTCTAGAACATGTTCCCTTGTTAAACTTTCCAGGATCTTCCCTACCACTGAAGTTAAACTTACAGGCCTGTAATTACCCGGCTGTGAACGACTACCCTTTTTGAATATTGGAATAACATCAGCCTTTTTCCAATCCAGAGGCACATCACCGAACATGAGGGAATCAGCAAAAATAAGTAACAATGGCCTAGATAAAACTGAACTTAGCTCCTTAAGTACCCGAGGATGTATTTTATCCGGCCCAGGAGATTTATTAATATTAACCTTCTTTAGTTCTTTCTGTACCATATCCTCGGTTAACCAAAGTGCACTTGAATCTTGTATACCATTATTGCTACTATACTCTATGATATCTTGGATACTTGGATCATCTATAGTATATATAGAGGGAAAAAATTATTCTAGACATTTGCTTTATCGCCATCCTCCGTAACTAACTTATCCTCATTAATTAATGGTGCCACATTCTCAATCCTCATCTTCTTACTATTAATATACTTAAAAAATTTTTGAGGCGTAGTGATGCTTTGTTCAACAATCCTAACTTCATTATTAATTTTAGCTAGTTTGATTGCTTTCTTACACTCCTTGTTACAGTTTTTATAATCCCTAAAGGCCCTTTCCGTTCCCTCTGACTTAAAGGTTTTAAATGCCTTTTTCTTCCTTTCCATTTGCCTCCTTACATCAGAATTCAGCCACACGGATTTATTTTTTTTACATTTATTTCTCAAGGGTATAAATTTAGATGTGAAATGGCTGAAAATCCCCTTAAACACAGTCCTTCTGTTCAGTACCTTTACCTGATAATACCTTATCCCAGTTGAGATTCTGAAGAGCTACTTTTAACCTGGGAAAATTTGCTTTCTTGAAATTAAAAGTATTTGTTAACCCACTGCACTTTTCCTTTTCGATAACAAATGCTACAAACGACACAATTTCATGGTTATATCTATAATGTGCTCCATGATGTCAGCTATTATCAGATCCAACAGAGCTCCTTTTCTAGTAGGAACTTCAACCACCTTTTTCTGTGTTGACAGTTTCACTCCATCAATAAATGTCAGGGTTATTAAAGTCCCCCATAATGAGCCCACTCACCAAACTTGCAACCCTTGCCAACTGCATATGAAGCCGACTCACTTCCTCCCTGCTATCATTTGGCAGCTTATAGCAGACACCAACAATGACATTACCCCTTTTCCTGTTGCTTAATTCCACCCATATTGCCTCTGCTTTAACATCCATATCACCAGTTATCTCTTCTTTTAAATTTGGCTTCAATTTTTTTTAACATAAACACATAGTCCTTCCCCTATTCCTTTTTTCTCTGTCTTGCTTAAACAAGGCGTATCCTTCTAAATTTACAGCCCAGTCGTGAGAACTGTTCAACCACGTTTCTGCTATACCTATTACATCATACTTTTCATTCAACGCCATTATCTCCAATTCTCCCATTTTGTCAGCCAGGCTTCTTGCATTTGCAAACATACATATTAGATTATGATCATGTAATTTATTCATACACTTTAATACACATGCCTCCCTATGCTAGCCTATGCTAGGCCCACCCCCTACATCTATCTACACCCTGCTTTCCTCCTGGGCTATCTATCCTAGTGAGACTGCTAATACCCTCCCCACCAAACGTAGCTTAAAACCACCTCCAACCCTCTAGCTATCTTCTTCCCTAAAACAGCTGCACTGCCATCAGTGAGGTGCAACCCATCCCTACTTAAGAGCCTGTAGTTGACAGCAAAGTCTGCCCAGTTCTCTATAAACCCAAAGCCTTTTTAATTACACCACCTTCTTAGTCACGCATTAATGCTCCTAAGCTCCTGCTTTCTCCCTAGCATAGCACGTGGCTACGGTAGTATTTCTGAAAACACTACCCTAAAGGTCCTTGCTTTTAACTTGGCCCCTAGCTCTCAGAAATCATGTTTAAGGACCTCACCTCCTCCTCTAACTTTGTCATTGGCACCAATGTGAACCAAGACCACCAGGTCACACCCGGCCCCACCCAATAATCTGTCTACATGATCCACCACATGCCGAACCCTAGCACCAGGCAGGCAACACACAGTTCGGCATGTAGGGTCTTGGCGGCAGATTACCCTATCTACCTTCCTTATAATGGAGTCCTCTACCACTACCACCTGCCTAGCATTCCTGATCCTAAGTTCATCCTCCCTTGTATTAGAGATGGCAGTCCCCCTCCATACATGCTAATTCCGAGCTGTCCTCCTCCACTTAAGGTGGCAAATCTGTTGGGATGGGCAATCTGGGAAGAAGCAACCCTACCCTTCCGTCCCCCACTTCCCCTAGTAACCCTAACAAACCTACCTCCCCCTCAACCTTCCCTGTCCCACTTCTTCCCACCTCTATACTGGCCCCAACCAGTGCCTGCTGTCCCCCCAGATTCGCCAAATATAAAAAATACAAATGATCATCAGTTTGGTTGCTACCAGATCCTGTACCCAATGTTCTTTCAGATTCATATGAGTCTTAACTCTTCCTCTGATGAAGTGACCTGTCATCACAAAATGCGTCAGGTGTTTTCCCTGCCCTCCCTGCATCCAATATATCTTGTTGCCGTGTTCAAGTTTATGGTTTCATTTGATTTTAATATGTGGAAATAAAGACTGTTTTTAGGATTTACAGCATGCAGCCTGCTCCATCTCTCTTTTGCTCAATTTTCATTGTATGTCCTGCAAAGCCGAGCAGTCTTCTTTGGAGCAATGACCATTCAGATGAGTGAGCTTCCGTGAGTAAGTATGTGTTTTGGGTGTTCTTAAACTTGAATAAAAAGAACATACATAGTAAACATGCATGGTACTCGGTTTGAGAATTATATTTAGTGAGATTTGAATTTATTTGTGGGACACCCACAAATAAATTCAAATCTCACTAAATATAATTCTCAATCGTGTATTGCATGCAGGCGGTAAGATGTTTTGGATATCTTTTATTCTGACTAAAAATTCCCATTCTGTGGGGATGTAGTTAGATTTCCAATATTTTGGGATGTCTATCCAAGACGTTCTCTCTTCTAGTAAGATCAGAAAATCGTGCTCCTAAGAGAGTATATAAATTTTATGTTCATGATATGCAAATGATTTGAATGCATCTGGATTCCCACAAGCTACCAGAATGTCTGGGGTGCCCCTACCATAAGGCAAACTGAAACAATTGCTCAGGGCGCACCCCTGGGTAACACTTAAAAGGCGGCAGTTAAAAAAAAACTTCCTTCCTGCAATACTGCATTTCAGCACCAGTCCACCAATCAGTATTAACTCAACCCTCCAGTCCACCAATTAGTGTTAAATCAGCCCTCCAGTCCACCAGTCAGTGTTAGTCAGCACACCACCACAAGCCATGCCTATGTTACTGGATGAAGCCACGTCCACTTCACATGCCACCACCCGTCTGCCAATAGGCGGCATTTAAAAGTTGTTTCAGGTGTCAAAAACCCTAGGAACACCCCTGCCCACTAAGACATATACTTAGATCATGTACAATAGGTTCATAATTATTTCTCCACAGTCCTCTATGTAGAGTTTTTTTATCTCTAGACAAAATAATAAATTTGAGCTCTTGCTGGAGAGATTTTGGTTTGCAATGCAACAGGGCTGACAATGAACAAGAACCAAATTCCCCATTGATATTTAGGGTGTAGTCTGGACAGTGGTGCTTGGTATTTTATATTAATCCATGGGACTTTAGTGAATGTCATCTTCAGTGTTAAAGGGAAGTTCAGTGCAAATATATATGCTTTTAAGAAAAAAGAGCAGTATTTTTCCACCCCAATGAACTTAACCTGCCCATTCAGCATTCTGTCTGTGTATAAATAAATGTTTCCGAAATACTAACTTACTGTTTGCAGGACCCCTAATAGTGACCGTTATGGTTTTTTGGCCCTTGACCCAGTGCCTGGGTTGCTTCAGTTGCTCAGTAGATCTGAGCATGTTTGACCCATCCAACAGCCAATCAGTAGAAATTACTGTTAGGAACATTCCAAATAAATAGTGCATCCTGGGAAGAAGAAGGACCGTTAGAACCTGAAATGGCAGCTCACTAATGTCAACAGCAAGGAATAGCAAGGGGTATAAATTCCATGATTTTCCAAATGGAAGAGAATATTTAGAATAACTAGGCATGTAAAATATAAACTAATAATTTTTAAAATATTGATATTTTTCACTGAACATTCCACTGAACATTCCCTTTAATGTCTGCATGGGTGAGAAGCATGTGGAGTGTCTGTGAAGGATAGAGCAATCTAGCAACACTAAACATCTTAACTAGATAACAAATCCATAAGAAACAATGTTAATATCTCAGGGAACCCTTACATAAAAACATTATTACTTATTTTTATTTGTCTATCAGACTGGGTACACATGGTGGGATATTTCCAGCCGCCTGACCAATAGTACTGTGCATTGGTCGGTCAGCTGCAAATATCTGATGGTGTGGGGCGGCCAGCCATGACCGAGCTTGGTTGTCTGTACTTCCGTATCGGCGAATTGGACTGTCAGTAAATCACAACCAATCGTGCGGTTCCATATTATTATTATCACTACACCAAACACAAAAAAATAGAACATTGATAAAACTGTAGGAAAATATATCTGTATTCATCACAATGGTGGATCAATACAGTTTCTGTCAATCTTTTAAGAACCCCCTGGCAACTATTCAGGTCTGACTTTTACCTGGAACCAACCTGGAACCCCTCGGTTCCGAAATCTGTTCAGATTTCGGGACTACAGATCGCATTTTCGAGGGTTCCCAATGAAAATAACCTCAAACTTTCGATAAACTTCGAAAATACGATCAGAAACTCGAAAGTAGAAATGCCCTGAAATGCCCTAAAATAACACTTCTTAAAACACATACAGGGATATTCAATAAAAGTACTTATCGTTTAAAATAGTGCTAATTTTGCCCCAACCAATCAGATCTTATTTAACATTTTAAAGATAACATCCGATTGGTTGGGGCAAAATTAGCACCATTTTAAACAATAAGAACATTTATTGAATAACCCTGATAATTCTATATTATAGAACTGTCTGGGAAATAAAATTTCTTCTGTGTTTTTCAAGTAAAATAGACTGATTTGTAAGAGTAATATATGGGCAAATATAGTCTTATAATAGATTAATCAGTTTATAAATGTATACCCTGTAAAGATAATTCTTTAACAAACATAATTTGAACCTTAGTGTATTGAGTGCCACTTTAAATCAATTTGGTGCTTAGAAAAAGTTCCATTAATTAACAAAACACACACACACACACTTGTTCAGCTCTTTAGGGACTTACTTGAGCCTTGGTGCTTTGGAAGGAATGGTTTCATATTGTATAAAAACATCTATACAGACACTTTAAATTGAGAACCACTCCAAATAATTGTATTTTTCTAGGAATACCAATGTATGTATAAGTGACTGTGTGCATTGTTAAATCCTATAAATTATTTATCAATTTTGTTGCATTTTATCTGCCATACACCAAAGAATGACGTCTTACGGAACAAAAAATATTTCCTTTACTGTTTGTCTTGGAGCAGTTGACAGAGTATTTAATAATATATAAGGCTAAAAGAAACATGAATTTTTAAGGATCAGCTACCAAACATCTAAATCTACAATATATTGTAAGTACATTCTGTTCATTATAGGAAGCAGATAAAGAAATAAGGTTCTGACAAGGACAAGAATGGTTTTCCTTCAATTTTAACCCACCTTTAACTAATAATACTGGTTTCATGGTGTAATGTATTTGTAATAAAGATATGTCGATAGCTTTTGTTTAATAACTTCTTTACTGTGTTTTTTTTTGTTTGTTATGGTTCACCTTGATCTTTATGGTGTGCTAGTTGTTGTGCCTCTAAATTAAAACACTGAGACATCGCATCTCAGCCAATCACTGTCACGGCTGTCAGTCCAGCCCCTTCTGCTTGCTTCTTTGCAAGGGAAAGGGACGTGAGGCAAGCAGAAGGCAGCCGTTGGCACGAGGCCTGGTAAGTATATTTAGCATTTATCCTGGTCTGATTTTTCTTCTTTGTCATCTCTCCTCCCTCTTTCCCTTGTAGATTAATTTGTGTTACCTACTTCTCCTCTCTTTCCGTCTCTTCCTATATGTTGTACTTTTTTCAACTCGTTTCTTAAATATTTTTACTTTCTCCTCTTTTCTTTTACCCTTTTTCTCCATTCTTCCCTTCACATTGTTGTATCCATTATAACATTTGCTTTTATATTACCTCACCTATGACTCTCACCTCCTTAAGCAACTTAAGATCGCAGCTAGGGTGTCAGTTCATACTGCACCAAAAAGTGGCCCAAATCCGATTTCTTTGACCAAGGTCTGATACTTAAAAACAGTGTGAACAAGCCATATCAGATCTGAATCTGATATTTTTTAATCAGACTTTGATCACATATATATGAGGTCTAAATAGGATGGGCAGTCAGCACAAAGAATCAGACTTGAGTTAAATTTTAGCACATTTTTTAGGGAGATTCAATAAAAGTTCTTATCCTTTAAAATGGTGCTCCAACCAATCAGATCGTATTTAATATTTGAAAGCTAACATCTGATTGGTTGGGGCAAAATTAGCACCATTTTAAACGATAAGAACTTTTATTGAATAACCCTGTAAATGTCACTTTACGATGACAATATCGTCAAAAGTGTGCTGCTAGGTGCAAAGAAAGATAGAGGACAGCTGCCCTGAAACATTTGGACAATGGCAGGACAGCAAAGGTTTGGGCCTTATCAGCAAGGGCTGACAACTCAATAAAAACAAAGCTGGAGGGCAAAAGAAAAGAAAGATTGGGGCCAAAGAAAAGAAAGAGCCTGAAAATTTAAAGAAACATACAGGGAGATTCAATAAAAGTTCTTATCGTTAAAATAGGTGCTAATTTTGCCCCAACCAATCAGATATTATTTTAAATTTGAAAGCTAACATCTGATTGGTTAGGGGAAAATATGCACCATTTTTAACAATAAGAACTTTTATTGAATCTCTCTGGTTGTATTCTAACTAAAGAAGCAGACGTGGTCATATCAGTTGTCCATTTTACCATGATTTTGACACTGTGATAGGTGATAAAACCAACTGCCTGCCATTGGAAATCATAGCTAGTGTACAGGTGAGTCCCTTTAGGCCCACAATCTGTTCACACTAAAATCATTATAGGTCCCATTTAATAACAGTGAACAGTCAAGTCAAAGAACCAGACCTGGGCAGTAAGTCAGAATTGAGCATTAAAGGGCATCTATACCGGAAAAAAAGGTTATTTTAAATTGATGATAACTGGAAACTATAATTCTTCCCAACCACCACTGTATAATTTTTTTTGATCTGCCCCCTATTTCTTTAGATATCCAACCTGAAACATTTTACATGTCATCTGTCAATCAAGTTCCTTGCTCTCAAAAACTATTCTTCTGTGAGTAGTTTTGCTGTAGCTGGAATGGTGACAGAGTTTTGACAGTTGGAATTCTGTATGCTGTGTGCAGGCTTGAAAGTTGGTTTGTGGGAAAAAAGTCAGGTCGGATGGAAGTGGGAGTGGTTATAAGAGGGAGGGAGGCTACTGTTCCTAAACAAAATGTGTGCTGGATTGAACGTATGCACTAACACACACAACTTACATGTATTCAATAAGAGATTAAGATGAGGCAAAGTAATTTTTTTAAAATAGTGTCCCTTTAAGGAGTGCAGTGTGAACCTAGCCTTAAGTTTCCAAGATCTGTAACAAAAAGATTTGTCCCTGTGTCTCAGTAAAGTAGTTTATATCTTTACATCTGTGGTCTCTATAAGGTAGCTTAACAGATCTTATTTTTAGCTTGTTTTTGTGTGATCCAGGTGTTTTGTTTGTTAGAATTTACTTATAGAGGCAATTGATACGTTACATTAAGCAACAGTTTTGAAGTTGTTTTAATCAAATTTTTTTGCATTAAGGATGTAAGGTTACAAATTCTATGATTAGGCTATATTTCTATTATAAAGCTGGTCCGTCTTGATTCTATCCACAGACACAGAACAATGACATGGAGAGAAAAAACCAGACAGAGGTGACAGAATTTATTCTTGTTGGACTTTCAGAGATTCCTGAGCTTCAGTTATTTCTTTTTTGCATATTTTTCTCCATCTATGTAATCACTCTGCTTGGAAACACATCAATAATTGTTTTATACAGATTAAGTCCCAACCTACACAATCCTATGTACTTTTACCTGGCCAACTTCTCCTTTCTTGAGATGTGTTATGTTTCAGCCACTGCTCCTAAAATGCTGCAGAACATGTTAACGGGGCAAAAATCAATCTCTTATCATGGCTGCTTTATACAAATGTACTGTGTTTTGCTATTCGCTGGAATAGAATTTTTTGTGCTGGCGGCCATGGCCTATGATCGATATAATGCTATATGTCACCCTCTGCTATACGGGATCATAATGAATGATAAAGTCTGCATTAAGCTTCTCATTGGTTCATGGTTTATTGGTGCAGCAAACTCTCTGTTTCATACTGTCCTTGCATGTCATTTGCCTTTCTGTACAAAGAAAATTATTCATTTCTTTTGTGATGTCCCACCTTTACTCAAACTTTCCTGTACAGACACATGGATGAATGAAGTTGGAATGTATGTTGTGGGTGGGTCAGTAAGTGGAGGGGCATTTATATTAATAATAATCTCTTATACAAAGATCATCTTAACTATTCGAGAAATCCATTCATCCTCTGGGAGAAAGAAAGCTTTCTCCACCTGCACTTCTCACTTGACAGTGGTAAGTATATTTTATGGCTCCATTTTTTTCATGTACTTAAGGCCTAAGTCAAGCTATGCTATGCACCAAGACAAGGTGGCTTCCATCATGTATACTATCATAGCTCCCCTCTTAAACCCTTTTATTTATAGCTTAAGAAACAACGATGTAAAATTGGCTGTGACCAGGATATTGCAGAAATTGAGGTTAAGGCAGAAATACTAACAGGCGAAGGAACGAAAGAGATTAAAGGGGAACTGTGGTGTCAGATAAAGTTGTAGTGGTATAAAAGGCCTGGTTCTTACCTTGAAAAATATAAAAATGTAACATTTTTCTGTTCTGGCATTCATGAGATACAGAGCACAAACCATTAATAAAAAGGAAACAGAAGAAATTAAGTGGATGGGTCCTGTGATTTAATGTCACCTGTAGACCCTTATAGTTAAATGCAAAGCAAAGATGTACCTACCAAAAATATGTCTATAGCACAAATATCTCCTTATAGATATCATTAAAAAATTGTGTTCGTATTTGCTGTCTGGTGGTATTTGCAGTCATCTATACACCCTGGTCCCTAACTGTTTTAAGTGTCTGCTGATTTCTGAGTGTCCTCAGTGGCTTAACTATAGTACCAGGGGAGCAACCACAGGGGGGCCCAGCTTCCTATTTTTCCTATAACAGATATTGCCTCCTCCCAGAAAACTTTTGTGGGTGAAGCACGGATAGGGTCCCCATCATAATTTTTCTGGGGGCCCAGTCATTCCTAGTTATGCCACAGCGTGTCCTGAATTATAGTTAATAAAGAGCTTTTCAACTCTGTCTTTTTTTTCTTTCTGTTCCAGTAAAATAAGGCAAAATATACACTTGCTATTTTAGGTCAAAAGGTCTATACAACACTTTAAATGGAAAGTTCAGTGGAAAATATCATTCATTTTTAAATCCTTAGTTTAAATTACGCATACCTAGTCATTCTACATATTGTTTTTCATTTTGAAAAAAATCAGTTGATTTCATACCCTTTGCTGAGCCCTGCTGTTGTCATTAGTGAGAAGACTTTTCAGGTTCATTTCCACTGGTTGGCTGTTGGATGGGTCAAACATGCTCAGATCTCTACTGAGCAAATTAATTGACCCAGGCGCTGAGTAAAGGGTGAGACCATAATGGTCCCTTTTAGGGGTCCTGCAAACAGGATTTCAAAAGCATGTATCTATTCACAGACAAAATGCTGGTGAAGGTCATAGGGACAGAAAATGCTTCCTTTCTTCCCCTAAAAAGTATATTTGCACTGAACTTCCACTTTATGGGGGAGATGCAATAAATTTCGCAATCGCAACCTAACAGCACTTGTTCCTGTGATGTATAAACCACTCTGTGACCGTTAATACATTGCGAAAACACAAGCGGTAAGTTGTGACCTTTTGCATGGCTTTAAAGACGCAATAGAAAAGGTGTTACGTTTCGTGCAAAAAGCTAGCAAAAAAACGATGCAAAATTTGTTGCATTGCTTGCGTTGCACAGGGTAAAAGAAAAATCGTGACATGGCGTAGACAGCGCAAAACCCTCACTAACATATTAGTACATTGGTTAGCGTGAGTTTAGCGCTTATTTTTCCGTTAGCGCACGATATTGCATCTCCCTGTAAGTATGTACCAATCTATTTAGATATATTTTTCGTTGAAGATAATTCTGCATATTATGGTACAGTATAAGTTCTCCAGAGGAATGGGAAAAGGGAACTAAATAAAAGCCTGCAGTATCCCATGCGATAAACTAAACACTTTACATAAGTTAGTGCATCACAAGTGTAGGAAAACGTGATTTTGATTCAGTCAGTTAGGGATAGGCCACACCAAAGTGTTTTAACACGCAATCCACAAACTGGCCACATAATAGGGGAGATGCAATATATTACACTATTGCAACCTACATGCACTCGTTTCCGCAATGTATTAATCACTTTGCGAGCATTAATACATTGCGAAAACGCTAGCGGTAAGCTGCGCGTATATTATTGACACCGTTAATTGTTGCACAAAAAAAATAGCACAAAAAACTTGCGACATGGTGCAGGCAGTGCAAAACCTTCGCTAACACGTTAGTACATGGGTTAGCGTGATTTTAGTGCTTATTTTTTCATTAGTGTGGGATATTGTATCTCCCTGTATGTGCGCTGGGGCCTGTTGTGCTGAGATCCGATGATCGGAGTGCATGCGATCACCATTTTTGGTGCGATTCGCATGTGCTCCAATCCTCGAAAATGACAGGGCAGTGCAATTGGGCACCAGTGCAATCGGGCTTGCCCAACACACATGCTTGGTGTGGCCATCAGTGCTGCCTCAGTGTGTTGCAGGGTTCTGATGACACCCAGCTTGTGATTCCCCTTTAGATCACAAGCTGGGGGTCATCAGAACCCTGCAACACAGAGCTGAGAACATCCCCACTAGCACAGAGGTGAAGGCTAAAGAAATGAAACATCTCAGAGGAGCCCTTAAAACTTGTGGATATACAGACTGGGCCTTTGTCAAAAGAAGTAGAAGGAAAGAAAAGAACACGAATACCAACAGTGAAGGGGAAAAGCAAGACAGGAGAAAGAATGTGGTCATCCCATATGTAGCAGGGGTCTAAATATAAGAAGAATTTTCAAAAAACAACGTATCCCTGTCTGCTTTAAACCTAACAACATACTAAGGCAGCAAATGGTTTATCTGAAAGACCCAATACCGAAACACAAGAAAAGCAACATTATATACGCAGTGCAGTGCAGTGAAGAATGCTCTGATTTGTATGTGGGGGAGACCAAACAACAACTGCATCAACGTATGGCCCAGCACAGAAGAGCCAATTCCTCGGGTCAGGACTCAGCCGTGTACCTGCATCTTAAGGATAAAGGACATACTTTTGAAGATTGTAATGTTAACATATTGGCAAAGGAATGTGACTGGTTCAAGAGAGGTGTTAAGGAGGCCATTTATGTGAAAATAAAGAAACCAAGCCTAAATAGAGGTGGGGGGGGTTGACACCAACTGTCTGTCATGTACAACGCTGTTTTGTACAACACCTTACTCTGGGCGTTCCTATAACACCTCTTAGCCACTATCCAATCACGCCCTTAACACCTGGCTGTGATATGCTAATTGGGATTTTCCAGGGTACATAGTTGCCACAGATTCTTGTACAAGTCATTCTGAATTGAGAAAGCCAGTCGGATGACTAGCAAAACGTCTTCAAGAACTAAACTTCAAGTCCAGTTGATCTAATTGAATACAACAGATATACCATGACTCACAAGCACATCTGAATTGTGTTTTCTGGGGGACATTTTGTCTCAATAATGCATTTTAAATGTAGAGGTTATTATTTTGCAACTATTAAGGGAACATTCTACAATGTTAAAAATAATGATAAATACTGCTTCAAAATACTCCTATTGTACCTGCTTATTATGGAGGTAGGGGCATAAATGTAGGAGGAACATGATCCCCAATTAGATTAATAGTGTGTGTTACAGTTATGGCTAGGCCCCTCTAGGCTTCTTTCAGCCACGTTTTGCTCATTTCTTTACATTAATATCTTTTATATTTAGTTTAGAGGGGTTGCTCTGTAGATAGGCCAACCTGGCCCTTTAATTGGAGGTCTTGCCTTTTATAAAAATAATTGGGTAAGAGACCTTATCGCTCCTTGCTAATAGCCAGTTTATGGGGGAAGTGAAGGCCTGTTACGCAAGGTGTGGGAGCCTTTTTCCAGGAAAACATAAAGCATGGGGCTATCATTTTAAAAGGAATGACCCAAGGACAAGGTTATTAGGACCTTCTATACTGGGGTGACGAGATTGGAAGTACTTTCATTTTTATGATCGTAAACATGTAACTAAAACCTCTATGTTTTTACTATATATACTAGCACAGATACTATGATGCTATATAGGGCCGTAGAACATGGATGTTGGGGCTCATAGCAATGTTTGTTTCCTTTATTAGGAGATCTGCTACATAGTCAATTTGTGCCAATAAGAAGGTTTACCGTAAGTTTAAATCATTTTCTACCATTTTCCCCGCTGTCATTTTTTATTACAGTAAATATGTATGTCTGTGCTGCAGGTTTTAAAATGGAAAAAATAACTCGAAATTTGTGGATAACACAGAACGTTTTCACAAATTCCTTAGTTCTGAATTTCCGTTGTCTCTAGCTTGAAAACTGTAGAAGGAAATACAGTTCAAATAATGGGAAAAATTAAAGGGAAGAAGAAATAGAAAGAAAAGGAATTTGGCTCTTTCAAGCTAAATTAATAAAATGGACCCAGGGCATCCTTGGGGAAAAAATATCTCTTTAAATGAAGTAATTAATTCCTAAAAATTCCAGAAATTTCTTTTTTTAATATCAGTACTAGAGATGGCCGAACTATATAGAGTTCGGTCCGTTTTCGAACTTTCGAACTTCAGAGAAAGTTCGAAAGTGTGAAAGTTCGAATTCGGACCCACTCAAGTCTATGGGAGAGTGATAGTTCGAAAAGTCAGAGTGATTTACAGCTAAACTAACAGTGGTAACTTACTGTAAATGGCTGTGGCACCTGGGAAATGGCCTGGGGAACATGTCACTGTCACCCAAACTTGTTAAAACACTTCCTGAAGCCAGGCAGCCAATTGTCGGATTTTGCTCAAGCTACATTCGACGATACATTTGAGGATTATCGAACGAATGAACAATCCTTCCTGTATTAGCGAACGATACATTCGATGATTATCAAACGTACGAACGATCCTCCCTGTATTAGCAAACGGTACATTCGAGGATTATCGAGCGAGCGAACGATCCTTCCTGGGTTAGCAAATGGTACATTTGAGGGTTAGTTCGGCTCTAACTATATGGTTATTATATTACTGGGTTATTATATGGTTATTATATGAGTATATTACTAGGTTATTATATGGTTATTATATTACTAGGTTATTATATGGTTATTATATTACTAGGGTTAGTGAACGGTACATTTGAAGGCTTGCGAAAATGAACAAACGAACAAACTATCCTTCCTGTATTAGCAAACGATACATTCGATGATTATCGAACGAATGATCGCGAACGGTACATTCGAGGATTATAGAACGAACGAACGATCCTTCCTGGCTTAGCGAATGATACATTAGAGGGTTAGCAAAAACAAATGGTACATTCTAGGGTTAGTGAATGGCCCGTAAATTCGATAATTATCGAAAATACAGCCGCTAGTCCGAAGAACTAACTATTTCGAGCCTGAACTAGTTAGAATAGTTCGAGTTCGTCCGAACTCGGAAAGTTCGGCTCGAACTCGGGCTTGAGTTCGAGTTCTAGTCCATCCCTAATCAGTACCTAGCAGGTCATGTGACAGGAAATGTGATGTCATTGGTTTCTAGTGGATCATATTTCAGTGCATGTCAGGTGATCTGATATCACTAGTGATGTCAAAGTATTTAATTCTGCAAACATCAGAGCTTAATCATTTACATTTCAAAGTTAAGGTAAGAGTTAATTTTTTTTTCTCTCTCCATCAGTTAATTCTTTCCACATATATCCAGACACAGACTGTACCAAGCAATAAAATATCACTTATGCTAAGGCCCCACTACAACGCACTAAATCACAAGCGCTATCGATTGCGTGTGCGATTTCTGTGCGTTGCCCCTTGTTTGCACATGCGTTTTTGTAATTTAATATAAAACCACAAACAAGAATGTTCCCGCGATTTCCATGTTAGCGAAAATCACATGCGCAACCGTAAGCAAAAATCTGTGCGCAATCGCAAACGGAAATGCGTGTGCAAACATGCGAAAAACACGCTAGTGGGGCCTAGCCATCATACAGTCTTTTTTTCTACAACTTAGCTATGTACAAGGCATTTAGAAAAAATGCTTTAGGACTTTTGCACACGCGATTGCGCATGCAATTTTGGTTAAAATGGAAATCGCAGGAGCGCAAAAATTCCCGCGATTTCCGATGCGCATTCGATTGCACATCCATTTGCGTTTTGCGTACAATCCTCTGTAGTAGGTAGTGGGTAACAGTCAGGGGTGATTGCCTTGTTTACCAGGCGAAGGTCAACACATAGTCGAATTTGCCCACCTTTCTTGCTGACAATTACTAAGTTGGAAACCCATCGGGATGAGTCATCAGGTTCTATAATATCCTCTTTCAGGAGTTTCTGCAGCTCTTCCTCAACTGCTCCTAATTGCTCCTAATTGCTAATGGGGCCTGCGCAGGGGTTGCATTACTGAAGGTATCTGAGAGTTCAGCATAGGATTATGAGAAAATTTGTGAATGCACCCAAGTCCACTGAAGGTCTGTGGGTATTTTTTTTTACAGACGTTGTTGACTAGGCATATTTCAGCATGCGCCTGATCCAGAAATTTAACACAAACCCAATAGATTGGCTCCGGTTTCAGTGATATAAAATGTAAAACTGCCCAAATGCTTGTTTTGGTGTGTGACAGGCAATGTCACCATACCTAAGACCATACCTAAGTACCCACTCTTCAAGTGGGTACTGACGAAAATGGGCATTATAAGTGGCTGCATTCAAAATGGAAACCTTTGCACCTGTGTCTAAAAGCAGTGGAATAGTGACATTGGCGATTACACAGTTGCAGAGGTTCATAAACCTGCATGTCATCACTTGTCTGATCAGGTTGCTCTAAGTTATAAACAGATGCATTTCGGGTAGAACGGCAACATTTTGCAAAATGATTCAGTTTGTTACAGTGCCTGCAGCATTTTCCTTGTGCAGGACACAGTTTGATGCCCCCCTTATGGCGGTTACCACCATAGTTAAAACATACATTTGATGTACTGTCAGTCAGTTTCTGTACCTGAACTGGGGTCTCAGAATTCTGTGTGGAGCACAGCATTTTACTTGCCTCCTGCAAAGCCATTTCCATTTGACAGCCCAAACCCATGGCTCTTTGCAAAGTCAGTGTATCTGGCTCCATAAGCAGTCTTTCTCTAAGTGTAGGATTGGCAGTTTTTTTTAATAAGCTGGTCCCTAATCATTTCGTCCTGTAGGGGTCCAAATCTGCAGGGTGCAGCTAACTGACGTAGCTCAGAAACATACTGGCGAATTTGTTCTCCCTCAGGCTGACAGCGCCTGCGAAAATGTACTCTGGCCACTAAAGCATTTGAGGCCGGTTTAAAATAATATTCCAGGGTTTGTACAGCAGCTGGGTATGTAGATTCTGCTCCCAGGGTTGTAAAAATCCTATAGCCCTCTGCACCTAGACAGTTCAGTAATAAGACCCTCTTTCTCTCTGGTGTGGCCCCATCCAGGCCAGAAGCTATTAAGTAGATAGAAAACTGTTCATACCAGAAATTCCAGGGCACTGCAGGCTCCTCAGGGTGTTGCAGAAACTTTTCAGGTGGGTACACACAGGGTTCAGAGGTCCTCGTCGCCATTATTGTGTTTCAAAAGTACAAAAGTTTTTTACATTACTTGGGATTTTGGCATGATTTCTACCTTTGAGAGTGTTTATTTTCAATTTTTTTTAGAAAATCTGCTAAAACTGTGAACTTCTACAAAGAACTGCGCCCACACCATTGATGGTATGAATGAACAAACTACAGAATTACGTAGATAAAGGTGTGTAGATTTGAGAAATATATGGTTTGTGGGGGTTGTTTTGTGGGGAAAAACTGCAGACTGTTCAAATTCAGATTTGGATGAAAATTTTTGCTGTTTCTGAGTGCATTTCTAAAGTGCATTATCTCACTTCATGGCCATTCGCTTCCACGTCCGCATGTGAAACCACACATATGGCATACCGTTTGATTCAGGACATTTGGGAGATTGATATTTGGTAACTTTTTTTTACATTCCATGAGGTTTTGGCATGATTTCTACCTTTTTGAATGTTGTTTGATGTTAATTTTTTAAAAAAAATCCAGTAAAAGTGCAAACTTCTACGAAGAACTGCGCCCACACCATTGATGATATGAATGAACGAACTACAGCGTTACATAGCTGAAGGTGTGTAGATTTCAGGAATATATAGTTTGTGAGGGGTAATTCTGAGTTGGGGGGGTGTTTTGTGGAAAAACTGCAGACTGTTCAAATACAAAACTGGCTAATTTTATTTTGCTGCTACTGACATTTGGCTCTGGTCACGCTCTGGGTTAGTTGGTAGCCATGTCTCTGGGTACACCCATGAATATGGCATACCGTTTTATTCGGGAGGGGTTAGGCTTTCATATTTGAGATGCGTTTGAACTTTCCTCCACAGTTTTAGCTGAAATTCGCATTTGATTTTGTCTCTGATTTTACAGTTGAGGAAAAAAAGGAAAATGTGAGAAAATAATTTACAATTGGACGAAGAGCTGCGTCCGGGTATCTGCATTTTGATTGAAACTAGCCTCCCTCATAAAATCCTGCGGGTGTGTGGTTTCTAAAAATATCTCACTTGTGGGGATATTTTAGTTAATTTGGAAGATATTCTATGTTAACTGTCAGTAGTGGTTATACATTTTAATTTGGTATAATATTCTTGAAGGTGCAGTTTTAGTTTGGGGGTACAGGAAAAGTCGGGTACCTACATATATCTGGTATCGTTGTACTCGGGAGTATCAGAGCTTTTAGAAACAGTAAGATTTTTGTGTGTAACCTTAAGATAACTATAAGTAAAAATGGGAAAAATCCATTAAAATGTGCAAATTTCTTTTTTTTTTACATATTTTACCCATAATTCCAGTAAAATTTCCAGAAAAGTTACAAAATTATGTTACTATGTTAAAGTACACTTTGTGCTACAAAAAACAATGTATAATATTCCTGATTTTCCTACTGTACAATTAGTCTAAAGCGATTAAGGGCAAAATCTAGAATATTCTTCTGGCAGTTAACGCAAAAAAATAAATAAATGAAATTCTCCTGGCAGTGAAAGGGTTAAATACATATGGGAGGGATTGTTTGTATCTCTCCAATTATAATTGGTTCTTTTTTTCCATGCCTGGGCAAGTACAATAGCAACTGGATAGAGTTTGTTAACATTCTTTCCTTAGTAGGATTTCCAATAGAAATGCTAGATGCTTAGATGAAATCTAAACTAAAAACTTATCACTAAAGTCTACCGTAATCCATTCCTTTCCTTTATTTTACTAGACTTACACAACTAGAATGTTTGTTTTTGTGAATTGTTCTGCTAATTGACGTTTCTTTGAAAAGTTTTTCCTTTCAATATCAATATATAGTTTTGTGCCATATGTGTATATAGCATTGGCGTAACTACCAGGGAAGCAGGGGGAGCAACCGTAGGGGGGCCCGGAAGCCAAGGGGGCCCCATCTTCTAATTTTTATTATAACAGATATAGCCTCCTCCCAGAAAACCACTGTGAATTAAACACCAAGAGGGGCCCCATCATAGTTTTGCTGGGGGGGGCAATGATTCCTAGTTATGCCACTGGTATATAGAAATATACTCCACCTCTGTTGGGAAATTCTGCACAATTGAGGCATTGCCCAACAGTTATTGATTTTTTCTTCATTGAGCTTTAAATATGGTAAATTATATGAGTTTCAATGGACTAACCTATACAATTTCTTCTACTATAGAGAGAAATGTCCCCTGGGAAATGATGGCATATCTCATATTACATGAAACATGATTTCACAAACTGCAATAACTGTAGGATAGATGAGTAGACAGTAGAGATGATCCTGGAGATACTGTGGAATCACTGCAGAACCGATAGAGTAAACAGAATCTCGGAACATATACTGTACAGTCATATTAAGAATATCCCTGTAAACATTCATGCAAGTCATTTTACCCACTCATTCTACTGTGAATACACAATCAAGCTCATTTACCCAGAGCCACTATCGCTGTGGGTAAATGCTCCATCCGTGATTTAATATTGCGTTTGCGAATGTGGGTAAATCCCGGTAAGGCATTTTAACGCCAGCTATTTGCTGTCGTTAAAATCCTGCGCTAAAACTAGTCAATGCACATTTCTGGGCCCCATATATCATAATATCTATGCTAGTGGAAACAGTAAAAACATGGGGGTTTTTAGTTAAAATTTTATGCATAAAAGTGAAAAGCCTTCAAACCACGTCAAGGTAACCCCAGTATGGAAGGTCCTAACAGTTTACCTTGGGTCCTTTTTCTGGGCTGACACTCCCTGCTTGGTTGCATTTTCTTGGGAAGGTTGTCTCCCTGACCTTGCATTGGATTAGTATTACAGGCTATAACTTCCCCCCACCTACTAATGCATCCGATGCAAGGATTTGCATTTTTTTTTACAGTGCAGATATTTTACTGCACTGTAAAATCAAGTTATGCTCAATTGGAAGCTGCAGCTTTAAAAATACTTTTGCCGCATTTTTTTCCCTATGCCCCTCCAGAGCCTACCTTTGTGAATTCAAAGTTGCTGACAACTTGTTTCTCTTTAGATGAATCGGTAGCTCCACCCCTTCGAGATTTTCAGCTACCTTCTGATTCGTCATCCTCAATGTGTAAGGCCCATTTGCTTTGTCTGCTCCATGTGCTATGTCAACACGTGCACGGACGTGTGCGTGATGTCAAGATGATGCCACGTGCGCACACGTCTTGTTTCTGTATTAGAGCTCAGTGCGCAGCTGAAAAAAGTGTGTGTGGCTTATGGGGGGATGCATGGCTTGTGGCGGTGGTGGAAGCTTGTGGAGGTGGGTGTGGTGGGCTGACTAATACTGGCTGGTGAAATTAGAGGGTTGAACTGGGGGGCTGATTTTACACTGGCTGTTGGAACTGGAGGGCTAACTTTACACTGGCTAGTTAACTGGAGGGCTGATTTTACACTGGCTGGTGTACTGGGGGGCTGACTTTACACTGGCTGGTGTACTGGAGGACTGACTTTACACTGGCTGGTGTACTGGAGGGCTGATTTTACACTGGCTGGTGTACTGGAGGGCTGACTTTACAATGGCTGGAGGGCTAGGCCACACCAGCGCGGTTTTGATTGCGGTGTTTGCGCATGCGATTTTTTTCGAACATTGCAATCATTGCAACGCACCGAAAACGTGCGATTTTGGGTGTGATGCAATTGCGCGTCAGTTTGCAAATCGCAAACGCATGTGATCTGGATTTTTATGCACAATCGCATATGTTTCCCTATTTCTAAAGAAAAAGGTGCAAGCGCATCAAAATTGCACCAGAAACGCTGCATGCGATTGCGTGTGCGGCGCAGTGTGGCCGTGCCCTTAAAAGGACAAAAACAGACATAAAAATATACTGTCTAGTGTGTCTAGTGTGAACTCTTAATTGTTCTATGTGGTATTTGACAATCCGGTCATTGTACTGGTCAAATACACACAGTATTTGGCTGAATGTCTCAGACTGTCAAATGCGATTGCATGTGCGGCGCAGTGTGGCCGTGCCCTTAAAAGGACAAAAACAGACAAAAAAATATACTGTCTAGAAATCCCAAGCCATAATGCAAAAGGGATACATGGCTGAGAGGGAGGGGGAGCAGTATTGCTAGGTAGATTCGTAAATAAGTAAGGGTAGTGATAGGCTAAGGGTTAAGGACAGAGATAGGCTAGGGATAGCAAACATTGTTGCAATTAGAACAGGAGAAAGGAATATAAGTGAGGAAAAGGGGAGGGTCCGGTGCAGTGAAGCAGAGGAGACAGAAGAAGTTACAAGAAGAAAAAGAAATCCAGCAAGAAGAAGGAAAAAACGGCTTAAGGGGTGCCCAGCAGAGCTGTAACAAACAGAAAAGGGAAGTGATCAGGGCACTGTAATATAATATTCTACACAGTGTAGTACAGGTGCTAGTCCGAATAATTATGATATCAAAAATTAGAAAGAAAAAGGCAGACTGCAAAAAACTCTGTACTAGTTTGATATAATTAGACCGTCCTTTATTCTCATAATTTAACTGGGACTTAAGTTAAAAACATTTAAAAACAATGTTCATCCCCCTCACGAAAGTCAGTCACATAAAAGCCTAAGTGGCATACACATGTTATCAACCGATACAACAAAAATGCATATAAAGGGTAATACTTATACCGGTCTGGCGAGAGGGGATTCAGACACAAGGGGGGCGTTCACGACGAACGCGTTTCGCTCCGATTCTAGGTGTCCGGAGCTTCCTCAGCGTGACTTATTCACGCTCCCCCCCTTTTTTAAAAGATGGAAACCAGCCCCGCTGAGGCCACCACCCCTGGGAAGTACCCCTGCATCAGTGGACTCAATGAGGCTGATATTACCGGCGTCTGGATCTGACGTCTTCATTCTTCACAGCCAGCGTCAGAAACACTGCTGAAGTCGCCGATGCCAGACGGGCTCACGGCAGCCGCCAGTGAGCCTGCTGGCACCACCGGCTTCAACAGAGCCAATGTTGCTGGCCTCTTCTTTCTTCTATCTTCTGCCATCTACTGCGATGACTTCTGAGCTCGGCGGAGGTTTGCAGCTCTTTATATAGGTTTGCAGAAAGTCCTAATTCTGATTGGTCAATTTTTCAATGCTTGGTATCACATGGTTATACAGTACCCAATCATATTTCAGAAATATGATTGGGTACTGTATAACCATGCGATACCAAGCATTGAAAACAGGATTGTCCACATGGCTGACAATCCTGCCACTGCTTTCTCTGACACCCATTAGCCAAAAAGTTGCCAACTTGACCAATCAGGCTTTCAAAACTTTCAAAAATAAACTTCCAAACACAAATGGGCAAGTTGGAAGTACTGTAAGTAAGTTTCAATTCAAATTGGTGGGACCAGGAAGCTGACAACACACAGCCCTATTGGAAGTGTGGGACTTGCTGCTCATCAATCTGGAGCATGCAGAGATTGCACAGCCTTGTGATTTCTGCAAAGATGTGGCTTTTAGCATAGTGACCCCACTTTAAAAGCACCCAGGTTGAGGACCTAAACTGCTAGGTATTCACTTTGGATTTGTAGTGTTTAACTGGAACAAAGGTGTCAAAGTCCACCTGCTACCCTCTCTTTGTCCAGGAATGTTTCCAGACTGGCCAATAGGAAGACATGCTTCTTGTGGAGTGTGTTTTTCTATTAAAGAAGTCTGGGGAGTGGGGAAAAGCAGAGCAAGTACCAGCAGTGGCAGGGAAAGATTGACAGTTTTCATTGGGATAATTCGTAAAAAAAACCCAGCAGTTTATTTTTTCACCCAGATTACTAATAATAGTCCTTGAATTTATAATACTAGTAAGACATTAATAATGCCTGTCTGAACGTCTATGCACTTACCAATAGTTGTCTTAAAAATGTACGTTTGTGAATCAGTGATTCAGTGAATGCTCGTGTATATCAATCTTAAGACCATGACAGACTCTATTAGGGAACCTGCAAACAGGAAGTAAGTACTTTACAAGCATTTATTTATACAGAATGCCCGACCTGCACAATGTGTATAAATGGGCGTTTCGGCTATCGGTAAGTGCAGTGGATCATCAATAGAGATGTCCGAACTTCGAAAAATCCGGTCCGCGCGAGGATCCGCGGATTTTCGAAAAAATCCGTAAATTCGAAAATCCGCGAGCGGACCCGTTAAAACGTATTAAAATGAAAGTTCGGCAAAATCCGCATTAAAAGTGGTCTAAATAGCCTTGGTAATGTTAACTTAATCACTCAGGGACCTGGGTAATGTCCTTAGAAACACGTATCAATGCCTACAATACCTAAAAATTACAGTCCGCTAGCGAGAACAGTATTTTTCGAAAATACGAGGATTTCCGTAAAAACGAGGATCTCCGTAAAACCGAGGATTTCCGTAAGTCCGCGAATCTCCGTAAAAACGAGGATTTCCGTAAAAACGAGGATTTCCGTAAGTCCGCGAATCTCCGTAAAAACGAGGATTTCCGTAAAAACGAGGATTTCCGTAAGACTTAGTATGGTGCAGTGGGGGTCTGGTTACTATAGATACGTCCCGTATAGCAATACAGCTGGATAATTATTGGTTAAACAAATAAATACATAGTAATTCAAAAAGACTTTGTGGTTCAATAGCAAGAGAGGGTAGTCAGAGTGTTATTTATCTTTTTAGACTGTTGATTTTAATATAGTACATAGGATCCGAACTTCCAATGTAGTCTATTAAAGTAAATAGAGTAAAATGATGATAAAGATTAAGATCAATACAGATTTAAATAAATACTGTCCAATCCAGATCCTCATTAATCCCCTTAGGTGCACATGTATTCAGGAGAAATATCCATCTCGATTCCTTTTGTGCAAGTCTTTTTTGTGTATCGCCGCCTCTCATATTATAACATAATCTTTCCAGACCCATACATTTAAGTTTATCAATTGAACTACCATGTGCATGCAAAAAGTGACTGGCAACAGTTGTTAGGGTTTTACCCTGTGTATGATCTCTACTGGCTAATCCTATGTGTGAGAGGTGCCTGGCCAATCTTTGTTTCAATCTTTGACCTGTCATCCCCACATAATACTTATCACAAGGACATTTTAAACAGTAGATGACATTACTTGTCTTACATTTCATATATTGTCTTATATGATATTGTGTCTTTTTATCAGTGTCCCATATGTTATCTGTGATTTCCATGTATGTGCAAAAGTTACACTCACCACATGGAAAAGTGCCGAGTAGTCTCTTTCCTGTACCTGTCCTAGTCATCTTATGTTCAAAATGGCTATGTGTAAGACGGTCTCCCACATTCCTGCATTTTCTCGCTGTCAGTGTGGCTTATCATGTAGGTACAAAGATAGAGTCGGGTCAGTCGTCAAGATATGCCAATTTTTTTCAAACAACTTTTTTATTTGCTGCCAATTGTTATTATATTCTGAGCTGTAACATACTCATCCACAGGGCTGAGACACACCTGGGCTTCCCCTGAGAGCCATGGAGAACATCGACCGGCTGCTGCAGGAGCTGAGAGCGAAGGCCGTGACGAGAGGAGATGACTGGCTGAGAAGAGAGCTGCAGAGGATCGACTCACCGCCGAAAACCATCGCAGGTCGGAACAGGAGGAGAGCGCGTCCACCGCGCTCTCACCGCCGACACGGCCCCGACGACTGGAAGGAGGAGGAGCAATAGCGGAAGGCCCATCCAATCCCGGCATCCAGGAACAGCCCGAGATCCCGCGAGAAGAGGACGGCGAGACGTGATGTCAGCAGCAGGCGCCGGAGCAGACACCGGACCAGTGACGTCAGCAGCAGGCACCGGACCGGTGACGTCAGAAGCAAGCGCCAGAATAAGGAAGAAGAGCGGGGCCAACACCGCCCGCCCAGCCAACAGCAGGGAAGGGATTCGGACCGGCCGTCCAGCCAGAGGTCATGCGGAAGCGAGCGGGGCGCAGGGAAGGGATTCGGACCGCTCGCCCAGCCAGCAGGAGGGGAGCGAGCCACACAGCAGGCACAAGCAGCAGCACCAGGGAGGCCACTCACCACAGGAGGCAGCAGGAGAGCCCAGGAGACGACGGGAATCAGCGGGGTTTGCTGATTCCCGGTTCAAAGAGGACTCTCATCACAAAAAAGACATATAAATAAATATCAATATATAGAGACATGTATATCTAGGAAATTAAGTACTTTTGAATATAATTGTGAAGAAATAGATAACATCCTAATGATTCTGTATTGTTTTGAGGCATTAGTTGCCCTTTAAATGGACAGTAATCCCATAGATTAACCCCCAATTCCGTGGGTTTCCAATTCTAGATGATTGGAAACTATATATACACATATGGAAGTTAACTGTTGACATATATATATATAGACTCTCAAAAGGGAGGCACTCTCAGGTCTTGTGAGATAATCAATGAAGATTTATTACAGTTTACATGTTTCAATCCAGCTCAAGTATTGTCATCAGAACATCTGATCAAAACCACACAACTTCCTTAAAACACCCCCACCACCACACACACCACAAGGACATGATATAAAATAAATAATGTTTTTACTGGTACATGTGTAGCGACCTTTAATTTTAATCCTCCTGCCAGTATGAGGGTAAGGGAATGTAGAACCTGATAACATTCCATTACAAGATTTTCGAACGCTTGGCAAAACTCGAACGTCCGCTTCCGAAAATCCCTGAACGGCCAGAGATTCCCGAAATCGTTGGTTTATGGATTGCCGAATGGCCGACAACCTGGCCGGATGTTAGGGGGGCTCCTTACAAGGACCTTTGAGGCCCTGACAAGGGTCCTTTGGGGCATAAGGGGTCCCGCAGCTTGAACCGGGACCCCCCTCCCCGGCCCTATCAGGGCCCTTGCAGCACTTATAAGTGCCCTTGTGGCCCTGACAAGGGCCCTTTGGGGCTTAAGGGGTCCTGCAGCTGGAACCGGGACCCCCCTCCCAGGCACTTGCGGCACTGATAAGTAGTGCCTTTGTTGGGAGTCCCGCAGCTGGAACCGGGACCCCCAGTGAGCCCTTAAGTGACGTCTTCTTTCTTCCATCCAGTGACACCAGCTCCGCTGAGGCCACCAACCCTGAGAAGTACCCCTGCGGCGCCAGCGCCGGAGGTACCCCTGGCAACCACAGGGGTAATTTTCGGGGTTGGTGGCCTTAGCGGAGCTGGTGTCACTGGATGGAAGAAAGAATACACGCCCAAGGGTTATTTTAAGAGACACTTGTAGGGACCCGGGAGGGGGTCCCAGTTTCGAGCTGTGGGACCCCCGAACGTACAGCTGTGGGATTGTCGGCTGTTCCGCAAACAGCGAACAGCCAATTTCGGGTCCCAAAACCATAGGTTGAGAATTGTCCATGGTGAAAAGGGGTCTCCCTACCCATTGTTTTGCCCAGGGATCCACACAGACCTTTCTCCAGCCCTGTTGTCATTACAAACAGAAAGGAAATCATTGCATTAAGAAGTTATTTTACTTAAATAGAAAGCATAAAAAACATGCATTGCTTTCTTTCATTTGTTTTTTAATTGACCTGAGCCATTAACATTTTTAGTTCAAAGTTTTCTACTCCTCAGTGTCATTCTCTCAGGAGAGCCCTAATGATACAGAAACTCCCAGCCAATAGCACATGAGAAAACTATTCTCCGCAGTGTTAGTAAATGGGAATAAATAGTTTTGTCACATACCAGGTTCTGCACTAAATAATGGGAACATTTATCCATTTTAATAGAGTATGGTGATTGAGAGAAACTGAATTCACCAAATTACAATAGATTGGTGGAAGAAATGTATGTATAACATGGATGGAAGAAGGACCCATTTCTCTGTTTTTTAAAGACTTTGAAACATAAAAGGTATATAGAAATCACCTTGACTACATTTTATTACATTTATTATTTGTTTAAAATTCTGAGATGGGTAAAAGATGAGTTTTAGTGGCACTTTATGTCAACATTTGAAATTTCTAGGACTCTTTATTTTGTTTGGCTCCCCTTGGCATATCACTAAACACACCCGAAACCATAAATATTAACACCTGTAATGGTAACATAGTATTGGAGGATGAAAACAGAAATACGTCCATCTAGTCCAACATTTATACCCTACTCATTAACCCTACCTAACAGTTGATCCAGAAGAAGACAAAAAAACTGCTGAAAAGGTGAAAATAACTCCTTCCTGACTCCAAATGGCATTTAGGAAGGTTCCACAGATCAACCAGAACTGCATTATATGTATTAATACCAGTAATTCTCAATATATTTTAGTTTTAGAAAGTTATCTAGCCCACTTTTAAAACTATTTAATGAACTTATCATTACCACATCTGCTGGAAGACAGTTCCAAAATGTCACCTTTCTCACTGTAAAGAAACATTTCCTAACCTGAAGATGGTTTCTTTTCTTACAATCTTAAAGGATGTCCATGTGTCTTCAGATATGACCTATTAGTAAACAATATTTGTATTCACCGCTTCTTTAGTGTAAACAGCCCTAACTTAATCTGCCTTGTATAGTCAAGCCTCTCCAGTCCCCTTATTATTTTATTTGCCTTTCTCTGATTTCCTTCCATTTCTAAGATGTCCCTTTTGTATATGCATATTCCAAATGAGGCCTTACCAGTGCCTTTGCCTTGTAAAGAGAGATAATAATATATTTTTCCCTTGAATCTATTCCACTCTTTCTAAAAGACAAACAGGGAGATTCAATAAAAGTTCTTATCGTTTAAAATGGTGCTAATTTTGCCCTTACCAATCAGATATCATTTAACATTTGAAAGCTAACATCTAATTGGTTGGGGCAAAATTAGCACCATTTTAAACGATAAGAACTTTTATTGAATAACCCTGAATATCTTGCTAGCTCTAGCCATTGCTGTCTGGCATTGTTTGCTACAGCTAAGTCTATCTACTAGAACCCCCAAGTCTTTTTCCATCAGATATTCACCTAGCACAGAGCTGTTTATAGTGTAGGTGGCACCAGGATTGTTAAACCCTAAATGCATCACCTTACATTTATCAACATAAATCTCATCTGCCATTCTGCTGCCCATTTTGATAATCTATCTAGGTCTGCTTCAGCAATTGCATATGATTTGTTTCCAAAGCTCTGCATAGTTTTGTGTCATCAGCAGACACAGAGACCTTGCTCTCAATGCCCCTTTCTAAGTCATTTATAAATAGATTAAAAGGAAGTGGCCCCAGGACAGAACCCTGAGGCACCACCCCATTTCGAACTTTAGCCCACTGTGCAGCACAGTATCAAAAGCTTTAACAAAGTATACTACATCCACTGCTATGCCAAAGTCTAAATGTTTACTTACTTCTTTATAAAAACAAATCAAATTAGTCAGGAAAGATCTATTTTTCATAAATCCATGCTGACTATTATTTATAAGATCAATTCTGGAGACAAAGTCCAGAATATGATCATGTTACCAGGCTGTGAACGACTACTTTTTTTTGACTATTGTTATTACTTGGCTTTTTTCCAATCCAGAGGCACATAACCAGACAAAAGTGAATCTAAAAAGATACGGAACAGTGGTCTAGATAAATCTGGACTAAGCTCTCTTAAAATCCAAGGATGTATTTCATCAGGTCCTGGAGCATTATTGATATTAAATTGTTTCCGTACCATACTCTCTGTCAACCAGAGTGAATATTCCTCATTTATACGCTTTTGTATTAATACAGTCCCAGCTATAACAACTATTATTCTCTATAGTGTATATTGAGGGGGAAAATGGTTTGGCACATTAGCCTTTTCAATAATCGGATGGAATGGGACCAGATCCCCTTATCCCAGCCGTCTCCTCAGTGGTGCATATATATTGTTTTAAAAGGAAAGATGACAACTAGACATGTATATACTAGGGTGATCCCATATTTATTGAGAAATAAATGTGCACAACAAACACAGCACAACATTTCGGCCTAATGGACTTTGTCAAGTGCTTCACAAACACCATTGGGCCAAAACGTTGTGCCGTATATTTGTCTGGTTCTCCTAATCTTTTTGAAACATTAACCTTTAAGGCATCCACTATAACCATGTTAACCCCATTATTTAAGGGCCCCACATCCTCTTTCCTCATCTTTGTACTATTAATATATTTAAAAATCATTTGGGGTTCGTCTTGCTTTGTTCAGCTATTCGTATATGATTTTCTATTTGAGCTTGTTTATTTGCTTTCTTGCACTCATTATTACAGCTTTTATACTTCATATTCCTTCTGAGTTCAAAATTCTAAAAGCCATTTTCATTCTTTCCATTTCCCCTTTTATCTGAGCATTAAGCCAGGCAGGAGTGGACCTAGTTTTTTACACTTGTTCCCTAAAGGTACACATTTAATAATAATAATTTAATACCCCTTTAAATGCAGCACTTCTGTTCAGAATACTTACCCAAGAAGCACTTTTGCTTTTTTAAACTTATATTAAATGACAATATATCATGATCACTATTCCCTAAATGAAAAGAGGATTATTAGATTACCAGATCCAACAATCCTTTCTAGTAGGAACTTCTACAATCTGTGAAAGAAAATGCTAATATAGCAAATTTAGGAACTTGCAGGGAGATGTAATAAAAGTTACCATATGAAAACATCTGAATGGTTGGGGAAAAACTAGCACCATTTTTAACGATAAGAACTTTTATTACATCTCCCTGTATGTACCTTTTGAGGTGCTGGCAGTTCCCTTACTCCATTCTATTTCATTAAAGGGGAAGTTCAGTGCAAATACATATGCTTTTCAGAAAAAAGAGCAGTATTTTTTTATCCCAATGACCTTAATCTGCCAATTTAGCATTTTGTCTGTGTATAAATAAATGCAACTGAAATACTGATTTCCTGTTTGCAGGACCCCTAGTAGAGACCGTTATGGTCTTGCCCTTGACCCAGCTCCTGGGTTGATTCAGTTGCTCAGTAGAGATCTGAGCATCTTTGCCCCATCCAACAGCCAATCAGTAGAAATTACTGTTAGGAACATTCCAAGGCAATGGTGCATCCTGGGAAGAAGAAGGACCGTTAGAACCTGAAATGTCAGCTCACTAATGTCAACAGCAGGGAACAGCAAAGGGTATGAAATCAACTGATTTTTCAAAATGGGAGAGAATATGTAGAATAACTAAGAAGGCATTACACAAACTAACAATTTAACAAACATTGATAATTTCCACTGAACTGTCCTTTTAAGGAAATGAAATTTAGAATTTTGACATTCATCCTGCAGACCACACCTTATCCCCACCAAGTGTATGAAAAAAATAATAGAACCTATAAGTCTTTTAAATGTGTCCCTGTTTTCAACACATTTGCTTTGGAGATTCCATTCTCCTCTCCTACTCCAAGTACCCAAAGTTAAAATGCATTTGATCTGGTCCATTAAACAAGCAACAAAATTGTGTTTTAAAATTAGACATGCTTGTATATTTTTATTATATTCCTTAAATGGGAGCTAAGTCAGTTAGGAAGCAAAAAATGAAACACCAGACATGCAAAACTGAAACCACAAACTATATTAGTGATGCTACACATTCATCAGACATAAATGCTTTTCAGAATATCTTTGCGTCTGAGATTTTCTGCTATATGCTTTGTTGTCCACTAAGTGGTAGTTTTTCCTATTTGATTTCAGTTTTATCCTTACCTACCCTACCTATGTTTGTAAGTCTGGACTTTTTGACGCCATCCACAATAATAATACACCTGGAGGTTTAGTTCTGCAAAATTTGTGTGTTATTATCTACCTCCTTTGAGGGATTCAGAATACAACAATTTACCTTTCAGGTAAGACAAACGAGCGGGGGCGTAACTAGAGGGGAGCAAGTGGAGCAAACACAGGGGGGCCTGGGAGCCAAGGGGGCCCCATCTTCTTATTTTTATTATGAGAGAAATACCCTCCTCCCAGAAACCACTGTGGATGAAGCAGGGATAAGGGCCCCATCATAGTTTTGCTTGGGGTCCCAGTGATTCCTAGTTTAAATGTTTTTGGCTTTAACATTTAGTATTAGCTTTTTAAAATGTAGTTGCAGAATACATGGTAGCAAGAGGATATATATATATATATATATAGGGCCTTATTTATTATAGGTTGATTTGGCAAATATCCCTACATCTATGACATTCAATGCTAATTTTGTTGAATAGTGAGGCTTTATGAACAGATTTGTGCGCTTAGGCTCTCTTTATAAATGAGCTTAAAGTGTATAATTTAAATGTATAAAATGTATAATTTACTTAAATGTATATTTTAAATGTATAATTTACTTAAATGTATAATTTAAATGTATGAAATGTATAATTTACTTAAATGTATAATTTAAATGTATAATTTACAAACATCACTGTATAATATTTGTGATTGTGCACACAGTTTGGTGTCCTGCCAAGTCCAGTTATCAACTGCAAATGGCTATTTATTGTGAGAAACTTCAACACAACATGTTTCAAGTCACATGGACCCTTTCTCAAGTGTCCAAATGTATAATGAAAAGTCCATATGCACACTAATCTCCAGGTGGGTGCAGAGAGTCCAATTCCCCTACTTCAGAGGAAACAAGGCAATCAAAAAGATACAAGGTGGACTGCACTCCAAAGTGGAACGTTTATTATAAGCCAAACATCAAACGATGTTTCGAGAGGTGTTACCCTCGAAACGTCGTATTTTCTAATAATAAATAATAATAATAATAAACACTTTGGAGTGCAGTCCACCTTGTATCTTTTTGATTGCCTTTCTCAAGTGTCTTTTAGCTGCATAAGAATTAGAGATGTTCGAAACTGTTTCGTTTCGTTTCGTTTTTGAATTTTCGAAATTTTCGGAAAGTTCCAAAGTTCAATTTTCGAAAATCGTCTACTTTCGATTTTTGATTCTTGAAAATTGTCTATTTTTGATTTTCGAAAATCATCTACTTTCGATTTTTGAAAATTGTCTACTTTCGATTTTCGATAATTATCTACTTTCGATTTTTGATAAAAATTCGAAAAATTCGGGTTCAGTGAAATCTGGGAGTTCCGAAAGTTTCGTTGGGACTTCGAAACCCTCAGATTCGATTCAAAACTGGGTTCTAATCAAACCCACATTACATCTCTAATAAGAAGCCAAATTTCCCCCATGATGTGATAAAAACACACCCATGCCAGATGTACTCTTTGTGAACAATTATTAAAGTGCATATCAGTGTAATGGCATGATAAAAATGTTAAAATAATTTTCTCATAATGAAATACCATTTGATTTTAAGAAAGTTACTTTAAGATTTTTATCATGTCATGTATATTATTGTATTCTACACCGATATTGCACTTTATTGGTAACCTGGCATGGATATGTTTTCCTGTTGGAATTTTTAAATATGGCTTCTTATGTAGATGAAAGACACTTGAGAAAGGGTCCATGTGACACTAAACATTCTGTTTTGAAATATCTGTTTGCAGTTATTTTGCCTTAGCCCATTTTCTCTCACCTATCCTAAAGTGAATTATCTATTTTGAATGCATATTGTATGGTTGCATAGTGTGGGGTAACTTATTTGTTTGACACCTAACAGTAGATATCTACAATTATTCAGTTATCAACTGTTCAAGGGTATAAAACTGTAATTTTGGTCATTTGGAGGCTGTATCTTGCTGCACCAATTCAACCCTTAGTTCAAAACAAGCACAAAAGTATATTTGTATTATTATATTGATTTCAAAATGAACTAGATTTGTACTCTCCAAAATCAGGCTTGTATATATAAACACATGATGGAAGAGAAGAGAAATATGACTGCAGGCATCTTTCTTCTGGTAGGATTTCCTGTCTCTAGACATGTTCAGATATTACTGTTCTTCTTATTCTTTTTAATGTACCTTTTGACTCTTGTGCAAAACCTTCTAGTCATTATCCTTGTCTGGACCAGCCCTAGGTTACGTAAACCAATGTACTTTTTTCTGGGACACTTGTCTTTTTTGGAGATTTGGTATGTTACAGTCACTGTTCCCAAATTACTTTTTGTGCTGATTACAGGCATGAAGCAGATTTCAATACATGCTTGCATATTTCAACTTTATTTCTTTCTTTTGTTGGTATGCACTGAGTGTGTCTTGTTGGCTACTATGGCATTTGACCGTTTTGTAGCTATCTGCATCCCCTTACATTACGTCACTATAATGAACCAACAATTTTGCTTCAATTTGGCATCAGGGTCCTGGGTAATTGGTTTCCTAATATCTTTAGTTAAGATTTACTATATTGCAAGTCTCCAATTTTGTCATTCAGGGGTCATAAATCATTTCTTTTGTGACATTTCTCCTGTACTAAACTTGTCCTGTTCCGATATAAGGTTGGCCGAACTTATGGATTTTATCCTTGCAATTATCGTACTCTTTGTTCCATTAATACTTACAGTGATCTCCTATGTTTGTATTCTGTATACCATCTGTCAAATCCCAACTTCTAGTGGACGCTTCAAAACCTTCTCAACATGTGCTTCTCATTTGACTGTAGTTATAATATTTTTTACAGCTGCTCTCTTCATGTATGCTAGGCCCAGCAGAGCTCAATCTCTTAACTACCACAAGTTAATATCGATAATTTATACAGTTCTAACACCTTTACTAAATCCTATTATATATGCCTTGAGAAATAAGGAAGTGAAGAATGCAATCTGGAAACTGTTTTCACATTCAAAAATTCACTCACATTTAAAATGTAAAACATTACACTAGAATAATATATAAGAACTGTAAGTTAGGCAATGTTGGACTGGACTCATGGGTCTCACCAGGAAATTTGAGACCAGGGGCCCACCAGGAAATTTGAGACCAGGGGCCCACCATGATGAGTTTAGAGGCCCAACTAAGATTCCATATTTCTATTATCACTCATTTACATATCTTACTCCTACCGTCCTCCTATTGTTCATTACAAATTATATCTTTCTTACTGTCCCTTTGGCTCTGTATTTAACTTATAGCAATTTTCTTTGTTTTCTTCAGCTGATTCCCCTGTAACCCTGCAAATGCGACACTAGAGGAAAGGATGGGTTAGGATGGTAGGGGTTGATTGTTTAGGGGGTAATTTAAGTTGGAATTTTCATTTTTCCCCTTTCACATTTTTTAGTGGGATGCGACTGGAGGTTGTGGTGAGCTTAGGTGGGCAGTACAAGGTTTTTTTGGTTAATGTGCTATCACAGCATTTTGGGGGGCGGTGGTCCAGTGGGAAAGTAAGTTGTAAGTTGCACTAATTGTGCTGGTGTGGTACATTCCCATGGATTATCTGGAGAAGAGGATTATTGATTTAAATGTTTGTGTTATTTATGGTTACAGGGTAATGTAAAAGTAGATTTAGATTTAACTTTGAAATATCTATAACTGTACTGTAACTATCTATTAGAAATATCTATATTTAGAAAAGTCAACGTATGTATGTATGTTTGTATGATCCAGAAAAACTTCCAAACGGCTGGGACAATTTTCATGAGACTTGGTAAAGGATAAGTGCACTGTAAAATCAAGTTTACTTTAATAGTAAGATGCCACTTTAAAAAATCTTTCCCCCCCTTTTTATTTCCCCCTAGGTCCCTCCTGAGCCTACCTGTGTGGCTGTAAAGTTGGTGACATCTTGGATGTGAAGGATAAGGCTGGTGAGCTCCTCCCTCTGTGAGTTGCTTGCTTCCCCTCTTCCCTTAGCCTCCAAATCCCTGCTTGTGATGTCTGTGCGCACATGTGACGTCACGGTGCACACGACTCGGCGTGTTGTGTAACAAATAACCTCTGAATTAACTCAATTGTGAATGGTTTATATTTCAATGCTTGCAATCATATGATCACACATTAACCAATCATATTTGAATAATAAAATTCAAATATGATTGGTTAATGTGGAGCAGGAACAGTCTGGGAACACAAAGATCTTACCGGTGATCGCGATCCAGTGCCGCTTCCTCTGACAGGTCCCTAAGCACTTTTACAATGTACATGCATGGAAGCAGAGCTTTTAAATTTTACTTGGGGAAATAAATAGGGGCTTATTTAATAAGAGGTGTAATATTTTGCCTGTGCTGTTACTCTACAGAAACCTATATAAAGAGGTGCAAGCCCCAAAGAACTCAGAAGTCATCACAGTGATGGCAGAAGAAAGAAGATCCCGGCGGTGTAACTGGCGGCCGCAGTGACATCGCTCGGTGTTTGGTAATATCAGCGGAGTTGGTGTAGCTGGCTGAGAAGAAAGAAGACTTCGGATCGAGATGATGGCAACACCGGCGACGTTGATGTCGCCAGCACCGGCGGTGTCACTGGCTACCGCAGTGACTGCTGGTGTCAGCAACATCAGCAGCGCTGGTGTTGCCAGCTGGGAAGAAAGAAGGCATGCCCCCAAGGGCTCTTCTAAGAGGCAATGGGGGTCCTGGTTTTGAACTGCAGGACCCCCAACAAAGGCACTTCTAAGTGCTGGGGAGGGGGGGTCCCAGTTCGAGCTTCGGGACCCTTTAAGCCACAAAAGTCCTTCCAAGGGCACTTCTAAATGCCGGGGAGGGCAGTCCCAGCTCGAGCTGCAGGACCCTTTAAGACCCAAAAGCCACTTATAAGTGCCACAAGGGCAGTGTAATTGTCCTTTTTTTTGTTTTAATATTGGGTCATAAAACACATTGAGTTAATTCAGAGGTTATTTGTTACACAATACAACAAAACAAACATCTAACATGTACTAACATGTGGGTACACACCATACAATTATTTGTCCCAGCCGACCATTAGCCACTAGTGAGCGATTGGCTAGGAAGAATCACTGTCGGTCGTCGGTCGTGGAAAAGGTAGCTACAACCCATTGTACAGTCTAAATCATCCATGATTTACCTCAGTGTCCACATATAGATAGCATCAGGGCACTAGTTTAGTAATAGGGAGTATTCATATATAGTGAGGGGGTGCTCCTATCCACCAAACGATATAAAATTACACAAAGAGCACAGTAGTGGATATAAATGGGCACACCACCTAAGTATATAGTAAAATAAAACTCCTTTATTATCGTACACATATGGGAGCAACTTTAGTACATAAGAGACATACAATTTAAAAACACATCCAGCATGCACAGAGTAAGTAATGCATCAATATTAGCAAAATAAGTTGATATACCGGTATATCAGAAAATACAAAGTATAATTGGTTAAGTCGCACACATAGCCATGGTAGTGAAATACATTCATATCCCTATGGATCATAAATATCCCATAAATATGGGGAAAGCAGTAGTATAAACACCCCTCACTGTCTCTGAGGTCAAAATAAATCTACATAACAATATAACCACACAGTAGAGGAGTACGCAGATACGTGGCAGATCCTAACCCCAACAAGGTAACACCAATGAAAGAATACGATACCGATACTTAGAAAAAATGCTGGCCTCTATGCAGCTGGAGCTAGTTAAAAACGAGCTAGACGCGTCTGTACAGGCAGACTTCGTCAGTAGCACCTCAGTGTCCAATCGCTCAATGTCCATATCGAAACGTAAATACATATATATTTTTCTTATTGTGCTCTCATTTCATAGTTTTTTTCATAGGCTTTTTGAAATTGTATGTATGTGCATGTTTGTGTATTTTGTGTTTGTGTTAGAGAGACACAAATCCAACATAGCAAACAGGAGTGTCTTACCTTGCTGCTTTACCACAATGCAATATGCGATTCAGTCATATCTCTTATACGCGTATTAGATGTTTTAATTTATTACTATTTTTCCCATTATAATTTTATGTTATTTATATAAGTGGTATTAGATACCCCCCTATACCACTGGTCACTGGTACCGTATAGAATCGCAGGATCTCAGCAAGGTAAGACGCTCCTATTTGCAATCCCTTTCCAGGCCTATACAACTCCCCGTTAAGTTTCTTGCTACCAGGTAGCGCATGGCTTAACTAACTGGGTATTGTTTCAGGAGTGCTTCTCTAAACATTTAGCTAACATAAGTGTAAAACCCACATTAACCTGATATTACATCTGGTTGCTTTGATTTTACACTTACTTTGGCAATATTGAATTTCCCCCAGTGTCTAGTTAGTGTAGCTTTTGACCCAGTGCTTTGAATACAGAAAGTAACAATTGGTTTGATCAGAGAGAAAATGCTCAAACTTTACTAAGTGATAATTTTTTACCGTTGTCACATAAACGTTATTATACTCTTAAAGGGTATAAATATGCTTTCAAGACTTCTCATTTCACTAACCTTAATCTGTCCTTCTGGTAACACCTTATATAGAATCTTCTTCCTCTGCTTGATGATTCATTGCTCAGTAAAAATCTGAGCTTGTTTAAATCACCCAACAGCCAATAGAAAAGTAGGAAATGAGCATCCTGAGAAGGATAAGGACATGATTTGGCAGCTTGCTACTGACCACAGCAGGGCTACTATATCAAACAGAATGAAACCAATTGATTATTCAAAAAGTAGAGTGCATAGTGCCTGATACTACATCTTGCTGTCTGTGTATTTAACTTCAGTTCAGGACTTTGGCAGACTTGCCTTTAACAGATAATTTTTACCTTTAATTTTGTTTTAACCTTTTGATGTTCTTACAAAGAGTTTCCTTCAGCTCCTTGTTCCTTAAACTATAAATAATAGGATTTAACATAGGGGTTACCACAGTGTACAACAGAGAAAGGACTTTATTGATGTCAAGGGAGAACCTAGACATGGGCTGAATGTACATACATGTAATTGTGCCATAATAAATACTAACTACGATTAGGTGTGAAGCACAGGTGGAGAATGCTTTCTTTCTCCCAGAGGTGGAAGGGATTTTTAATATTGTGTAGATGATGAATATATAGGAAAGCAGTGTAAGAAGAAATGAACTGAAGATAAGGCCAGAGGCTAAGACAGTAATTATTACCTCTGTGAAATGGGTATTACTGCAGGAGAGGCTTAGGAGAGGCTGAGCATCACAATAAAAGTAGTTGATTTTATTAGGACCACAGAATACCAGCTTAGATATCAAGGTTACAGGCAGAACTGGTGAAAGGAAGCCCCCCATCCAAGATCCAGCAGCCAATTGAAAAGATTTTCCATTTGTCATCAATGCTGAATAATGTAAAGGTTTGCAAATAGCGAGAAAACGATCATAGGCCATAACAGTGAGAAGGTAACACTCAGATGCACCCAGGGAGCTGAAGAGGTAAAGCTGAATCATGCAGCCATTAAAATCAATGAGTTTATTACTTGACACAAAAGTTGCGAGCATTTTAGGGACTATTACTGAGGTGTACCATATTTCCATCACAGAGAGATGATTTATAAAAAAAAACATAGGGATCTGTAAGTTGTCATTCCGACTTACAGTCACAATGATCAGGATATTACCTGTGATAGTAAAAAGGTATACAAAAAGGAAAACCAGGAAGAGGACAGGGTAGACCTTCTGCAGACTAGGGAAACCCAAGATAACAAACTCATTTACGAATGTTGTATTTATATCCGCCATTTTTAAATGTTTCTATAACTGGAAAATTAATAAGGATTAATATGTTTAATATAATTACTGGCACAAGAATTTGTATTAATAGGATTTTAATTCTGTGATTAAAATTAATATTTGAGAATAAAATGGCAAAAGTGGTTAGCACTGATGTCTTGCAGCGCTGAGGTCCTGAGTTCGAATCCACCCTTGGACACATCTGCAAGGAGTTTGTACGTTCTCCCCGTGCTTGCGTGGGTTTCCTGCGGCCACTCCAGTTTCCCCCACAATCATAAAGACATACTGATAGGTTGTATGTATCAAATAAATTGTAAGCTCTTCGGGGCAGCTATATAAATCCACAATAATAATAATAAAGGTTTTAGATGGCAACAAGATAATAACATCGGAATATAGCATTTTCTCCACAGATTCTGCTTATAGCCACCAGTGAATTATTTTAACAGAATATATTCCCATTCTTTAAAGGAATAGTTCACACAAAAAGTGAACTATTCCTTTAAAGCAGTGATTGAAGATCGGGAGGTAAAGGACCTATTCCTTTCCTTCCGTTCTTCAATCATCACCAGTATCCAGGACTGAAGGTAAGTTTAATTACTTGGCACACGATCCATTGATAACTGCTGACTGCTTCCTGGTTTAGTTTACTATAGCGTGCAATATTGCGCATGCGCGCTATAGTGCAACTAAACCAGGAAGCAGTCGGCAGTTGTCAATGGAGCCGCGGTGGATCATGCGCGAGGTACTTAAACTTACCTTTGGTCCTGGATCCTGATGAAGTGATGGAAGAACGGAAGGTAAGGAATAGGTCCTTTACCTCCTGGTCTTCAATCACTGCTTAAAGGAATAGTTCACTTTTTGTGTGAACTATTCCTTTGATTACATGTATTAGGAGTGCACTCCTGGTGTTCATAATTATTTACAATAATAAATGTTTCTTTTTTCCAAATATTTGATATTTTATCTGTTTATTACTGCCTAGCACTTTGTAGACAGGTAGGTTAAATATTAGGTCATCTTCCTATGAAAGGATAGTTTGGAGGAAGCAATCCATCTGGAGACGTACATTATAATGCTAGCTGGGCAGTATGGGTGATGGTGATGTTGTTGCTGTATTGATGTAGGACCAATAGTCACCATTAGGAGATGAGTTAATATACGCTGCACTACATAGACCTAAAGAGAAAATTGCAGCAGAATGAAACAAAACAATGTACTGTACTATAGATTTTACAGACTGTATCACATTATTTCTAAAATTTCTGATACCACGGGTTATCTTAAAAGTACGGCAGTGGTCGTAATTTTACGTCTGTGGCCGTACAATGCCAGGCGGTACTACGTTATGGCTATTGCATTGTAAAGGCGATTGTACAATTATGATCAGCATTCATAACTATACAATCATGGTGGTAATAATTACGATGGCTTAAGGCACGCTATTGTGAAATATGCTTATCGCGCCCTTATAAATACTGCTCACAGAGGCCAGAATTGGATGATATATAATTGTGTCAGGTAATAGAAGATATTATAATCTGCAAATAATAAACTGCTGTATCTAATTTTATATATAGAAGAATAAACACATCATCATGAATAAATACTTTACAGGTGATTTTAAATTCACCTTGTTAATTATGTATGTATAATGTATACATGCATGAACATACCGTAGCAATTTAAAGAACTGAATATGTGTTATGCCAATATGAACCACTGTAATTTGTAACTTTAAATATATAACTGTTCAGTAATTACATAATTACACAGGAATGGGGCATTGTTACAGTAGTAGTTACTACTCTTTTGGATTGCAGGACTCTGGTCCCCTGAATGGTTTTATAGTACTGTTTAGGCAATAATACAAGGGTGTAGATATAATTGATAATGTACTGTACCCCCCTACTGTAAATTAGTCTTGTGCTTTTATATGGTCACAAATCAACTCAGTGACTTATAATATCCTTATAGTTTACAATAGGGGCTATATAGTCAAGAAATAAGTTGAACTTCCCATATTTTCAGCTTATAGCAATCTACTTTTTAAGGGTTAGTGTGTGATTAGTGATATAACATTTGTTTATAAAGAGTCACTATACTTTCCAAAACCACTTTGGCTAGTTGCTTTCCATACTTGACTTTTCAAAGCTGATGCTCTCATATCTGTGTCTGGCTGCATCATTATGAAATATATGTGTTTGTGCCTGTCTGAATACATCATTGCCCCCCTTGTAATCACTGACTATAATGAATTTCCAGGACATTCTACAACTACTGGATTTGCCCATAGCTTATTCTGCACATCATTTCCAATGTGTGTTCTCTCTGGTCTCTGAAAATATCTTCAGGCTGTAGTCTTGACCAGGCAGTAGTCTCTTCTTAAAAGCTCATACGTTATTGGAACATTCTAAAAGACGGCTGTGGCGATCTAATTCTCTCATTAGCTCCCTACCTGCATGTGATTCAGTACATCTGCTTTTTTAAGAAGATTGAAAGGCAACACAATTTAAAGTAAATGTGCAGAAAATTATTTTGGAATATACTTTAATAGTTGGGTTTTTTTTTTGCAGTATTTTAAAGATATTTTCAAGCCTATGTAATAAAAGTTCTAATGGTGCTAATTTTGCACCAACCAATCAGATGTCAGCTTTCAAATGGTAATTAAAATCTGATTGGTTGGGCAAAATTACAACAATAAGAAATTTTGTTACATATGCTTGTTTGACTTTTATGTGCTTCCTAACACTGCAATTAATATAATATGCAAAAATATGTTATTCATCTATGTATTATTACTTTCTATTTACATTTTCCTGGCTATGCAAAGCTCTGTATGGAGTTATGGTGAAATGATGAAAGATGAAAAGAAATCATGGTGACCCTTTTGTCAAAAGGTTTATAGTGGCAGCTGGGTAGGCCCTGTATCTGTGGGAGAGAGCGTAAGGTGTTGGGCCCCCCTAGTAGAGATGGACTAGAACTCGAACTTGAACCTGTTTTCGGGCCGAACTATTTGGGTTCGAATGAATTCGGACTTCTCAAACTATCCCGGACACGGATTTTCGATATTTTCTAGACTTTCGATAATTATCGAATCTTTGAAAGTTCAAGAAATCGAATATGACAGTAAAATGCCTATTATACCTATACAAGAGCATCGAATCCGCGAGTAAAATGTCCATTATACCTAGACACGAGCATCGAATCTGCAAGTAAAATGTCCATTATAACCTATACGCAAGCATCAAATCCATGAGTAAAATGTCCATTATACCTAGGCGCGAGCATCAAATCCGCGTGTAAAATGTCCATTATAACCTATACGCAAGCATCGAATCCGCAAGTAAAATCTCCATTATACCTAGGCGCGAGCATCGAATCCGCAAGTAAAATGTCTATTATACCTATACGCGAGCATCGAATGTTCGAACGCAAGAGCTCGAAAGTAGCGTGCGTGAGAGTAAAATATATTCTGGATATTCGAACATGTTCCCCAGACCATTTACATTAAGTTACCATTGATATTTTAATTGTATTTCATTAGAACTTTTCAAACTATTTGACTCCCATTGACTTTAATGGGTCTGTTTTCGAACTTTCCATATAGTTTATAGAACTTTCGAAAGTTCGGTCCGTTTTCGAACTTTCGAAAGTTCAGCCATCTTTACCCCCTAGACCTGGTTCACAAGCAGTTTTGGGAGCTGCTCCTACACCTGTGGTTACAAATGTTTAATTTAGTACCAAAGATAAACCGAATAGGTGTATAACTAGCAGAACAATAATGTGACCTCAATGTGTCATTTAAAGTTACTGCTGGACTGAGGCCTTTTAAATATAGAAGGGATTGGGACTCTTCTTATGCTCCCTTGATGGTTATGTCTGTTTGAACAAATTGTATGAAATGGATAGACAGAAAACAACTATCTGTGTGGTAACCTGCAATAAATATACCAACAAGTAAAAGCACTGCTGAAATAATTATGGTAAGAAACTGGATTTAGGTTCAGAGCCTAAAAATAGTATTTCTCACAGATTCTAATCACATTCCCTTATCACACCAATGAATTATTTTTATAGGTTTACATTTTACATTCTTTAACAAAGTATAGAGTGGCCGATGTTTTAGTAACACAAAATGGTCTGTTTTGTATTATTATGTTCCAAAGACGATTGGAGAGAAAAGGAAGTATTTTAGTCTTACCTTGGTCTTCTGTTTCCCAATATCTTTTCTTGCTACATTTTTTCATGAACACATGCAGTGTATTTGGAGATTTCAATGTTAAATAGTAAGTAAGACGATATAAATAGCACAATATAGTTCATTAGGGAATTATATTATTCTGATGTTACATTTTCACTGGAGACTTGTCAGTGTTTTCATTCTCATGGTGCCATTAAACCTAATCCTTTGAGATTGGGTGGATTTCAACTTAAAAACACATTTTTCTATTAGAGCTTTGAATAAAAAAATCACATGTCTGGCCATTAGACCTACAGAATGTTTACGCTATCCCAATGTGATTCCATGAAGCTCCGGTTCAGTTTTTGAGCTATGGTTAGTCCGGTAGATTGAAGCTCATTCCTAACCAGTGAGTTAGGAATGAAGAATAGGCGGCCCCTATTCACTGTACCAGATGGATCTGAGTACTTGAAAGTTTAGTAACAAACTGGGAATTTTTGATTTATAGGACAAGTGGGAAAAACAGCTTACTGTTCCTTAATGTTTTCACTGTGTAGAGGCAGTGTGGGCATGGAAAATAATAATGGAATCAGCAGTCGGATATCTATAAAAAGTAACTCAGCTACGTAGCCAAGTAACTCTTTATTAGAAAATATTCTTTTGGTGCTGCCATGTTAATATAGAGCAATAATATATTATAGCTTTATACTGTATATTATAAATATCTATCTAATCAACAACCAGCATAGGGCTTTGTTTGTAACATAAAAAATTTCTGCCTCTTTAGAGCCAACAAATAAGCTCTGAAAGGGGTCAAATATCTTCGTGAGATCTTTTTAAGTGATGTTTTTACTTCTTTGTTTCTTAGACTGTAGATTATTGGATTTAATCCTGGAGTAACAACAGTGTAAAATATAGACACAAATTTGTTCATGTCCGATACATAACTTGAGTTAGGCCTTACATACATGAAGATCATTGTCCCATAATAAATTAATACCACTGTAAGATGAGCGCCACATGTGGAAAAAGTCCTGCTTCTGCTATTTTTGGATGGGATCCTTAAAATGGATATGACAATGAAAAGATAGGATATTAGTGTCAGCAGTAAGCAGAAGAAGAGAACCACAAGGGATAAAATAAAAATTGAAATTTCTGTGTTGTAAATCTCCCCACAGGACAAATGCAACAAGGGGGAGATATCACAGAAGAAATGGTTGACTTGCCGGGACCCACAGAATTCTAGCTGAGAAATAAGGGTGACAGGCATCAATCCTGTGAACAAAGCAACAATCCAGGAACCAGAGACTAAATAGAAACACATCTTGGAGTCCATCAGGGAGGAATAATACAGAGGCTTGCAAATAGCCAAATAGCGATCATAAGCCATTACTAAGAGCAGATAGCATTCACATGCTCCAAATGTAACAAAGAAAAATAACTGGACCATGCAGCCAATAAATGAAACATGGTTACTTTTCACCAGGAGAATGGCTAATAATTTAGGAACAATTGTTGATGTGTACCAAATTTCTAAAAAAGATAAATTAGCAAGAAAAAAATACATTGGTGTCTGAAGAGTACGATCAAGGCAAACCACTGCAATAATGATGATGTTACCTGATATGGTAACTAGGAAAATAAAAAAGAACACAGTAAAGAGAGGAATGTTAATTTCTGGTTCATTTAATAGTCCCAAAATTATGAAGTCAACCGTACTTGTCTGGTTAGCAAAAAACATTGTGAAAATGTGCCACTCAATCCATACAAACTGTGTCTGTGTAGAGAATAAAATGGAAGGAATGAGTTCAAATGTTACACATTACTTTTTACCCAGTACTATACAGACACTGTGCAAAATATCCCACGGCTCAATTACAAATTCTACTTACAGACACAGAACTTATTAACTTTTCTGGATATTTGACAGACCTTAATAATTTGTGAAAGAATTAACATTTTCAAGATTTTTTTTTTGTTTGTAGAAAGACTTAGGTTGGGTACACACAGGGGGGATTTTTAATCCCGGCCGACTGTTCGCTACTGTTCGCGAGCGGTCATCCTGGGATGAACCTGATGTCCATAGGAGATCACATGCTCAGCGGTTATTTTCTTACATGTCCGATTGCCTTCGGATTTTAGGTACCGTAATCTATTCTTTCTGCACTGCTGACAGGAAGATAAAGAAGGTGTTTTGTGGAATTTAAGTTAAGAGCAGTATTTATAAATGTTATCAGCAAAGTCTGATAACAAAATTGTTATTGTAAAAACTTTTATAAGAATAATTTTATTATTCTATATATCACATATTATAATTCGCCATCGTAAAATCATCTGCTACAAGTGGTTGTTTTTACAATCTCAATAAAGGCTTGTTATCAGGATTTACCAAAAACAAATCTTTATAAATATGGCCTAAATTATAAATTAAATTATATCAACACACACAACTCAGTTAATGTAGCATAACTGAAAATGACAACTTAATATATCTGTTGTATTCAGTTAGATAAACAGGACTTAAAGTTTAGTTCTTTGAGCTAGTCATCTGACTGGCTTTCTCAATTCAGAATGACTTGTACAAGAATCTTTTGGCAATTATGTACCCTGGAAAGTCCCAATTAGCATGTGGCAGCCAGGTGTTAGGGACCTTCTGAATGCAAGTTGCTGATTGCATTGTGAAGAGGTGTTATTGTAACTCCGTAAGGTGTCATAACAGCATTGTACATGACAGAAAACTGATGTCTAACCACCCCACCTCTATTCAGGCTTATCTCCCCCACCTCTATTCAGGATATCTGGACTGGGTTTTTGTCAGAAGGGGAAAAAAGAAAGAAAAGAACAGAGAATGGGGAAATCAAGACAGGAAAAAGGGCGTGGTCATCCCATATGTAGCAGGGGTCTCTGAGATGTGGGGGAGACCAAAATAAAGTTACACCATTGTATGGTCCAGCACAGAAGAGACAATTCCTCAGGTCAGGATTCAGTCGTGTAGATTTGAAGATTGTAATGTCAACATCTTGGCAAAGGAACAGGATCAAGGGAGGTGTCAAGAAGGCCAAGATAGTGTCTCTCATCTTTGACATATAGGAGTACACACAATAACCATCGTTTTCCCTATATAAAGCATAGGTAGAATGTTTGTGATTGCCATACTCCCTACAATTGTGGCTTAGTACCTTAGTACAGGGAGCTGGCCTTGAACAAAGGAAGTTTTTTGGACAAAACGACCGTTCCTGATACGGAACATTTGTCGGCAACAGAAACTATCATTTTGGTCGTACACACTTTACCAACGGGATTAGCTTTTTATCGGCAATGGGTGTACCCAGCTTTAAATGACATCTGTGTGGTTCTATAGATTCCATTTTACTGCATTAGCCCCTGAAAGTGTTAGAACAATATGCGTTGCCAATAGATACTTTTCATGACAAAACCAATCTGGTTTTGTTCCGACATCCAGTCCATGGAACAGATGCAGGTTTGACTGATTGAATTTGAAACTCTGTGTTAAAAATTTAAAATTTCAGTAGTTCTGCTTGGATTTAAAATAATAATGAAAATATTTTATTAAAGATTGTTAGTATTACTTACTATATTTAGTGAAATTCTTTATAGACAATTATTGCTTTATTTTTATTTGCATACTATTTTGTTTCTAGGTCTTATTAGAAGTATTGATGCCTACTGCTTTCCCCTTCTGGACTTAGAGCCTTTATTTGGGGTTGGACTAACTGCAATATCTTACTGCCTCTGTGTTTGCATAAAAACATAGGGAGGCTGAATACATTTGCAAGTGAATATCAGAAAATCAAATATCCCAGACTCTCCCATGGAACGCAGCACATTTTAAGACCTTAATGATGTTAAGCAAGAGCAAATGTCATTCAAACTCTAAGCTCTCTAATGGATGAATACAGTAAATAAAAATACATTTTTTAGGCTTTGTTCACACAAGGTCCATTTTTGTTAGCTTCCAGACAGAAATGCGGACAGCATTGTTTTTTGAATAGATCAGATCAATCCAGTCCATAAAAAAAAAAGCACACATTTTTTGTCTAGAAATGTAACTGTTTTAATGCTAGAGACCATCACACAGATGAAAACTCATGAAAAAACAAACTGTTTTTGTTAAGTGTGAACAAAGCTTTATTGTGTTTTAGAAATGTAAACAAAACCTTATTGTGTTTTAGAAATGTGAATAAAGCCTTATTGTGTCTAAAGGCTCGTACACACGTGCGATCGCAGGTTCCAACCCGCGACGCACGATTTGTACAAACAAACGTTTCGACCAATAATCGGCCCATGTGTATGTGCTTTATCGGCCAAAACGGTCGTTCATTTGGGGATCGTTGTACCAACGAACGTCCGTTTCCACCGATAAAGCGCCTACACACGGGCCGATTATCGGCCGAAATGTTCATTAGTACACATCGTGCATGTGTACGAGCCTTTATTGTGTTTTAGAAGTGTGAAGAAAGCCTTATTCAAATAGTTCAGGATGAGCATTACCTGCTTACCTCAGTGTGTGAGCTGTTTTCAGAAACAAACTCTCCCTTAAGTTATTAAGATACTAGCAGAAACTTTAAAACAACCCATAGCACCAGACCCGGCGCTGTGCTTATTTATTTTAAAATTAGAAGAAAACTGGTCCAGATCTCACCTGATATTCTTATGAGAAATCCTATTTTACGCGAGAAAGGTAATTGTATTAAGCTGGATGGCCCCTCAAGTAGCTACTATTAATCAATGGAGATCCATAGTAACATCCAGCACTGCTTTCAATAGAGTTATATACAAAGGACAAGGGAACCTAGATAAGTTCAACAAAATATGGGCACTATGGTATGAATATATTGGAACTCGATTAAATGACTGAGGATGTCACTGAGACGATCTTAATGTTCCTAATCTATAGACTCACTAAATATATTTAGAATGATATTGAATATCTAAAACAGTGACATAACTGTATAAAAATTCAATCTCTTCCAGTGACTCTGATTTCCCCAGTTAAATATTTTTTTAAAAGTTTATATATACAATGTATAATGGAAAAAAAAGATTTGGTAAAATTTTAAATGTTACTTTATTAATATCGCAATGTTATATGACTAATACAATGTCAAAAAACAAACTCTCCACAAGCCAATCATATTAAATGTGCGTGTTCCCTTTAAAGCTATGAAATTCTTAAGCTGTGTACACACATGTCAGATGTTTGAAAGATAACAGACAGGATCTGCAAGATCAGCATACACACAGTCCTAACTGTGTGTTCCCCAGGATTGCAGCCAACTAAAGGGAGACTAAAGCAGCCAAAGGGAAATTTTCGGTCTTTCCTGAAGGACCGCAAGGCCGTTGGGAACATTTGGCAAAGACGGTTCACACACTGATGGCACACTGATGGCACAACGGCATCGGGGCTTTATCGTTATTGTGTGTATCTAGCTTTAGTCCATGACTTGAAAATTATTTCCTTCTAAATTTAACTAACATAATAGTTTAGAATTTCTTATTTTAAAGTAGAATAGTAGCATAGTATTGAATGTCGAACAAAGACATACATCCCTTTACTCCAACCTTTTTGGCCAACTCCTGAGCTCTACCTAACTGTTGATCCAGAATTTTTTATTGTTAATTAAAAAAGAAAGCAAAACCCACATTGGAAATATTTTTTATACATTATAATTGAATATTTGTTCCAGTAAAAAAAATGATAATTATTTTAACATTATCACTCACATACAAATAATAACATTATCACTCACATACAAATAATCTTACCTTGCAATAGAGAATGTACGAAAAGGTGAAATGTTCAGATGAATGTTTTTTAGAATTTGCCCTTCTGCTTTTCCCGATGCTGTATTTAAAGGGATTACAAACCCCAAAAGACAAACCTTTGCTAGTCCCAAATGATATGGAATAGAACACACCTGATTAGTTAAGTCAAAATTGTACATTATAGTATTAGCTATAAATATTTATTGTAATATTTCATGCAGTTGATATATGTGCAAACACAAAACATTTATAAGTTCACACGGTTGCACAATTTTGGTCAAAAAATTATTTACATCTTTTCATCTTTTCTACAGTTTACACTGTTTACACTTTGCTTTAATTTTATGTCTTTGGTTTTTAGCTTGTGAGTACACCATGAAGTCAAATGTTTTGCAAAATGTGCTACCACAAGGTAATCCAATTGATGCCCTATTTTTTATATTTTTTTATTTTTATCTTCTTTTTATATAAACATTTAATTAAAAAAGAAAAAAAAATATATACAATAAAATTTTAAGGCGGCAAGCCTTGGTCAAACATATGCCATAGTGTGGAAAATTCAGGGAACTCATGAGACCAGTATGTATGATAGTTAAAAAAAAAAAGCTGGAAGAATTTCTACAAACAAAGAATGTTGTATGTTACAGGTTTTGATACATAAAGTTGGAGATCAAGGAATATTTACTATTGTCTTTGGAGTCAGGAAGGAATTTTTCCTCCCTTCATACTGTTTTTTTCTTCCCCCCCCCATTCCTCAGGATCAGGAAATGTGTGTATTTCTGATTAGATTGGACTAGATGGACATATGTCTCGAATTCTATTCTGCCTAGTCTTGTGTATTCATTTCATTTCTTATATAGCACTACATATTCCTCAGCACTTTACAACTAATTAATCCATCTACAACAAGCTCTTCCTCAAAGAGCTTAAAATTAATTTCTTTTAACTTACACATAAAACCTATCAGCCTTGATTCTGGAAAAATTAACTAGTTCGAATAGTTCGAGTTCGTCCGAACTCATAAAATTCGTCTCAAACTCGGATCCGAGTTTGGTTTTGTGGCCATCTCTAAAGACGAGAAGAAAAATGGTCAGATTAGGGGAACAGGTATAAGAAAACGAAAGAAATGAAACAAGAGAAGCAAGATAAAATTTGAAAAAGTAAAAGGATAGAAAAAGGGAACCATGAAAGGCAAATAGAGAAAAAGGGAAAAATGAAGATATCAAAGAGGATAAATAGGAAAAAGTAGCTGTGGAAAGTGAAAACCCTGGATACATGAAAAGGTAACAATACCGTTAAATGATTAATTCTATGTAAGGGTGACCAGTCTTTAATAAATAATGCAACAATGTTTCATCCAGGCACCACCTCTCCCAGTGTTATATGCTATGTAAATAATCTATATATAAATGTATCAAGCACACTGTTGGGTGCAGTTAGCCCTTTTAACACAAGATGGCTCTATGGGTACAACTCCCGGCGTTGCATATCATAAAGAAATTAATTTGTCTCCCTTTAGTCTACGTGAGTTAATTGCTGATTGGTCGGCTGGTTGAAGTTGCACATTTGCCCTTCAAAGGTAATGTAGGAATAAATAGTGCAGCTTTAGACCCCATGGGGGTGAAGCATATACACACTGGGAGAGCTAGGATACATGCTGAGGCAGTATGTACAACTTTAGCTGTCACAGAGGGCAAAAGTGAACAGGAAGATAGGTAACATCAGTTATAGGATTGTTTTAAGCTATGAAATATGTTCAGGCCCACATTTAGGTTAATAGCAGTATTACTCCTTAGTAAATTTTTCTAGAGATAGTATGTAAAGTAAGTCAATACTGTAGGTGAAATATGCTGTCTGTGTACTGGTTTTTGTCATTATACTTGAGTTTATGTTGCAAGTTCCACTTTTCTCAGACAATAATAAAAATGAATTAAGTTAATAGGAATGACTACCCCCAAATACAAAATGGTTCCCTCCACCGTTAGAATACAAATCATCTCCAGAAGCCTGCAACTCACCATCACCACCAAATTCCTGCCATCTCCATCCTACTCACTGATGTCATGGGCAATGACTGATTTTCCTAACAAGCAACTCCTGTCCTGAACTGGAAAATGGTACAATATTGGTTCATGCTTGAGCTTGTAAAATTCTCGAAGGAGACATCAGGATCTGAATTGTGCAGGCTACTGGAGACAAGTTATATTATAACAGTAGAGCAATTGGGTCTTACATACTGTGAGAAATAGGTTGGAAATTTTGTATTTCAGATTTAAACATGCCCTTTAATTATATAAATATTGCTTTACATTGCTTCCCCCCCCCCCGCATCCATCAATGTATATCCAGTCAGAGAATCTATAAAAAGATTTGTCATGTATTTTTTAAATTAATTGCTCCCTACAGATTTCTCATTGACTTCCATTCACCTAGCTAAACCTATAAAATGCAATTTGCCTGTAGGAAACTACTAACTACTAGTTTTTTTAGGTTCTGTATCAAGCTGAATGGAATTAAGTAATGGAATTAATTTGTGGAGCGTGGAAGAACAGTAAGTTAATTTAAACAATCCCATGCACTTATACTGTTTGTGTATATACTGAAATATATTTTGTTCTTGCTAAGAATAACAGAATGTCTTACTTAGTAGTTCTAATAAAGGCATTTTAAATCTATTTAGAGAAAAACATGTAAGGCATATAGCATTTACTGTAAGGCAGACCACAGCCATGTTGCTTTCCTACTTATGCAACTTTCAATGTTTGGGTTACATACTCGTACGTTTATGAATCTCGGGTAAAACCCGAAGATCTTTCGAAGGTTCGGAATGCATTTTCGAGGGTTACCGAATATGCAAGATTATTTTCGGTAACCCTCGAAAATAACTTTAAATGTTCGATAACCCTCAAAATAACCTTAAATGTTTGACAACCCTCTAAAAAAACCTTGACTGTTCGATAACCCTCGAAAATACGATCGGGAACTATTTTTGAGATTTTCCTTCTGAAGTCCGAGGGAACCAGCGGGCTCCGTGTCAGATCCGGGTCCAAGTCGGACCGGGATCCCACCTCTAGTTTGGATAGGACACCTACAGAAATGCAGCTATATCTAGAAGGGCGAGAATAATTTTATGTGTTTTTTCACTAATAATTTTCTTTCTAGATCCTTAGGTATCACACCAAGTACAAGATCTTATGACAATGTCACTCTTGCTGATGGATTTATTCTATTAGTCTTAGGGACAACACCAGCTACACAGAATCTGCTTTTTGTGTTGTTTTTAGCTGCCTACATTGCAACAATATTTGGAAATGTTTTGGTCCTAACTGTAATCTACTTGGATTTGCACCTTTACAAACCAATGTATTTTTTTCTGTCCAATCTTGCTGTCCTTGAAATCTTGTACACAACAACCATTATACCAAATACTTTAAGTATGTTTTTTCACAAGGACAAGAGTATATCATTTGTCGGTTGCTTTACTCAGATGTTTATATTCATTAGTCTGGGTGGCTCTGAGTGTGTTCTGCTTGGCACTATGGCCTATGACAGATATGTAGCCATATGCCATCCTTTACAGTATATTACCATTATGAATCAGTCTTTTTGTTTCTCTTTAGTTGTGACTTGTTGGAGCATTGGATTTCTAAATTCGCTGGTGCATACCATTCTGACGGTAATGTTGCCTTTCTGCCATTCTCATAATATTGACCATTACTTCTGTGAAATTCCTTGTATCTTAAAACTTTCATGCAAGGACACGACCCTAAACAACATGCTGATATTTTTTATGGGGGGAAGCATGACTGTGGGATCGCTAATCCTAACGCTTGTCTCATATGCATGTATTGTGGCTGCTGTGATGAAAATCCCCAGTATAACCGGGAGATATAAAACCTTTTCAACCTGTGCTTCACACCTGGTCGTTGTTAGCATTTTCTTTGGTACGGTGATCTTCATCTACATACGGCCAACCTCAGAGTCTTCATCTGATCAGACCCAATTGATATCTGTTATATATGGAGTTTTCACTCCGTTATTCAATCCATTAATCTACAGTTTTCGAAATCAAGAATTTCAGAGGGCCCTGCTTAAAGTTTTATACAAGTGTATCCATGTCTGAATCTATGGGATGCTTAAAAAATAAGAACATGTGTAAAATACCACAAAACCGTATTATACAATGACTCCTCCTATTTCCTCAGCTTCCCATTGTCCTCCCTGGCAGGGGCACTTTTAGGGTTTTTGCTGCCTGAGCCAAATTTTTGAGTGCCGCTCCAAACAATTTCTGTGCGGCGCACAAAGCTTTGTTGGTGAGCGGTTTTTCATATGAGCTTGGCTACAATGTTACGATTTTGAGCTTCCTTTCACATATTTAAACAGTTCCTCAGACAGTCCATTAGCAATAATGTAAATTCCTATAAACAAATATTACATCCCTTTCATAAGCAGCTTGTGTTCCCACTACCATGTTGCTCCTTTCAGGGGGTTTTGGATCAAAATAACTTATTTTATAGCCTGTGTTATGCATGATGGTTCGAATGTTACAATACATTAGAAATGCCATACTTCTGTATCACTAATATCTCCCAGCAGACCCCATAACCGTACACTACAACGTGTATGGGTTTAATTTATACCCCTAACGCCTCCCTATACAGAGACCCATCACCAATATTTCCCATCTGCCCCAATGACCACATTACACCCCTAATCCCTCCATATACAAAGAAGACCATCACCAATATTTCCCATCTTGACCACATTATGGTCATGTGGTCTACTGGGATATATTAGATAGATAGATAGATAGACAGACAGACAAATATGGAGATAGATAGATAGATAGATAGATAGACAGACAGATAAATATGGAGATAGATAGATAGAGAGAGAGAGAGAGAGAGATAAGACAGACAGAGACAGATATGGAGATAGATTAGATAGATCATAGATAGATGATAGATAGATAGATATGATAGACAGACAGACAGACAGATATGGAGATAGATAGATGATATATAGATAGATAGATAGATAGACAGACAGACAGATATGGAGATAGATAGATAGATAGATAGACAGACAGACAGATATGGAGATAGATAGATATATAGATGATAGATGGATAGACAATAGATAGATAGCTAGATAGATAGATAGATAGACAATAGATAGACGATAGATCGATAGATAGATAGATAGATAGATAGCTGCTGCCTGCTTACTCTGTCACACCTCCTGGGCTCCATTTGATGCTGCTCTGATTGGGAGGGGATGTTAAAGACGTCTCTTCCAAGCATTGATGTGGCATGCTGGCCCCTGTCCTGTACGGAACTCCACTTCCTACTGGCCAAACAGTATTCTTATTAAAGTTTTTTTTTTTTAAAGGGAACTTCTGTTTTTTCCCCAAAAAAACTTTATTTAGACCTTAAGCTGCCCAGCATCGGAAAACCGGGTATGGTTTGGAGGCACTTTGGGGGGCACTGTAGTCTGTATCTGTGAACAGGGGCACTACTTGTCCCATCTTGACCCAATGTAGCGCTGCCACTGGCTGCTTCCAGGGTCCTTCGTAAGACTGCTGCAGCTCTGTGCTACTCAGAGGGGGTGTGTGACCATTGCGTGGCTTTGGATTGGCCAGAAGGAGAAAGAAGCTGAAGTAAGGAAATGTGCGCTACACAGAGGTGAGTTGGACTGTGTGGCCGGGAAAGGAGTTCTTGCAACAATGCGCATCTTCACGGCAGCAGCGCGCGGCGGACGACGGTTAAGGAAAAAACATTTTGCTGGCGCAAATCAAATGCCATTTTTGTTCTTGGGCTCAGTGATGCTGCCTGAGCCACATGACTCACAGTGCCTAATGGTAGATGCGGCCCTGCTCCCTGGGATATTCATTTTCATGTTATTTTGCCTACTCCAATGTAACAGAAAGGTGTAATATTTGAGGTTTTAAAAAAATGATCTATCACTTTCTGTTGTTTGATACTGAACAACTTGGTATTTCTAGTTATCTTAGAGGCATAGTTAAAAAGGAATATTTCCAACATATTTTTTGTTACCATACTTAGAAAGCAAAATAGTGCAACAAAATGATGCGCTAATAATGTCAAAAACCATTAACAGGTCAAAGCAACTTTGCATACTGATTTTCATAGGGTAACACACCAGATCAAAGTATGGTAAAAGTATGGTGATTGTGCCTACCATTTACATAGAACCAATTGCCAATTCAGTCCTTGCTGACTTTTTTTAAATGAATACTGTGTGTCTGTGTTTGTGTCTTTGTGTGTGTGTGTGTGTCTGTGTCAGAAAAAAAAACTTTTTTAGGGCTAAATTTGCAACAATTTGTGACTTTGCTACTTCACATATATGTCCTTAAGGCTTGACCTAGAATAAAGAAAATATTCAAAAAGTATATGCAGTTGCCCATGAATAAAGTCATTCCTTTTTGCATATTATTAAATATTACATATCATTATTATTATTTTCTGAAATTTACACTTGTGATTGTTATTTATCACTCCGGTCACTATTTAGCACTAAGACAATGTAACTAAGAGGGAGATTCACCCAGAGCAGCAAATGTTCTGGGCAAATCTCCCGTACGGGATTTACCAGAGGCTGCGTGGCTCTGGGTGAATCTCACCCGCGCGTAAGTATTTAACACCAGCTATAGCTGGCATTAAATACTTACGCGCTAAGACCTGCGCAGCATCTGGTAAATCACTTTGCGCCGGCTGCGTGAGTGCCTCTTTCCAGACTTGAGCAGCCGCCACAAAGCGAGACTTTGTGCTAACCAATCGTAAATCAGTTAGAGCGACGTTAAGGAGAGAAAGGAGCGCTGCGCCGCTGCAACGCTCCTTGTTGAATTCCCCTATGTTTTGCTTTATGGTTGTTAATTAAAACTAACAGTAATGATTAATATCAGGGTTGGTATTTAATGATACGACATTGCAAAATAATGTTAAAACTTGTCATTTTATAACCACGTCATAAATCATATTACAGCATAAATATAACTGATTAAATAAGAGATCAAAGTCCAATCACATAAAAACAAGAATAGTAAAACTCCTATTTAACCACTTATCTCTGTATATACATTCTAATCCTCTATAAATACATAACTATAAAATATCCCTCCTGAATGAAATCTATCACACATGAGTGAAATTAATACCAATGGACAAAATATTTTTGATATCAAAAATATAAAAAAAATCCAAAATTCAGAATAAAAACCAGTCCCGCTAATAAGGTGATGAATAGTGATAAGGAAATAATTGATCAATGTTTTAATTGTATATATTATTAATGACTAATACTTTATGCAATGACTGTGTAGACGTGGCATGAATATAGAATGTAAATGTAACATGGGCCCCTTGGATCTCTAGTTACAAATGGAAAACATGTTTCTTGTCAAAGTTGTGTAAGGTAACAGATGGCCACATGTCTAAACAAAAAAGGGGACTGCAAAGTCTTTTTCTATAGGATATTGACTTGTGAAGTATGGACAAGATTGTGTATAAGAAAGAGGTCTGTGCAAGCAATCAGGGTTACTCACTAGCCTCTTGAGTAGCCAGCACGTGTGTTTACATGCAAATGCAATGAATAAACTCTTCTATTAACTTAAAAGAATAGCGCGATCGATTAAATTTCCATATGATATATAGGAACATGGAAGTCATAAAAAATCCAATGGAGAGGTTAAAAATTACTGACCACTAATACAATGTCAGGGAGATTCAATAAAAGTTCTTATTGTTAAAAATGGTGCTAAATTTGCCCCAACCAATCAGATCTTATTTAACCTGTAAAAGCTAACATCTAGCAAGTGCCAAAGTCTGATTGTGGAAAGCATATATGGATGATCCTTAAAATAAGTATAAGTACTCACTCCTCAACTCGGTCTCAGTTGAGCCATAGATAGACAATATATCGCCGCTCTTGTATGCTTCTAAGAGACCCCTGATGATGGAGATTTCCGAAACACTTAGGGATTGCATCTGACGCTAGTAAATACTACATTGTACTCTGTAAGAACCTCCTCGTGAGAGTCTGAAAGTGACAGGACCATGAGAGAATGTCACATCCTCCAAAGATTTGTAACTGCTCTTAGAAGCATACAAGAGGGGCAAGAGATTATCTATCTATGTCTCAACTGAGACTGAGTTGAGGAGTGAGTACTGAAGGATCATCCATATATATTCCCTTTGTATATATTATTTGGTATACTTTTGATATCAAAATTTTATTGTCCATTGGTACTAAACTCACTCCAGAGTGATAGATCTCATCCAGGGGGAATATATTATGGTTTTGTATGCTTAGAGGATTAGAGTGTATTTATAGTGATATATGATTAAATAAGTGTTTTACTATTCTAGTTTGCTATTCATTTATGTGATTAGACTTTTATCTCTTATTTAATCAGTTATATTTATGCTGTAATATTTCCAGAACAAGCGTGCGGCTGCCAAACGTTCCTGACTGCCCGGCGGTCGTTCAGGAAAGACCTAAAATTCCCCTCAGCCGTGGTAGTCTCCCTATAAGGGGAGTCAGTTGTGGCCGAGGGAAACACACAGCCCCGAGTGTTTTCCCTATGCTGTCCATTAAAAAATAAAAAAATCTTTACTGTGTGTACCCAGCTTAAGAGATAGTCAGTGAGATTCAATAAAAGTTCTTATCGTTAAAAATGGTGCTAATTTTACCCCAACCTATCAGATGTTAGCTTTCATATGTTAAATAAGATCTGATTGGTTGGGGCAAAATTAGCACCGTTTTTAACAAAAAGCTAACTCATTTACCCAGAGCCGCTATCACTCTGGGTAAATGCTCCTTTCGCTATTCAATATCGCCAACTATTAGCTGTTAAAATCCAGCGCTAAAACTAGTGAAAACAGTAATTCCATATATTTGCCCAGTGAGTCTGGGTAAATCGGCTCCAAGAACTTTATTGAATCTCCCTGTATATTTCTTCACGCCACCTTGAGCAATTTAGTAAGATGGCTATGATCTTGAGTATACTCAGAGGAGGCAGCTACGGGGATAGCATCCAGTCATGTTTATTAAAGAACCGTGACATTGGTTATTACCAATAAAGCAGGCTTATAAATGTGCTCAAAAGTGTGAGTTTTTGGCATATGTGTAGTATCTATTTTTTCACCAGGCATAACTATTATACAAAATGTGGACACAAGGAGATGTGATGCCTTTGGTTTTGCAAAAAAGGAGATTTATACAAGTGTAACTACTAAGATTTCAATCCATATTTAAAGGGTATGTCCACCCTTCAGAAATTTTTTTTAGCAAACATTGCCCCTGTCCCCCCAGCCCCAACCGCTATGTTTGTAATATCAGAAAATGCCCAGAACTTTACTTACCTTCCTTCTTGCCTCCCCTGCGCTGCCGAGAAAATGCAAGCAGAGGGGCGGGACTGGCAGTCACGTCTGTGAATTGGCTGAGTGGCAGCCAATCACGGATGCGGCTGCCGGGAGTTCAGTGCGGCGGAGGCAAGGTATGTAATGTTCTGGGCATTTTCTGATATTACAAACATAGCGGTTGGGGCTGGCGTGACAGGGGCAGTGTTTGCTAAAAAGGGTTTTACACTAGGGGGAGGGAATCCAAATCGGGAGGGAGAGGGAGGGGGAGAAGGGCTGCAGTACGCATGCCAAACTTCTCCCGGAGGCCAGGTAGGAGGCAGAGTCCTATATGGACTCTGCTATCCTCCTGGTGGGCACTTTTTGGGACTTTGGGGAGGGACTACAGGAGAACCATATGGAGCTGGGATGTGAGGTAAGGATTAAACTACACTACATGATGGGGCCAGTAGTGGGGGGGATTATAGTTTTGGGGGTGGACATGCCCTTTAAAAAAAATACTGTATGTTCAGTGTTCTCAATAGCGCCTTTTATCTGGGTGCTTTGCCTATATAATTTACTGTAGGTGTGCTACCGGCTGTCAGTGGGGAAGCATTAGCTAGAACTCTATGCGGACCCACAGCTGCCCAAGGGAGATCAGCTGTTGTGCGCTGCAAATGAAGACGAAGCTTTAACAGTTAGAAGTGTATATGTATAGTGTAATGTGTGTCACATTTAGAGATGGCCGAACTTCTGAAAGCTTGGTCCATTTTCGAACTTTATGGAAAGTTCGAAAACGAACCCATTAGAGTCAATGGGAGTCAAATAGTTTGAAAAGTTCTAATGAAATACAATTAAAATATTAATGGTAACTTAATGTAAATGACTCTGGGACCTGGGAAATGGTCTGGGAAACACGTTTGAATATCCAGACCTTTAAAAAAAAATAATTTGATTTTATTCTCATGCGCGGTATTTTCGAGCTCCCGCGTTCGAACATTCGATAATTATCCCATAAACGATTTGAACATTCGATAATTATCCCATAAACGATTTGAAGATCATTCGATTTTCGAATTCAATAATTATCGTAAGTAGAAATCTGGGTCCGGGATAGTTTGAGAAGTCCGAGTCCGTTCGAACTCGATAAGTTTGGCTCGAGTTCCAGTTCAACTTCAAGTCCATCTCTAGTCACATTACTTTCTGGTTTTCCTGCTTGCCCTCCATTTGCGGCACTTAACTTTTAGAGCAATTTAGGCGTATGTAGGTTTGGCATTTAATTTTATTTCAGCACTCACACAATAGATGTACTGCAGTACAAATACATTCAGTTCAATGACATTGTTGAGGCCTAAGATCATTTGAGAACTTTGGAATTTGTTTTGTTTTTTCTCTTATTATCAATCTTATATTAGAATTTTCTTTACAATACCAAACCCACTTTTTATTTTGTCTGCCAGTTCAGTAACTACGTCATCTCCAACTCTGTCTGGTAGCATAAACAAGACACATTAGTTAAAGGGGAACTGTGGTCCAAAAATGGCTTTAGGTAAATTGACACAAATTGCTTTCCTGGGTATTTTTTGCAATTTACTTGTGTGATATGACAGCAGCATGACCAGAGCACTTCCTGCTCTGAAACCATGTGACAATCTCTCCCTGTGTGGGAGGCATTAAAAAAGACACTCTCTGCTGTGGGCTGTGCTGTGTCCCCCCCTCCTCCTCTTTAGCCCTCCTTCAGTCACTGTAACTCGATCAATTCCTGGTTTCTTCTGCACTGAGCATGTGCCAACCACAGATTAGAAGGAGGAACTAGTATTTTGACCACAGATTCATAACCTCCCACCCCCTAAATTTCTGATCAGTGATTTCTTCATATATTGTTCTGTGCAGCATGTAGAGGGGTGGTTATTGGTTCATTTTAAAGGTAAGGAACCTGGCCTTTCATTTTAATTCAACTTTTTTGGAGACCACAGTTCTCCAGGTATTCCACTACTCCCGGATCTTCCGGGAGTCTCCTGCAAATCGGGGTGGTCTTCTGCTCTCCCGCGAGTCCTGAATCTCCACCCCGTTACGCCCTCTTTTATGTCTGCCACATCTCTGGACCGCCCACATCACACCCACACCCCTAACCCTGCCTCCCCCTACCCCCTAGCGCATATGCCCCACCCACTGCGTGATGTCAATGACATCATGCAGTGTAGCCACGCACCCTTGTCACGCCCCTTCACCCACCCTGCCTGGAAGAGGCAGGGTGTGATGTCTGGTTCTCCTTTAAGAAGTTAATTACTCTGGCCATTAAGGATCTCCAGATGAAGATCTCCAACAAAAAAACAAATCAAAACCTCTGTTTACAGACATCAGATAGCAATTGGAACTTCTGCTTGCATGATGAATCTGCTGAACTGTTGTACACATTGGAATGTGAAAATCTGAAACATTTTACCTCCGAAGTTACAAGCTTTGAATACACTGAAATATGAAAGTTGTGATTTTGTGTTTCAGCCAATATCAGGTAGAGCCTAACTCTAGATGAATCCATATTCAGATGTTGAATCTTCCTTCCCAAAGATTGACCTGGACTACCTTTTTGCCCCAACCAATGTTAGCTTTCAAATGTTAAATAAGTTCTGATTGGTTGGGGCAAAATTAGCACTGTTTTATACGATAAGAACTTTTATTGAATAATTATAAAATAAGTGGTGACTCATAGGCCTCCTACTGCTTATTTGGGATAGTAGTATACACCAATTATGGTGGGTGCTAGGCGGAGGAAGTTACTAATTAAATACATAGAAAAAACAAAGAGAAAGACTCCACTATATACATGGAACACAAAGTTCCATGGCACTCAACTACCAATATCCCATAAAATAATGGTTCTTATGGGGAAGGGGACCATATCCCATAATACCCCATAAAAAACGTGTATGCACACTGCTCGTCCAAGAAAATACACTACTTTATTAAATAAATACACACAACATGATATACATACTGTAGCTTAAAAAGACATAAAAAGGTAGGCAGGGCGCGGAGTAGAAAGAGTGTCCAGGCAACCTAGCTGTAAACAACTGAATATGCAAATAACGTAGGAGCCTGGGTCCAGCATATATAGTTAGGGTACAAACACCAAGTTGACACCAAGTTGGTCAACTTGGTGTTTGTACCCTAACTATATATGCTGGATCCAACACGTCCGTTACAGCAAGCTGATACTTTGTCTGCTTGTAGGCGCAGCTACTGTCCCCTGCTCGGCAGTTGCCTGGAGCGGGAGGTAGACACTCGGTCCGGGTTTGGGTCAGGATCAGGTGAATATTGTATTTTTTCACCTGGTGTCCGCCCCCGGTCTGTTGTGTTCTACCGGACTAGCTGAATTGGGAGCGCTTGGAGACACACGGAGACACATCGTTACCAACTCCTGATATGATGTTACAATTTGCTGCTTATTGTTACTTTCTTGCAAGATAGATCACACATGGACGCATAGAGGACTACAGTTTGTCAACTTACCGTGTATCAGCTACACATTGGACCCTCAGTCTTTTGAGATGGGTGAGATCGTATTTACACCTGTCTTTTAATGTATTAACTTATTTGGATATTGGTTGTCTATTTTGTTCACAGCATTTGCAGCTTCCATTAACTCTTGATGTGCCTCCACACACATCTGTTGGACATATATTTATTTATTCTTTTCCAGCTGATTTAGGGCATGATTTTAGTATATTTATATCTATATATGTACATTGTGTTTTTGTGTATTGGGGTTTTCAGGGTAATGTCTAGGTTTTAAGATTTTCAGAATAAAGCTCATGTTGCACTTACCGCATTCTTTATGACTGTTTTAGTCACTATCTCAGTCTATATGACTTATATGTTTGTACCTAACAGCGTGAGTGCCCCTATCTATATGATTGGGTTATGAATGGTACTTTGGTATTTCTATTACCAGTTTTTTGGGAATATAAATTATGCTTCATAATGCAATTTTGAAAGGCAGTTGGGTCACTTAGGAGTAGAGATGGCTGAAACTCAATAGTTTCTTCCGTTTTCGGATTCCCGGATCTCGGGAAAATCCTGAGGATTCGAAAATCCGAATACGGAACGAATTTTTGCAGATTTTCGAATGTACGGAGCTTTTTTCGATAATTTAGGAAAATAGTTTTGAACGTTTGAAAATCTTTGAAAATATGATCGGAGACCACTTTTGAGTTTCCGATTGTATTTTTAAAGGTATTTGAATCTATTTTCGAAAATAGCTCTGTACATTCGAAAATCTTCGAAAATATGTTCCGAAGTCCCGAAATCCAGACGATCCGTCCGGACTCGGATGGATCATTTGGATTTCGGAACCGAGGTTCCATGTCGGACTTGGATCCCATCTCTAGTTAGGAGTAGCCTACTAGACCATAAACTGATCTTTTTTTTAAATTACTCCTTGTAGTAATTGAAAGCAAACTTCACTGGGTTTTATAGAACGCAGTGGGCCTAATAAGAACCTGTGAGTAAATGTATTTATCAATGGTAGTACACATCAGAAGATAAAATTGCTACTGATCCATGTCCTCTATACTAATACCAACGATAAATATTTATTTCGAGGCAACATACAAAATTGTGGGGGAGAGTATAAGGAATTTATTGTACCCCAATAAAATATATTGTTTCATGTTATTTCTGAAGTAAACAGAAAGCTGTTACTATGCAGGATGCATTTACTAAGAACACTTGCTGAGGTGCTTGAGTAGGAGGAAGGGAATGTTTATTAGTTGCACCAGAGTTTTCATTCCCCAACTTCTTGCAGATGAGAAATAAAAACTCTTTACCAGCTTTCACCTACCCCTTGTGCACTTTTGTTTTATATATTAGTTGTTACTACGGTTGCTAATTGTCTATAAAAAGTTAATGGCAATGTTTTTAATAAAGGGTACATCCACCCCCAAAATATTTTTTTTGCTCTGAGAAGGAAACCCTCAGAAGCCTAAAATCCCTCTACTTACAGATCAGCACCGCTCCCTAGCTTGATCTCCTGGTTTCCATTAGTGCAGTGAAAGCTTAGAGATCTTTAGAGTCTGCTCCCCTGAACTTTCTCTGTGCTTAATGGACCCCCCCACCCCACCCCACCCCAGGATAGAAATGCTTGTCGTTGGCAGTGACTTCATACGTAACAGTTGTGACTGCAGATCTACCAGAAAGAGATTTTATTTGCTGGCAGATTGAGCTAAAGACCATTGAGATCTTGATTCTTTATGTAAAATAGCAAGAAATATTTAAACCCCTATACCCTATCGGGATTCTTAGATGGTGAGCCTCCAGTTGTTTGAAAACTACAACTCCCAGCATTGCCTGCCCTTGTAGTTGAGGAATGCTGGAAGTTGTAGTTTTCAAACATCTACACGCACACTGTTTGCTATTCCTTGCCCTTTACTTTGCCAACATTTCCACTGTAATGGAAAAATGTATTTAGTGCTAGCAGATGTAGCCAAAGGAATCAATACAAAAAAATTACAAGAAAAAAAAAAAAGAATTAAAATTTGGCCACAAATTCTGCATGTGTACTCAGCCTTAAGCTTGTGCACAATTGGCAAGCAAATCTTTATTACATTGTTCAGTGTATTAGTTAGGATAATTTCAAAATAATGATTTTGAAATCTAATTGGTCCCTTTAGAGAGATAACCATCTAATCACAATTTTAGCGCAGCTGCAGTATATTATATAATGAACTACAAACCAAAGAGTCACTTTGTTCATTGAACATTGGTTTGTTGGATGCATTATTGAGTTATGCAAAAATGGGTAATTATACTGTATTCTACTTCTTAATAAGGTTATTAACATGCACACACAAACTGCTTTATGGTTTTAAATTGTGATTATTTTGATAAAAAATAATTTTTGTACAGAATGGTACCTGCCTAAAGCTAGGTACACACAGTAACGATTTCTGAAAGATGACAGACAGGATCTGCAAGATCCTGTCTGCCATCTTTCAAAGATCTGCATACACACAGTCCCGAGCGTTCTCCCTATGAACTTCATAGGAGAACGCTCGGGACTGTGTGTTTCCATCGGCCGATGGAAATTTTCGGCCTTTCCCGAACGAGCGTACGGCCGACCCGATCGTTCGCGGCCGCGCGCTCGTTCGGGAAACGAACGTACACACAGTAACGATAAAGCCCCGATACCGTCGGATCCGACGGTATCGGGACTTTATCGTTACTGTGTGTACCCAGCTTTAATGTGGTACATCATCAATGCAGAGGTTGATTTGAATTGTTACAGATAAAAAACATAAAATGATTGGGTTTTGAACAAGGTAATTAAAATAAGAATAAGATGTAAGGTAACTGCAAGGTTAAATGCCTGGTTTGCTTGAACATTTTCATTGCTGGAACTACTGTTTTTTTTCAAAGCTGCTGTTTTAGTGAAGGGCTTGTACACCCTATTCTTCCTCACTACTATATCTCTCTCCTACTTCAATGGTTCCTTTTATCGTGTTATTTGTAATAATAGGTTTCAATTATTTTCCAGTTTTTTCATATAAGAAGAAATCTCACACCACAGGATTTCATGGAGATTTCTTTCAGTAATTTGGAACTGGATTTAGCTGCTCTTTAAGGGTATGTCCCCCTAAGAATGTATGTCCCCCTTCTTCAGTCTTAGTGAAGAACGGGAGGTAAAGGAGCTGTGTCTTACCTCCCATTCTTCAATAAAACCCGCAGGAGCCAGGAGAGAAGCTAAGGAATTTACCCAGACACTCGCTCCTCAAGTCCCTACGGAGGTGGACATACCCTTTAAAGTTTCATATGTATGAATGAACTAGTTGATATCTAAACAAAAACACAATATGAATAAGAGGGTGTGTTATTAATTGGATATTGTGGTCCATACATATACACTTGAACTGTGTATTGTCTTGGTATAAAATGTATCTAAAATTCTTTTGTGTGAGATTGGAAAAAGAGTTTATATCTTCTATATACAAATGACAGGGGAAAAATGTCTACATGCCTTTTAATAAACAATGGGATCACTGCCAATCAGGCTATTATAACACTAGAATGCATGCTCTTTTTTCTCCCACTCAAAAATAAAATTGTCTTTTATGCCTAGCCCTATTGTGAAATGATATGGGATATCTAAACTGTATGCCTTTTCTTTTTTTTTTAAATATATTTGTATTTTAAAATATATGTAGATGTCACAAAGGACCAAAATAAGTCAGTATTTATACAGGTCTAGACCTGTCCTTTGAGTACACGATAAGGAGCACTCTAGGCTAGGAGCCTTTTAAAGGGTGTTTTATTGATAATCACTCATCATATTTTTGGCCCTGAGTTTGGAGCCTTTATCCCACAAACAGTCCCGAACCATTGCTGTGATGAGTGATTATCAATAAAACGCCTTAAAAAGACTCCTACAGGGAGATTCACCCAGAGCCGCAAATGCTCTTGGCAAATCTCCTGTACGGGATTTACCAGAGGCTGTGTGGCTCTGGGTGAATCTCACCCGCACGTAAGTATTTAACGCCAGCTATAGTTGGCGTTAAATATTTACGTGCTAAGACCCGCATAGCCTCTGGTAAATCGCTTTGCGCCGGCTGAGCGAGTGCCTCTTCTAGGACTCGTGCAGCCGCTGCAAAGTGATACTTAACATTGCGCTAACTGATCATAAATCGGTTAGTGTGACGTTAAGGACAGAAAGGAGAGCTGCACGGCTGCAATGCTGCTCCTCGTTGAATTGCCTCACTAGAGTGCTCCTTGTCTTTATATGAATTTAGGTATTGAATCTTTTGGATTAGAGATGGCCAAACTTCATTAAGATCGGTTTGTTTCCGAACTTCATTAAACTAACCCATTAAAGACAATGGGAGGAAATAGTTCGAAAGGTTCAGATAAATACAGATAAAATAGCAATGGTAACTTACTGTAAATGGCTGTGGCACCTGGGAAATGGTCTGGGGAACATGAATACATCACTAAAACGGGTTTAAACACTTCTTTCCACCATGATTAGGCAATTGTCGGGTTTCCGCGTGCTACATTCGATGGTTACCAAAATCGGCCGCTATGTGTGAGGGTTAATGAAAATGACCAGAATATTTAAGGGTTACTGAAATCGACCGCTACATTCAAGGGTAACCAAATGAAATATTCGAGGGTTACCGAAATTGCCCGCTACATTTGAGGGTTACCATAGTCAACCTCTACATTCGAGGGTTTTTGAACTATACATTGGAGGGTTACCGAAATCGAAGGCTACATTCGAGGGTTATCGAATTTGAACGTTACATTTGAGGGTTACTGATTCAAGAATTCAATAACTATCGAAAATAATTCTGCGAGTTCAGAAAACCCAAATTAGTTTGGATAGAGTTTGGATAGTTTGAGTTTGTCCAAACTCATAAAGTTTGGCCTGAACTCGGGTTCGGATGCATCACTAGTTTGGATGCACCTAAGTCTAAAGGTTCGTTTTGCCCGATAATCGGCCTGTGTATGGGTACTTTATCAGCCGAAATGGCCGTTCGGTCAGGGATCGTTGCCTGACCGGCTGGATGGATCACCGAATGAATGACCGCTTTGGCCGATAAAGGGCCCAAGATAAGGGAACTGTAATGCGCGATTATTTACCATATAATCCCCTTACAGACAGGCTGCTCAACCATTGTTTACTAGGTTTGGGTTAAGAATTTCACTTTAAATCCCTCTTTCTGGTAAGTGTTTCATGTTAGCAGCAGCAAATGACAATTTCACAATGATTTGTCCTCATAAAGCAAATTTATCTGTGTAGTTTATGGTTCCTTAATATGACTGACTGTTTAAGATAACATACCTTTATATACACATCCCTTTATACATACACATGTTTTTTTACAGATCAAAACTTCACGCTGGGTAAACACCAAGATGACAATACTACTCTGGATGATGGATTTATTTTTATAGGATTAGCGACAGTGGAATTTTGGGAGAAATTTCTCTTTGCGCTGTTTGCAGCAACTTACATATTGACAATCCTTGCCAATGTTATGATAATTCTTATAATCCATCTGGACATTCAGCTTCACAAACCTATGTACTTCTTTTTACGAAACTTATCCATGATAGAAATGTTATATACCACAACCATAACTCCTAATACCTTAAAAAACCTATTGGAAAAAGAAAAGAGAATCTCATTTCTCGGGTGCTTTGTTCAGATGTTTATTTTTATTTCACTGGGTGGCTCTGAATGTGCTCTGCTTGGCACAATGGCATATGACAGATATGTAGCAATTTGTCACCCTCTGCTCTATCCTACCATCATGAATCAATCTCTTTGCTTGAAAATGACATTGATGTGTTGGACTATCGGATTTGGGAATTCGCTGGTTCACACTGTGCTTACAGCTACGTTGCCTTTTTGTCATAAGCGGCTTATTAACCAATACTTTTGTGATGTTCCACCACTCCTAAAGATTTCATGCAAAGATACTTTTATAAATGAACTGGTGGAATTCCTTGTTGGTGGCTGTGTCATTGTTGGATCTCTAATACTGACTCTTCTTTCATATACATTTGTCATTGCTGAAGTCCTTAAGATTCCTACTGCGTCAGGTAAAAAGAAAGCATTCTCCACCTGCACATCTCATTTGATAGTTGTTTGCATTTTCTTTGGATCTGTGATTTTCACTTACTTGCGGCCAAGTTCACACTCATTCTATAACTATAACCAAGTTATTTCATTGGCCTATGGTTTGGTGACCCCTCTGCTTAATCCTATTATATACAGCTTTCGAAATAAAGATTTCTTAAGGGCGCTACATGCCATACTAGCAAATCCAAGCCCATAGTAAAATAATGAATTCAACCAACATAATAAAATAGAAATCCACTTATTTAAAAGAAAACTAAACATTAAAAATAAATTAAGGTCAAACAAAAATAGTGGTTTACAGTATATATTTAAAGGAATAGTTCACTCTCGAATTGAACTATTCCTTTAATATACTGATTGAAGATCGGGAGGTTAAGGAGCAGTGCCTTACCTCCTGATCTTCAATCAGTATTGCAGGGCCCGAGAACGAAGATGGGAGCTAACTTATCTTTTATGCGATCCACAGCGGCCAAGCTGGAATCATGATCGCTTCACTCTTGAAGCGGTGAAGTGGTCGGAGATTCCAGCTTGGCCGCGGTGGATCGTTAGCTCCTATCTTCATTCTCAGGCCCTGCAATACTGATTGAAGATCGGGAGGTAAGACACTGCTCCTTAACCTCCTGATCTTCAATCAGTTTATTAAAGAATAGTTCAATTCGAGAGTGAACTATTTCTTTAATGCAGTCATAATATTCAACAAAACTGTTGTGAACTATTGCAAAATAATGGGGCTTTATTTAATAAATTAAAATGTGCCTGAGTTCTAAAACTGCAGCAACCTATCAGATGTTATGAAAAAGGTATCGTCTGATTGGTTTAGGGAAATTAACAGCTAAGGCACATTGTTGCACCTCTTATTGAATAAGCCTGTTAGTTTTTTCACCTTCTGTTTTGTATTAACACAGTTGGCCCCCCACATATAAACATGACTGGCAAGCTAACTAGTGCCTGCATTATAGTCTGGCACATTCACAAAAGCCTGGTGAACTTTTTCTGATCCAGGCTGTACCTTATTGATAAACATACGGGGAGATTCAATATCGGGTCTCCCGTTACTTACCTTAGCCCGATCCTGCGATACAATAACTGACGTAAACGAGATTACGTCAGTTATTGCATCGCAGGATCGGACTAAGGTAAGGAGCAGGACTTTAATGCTCCACAAGCCGTAGCGTTAAGTTTCATGCTACAATGTAGCGCAAAACTTAACACTACGGGTTTTGGATCGTTAGCACAGCGCTATTTCCAAAAACATTCGGAAATGGCGCTGTGCTCGAAAATCCGTCCAAAACCCACGTTAAACCAAATTTTTTTAGGGTTAACGTGGGTTTTAGACGGAAAAGGGCCATATTGAATCTCCCCCATAATATTTTGTCCAGCTGAAATTATAGAGCTGTGGTTAATTGTATCTGGTAAACTCTTACAGGTATAGAATAAAAGACATTATTAAATACAATGGCTATACTTAAGTTGAAGTGTATATGTCAATATTTATATGCAAAGGATATACGAGTTTAAACGGATTAGTTTCCAAGGGAAAGTTCATATATATTTATTTTGTGAATTCTTAGTTGATATAACACATATCTAGTTGGAATATACCATTCAGTGCAATAACCAAACCATGTTAGAATAAATAATTTAGTGCAATTACCAAACAATGCATGAATTTACTGTACATACATAGCTGTAGCTGTAATAGTTCACGTCTTCCAAGCAGGAGGCCCTTTGATAGTTCATGTAAACCCCTACAGTATATATAGATAAAGCATTACACTTGTACCCCTATTACTAGAGAACCTTCTGAAAACTGATATGCAACAAACATTATTAAAGGTCATGTCCACCCTTAAAACAAAAACCTGTCCCCAACTGATATATTCAGAACATTATTAGATGCTTTATTATCCAGATATTTAAGTATAATTACTGCCTCCATTCTAGCAGAGTAGGTTGGCTCCTCCCTCCATGCAGTCAATCGAGGCTGTGGCTGCTAATATCATAACCAATGATTGACTGCTGTGTCCTCTGCTGCCTCCACTGCATCAAATTTTTTTAAGGGTGGACATGTCCTTTAAGCTTTTAATAATAGTGGACTCATAGATTTCTTTAACTTTACCATAGTTGATAAAAGTCTTAGAAGTTTTTAGGTCATATCATTTTAGTTTCTCTGTAATCTGCATGCTTTTTTTTGGACAATTTTAAATAGGTCTAAAATTCAAATGAGTCTGACCTGCAAATTAAAATGCAGCACAGGGAAAAGAAAAATGTCTCTACTCCTTCTCAGACTTGAATAAAGCAAAAAAAACCCCCCAAAAAACTATTTTCATAGTATTAAATTTTGAGAGTTTAGCATGAATAACATTACAAAGGGCACGCAACAGCAAAAAACACAAATGCAGAGTAAAAAACAAACAAAAAAAACAGTAAAAAAATAGCTCAAAATAATCAAGATACAAAATACCAATTATAGACTAAAAGACGTGGCCTTAAAGGGCATGTCCACCCTTCCTAATAACTTTTGACATAATGTTCTCCTTGCTACTCCAGCCCTAACCTCTATATTTGTATAGACAGAAAGTAAGGTTACTTACCTTCCCTCTTTCCTCCGCCGCACTGCCAGGCCCTCTGCTTGTGCGAAAATGCAAGCAGGGGGCCGGACCGGCAGTCGCATCTGTGATTGGCTGAGAGGCAGCCAATCACGGACCCAGCTGCCGGTAGTCCTGAACGGGGAAAGAGGGAAGGTAAGTTACTATCGGGGCACTTTCTGTCTATACAAATATAGCGGCTGGGGCTGGGGGAGCAAGGAGAACATTATGTCAAAAGTTTTTTGAGCTAGGGGGAGGGAGACCAAATAGGGAGGGAGAGGTTGGGAGAGGGAGGGAGGGGGAGAATGGCTGCTGTGTGCATGCCAAAATTCTCCCGGAAGAGAGACAGGAAGCAGAGTCCTATATGGACTCTGCTGTCCTCTTGGTGGCCATTTTTTTGGACTTTGGGGGGGATTACATGAGAACCATATGGAGCTGGGATGTAAGGTAACGATTTAACTACACTACACATTGGGGCCAGTAGTGGGGGGAATTATAGTTTTGGGGGTGGACATGCCCTTTAAAGGGGTGGCTAAAATGCCACAAGGTGAATAACCCTTCTGACAACCCACCCTCCCAATATACTTAGAAAAAAGAAGCCCTTGTCATAAAATATATACAGGAAAAACAGAAAGAATGTTTGGTACAAGGATAGGGGATCATCTGAGCTGTATTAAAGGAGATGTCCACCCTTTTTATAACTTTTGGTACAGGGGGCCAGACCGGAAGCCAATCACGGACGCGGCTTCCTGCTATCCAGAATGCCAGGGGAGAGAGGTAAGGTAAGTAATGATTGGGGGAGTTTCTGTAAAAACTAATATAGCGGTTGGGGGAGGGAGCACTACACTACAGCAAAGGGGTTTTATGCTAGGGAGAGCAAAACGGGTGGGAGAGGGAGGGAGAGTGGCCAGTTTTGGGGCTTTGGAGGGGCATAGCAGGGCAGCCATTTGGAGCAGGGATGTAAGGTAAGGATTTTATTACACTACAGATTGAGGCCAGTAGTGTGTTAAATTATAGTTTTGGGGGTTGACATGTCCTTTAAAGGGAATGTCCAGCCTTAAAACAAGTAGATTTTAAAATGCTTATTACCCCCCGAAACCTCTTTTTCACAAGGTTCCTAAAGTTCAATGATCCCCCAGAGCTTACCTGAGCTGGTCCCTCGCTGTTTCTACTCTGCGACTGGTGCTGACAGCCGCCCCACTTCCTGGTTATGGCGGTCAGTTAGAGCTTAACGTGACGTCACGCCCAATCACCTGAGAGCCACGACCAGGAGGGACCGGGTCAGGTAAGTAAGTTCTGGGGGATCTTTGAACTTTAGGAACCTTGCAAAAGTGAGGTTTTAGGGGGTAATAAGCATTTTAAAAGTTACTTGTTTTAGGCAGGACTTGCCCTTTAATACATATACTGCTGTTCCGGTTGATCCAGAACATAAAGTGAACCTGATCACATTTTAACAGAGTACCTATTGAAAGGGGAATGGCGGAGGGCATGTTTATGTCATACCCTCCAACATTCCCCTTTTAACTGGTACTCCTTCAAACAACATGGTAATATTGCTGCAAACCAGTGAATCTCTTTGAAGCTCTCTGCACGTTCCAGCGAGTTCTGCAATTTGAATATTTTGGATGCAACAAGACAAACCTAAAGTGAGCTCATAGAGGAAAAGGAAAACCCGCTTGCTGGGGAAAGTACTTTCTTACTCCTTTGAAAATGTTTCTGATATTACAACGAAAAGTAATGGAAAACACTAAATAGAATCTGTGACTGGAAAGATTTTATGGTTAATATTATTAGTACCAGTAAGTACAGTAAATGAAAGCTGCATTAACTCGTTTGTAAAATGCAACTACTGTATTATAATAAGTAGCTTTCATCTTTACATAAAATGCAGTATTATTTACTGTACCATTTCATTCTAGTTATTTAACTGATTCCTTACCAACCTTGTGACAGGAGTCGAAACTATGGACCTCTACGAGCTAATGACTCTCAACATCCCTCCAGCAGTCCAGATTTACATGGATTCCTAATTGTTATATTGATACTTGAAACAGGTCTAAATTTACATTCAAAATTGTGCCGGTAGCTTTATGTTGAAGAGCATTATGATTTACTCCTGATAACCTGTCAACACAAAACATTGATAAAGATGAATTTTCCTCCTCCAATCACAAGGTAATGAATACTCCTAGTCTATAGCAGGACTGACCAATGGGAAGACACGCTTCTTCCAGCATTGAAATGCAAATATGGTATATCTGCTAGCCTATACATGTTATTAATGTCAAACTCAACCTGTGATGGATTCGCTATGAACAAAGAGCTGCTGTAGCTATATTCTATCAAAACAGCAATAAGATCTTGTCTCAGCCAATCATGTCTTAGCATCTCTTCTCAGCCAATCACAGTCGCCGCTGCCGGTCCGGCCCCTTCTGTTTGTGGAAAAGGCATGGAAGCTTAGCAGAAGAATGCAGAGGGAACGAAGGCTGGTAGGTAGGTTTACCAGCACCTTTGAAATGTAAGAACCTTGCAAGGTTGGGGTTTTGGGGGGCAATTAGCATTACCGTATATACTCAAACAAGTCGATCCGAGTATAAGTTGAGGTACCTATTTTTACTCGAAAGATTAGTAAAACATAATTGACTCGGGTATAAGTCGAGGGTAGAAATTATGACCACTACTGCCTTCTGATTCTGTATTGTTTTGAGGTTTTAGTTGCCCTTTAAATGGACAGCAGAATTCCCATACAGTAGTCCCATACCGTAATAGCCAAATCCAGTATGGCTATTACTGTATGGGGCTACTGTATGGGAATTCTGGTGATGCCTGAAGTCCAGTAATCTGCCATCCGCTTACTTACACATCAACTCCTCGGTTGACGTCACTACTCGGTGCTGGTCTCATCCTTTTCTGGAGTAGAAAGGTGAGTGATTCAAGTATATTTTTATAGCCTAAAACCTCGACTTATACTTGAGTACATACGGTACATTAAAAGTTTTTTTGGGTGGTGGACATACCCTTTAATTCACTATACAAAGTTACATTTACCTGGACAATTGTAATGATAACAACCATTTAAAGGGCAACTATACTGAAAAATGTACTTTGCTTTATTCTAATTAGAGCTGAACAGAACTGCAGAGTTCATTTTTTGGTTTTTTTTCTAAAAAATGGGAAAATTCGAAAATGAGACCCATAGAGTAAAAAAAAAAACTTGTAAGAATAAATGGCTCAGGGAACTGGGAAATGCTCTGGGGAAAATGTACAGATAACCAAAACTTATTTTTTTTCTGAATCAAATATTCAATCATTTTTGAAATTGAGGGCTTGTGTATTTGCTCTTTCTCCCATATTCATAATTGATGGTTCACGTATTCACAATCAAGGGTTCACTTATTTGATATTTCTCAAAATTGCCCAGTATATTTGATAATTTTGAAAAAATGAATTTTCAAAAATCTATTATTTTTGAGTATTAAATTTTGAAAATTCGATAATTATCAAAAATAATGTAACTTATATAAAAGCACAAAATATAAAGGTGTCATGGTTCTAAAGCTATATATCAAGGAAGTAGAATTGTCTTCTGATTAAAGGACAACTAAAGCATCAGAACAACATTGAATTAGAAGGCAGATCTCCTTGAAATAAAAGCAGTAATCAGTGTCCAACCTTTCATTTTAATATGGTTGTTGAGAAATATAACTTTCTAACATGAGGTTTGTGTCTTATTTTCCAGTGTTCCGGTATCTCACAGTGTGGTCATTGACCATTACGTTCTCTACACATGCTCAGTACTAAGATACTGCAGGAACATCTTACAGTTGGTCTCACCTACAAGTAGCCTCTAACCAACCCTTTTACAGGACAGGATTGGGTGTTTGAAGAAATCATACGCACGATCAGCTTTTTAAAACCAGACCTGAACTTCCGGAACTGAACCGTCCGGTCTGGTCTTTTAAACAGCTGATTGCGCGTATGTTTTCTTCATATGCACAATCGACTGTTTAAAAAGGCTGCACACTGCATGGACTATGGGCTTGTGGCGGGCCCTACTACCGTCTGTCCCCCCTCGTGGTCGCGTTGGTGGCGGGGGCGGTAGTTACGCCACTGATAACATTTACTTCAATGCTATTTACTGTAGTGGGATTTTACAGTTTATTAGTGTTTTTAGAGGGGATATGTTCAGATTCTGGTGTTTAAAAATGTGGGTTTAGTTCTCCTTTAAATATTACATTGTCATTGAGTTAAATACAGCAACGATCTCTGAATTTTTCTTTCCTCATGAACCATCGTAATAAAACTTCAAAAAACAAAAAGTAATCCTCAGAATTTTTGGTAGTGGAAATATTTAAACCGGTATAACTTCCATTTTTGTTATTTTGTACTTTAATTATATATATTATGATTCAATTTCAACCCAGTCTATGTAGTTTAAATTTCTAGATTTAGTTTAAGTTTCTAGATTTTTTTGACATGTTTTGTCCTTAATAAAAAGGTAGAAAAGGAAAAACATTTATTGTCTTGCATAGAAAAGATAGATACAGGCCCACTTTGCTAAGGTCACACACTTTGTTTAAGTTACGCCCATTTTTAAGACCACTATTCACATTTTACATTGTTGCAAGTCTTTCAAGCACATAATTTACTAATAACTTCTGTGGCAGCCCAAATTTTTCATTGGAGACCAGCCTGGGGGGCATTTGCCCCTCAGCCTACTGGGCCAGTCCTCCCCTGTGTACGATGTTTGGAAAATAGTGGAGTCTGACAATAAAAAGAACAGCATTTGGTCTTAAGGTTTCTGTTATATGATCCCCACCCCTTTGGGAACTTTAATTGTATTGTATTGTATTTATTTTCTTATATGCTTACCAAGAAGAGCTTACAATCTAAGCACTAATACATTCATATTTGGCCCTGCCTGAAGAGCTTGCAATCTAAGCACTAATACATCCATATTTGGCCCTGCCCGACATATCAGTATGTCTTGGTAATTGTGGGGGAAATCCTGGGTAAACCCATGCGAGCACAGGGAGAACATACAAATTTATTCTGCTTGTGCTGGTGTGCATTAGAGATGGCTGAAACTGGTAAGATCCAAAAATGGAACATATTTTTAAGGGTTCGGACACATTTTCGAACGTTCGATAACCCTTAAAACCCTCACTACTTTTGAGTTTCCAATCATATTTTCGAGGGTTATCGAACATTTGAGGTTATTTTCGAGGATTACAGAAAATAACCTCACACATTTGGTAACCCTCGATAATGCGGTCCAAAGTCCCCAAATCCAAATGATCCACCCGGTTTCGGACAGAACGTTCGGATTTCAGAACCGAGAGGGTCCGTGTCGGATCCAGGTCCTAGTCAGACCTGGATCCCACCTTTAAGGTGCCCATACATCTATAAGATTTTACTTACCCGACCGAGCTCTCACACGATGTTTATCGATGCTGCCGGAACCGCTTCTCCCGATCTTACATTCGACCGACATGCGATCGCAAAATCCCATTCATTTTGCGATCGCATGTCGTTCGAATGTAAGATCAGGAGAAGCGGTTCCGGCAGAATCGAAGGAACATCGCGTGAGCGCTCGGTCGGGTAAGTAAAATCTTATAGATGTATGGGCACCTTTAGTGTTGGTTTCCCCTGAATCCATCTATTTTTCCCCACAATTACAAAGTCATACTAGTAAGTTGTGGAAGATAAAGTGCTTAGAGTTTAAGCTCTTCAGGACAGGGCCTGATGTAAATGGATAAAATAATTGCTGCACTCAGTAGTGTTATAATAGCCCCTGCAGCAGAATGTAACCATCTAAAAAGTAGGTTCCCCAAACAGCTGTTTTTAAACAGCTGATTGCATGTGGTATAGGTACATATAAAGTAATATCATGCCGGTTCTGGTATAATTTTTTTTTAAACAACTGATTGTGCGTACCTTTAGGGCACGGCCACACTGCAACACAATCGCATGCAATTTCATGTGCGATTTTGTTGCGTTTTATTAACTATTAAAAAACGCATGTGATTGTGATTTAAAATGCAGAACGCAAATCGCAACGCACACGAAAACACGCGTTTTCAGTGCGTTGACGTGTTTTCAATGATATGAAAAAAACGCAAAAGCAAACGCAAAGAAACCGCAGCAGTGTGGCCTAGCCCTTACTACTGATCAGCCTGCGGAAACCTACAGTACCTAGAAGCACTGGGGAGGAGACCAGGAACAACATCGCATTAAGTTAATTAAAGAATTGCAGCATGTGTAGAATCTATACTTTGTCTATTGTTAATAATGTGAATTATATATTGTTAATTTATGATTTCAAATAGAGATTGTTCAATATCTTCTAAGTTTTTAGTTTAAGTTATTAAAAGATTATCAAAGTTATTAATGGAATTACTTATGTGAAATTAAACCATCAACATGAATCTATATCGATTTAGAAACAGTTTACCCATTTTACCATATACTGTATTTGCACGGCTAGAACAGAACTATATTTACCAAGCCCAATAATTAATTTCTTACCCACAGACTGTTGCGATCTTTGGTTTCTCTGTCGTGATTTATGGCCAAAAGAAAAGACACAACATTCTAGTGATCACATTGATGTAAGATGTCAATCTCCTGTAATTCAATCTCATTATCGTTCTTTTTATGAAAAGCAAAAAAACAATTTATTATCAAATAATAAGAAAGGATGAAATAAAGTCACTAGCAAAATTCTTCTAGTCAGCATACACGTCATCATAAAGGATTTTTCCCCTTTCATTTCTCACATTGTTTAAATTCCCATATATATATAATTCAGTGTTTCGGTCGGTTGCCGCCTTGATCGACCCCCGACCGTTCGTTCGTCCAAATCGGATGATCGATCGAACAGATCGGAAAATCACAACCGTTCGTGTGGTCCATAGAGGACTGCACGATCGGTTGGGATTTTCCGATCTAATTGTCAGACGCGGCTGCCTTTGCTGCGACCGACAGTCCTTCCTCCTGGCCGACTGGTCGAAATCCTTGAACGGCCAGTCAGGAGGAAGGATTGTACAATGTGTACCAGCTTTTAGTGCTAGTTCCCACTTTTCTGCTGTGTTATTAGCACTCTGCACTCCAATACAAATCAGTACTATTGAAACCAATGCCAAACACACAAAAAAAAATGCACCTATGCGTTCCAACAACAGTTTGGAGAGCAACGCAGCGCACATAGTAGGACCACTCCAATTGCATTTCATTGGCAATGTGAATCGGAAACGCAATCCGATTGCGTAAGTGGAAGTTAAATTACCTTATTTGTTCAAAACCTTTACAGCAGCATCCATGGTTTCACCTTTTATCTGGCCCAATAGCGAAAAAAGAGTTTGGTTTATATATTATCAAGCAGAATACAGCTTTTACTGACTAGTAGATAAAATGGATTATCAACGTTTTAAAACGATTAGGTATAATGGGGAAAAACCCATAACGGGTCATATTTGCTAGACAAAGCCAAGGAAGCATTATGAAAGATGTCGAAAGGTAAATTATCCCTCAAAACCTAAAACCCTCCCTCATTCTGGGGTGGTCTCTCGCGAGACCACCCCAGACTCCCACGACTGAGAGAAGACTAGAGTCTCCTCCTCATTCATGCCCACTTTTTATGGCCATGCCCCCGGAACACCCCAGGAATGCCCCTAACCCCACCTCCCAACACCCCTAGAATGCTGGCCATGCCTCCACGTGCCGTCACACCCTGCCCCCATGTGACATCAGGCCCGTCACCACGCCCCTTTCCGACCCTGCCTAGAAGCCTGAAGGGGCAGGGGCATTGTATATGTCTGCCATATACAAATCAGAGCGCTCCTCACAGCACTGCACAGCGTAAATGATGTATTTTTGTCTTTTTTTCGGTATTGGGTCTTTTGGATGCACAAGTTGTCTCAGTGTGTTGCTGGGTTTATAGCAGACAGGGATACAGTGTTTTTTTGACAAAGGCCCAGTCGGTATATCCACAAGTTGTAAAGGCTTCTCTGAGGAGCTGCAGTTGCACAAACAAAAGAGACAATTCCACAAGTCAGGACTAAGGACACTTTAACCAGGACCAGATTTACATCTTAGGGAGCTCTTATGGTGCAAAAAGCCGGGGTCACCTTAGCCCCACCCCTAAACACAGGCCACGCCCCTGATATGCAGCAAATTAAATGCCAACAGTGAGGTATCAAAAAGGGGGCCTAAATGTAAATCACGTCCTGGATTAACACTCTGTGCTATCCTCTGTTTATGCTTTATATATAGCCTATAGTTTTATAGAACAGGGATGTCCAACATGAAGCCTTTATATGTTTGAATTCTACAACTCCAATCATTCCCTAGCTTCCCTCTGGGGTTGAAGAATACTGGGAGTTGTAGTTTTTAAACATATGCTGGCCAGTAGAATGGGCAACTCTATTGCAATTGAAGACATCTGGCAAGCATTTAGCGTTATAGGGCATGTCCACTCCCACAACGCACAAGAAATGCATTGTGATTTCTGTGATACGTTCCTGTGTTTTTTTTAAAACAAGTTCTAAATCTTAACAAAGGCAATCTGCACCAAAAAGGGTGATCACGTGTTTTGCGATTTCAGACAAAAGCACAACACAGCCAAAGGGGCCAGCTAACTCCCCCATTGCATAAATTGTAAGCCATGTACTGGGTGGGTTCTCCAGAATACAGAGAACGTGACACTGACACCAACTAATGTAATAACCAGATTATTTATTGTAACAGGACACTGAACACAACCCCAAATGCAGTGAAACTAAAATCTAATTACATACACCAAGCCTGGGGGCCAGGACCCCTGTGTTGCACAGCACGACACCTGCCGTTGGTAACCAAAAAAAAACTTAAACAAATTTTACCTATTGCGAGCAGATTTAACACTGCTTCGCTATACCTGTTATTACCCTAATCAAAAGGGGAACGATTGTGTGTGGTGTAGGGCACTGGCTGGCCTGCAGTGCAACACAGCAGCTTACAATCTTAACAGACTATGCAGTTATTTTCCCCCATCCCGAAATTTATAATTTGGCACGTGCTTGATATATTACTTCTGAGCAATATGCTGGGATGATTGGAGATTATGGTGAAGTCTTTGTTTCCTCTCCGGAGTCCGGAGTGAATCACAACTTTATCTGTTAAGTCTTTGTGGCGAATGAACAACAATCTCTGCAGCCTGCAACACTAACTAACAGCAGGCCTAGATGTAGTCTCTAGTATTTTAGGCGCCAACACAATTCTAAAATGCGTGCACAAAACTGTCTTAGGTCAACCCGGGTCATTCTGTCTCCAGCTCTCCACTGATGGCCTGAATCGAAAAGGAAGTCTTTCCAACAGACATGCGGTACCACCTTCTTTTTTTTATATACTTTATTATCTGTGCAGTTTGAGTGTTGTCTCTTGGAAACAGCGGCATCTTGTGGCCGAACAGCAAATAAAAACTGTTTCTAAATCTCACATGCCACCCCACTAGAGGTTGTTTTCCTCAGCAACCCTCCCCATACAAAATCACCCTGTGCATATTGCTGTGGGGGCATACCAGCATTGGCCCTGGTTGACCTTCGCTGAGTGAAAGGCTCAGAAGCACTGGAGACACTGGGCACATCTGATGGGGGAGGCACAGCTGGCTGTTCAGTGCTCTCTCTGGGTAATAAACTTGCCACAGCTGGAGCCTCTGCAAGTACAGGGGCAGGGACAACCCACCACTCCTCCTACTCCTATCCCTCATCAAATGGGCTTTCCCCTGGACTTGGACAAGGAGGCATCTCCCCCACGCATACTTGCCCATCAAAATTACGTCTCAACATGTTACAATGTAAATTCCGTGATGGTCCCCTAGTCCCTATTGGCTCTACCTCATAGCCCGGGATGGTGGGATCTACCCTCCTTTTTACCATGTATGGAACTGCTTCCCACTGCCCATCCAACTTTCCAGATGGCCGTTTGGCTTCGACCATGACCCTTTCACCCAGAGCAAACCCATCCCTTAGTACTGATTTTGGATTAGGGTGTACCACTCGTCTCAGGCGCTCCCCCACCACTTTGTGGACCACTCTCAACCTGCGGCGATGCTCCTGCACCCATGCGGTGGTACTTTTCGGTGGCGGTTCCATTAGAGCGGGCATGTGGAGGACTTCAATCTCTCGTCCGACTCTCCCAAACATGAGCATATGATATGTACCCTATTGTTATGGGCCCACATTAATTCAGGTAGGTACTCGGGCCACCAAGCCTTTTGGCTATCCTCCAGAGTACGCAACATCTAGAGCAAAGTATGGTTGAAGCATTTGCACGCCCCATTCCCTTAGGTGATACGGGGTGGTGCAAGAGCGTTCAATCCCATACAGCTGATACAATTCATTCATGAGAGTCCCCTGGAAACATGCCCCCTGGTCCGAATGTATTCTCTGTGGACACCCGAACACCTGTATAATGTGTTTGCAGACCGATTTGGCTGCTGACTCTGCTGGCTGGTCTTTGGCGGGTACAGCTACTGCATACTTTGTGAAATGGTCTGTCATGATTAGACTGTATGAGTGTCCTGAGGTAGAATAACCAATCTGTACATAATCAATCATAAGAAGCTCTAGTGGTGTGGAAGTCCGGATGGCTGTGCTGTTCAGTACTCTTATTCAGCCCGCAGGGTCGACACTTAAGACATGCCTCGGCTACCATGCCTACCAAATCTGGGCAGTACACCAGCCGTTAAAGCCATTTAAACATTTTGTCACTTCCAAAATGAGCTCCCCTCTCATGGGCTTCCCGGGCTGCTTCCCGTCCCAATGACATGGGGATGACAATCTGTTGCCGGTATTGCAGTTCTGACTCTAAGTATATGGTCCGGCATTGGAGACCCTGTTTAATGGTCAGCTTATCCCACTGCCTCAATCATTTTTGGCCCTCTGGAGTCAGACGGGCTCGCATTTTCGCCCGAGGCCAGACCTTGGTCCGGACCCATTCCCTCACTTTCCACAAGTCGCGGCAGCCTTTCTGAACTCTCTCCCAATCATCTTATGTCTTTCCCAGCACTAGACGCCACCCCAATTGAATGTGCCATGTCCTGGAGCACGGGTAAGCGACCAAAATCAGGAGTTTCAGTGTCTTCTAATTCCTCGTCAGTCAATAGACCTACAGGGACTTTGGAGAGCGCATCAGAGTTGCCATTCTCCTTTCCTGACCGGAACTTGATATGGTACTGGTATTTAGAAAGGCGGGTCATCCATCTCTGCTCAAGTGCACCGAGCTTGTCATTTTCCAAACAATGGATTGTTGTCCGTCATCACGATCACCTATGCCCCTGTCAAGTACTCAGCGAACCTTTCGGTCATTGCCCACACCAGCACCAGTAGCTCTAATTTAAAGGAGCTATAGTTGTCAGGGTATAGTTGTCAGGGTTACGCTCTGATTCCCTCAGAGACCGGCTGCCATAGGCAATGACTCTCTCACGTCCATCCTGGACTTGGGACAACACAGCCCCCAGACCATGCAAACTTCCATCAGTGTACAACAGGAATGGAGTGTCGAACCGTGTGTAAGCCAAAATCGGGGCACCTTTTCAAAGGCTTCTTGTTGCCTGGGTCCCCAATCAATGGGGCGTGTCTTCGGGCCTCCCGCAGTACCCCTTAGCAAATCGTTTAATGGGCCCACCAGATGAGCAAACTTTGGTATAAACCTCCTGTAGTAGCCGGCCAGTCCCACAAACGCCTCTCGTAGTGTACTCAGTTGGGGCCACTTTTGGATGGCCTCCACCTTGCTTGGTGCCGGCTTTACCCCATCCTGGGTAACCATGTGTCCCAAATATTCTATCTGCTGTCGAAACAGTTGACACTTCTTGGGCTTGATCTTGAGTCCATGGTCTCGTAGCCGTCTTAAGACCTGTCGCAGCTTCTGGAGGTGATCTTCAAAGGAGGCTCCAAACACTACTATGTCGTCCAGGTATATCAATACTGGCTCAAAGTTGAGATCCCCCAGACAGTGCTCCATCAACTGCTGGAATGTTCCTGGGGCATTGGAGAGGCCGAATGGCATCCGGTTGAACTCGTAGAGTCCCATAGGCAGAATGAAAGCCGTCTAAGCTTTGTCCTTCTCGGCTATTGGTACCTGCCAATATCCACTGGCCAGGTCAAGAGTAGAGAAGAATTTTGCATGACTCAGGGCTGACATCCCGGACGGTCTGTGCATTCAGCTTCCTATAATCCATGCAGAATCGGAGACTCCTATCTTTCTCCCGCACCAAGACTACTGGAGCAGCCCACGGACTTTGACTTTCCTGGATCACCCGGTTTTCCAACATGCTGGCCACCATCTCCTTAACCTCTTGGTACATTTTAGGTGGAATTTGCCGGTAACGTTCCCTGATTGGGGCAGCATAGGTGGTAGGAATTTCGTGCTTGATGGCAGAAGCACATCCAAAGTCCACATCATGTTTCGAGAATTCCTCCCGAACTTCTGTTGTCCTAGGTTCAGGATCTTGCAGTCCACCCCCATCCGAGCCATGATCTCTCGGCTGTTCCACTCCGCTGTCTGGCATTCCCTTTGATGAACCTCTACTGCATAGGTCCATGCTGATCTCTTGTCTGGCAGTAGTGTGAAGCTACTTCGTCGAGGAATGCCACCTTCGGACACATAGACTTTGGCCAGCAAGGTACCCCCCAGAATGGTCATCTCACAGTCTTTCATATTAAGACAGCGTACAGGCACACATCCGTCCCTCACAGTGGCGAGGGCCCACGCTACCAATGGGCGAGTCTGTGTTTCCTCCTGGTAAGCGGGCTCGATCAGGACCTCCAGCCCATACAGTCATCATCCAGTCCCCACGGGCAACGTCAATATTTGTTCTTGTCGAGGTGGGATCTTCACTGGGGTCCTCCGCGGCACCTTCACATCTCCAAGGGGCTGACCGGACAAGTTACTCTTTCGCATACTACAGCTCCCCACCATCTGCTGAAGAACCTTCTGAGTTGGCCGGTGTGAGGTGGCCCGTTGCCAGTACTTCGGCCCTTCCTTAGCATAGAGTTGGTGGTCCAAATCTTTCAGCACATTCATGCCTAGGGTCACATCCATTCCCTTACGAGAATGATGATCCACCAGCACAACTCCCTTTTTGCTGATGTCTTGCCCAAACAGCCGGACCCTCATCCAGACTATCCCTCGAACATCCATCTCTCCATTATTGGCGGCAGTCAGCCTGATGACGCTCCCGTCTTCTGGCTCCATCATATGCCTATAGTGTTGTTCAAAGAAGCCCAGAGGCATAAGGGTGCACTCAGACCCTGTATCAACTAGGCAACGTACTTTCTGGTCTTCTAACTCTGCTTCCATACTGGGGCTGCTGGCATAAAAGTCATGTTCCTCACGTATGGGGCTTAGCTTCCGGTATACCACCGCAGGATGCCCAGCTACTGCAGCGGTCGGAAGTTTAACGTCGCTACAGATTCCATATGATTTGGGCACTCTCTGGCCATATGACCATACTGTCAACAAGCCCAACAGAGGGGCCCTCTTTTGATGTTCCTCCGCATCTGATTTGTCCTGGATGGAGTGGCATGAGGTACTGGGCTCAATTCTGGTGGCCTGGATGATCCTGTATTCATTTGGGATACTTCCAGTCGAAGCTCTCTCACTTCTGTCCGCAGGGCCTGGACCACATTCTTTAAGGACTCCGATTCTTCAGCCCCGACCAACCCCTCGTAGCCTGTGTGCTATTCACTCCTCTTGTTGCCACCAGTATGTGTTCATCTTCCCTCTCCACTGCAGCTAGATAGAATGTTATGTCAGATGTTGTCCGGGTTATCTCTCGCAGCTTATCCTGTAAGAACTTGTTGTAGAGCCCCATTATAAACTCCCTGAAGGCACCCATGGCCTCAGGGTCCAGCCGTTGTATTTCATTCAATGTCTCTTGCAGAGCATTGGAGTACTGCATCAGAGTCTCACCCTCACATTGTGGTCGGTTGAAGAATTGAATTGGCTCCGTAACTGTACTACTTTAGCATGCCCTCCCTGTGCTCTCTCTAGCAGGGAGAATGTTTTCTCTAGGGTGTTCCTCTCGACTTCAGGCCTTACCATCACAGTGCGTCTAACATCACCCTCTAGAGCTCCTAATGCAACCTCTGCCCTTAGCTCGGGGGTCAAATTACACAACTTAACTGCACTTTTCACACTTTCAGTCCAGTCCTGCAGTGTCATGTTTTTACTGTCAAATTTTAGGAGATGACATAACAGTGCCCCAATGAGAATATAACCTACAGGAGCGGACATGGAGTTGGGTGCAAGCTTACCCTGCGCTGGTGCATCCTGAGCTGGGTCCTGTTCTGGTGTCACTGGCTCCGGGGGAAGGTCTCCCGCCGCGTTCCTGTCCATAACGCTCGCTGTATCCTGCCGATTACTCCAAATTTGTAAGCCGTGTACTGGATGGGTTCTCCAGAATACAGCGAAGCTACGCACACGGAAAGTGACACTGACACCAACTAATGTAATAACCAGACTATTTATTGTAACGGAACGATTGTGTGTGGTGTAGGGCACTAGCTGGCCTGCAGTGCAACATAGCAGCTTACAATCTTACCAAACTATGCAGTTATTTTTCCCCTTCCCCCTTCCCGAAACTTATAATTTGGCACGTGCTTGATATATTACTTCTGAGAAATATGCTGGGATGATTGGAGATTATGGTGAAGTCTTTGTTTCCTCTCCGGGGTCCGGAGTGAATCACAACTTTATCTGTTAAGTCTTTGTGGCGAATAAACAACAATCTCTGCAGCCTGCAACACTAACTTACTATCTAACAGCAGGCCTAGACGTAGTCTCTAGTATTTTAGGCACCAACACAATCCTAAGATGCGTGCACGAAATTGTCTCTTACCGACCCGGGTCGTTCTGCTTCCAGCTCTCCACTGATGGCCTGAATCTAAAAGGAAGTCTTTCCAACAGATATGCGGTACCACAGAAGAAGTAACCTACTCCACGGTCCTCCTCAACACTCCCACCAGACGTACTTTGTCCCCTGGTCAGCATCTGGGCCTCAGGAATGATCAACTCTCCTCCGGACTCCTGGGCCACAGTTCTAGTTGCGAAGAGGCACTTGATCCCATGAACTTGAACAAATCTACCCCTGTTCCTTTTATCTCTCCTTTCAAGAACATCCAGATCTTTACTTCCTCCTCCTTGATAGTCCCACCTTCTTTTTTTATATACTTTATTATCTGTGCAGTTTGAGTGTTGTCTTGTGGAAACAGCAGCATCTTGTGGCCGAATAGCAAAATAACAGTGTTTATGCAATAAGAACTGTTTCTAAATCTCACAAAATCATGATCAGATCGCAAAACATGCTCTGAATAATGGCAGTGGGGCCTAGGCCTTAATTTAAGTTGAGTGCTTGCGGCTTTGGGTAAATCTGTCTGAATATGCTTTCCAATGTAAAATATTAATATTAACCAAATACCAACATCTAAGCATATTTTAAGCACAAAAATACTTACCTGTATATACTCGAGTATAAACAGACCTGAGTAATACCCAATTTTAAACCTAATTTGAACTGAAAAAAGGAGTAAAAGTGATTGACTGGAGTATTAGTTGAGGGTAGAAAATTTTACCACTACTGCCTTCTGATTCTGTATTCCCATACAGTTATAGCCAAATCCATTATGGCTTTGCTGTATGGGACTACTGTGTGGGAATTCTGCTGTCCGTTTAAAGGGCAACTAGAGCCTCAAAACAATACAGAATCAGAAGATAATCTTTTTAACAATACTGTAGATACCATCCTCCTAATTCCTGATTGTAGACCACTCCAAAAAATATAAAGAAGGGCTGTCCAGTCTGCAATACTTAGGGTTATATGCACGAATAAAATAGGTTTTATCCCTATTTGCAAATATTGGAGACTGAACAGCCCTTCTCTTGATTTTTTGGAGAGGCCATCCCCTACTTTGCCAATAATCTGGCGGATGCTTGTGCCGCATCCTTTGCTCTTCTGGATGATGTCCCTTCTCAGCGCGGGGTAGTGAGAGGTGTCAAGTATGGACGTCATCCGGAAGCACACAGGATGCAGAGCGAGCGGCTGCTGGATTACTGACAAGGGAATTGGTGACCCGAGTATAAACTGAGGTTCGGATTTTAGGCTGTTTTTAAAGCCTAAAAACCTAGGTTTATACTTGAGTATATCCCAAATGCTATTTTAACAGAGTCCAGCCCCTTCTGCTGCTCTGTGCGGAAGAGCAGCAGTATAGTGACTGGGAACAAGGGCTGTGGCTCGTACCTATATATACAAACAATAGAAGCCTAGTGCACATCCAACTAATTTGCTTATATTTAACGTTATCAGTGAATTGCGACCTAAAAAGCCTGCCAGTGAATTTAAAGCAATTAGTTCAATAACTAAGCCCAGCAACCACGTCACGGTTTGCTTTATTCTGCTGGGTCCTAATCTTTAATCTTAGTAATCTTACCTTCTTATATTCCTGCAATGTTTCGTGGCTGGACCATGGTTTGTGATCAAAGTTACAGCTATACTGCTGGTTGCAAATTGACTGGGCCATACGGGCCATATTTGAAAAACGCCTACTTACTTGCAGCCACCAGGTTATTCCTTATTACTCTACTCCTGCATCCAACATATGTAGAAAATGGTAAGAGATTGGAATCCCTGATGGACAAGATGGACCAGCAATATCTGCAAATGTGCTTTTATTGTACTATCAGCACAGGATGTTTCAGACCACACAATTGATAAAGGACCAGTGTGGTCCATAACATGTTGTGCTGATAATACAATATAAGCACGTTTACAGACATTGCTGGTGGCGTCTAGTCCATCATGTATTAAAATTTCTTACAATTTTCTACAGGTGTTTAAAACATTGCAGGAAGATGAAGTAAGTTTGCAGTGTATGTGAAGCGCTATGTTCAAGATTCCCTAGCACTTTACAGATCTCCACATAAGTATACTCACAATTAACAATAGTACAAACAAGGACAAATTAAGTTTTTTTATTTATTAACCAGCTTTGAGCCAACCCTGATAATACAGCCAGTCCAAGTGTTGATACAAGGGATCCAACTGCAGTCAAGCAGTGATCATAGCAAAAGTCTCAAATGTTTTTTCCCTTAATTTTATTTTTCTACTAAACAACACAGCATAGTGTAAGCTATATCTAAACATGACATTCTCTATTCAGCATATAGCTGCATAACTTTTTTCCTCTTAATTTTACAGTATTTTACCTTGCAGTGTTGAAGTTCTGGGTTGGAACCCTCCTTGGACATAAATCTACTTGATGTGCTTTCGGGGGGTTTGACTGCAGTGCACAGTCCAGGTGCCATCCTGGGTAAAGCCATCTATTAATTAATGTTTAATCCATCACAGTGTTCTCAGACAGGTACCATGGTTCTAAAGCCTTCTTATATTTATTATGAATGGATGTCTACATGTTTTTTTTAATAACTTTATCCTTAACAGTAATGTGAAGACACATTAGTATTAGTCCAGCTGTCAGTATCAGGCAGTTTCCAGTCACATACTGTATACTGTATTTGCTTGGAAAATTATAGGGCATTGAAAAGTTTCTGTTTACAGATCTAACATCGCTTACCTATATCCCTTTACCTAACTTAAAACTCATTTAACAACTGTTGTAATCAATAAATAATAAATATTTGTATTTAATAAATAATATAAAGCAGAAAAATATTTCACTTCATTTGCCCAGACTCACTGCACTGTAGACAAGTGTGATGCAAGTTTGGGAAGTGTCAGGAAGCCAACATGTAATATGTCTGACTTTATTCACTACTGCAGGCAAATTGTCCCCCACGGCAGGACCTATTTCCATGCTTTGGCTAGGAAGCATCGCAATAAATCAGGCAATATCTCATGTAGATTTGGGGAAACAGTCCACTCATCTAGCTAATGCAAAATGTACAAAAATGACTGTAGTTTGTAATGTGGCTAGCAGAATAGAGCAGTAATGATCAGACTCTTATTAAATGTTATACCAAATTAAAATAGGTTCTCATAGGTCCTTGGTTTACGGTTCTTTATGACCTGTTTTAACTTGACTATCTTGTTTATATATAAGGCTCAAGCAAATATGGACATGTGGAAAAGTCTTTGAGTGACCTGTACTATGCTCAGTTATTCTCACAAGGTGACAGGAGTAATTGTCTGCCTGCTAAGATTGCTTAGGCAGAGATGGTTGATCTCTGTTACCCACACTACCAGACAGTTAGTGAGATCAGGCCAATTTAGGTTTAGAGAATGTTTGAGGTTTTACCTGTAGGAAAAGGTGATGTACCGTGCTAGTCAGTCAAAATGTTTACAAAAAAAAATGTTTGAAATAAAAAACAACAAAAGGTGATAGCTTTATTGGCTAACAAAGATAATCATAGCTAGCTTTTAGAACATTTTATTAGCTGAAAAAGGAACTGGAATGCTCTGAATGCTTGCTATGATTATCTTAGTTATCCAATAAAGGTATCAGCTTTATACTACTGTTATTTTTTATTTTGAAAGGGTTACCCTGTTAAGGGAAAAGCTTTCTCTGATCATAGAAAAAGAAGAGGATCAACAAAAGCAACCAAATAAATGTATTGATGTTATTATCCCAATAACTGTTTTGCCTCTAGTAGAACGTTAAAGTACATTTGCCCAAACGCAATCATTGAGATCTATCTTATATTCGTCTTCTATTACTCTTCTCTAAAGAAATATGTATGCAGGCTTGTATTGATTTTTTGAGAGCTTCTTTTATCTCTCTATTACGCAGACTGTAAACAAATGGATTTAAAAGTGGTGTGAGCTCCGTATAGAAAAGGGACAGCCATTTATTTAATGCAACTGACACATGTGCTAGAGGACTTACATATATCAATATACCAGGAATGAAAAATAAACCTAAAACAGTCAAATGAGAAGCACATGTAGAGAACGCTTTTCTGCGGCCAGATGGGGAATTTATGGTCAAAATGCTGAAAATAATACAGACATAGGAAATAGCAATTATTAGAAAGGAAATAAGCAAAACAAATGAAGAAATAAAATACTGTAAAAATTGAATCTGATTAGTATTGGTGCAGGAAAGACTTAACAAAGGAGAAGAATCACAGAAAAAGTGGTTTAGTCTAGAGGAGCCACAAAAGTGCAGCTTGTGTATAAAGAATATTGGACAAATTGGAATAAGAAATCCAAAAACCCAGCACACTAAAGCCATCCTTCTACAGACAGTGTTGCTCATCACCAAGTGGTAATGCAATGGTTTACATATAGCTAAATATCGGTCATATGACATTGTGGTCAGGAGAAAAGTTTCTACAGAAGCAAGCGAGAGAAATAAATAAAGTTGAATCATACAATCAATAAAACCAATAGTTTTATGGTCCAGTAGTACCAAAACAAGCATGTTTGGGGAAATATTGGTAGTGTAGCATATCTCTGAGACCGAGAAATGACTGAGTAGGAGATACATGGGAGTGTGAAGTTCCTGGTATCTATAGACGATAAATATAATCAGAAAGTTTCCAATCAGTGTAACCCAATACATTGATAAAAAGAGAACAAATAGAATGCTTCGTAGGTGGCTATTATTTGTCAATCCCAATAAAGTGAAATGATTAATTGTTGTTAGATTTTCCCAGATCATTGCTGCTTATAAAAATGATTCTAAAATAAAAAGAAAGAGGTTACAGGAATTTTATGATATAATTAAATCAGTCTGCCTTCCATAGCATCACAATAACCTTCACTTTACACTTCTGAAAATGCATGAACCGGTAAGTCATATTTCTATCCTACTATAAACCACAAAATCACCATTTTCTTGTACTTACTGTTAGGAGTGGATAGTGATCTTGTCTGTTTATGTGATCTGTGTGTCCTCTGTCTTTCCTCTATTGCTGGCCAGCGAACCTCTTTTTCTATTTACTGTTTTTCCTACAGACAAGGTGACTAGACTTTCCTACCCATAGCATATGGTTGAATAAAACAAGTAGCCATAGAGCATTAAGAATACCTGTCTGCTGTTATGCTGTGTAAAGTAACAGGGTGGAATCTGATTGTATAGTCTGAGTGTAATTGGTTATTTGTAAAACCTGCAGCAGGAGTGTTTAAGATGTTTTATTACTTTATACCATATTCTGTGGTAACAGTCTTGATTGATCTTACAAACATTGTACAATTTTTTTTTATACATGTGATGTACAGAAATGTTTATTTATAGATAAGAACTATCTGTATTTTGTTATTTATGTTATGTGTCTTTAAAAGCTAAGGGTGCTGGGAAATCCACCCCAGCTGTAAAAGTTAGTGCAACTGATTATTCAGGGGGACTCCTGAAGTCAGAGCGATCAGTCTGACTGCAGTTTGGACCAAACCTTGTTGTGTTTGGGAGTTTACACACTGTCCATAGTGTGAGTCGCTGTTTCTTTTCTTATATTTTGCTTTTCCTATTAAACTGAACTTGCACCAAACGCCAACGACTGAGTGAAAGACATTGTTTTATTTTTGATACAAAACCCATGTCCTAACATATGGTGGCAGCTTTGGCGGGATTGTATCTTATGTTGAATTAAGCATAATTTGGTACTCAGTGCATGGCAGGAGTCAAAGCACGTGGAAGGAGGTATATCTGGACTCAATCTCCAAGACGGTATCTGCGTTCAAAGGTAACTGGGCGTCTCAAGTTGTTGCCTGCAGTTAAAGGGACGGTGCCTGCTATTAAAGGGACGGTGCCTGCTGTTAAAGGGACAGTGCCTGCTGTTAAAGGGACGGAGCCTAATTTAGATCCAACCTAGGGTGCTGGAGCGAGGCCTAAACAGCAAGAAGCTGCGATTGAAGAGGAAGATGTTCTTTCTGATAAAGGTGAAGATACTCCTCCTGTGAGTAGTAGTATTCCCAAAAATATTGAGGATCTCCTAGTTTGGCTGATAAAAGTTGGGTGATCAACGCAGACAACAGGAAGAAAAATTTTTCTATGAGCAGGAAAAATACAGGAGAGAGAGAGCAGAACTGGAACATAAAGAGGAAATTCGTTTGCAGGAAGCTGAAAAAGCCAAGAGGGATGATCAATTCTTCCAGGTACTTAAAGCAATTCAGTATAATATTTCTCCTGTTCCAAATTTGAAACTGACTAAATTGACAGAGACTGATATAGAGTCATATCTAACGATATTTGAAAGGGTGGCTCAAGCAAGTAAATGGCCAGAGAATCAGTGGGTTATTCATCTAGCACCCTTTCTCACCAGTAAAGCACAACAAGCACATAGCCAAATGACAATAGAGAATGCTGAGGATTATGCAAAAGTGAAAAAAGCTATTTTGAGGAGGTATAATATTCATCCTGAAACCTTTCGTCAAAGGTTCAGAACTTACAAGTATTGTGACAAAGAGGGTCCTAGAGAGACCAACACCTTTCTGACTGAATTGTGTAACAAGTGGATTGTTCCAGAGAAGAAGACAGTACATGAGGTTTTGGGAATTATTATTCTAGAACAATTCTTGGAAATTCTCCCTGAACCAATTAGGATCTGGGTTAAGGAGCATCAACCAGAGACTGGAGATAGCGCTGTGACACTGGCAGAGCATTATTTGCTGGCAAGAAAAGGACTGCCAAGAAGACCCATATTGGTAAGGCCAACACCACTAACTGTTACTACTGACATACCAAGGCCAAATCTTTTGAAGAGCCAGAGCTATGGTAAAGATATTGTCTGTTTTTCATGTGGTAAAAAGGGACATTTAGCCAAAGACTGTGTAATTAAAGGGGGTAAAATGGCCAAGGAGTTTTCTACAAACTGTGTTGATATTGTACATAATTATTTACAACCTGTCAAAATTGATTCTCAGTATGTGAATGCTTTGATTGATACAGGGAGTCAACAGTCTTTAATAAGGTCAAATTTGCTTCACTTTCCTAAAACAAATGGTTATTTACATTTAACTTGTGTACATGGAGATACCAAGGTATATCCTAAAGCAATGATACCAATGGAGATTGCTAATCAAAAGGTGTCATTAGACATGGGAATAGTGTCTACATTACCATACACTGTTATTTTGGGGCAGGATACCCCTGGCTTCCATAATATGCTGAAAAGGGACAATTCTGTTTCTGCTGTAATAACTAGATCTCAGGTTAAAAGTACAGAGAGACTTGGTAATGTATTTCCCTTTGAAGATGAGATATTTCATGGCGCTGGTAAAACACATCCTTCTAGAAAAGAAAAGAGGATTATGCGCCAGGAATGGAGATCCAAAAACTCTTTTCTAGAAGAACCTTTTCAATCTTTCAAATGGGATGGGGCTATTTCTGTAAAGCAGCAGAAAGATACCACCCTCAGCCCACTATTCAAACAAGCAAAGGAAATGTCAAATGGACAAAAACATTTTCCTTGCTATCAAGTAAAAAATTTAACTTTATATCGTGTGTGTGAACACCCACAGACTAAAGAGCAAGTGTGGCAAATGGTAGTACCTTCTGAATACAGAGAGTCAATCATGAAAATAGCTCATTCCATACCATTAGCAGGCCATTTGGGTAGGAAAAAAACCCTGACCAGGATATTAAACAGGTTCTTTTGGCCCAAAATACATACAGACGTAGCTGTTTTTTGTGATTCTTGTTCAGAGTACCAGTACACTTCTCCTAGGGGTAAAAAGTGTAAGATGGTTCCAGTTCCTTTGGTGGATACCCCATTTGAAAGAATAGCCATGGATATTGTTGGTCCTCTTGCAAAGAGTAGCAAAGGAAACCAATATATACTAGTTGTAAGCGACTACATGACTCGCTATCCAGAGGCTATTCCTTTGAAAAGTATAACAACAAGAAAAATAGCAGAAGAATTAAACTTTTTAGTCAAATGGGAATTCCCCATACAATTCTTACTGACCAAGGTTCAAATTTCCAGTCTAATTTAATGAAGCAAATAAATTGTCTTCTTGGTATTCAGGCTGTACGAACCACTCCTTATCACCCACAAAGTGATGGATTGGTTGAGCGTTTTAATCAGACTCTAAAAAAAATGCTCAGGAAATTTGTACAACAAGATCCAAAACACTGGGATCAATTGCTTCCATATTTGTTGTTCGCATACCGGGAGGTTCCTCAAGCATCTAGTGGTTTCTCTCCATTTGAATTGCTGTATGGGAGACGACCAAGAGGACCACTGGATGTGATTAAAGAATATTGGGAGAAACCAGATTCCAACCAGAAAAATTTGATTAACTATGTAATTTCTATGAGAGACAAATTGAATAAGATGGCAGAATTTGTCTAAGATAACCTTGCTGAATCCCAATCTTATATGAAGCAATGGTATGATAAATGTGCTACAGAAAAGCATTTTTTACCTGGTGATAAAGTCTTACTCTTATTGCCATCCTCTGATAATAAGTTGTTAGCCAAATGGCAAGGGCCCTTTAAAGTAACACGTCAAACTGGTCCGGTGGACTATGAAATCCTTTTGTCTGAAAGTTCTCGTAAAAAAATTTTTTTCATGCTAATCTTTTAAAAAAGTGGGTGGACAAACCTGCTAAAACTTGTACTATTCTCTCAGAATATAACCCAAATGTTCTTGAACAGGTTTACTCAAGGGTATCACTTGAGGGTTTAGAACTTTCAGAAATTAAAAGAGGTAAAGATCTTACATCTAAGCAGAACCAAGCATTGGATGACTTGCTTTATAAGTATAAGAAAACATTTGTATCTACACCGGGGCACACTAACCTAGTTGAACATATCATTGACACAGGCTCTACTAAGCCTATACGTCAAAAACCTTACAGGGTGCCAGAGAAATTAAAACCAGTAATAGAAGCAGAACTAGAAATCATGTTACAACTAGGCATTGTAGAGCCCTCTTTCAGTCCCTGGTGTTCACCCATTGTTATTGTACCTAAGAAAAATGGTCAATATCGCTTTTGCATTGACTTTAGAAAAATAAATCAAACCTCGAAATTTGATAACTATCCAATGCCACGCATTGATGACATGATTAGCCAGTTGGGTGAAGCTCAATATATATCCACATTTGACTTAACAAAGGGTTACTGGCAAATCCCTTAAGAGAAAGAATCATGCCCAAAAACTGCTTTTGCCACACCAAAAGGTTTATATCAATTTACCCATATGCCCTTTGGTTTACATGGAGCCCCAGCAACGTTCCAACGTTTAATGGACAAGATTTTAAAATCCCACCAGGCATATTGTGCATCGTATCTTGATGATGTTATCATATTTAGTGCAGATTGGAAATCTCATCTTAAACATTTAGATAAAGTAATCTGTGCAATTTCTGAAGCTGGGCTAACAATTAATCCAGTTAAATGCAGAGTGGCCCAAAAAGAAACTTCATACCTGGGTTATGTGATAGGTGGAGGAAAAATAAAACCAGAAACCTCAAAGATCTCTGCAGATCTTTTTTGGGACTGGCTGGTTATTACCGCCGCTCCTCTTAGTGATCTTACTAGAAATACGGGCAAAAACATAGTTGAATGGACTAATAATTGTAATCAAGCATTCAATGTTTTGAAGGAGAAGCTGTGTACTACCCCAGTTCTAAATAACCCAAACTTTTCTCTCCCATTCCAAGTGCAAGTCAATGCATCAGAGAGAGGAATAGGAGCTGTACTTTGCCAGATAGAGAATCAAGAAGAGCATCCTATTTTGTTTATCAGCAGAAAACTTTTTCCCAGGGAGCAAAAATACTCTACCATAGAAAAAGAATGTCTGGCTATAAAATGGGCTATTGAGAGTTTACGTTATTTGACAGGGAAGAAATTTGTCTTAATTTCAGACCACCGCTCTTTATATTGGTTACATAAAATGAAATGTGATAATGCTCGTTTGACAAGGTGGTACCTGGCTCTGCAGCCTTTTAATTTCACAGTAGAATACAAGCCAGGAAGTCAACATAAAAATGCTGATTACCTATCAAGGTTTGGTGCCCACGTCCAAACAGACTTGGTGAAAGAACAAGCTTTCACTTAAGCTGGGGGGTATGTTAGGAGTGGATAGTGATCTTGTCTGTTTATGTGATCTGTGTGTCCTCTGTCTTTCCTCTATTGCTGGCCAGCGAACCTCTTTTTCTATTTACTGTTTTTCCTACAGACAAGGTGACGACTTTCCTACCCATAGCATATGGTTGAATAAAACAAGTAGCCATAGAGCATTAAGAATACCTGTCTGCTGTTATGCTGTGTAAAGTAACAGGGTGGAATCTGATTGTATAGTCTGAGTGTAATTGGTTATTTGTAAAACCTGCAGCAGGAGTGTTTAAGATTGTTTATTACTTTATACCATATTCTGTGTAACAGTTTGATTGATCTTACAAACATTGTACAATTTTTTTTTTATACTGGATGTACAGAAAGTTTATTTATAGATAAGAACTATCTGTATTTTGTTATTTATGTTATGTGTCTTTAAAAGCTAAGGGTGCTGGGAAATCCACCCCAGCTGTAAAAGTTATGTGCAACTGATTATTCAGAGAGACTCTGAGTCAGAGCGATCAGTCTGACTGCATTTTGGAACAAACCTTGTTGTGTTTGGGAGTTTACACACTGTCCATAGTGTGAGTCGCTGTTTCTTTTCTTATATTTTGCTTTTCCTATTAAACTGAACCTGCACCAAACGCCAACGACTGAGTGAAAGACATCGTTTTATTTTTGATACAAAACCCACGTCCTAACACTTACCTCTGGCTCTAATCAGATATTTGGGGAATTGATTTTGGACACAAATTAATTAAAGTTGAAATATTGAGGATTTTTGTACTTTTCCTGAAGGGGATGGTTAAAACTGTTAGTTTTCCTCTTTACATCTCCACCAGCTTTCACTGCTGCAGGACACAATATGTATATTGCCTTCAGACAGCAGGGGCAATGCATTTCCTGAAAAAGTATCATTAATATCCAGAAGAAAAATGTTATTGTTACTCGTCTTAGATTTCCCTGTTAGTCATGTAGAAATTCTATGGGTGTCAGATATGCCACATTCCTTTCCTGTATATTTGTAGCCAAAGAGCTCATTACATGCTATAAGATTTTATAGGTTAACATTCCCGAAGGAACCCAATTTGTACACCAAAGAGACTTTTATCCTTTCACCTGTGAAGCTAGATATTGTTCTAATAATTTCTATTGATCTGTCTATTAAACTTAAGAACAAAAATGATCAGGTGCACATCTATAATTTAAAGGGCATGTTCACCCCCCAGCCACATGAATATTTATGGTCAGGACCCCCCAAACCCAGAGACTATGATAATCACCTTTGCTCTTATGGCCTCTGAAGCAATTTATTCCTCTTGATCTCTGCTGGCACAAGTTCTCATCTCCTCTGCAAGCTCAATGAGCTATTTAAAGGGTCACTATACTCATTCAAACAACTTTAAAATATTTGAAACTACAATTTGACAGAAGTGAAATGGTGGTACTCACATATTTATTAGTGCATGCTTTATCATTAAATTATTAATGTGTAGTGAGTGCTCCTAATTGCCCCGCTCCATTATTCCCTGTCTTCTTGTAGTGTCTGTTACAGCCTCACCATAGACACTGCTCTGCTTATACATCTTTCCCTCCCTCCCCCTGCCTTCTTTTCTCTGCTGATTCTCTTAATCGTTGCAGAAAGTGTTCTGGCAGGCAGCCAAAGATCCTAGTGAAAGGTAAGTGATGGATCACACATTATTTCTGCTTCTGGAGTGACACGTCTTTTTCTGTAAATGTTGTGATTTCAAATGACGATTTCTCATATTTAACAACTCAGATTTAAAATCCGAGAGCTGTGGGCTTTTATTTTTTCTAAAGGTACCATTTCTGTAAATTCGATTGTTTTAAGAACTAATGCAATTAAAGAGGAGGTGCACTGGTAAGCAGCCTTAAGGCTAAGGCCACACTAGAACACACAAAAAAGCAATATGCGTTATTGTGCACTTTTCCCTTTGCTTGTGTCTGCTTGTCTGCATGCATCCACTTTTACTTTCACATTAGTGGGATTTTGACAGAAACATAGGAAGAATTATTATGCATTATAAAATCGCAGTGCATACAGTGGAGACTATGATTTACATTATAATGCCATTGTGGATAGTAGTGAGCAAACAAATAACAATAATGCTAGTGTAGCCTAGCCTTAAGTCATTGGCCGTGTCATTACCATCACCATTACTAACAGCTGCTAACAGGAAGCAGGAACCTGGCACATGAACAAGATAAAGGTGAGTATCACCATCTTTGGGACTGAACATTAAAGGACAATTATACTCACCTTCCCTCCGCTCCTCTTCTTTGTTCATTAGTTTTTACCCAGAGTGAGGACCTGAACCGCTAAGTCCTCACTCCTGGGTTCGCGTAACTTACTGCAGAGTCTAAGAGCAACGCTGCTCTGGTAGGCTCTGCCCCCTCCTCCCCGTCGGCGACGAGGCCAATAGGAAGGCACGCTGTAGCAGAGCGTGCTTCCTTTGGCTCGTGCCGAAGGGGAGGGGGGCGGAGCCTACCAGAGCAGTGTTGCTCTAAGACACTGCTGTAGGCTACGCGAACCCAGGGGTGAGGACTTAGCGGTTCAGGTCCTCACCCTGGGTAAAAGCTAATGAACAAAGAAGAGGAGCTGAGGGAAGGTGAGTATAATTGTCCTTTAACATTGATTGGGATGGGGCGGTGGACATGCTCTTTAAGCACATATAAACTATTTATTAAATCAACATGGTTAAACATGCTACAGGGTTTTAATTTTGTTATTGATTAATGTCTTTTTCTCAGTGACAGTAAAAAATTGTTCCTATTTTTCAAAGAATCGCTTGTTTATATGTGAGGAAGCTAATCATTTTGCCTTGAATTCTGTAAAAAAAATAATAAAAATTGTCGTAGTGTTGCCTCTTTATAAGTGGCTTTAAAAGATCCAGAAAAGTGCAGAAACATTTTAGAATAAAATTATTTTTCTGCTTTATAAATAGTAGGAGGAATTTTTGTAGCAAAGATGATCAAAGACAGCAGGAATGCCCTGATATTTGCTTACCTTGTAAAATACATGCATTGAAGTGAATTGGGTTCATTTGCAAACAAATTGCATTACAATGCATTACAAAGATATATCTCACATTATCTGTTAAGGTGGCCATACATATATTCGATTTTGCTTACCCGACCGAGCGCTCCTGCGACTTTCGATCTATCCTGCCGGAACCGCCTATCCCGTTCCTCTATGTGACCAACATGTGATCACAAAACGAATGGGATTTTGCGATCACATGTCTCTGATTTTTAGCTACCTCCTAATTTGTTATCCTCAATTGTTAATGCCCAGTGATTGTTAATGTCACGTGTGCACACATCCTTGCATGCACTGAGTGCACAGAAGGAGGAACCAGGCATTACCAATTGAGGATAACAAATCAGGAGGTAGCTGAAAATCTTGGAGGGGTGGAGCTAACTATTCAACTAAAGACAAACAAGATGTCAGCAACTTTAAATCTACAAAGGTAGGCTCTAGAGGGGCATAGGGGAAAAAATATGGTAAATATATTTTTAAAGCTGCAGCTTTCCACTTTCTTTTTACAGTGTACTTATCCTTTAAATATCTGTAATAAACTGGTAAAAATAGCAGTCGGGTTGCAGGCAGATAACTGACAAATCACCAGATTTTTGTTTTAAGGGTGGACATGTCCTAAAAGAGGAACCTATCTATTAAGTTTGCTTTAGATTACATGGAAATAAAACAGTCTTTATAGAAGTGTATAGTAGCCATACATCTGAGTAGATGTGAACCCTGGAGTATACAGTTTATGAAATAAAGCACTGAGTACATCCACCCTTGGGTACATTCAAAAAATGTCTATCTTCTCGCTGTGCAGGTTTTCTCTGGGTCCATTTCCCCCACAAAGATAAAGACATACTGATATCGATATGGTTGTGTGTTTGTATTATAAGGCCAGATCAGAATGGCTAGTATTGGCTACACTAATTGTGAAAGGCTGTAAAACCTTCTCATTATAAGTATATAAGTTTGCTGTTTTTAGACATTATTCAGAAGCTTTCTAAAAAATAACCTTTTTGATTGCTACGTGAACCTCTTTGTTTCTAAAACTGTAGATTATAGGATTTAACATAGGTGTGATGATTCCGTAAAGTACAGGAACTACCCTGTCTTGGTCAAGAGAATATGTAGAAGTGGGGCGGATGTATGTGAAAACAATAGTTCCGAAGAAAAGAATGACCACTGTTAAGTGAGAGGCACATGTAGAGAAGGCTTTAAGTCTGCCTGAGGAGGTCCTCATTTTCAAGATAGTTGTAACTATAAGTATATAGGATAGAATCGTTATAATAAAAGACCCCAAAATGACTGACCCTCCAGCAATGTACACAACCAATTCATTTATCTTTGTGTCTTCGCATGAAAGGGACAGGAGTGGTGGAATATCACAAAAAAAATGATTGATGACTTTAGACTTGCAGAACGGTAAATGAAATGTAAATACAGTGTGAGCCAAAGAATTTACAAGGCCAATAATCCAGCATGTCACTATTAGAACAATGCATAGTTTTCTGCTCATTATTTCTGTATAACGCAAAGGCATACAAATTGCAACATAGCGATCACCAGCCATGACAGCGAGAAGAACACACTCAATTCCACCAAAGGATATAAAGGAATATAGCTGAGCCACGCATCCATGGAAGGAGATCCGCTTTACCTTAGAAAGAAAATCCAACAAGAGCTTTGGAACAGTGGAGGAGGTGAAGCATATATCTACAATGGAAAGGCCTCGAAGAAAAACGTACATAGGAGACTGAAGGGTGGAAGAAAAGGTTATTATAATGACCATTAAAGAGTTGCCTAATAAAGTCACAATATATACAACCAAAAAGAACCCAAACAGAATGAGCTCCACCATAGAATTATTGGTCAGTCCAAGTAGTGTGAATTCTGTAACCCAGGTTGTCTGGTTTACATATTCCATTTGTCTTCCTGGCTTGTCCTGGGGAAGAAGCATTCCAAGAAAGCCTTAGATATGAAAAGCTCTTTATAATATTTTACCATTTATCTTTATAAAGAAAACAAAAGCAAAAATATAAATAGACCTGAATAATTACTAACAAATAGCTCACCTGTAAAACCAGCAACAATGTGAAAAGTTCATGGGGAAGATGCAATAAATTTCCCTCTCGCAACTGACCTGCACTTGTTCCCTCAACAAGTAACCACTTTGGGACTGTTATTGCATTGTGTGAATGCGAGCGGTAAGCTACAATCTTTTGCAAAGCTTTAAAGCCACAATTGAAAATGCTTTCATTTTGGTGAAAAAAATAAGCACAATAAACATTGCAAAATATATTTCATCTCTTGCATTGTGCTATTTGCAAGAGTCTTTGGAAATTGTGCAGGCAATGCAAAGTGAGTACAAACCCCCCACAAACCCGATATTACATTGGTTAACATGGGTTTTGCACTTATTTTTCCCACAGGATATTGCATTTCCCTGGATGTATTTAATACTGCAGATTCTTTCCAGAAAGGATCATAGACCAGAAAACACAGAGAAACAAGCTCAGTGAATTAATTCTCTGGCTAACTCTCTCTAATACACTGAATGTTTGTGACCTTCTCTATTCAAGAATAACAAGTGTTACTCACTAAGACGGGTGACTGTAGAATTCCCCACAATCTTGCTTATCTTGGTGAGAATTTTAGCTGGCAGCTAAGTTGGGAGTTATAGAATCTTTTTAGGCAAATTAGTATTTAAATTTTAGTTCTCCTTTAATCATTTTTACTACTTTTAATTTATGGAGTATATTTAGACCTTTACCTAAGAAGCAGGCAAGAAAACCAAGCACAACAAAAAAGCTTTTAATTCACCTAACTGTTGATGTAAACATGTGATATAATCACAATGAATATTGATACATTCCCCAAAGATTTGAAGGAGCAATGCAACAAAATACCTTAATGGGAGGAAACCCACTAATTGGATAACTGATCAGTTTTGAAGGCTATAATTACCAGCAGTAAAATAAAGGGGACGTTCAGTCTAAATACAAATGCTTTCAAGGAAATTATTGTTCCACCATTTAGAGTTCATTCTCTCTAAATAAATAAATGTTTTTAAAATACTGACTTTATAAAGGCAGCAAATAGTGTCTATTACTGTCTATTCAAAAGAAATCTAAGCTTGTTTAAATCACCCAAAAGCTAATGATGTAAATTTACTATTACGTACATTCCAAGGAAATACGGATCCTGGAAAGAAAACAGATCATCGTAGGACATGAAATGGTTGCTCACTACCTTCCACAGCAGAGCATATATAAAGGATTTTTAAGAATGAAGTGAGTTTGTAGAATACCTAGATATGTGTAATATAAGTTAAAATTAATGAGATTTTCAAATAAACTTCCCCTTTATATTTGAAAGCAGTTCATCAAGGCTATTTGACATTGAAATGTGTGGCCTGAATGAATGTAAACCTTCATAATCATCTGTACAGACATATAATCCCAGTCTTCATTTAAAAACTGAAAACATTAACCCTTTCACTGCCAGGAGATTTTCATTTTTTTTTGCGTTAACTGCCAGAAGAATTTTCAGGATTTTGTCCTTAATCGCTTTAGACTAATTTTACAGTAGGAAACCTTGCAGTAAATCAGGAATATTATACATTGTTTTTTTCAGCACAAAGTCTACTTTAATATGGTAACAAAATTTTGTAACTTTTCTGGAAATTTTACTGGAATTATGGGTAAAATATGTAAAAAAAATGAAAAATTTGCAAATTTTCATGGATTTTTCCCATTTTTACTTATAGTTATCTTAAGGTTACACACAAAAATCTTACTGTTTCTAAAAGCTCAGATACTCCCGAGTACAACGATACCAGATATATGTAGGTACCCAACGTTTCCTGTACAGGAGACCCCCCCAAACTAAAACTGCACCTCCTAGAATATTACACCAAATTAAAATGTGTAACCACTACTGACAGTTAACATAGAATATCTACCAAATTATCTAAAATATCCCCCCAAGTGAGATATTTTTAGAAACTACACACTCGCAGGATTTTACGAGTGAGGTTAGTTTCGATCAAAATGCAGATACCCGGACGCAGCTCTTCGTCAAATTGTAAGTTACTTTCTCACATTTTGCTTTTTTTCCTCAACTGTAAAATCAGAGACAAAATCAAATGCGAATTTCAGCTAAAAACTGTGGAGGAAAGTTCAAACGCATCTCAAATATGAAAGCCTAACCCCTCCCGAATAAAACGGTATGCCACATTCATGGGTGTACCCAGAGACATGGCTGCCAACTAACCCAGAGCGTGACCAGTGCCAAATGTCAGTAGCAGCAAAAAAAAATTAGCCAGTTTTGTATTTGAACAGTCTGCAGTTTTTCCACAAAACACCCCCCCAACTCAAAAATACCCCCCACAAACATATATCCTGAAATCATACACACCTTCAGCTATGTAACGCTGTAGTTCGTTCATTCATCCATCAATGGTGTGGCGCGTTTCTTCGTAGAAGTTTGCACTTTTACCAGATTTTTAAAAAAAATGAACATCAAACAACGTTCAAAAAGGTCGAAATCATGCCAAAACCCCAGGAATGTAAAAAAAAGGTACCAAATATCAATCTCCCAAATGTCCTGAATCAAACGGTATCCATATGTGGTTACACACGCGGACGTGAAGCGAAAAGCCACAAAGTGAGAATGCACGATGGCTCAGAAACAGCGAAAATATTTAGCCAACTCCGAATTTGGACAGTCTGCAGTTTTTTCCACAAAACACCCGTAACTTAGAAATAACCCCCACAAACTATATATTCCTGAAATCTACACACTTCAGCTATGTAACGCTGTAGTTTGTTCATTCATACCATCAATGGTGTGGGCGCGCAGTTCTTCGTAGAAGTTCGCACTTTTCTGAAAAAATACAAAAAACAACTTCAAAAGTAGAATCATGCCAAACCTGATGGAATCTAAAAAAAGTTACTAAATATCAATCTCCCATATGTCCTGAATCAAACGGTATGCCATATGTGTGGGTACACACGCGGACGGGAAGCGAAAAGCCACAAGTGAGACAATGCACGATGGCTCAGAAACAGCGAAAATATTTAGCCAACTCCGAATTTGGACAGTCTGCAGTTTTTTCCACAAAACAACACCCCCGTAACTTAGAAATAACCCCCACAAACTATATATTCCTGAAATCTACACACCTTCAGCTATGTAACGCTGTAGTTTGTTCATTCATACCATCAATGGTGTGGCGCAGTTCTTCGTAGAAGTTCGACTTTTCTGAAAAAATGAACAAAAAACAACTTCAAAAGGTAGAAATCATGCCAAACCTGATGGAATCTAAAAAAAGTTACTAAATATCAATCTCCCAAATGTCCTGAATCAAACGGTATGCCATATGTGTGGTTACACACGCGGACGTGGAAGACGAAAAGCCACAAAGTGAGACAGCACGATGGCTCGAAACAGCGAAAATATTTAGCCAACTCCGAATTTGGACAGTCTGCAGTTTTTTCACAAAACACCCCCCGTAACTTGAAATAACCCCCACAAAACTAATATTCCTGAAATCTACACACCTTCAGCTATGTAACGCTGTCGTTTGTTCATTCATACCATCAATGGTGTGGGCGCAGTCTTTGTAGAAGTTCGCACTTTTCTGAAAAAATGAACAAAAAACAACTTCAAAAGTAGAAATCATGCCAAAACCTGATGGAATCTAAAAAAAGTTACTAAATATCAATCTCCCAAATGTCCTGAATCAAACGGTATGCCATATGTGTGTTACACATGCGGACGTGGAAGCGAAAAGCCACAAAGTGAGACAATGCACGATGGCTCAGAAACAGCGAAATATTTAGCCAACTCCGAATTTTGACAGTCTGCAGTTTTTTCCACAAAAACACCCTGATAACTCAGAAATACCCCCCACAAACTATATATTCCTGAAATCTAAACACCTTCAGCTAGTGTAGCACTGTAGTTGTTCATTCATACCATCAATGGTGTGGCGCAGTTCTTCGTAGAATTTCGCATTTCTACACAATTTTCTGGAAAAATAGAGAAAATACATTTCAAAGTTACAAAATCACACAAAAACCCCATGTAATGTAAAAAAAACTTACCAAATATCAATCTCCTAAATGTCCTGAATCAAACAGTGTGCCATATGTGTGGTTACACACACTGACGTGGAAGCGACTAGTCAAAATGTAAAACAATGCGCAGTGAGCCAATACAGCATTTTCCCAGATTTTCCAAACTGAACACCCTCTAACTTGGAAATACCCCCGCAAAACTATATATTCTCAGAATCTACATACCTTCAGCTACGAACGCTGTAGTTTGTTCATTCATACAATCAATGGTGTGGGCGCAGTTCTTCGTAGAAATTCATTTGTCTGAAAAAATGAACAAAACAACTTCAAAAGGTAGAAATCATGCCAAACCCCAAGGAATGTAAAAAAAAGCTACTAAATATCAATCTCCCAAATGTCCTGAATCAAACGGATGCCATATGTGTGGTTACACACGTGGCGTGGAAGCCAAAGACACAAAGGAAACAATGCACAATGGCTCAGAAACAGCAAAAATATTCAGTCAAATCTGAATTTGAACAGTCTGCAATTTTTCCCCACAAACAACCCCACAAACCATATATTTCTCGAATCCACACACCTTTATCTACGAAATTCTGTAGTTTGTTCATTCGTACCATCAATGGTGTGGGCGCAGTTCTTCGTAGAAGTTCACAGCTTTAGCAGATTTCTCAAAAAATTAAAAAAAAAACACTCTCAAAGGTAGAAATCATGCCAAAATCCACTAATGTAAAAAAAAGTTACCAAATATCAATCTCCCAAATGTTCTGAATCAAACGGTATGCCCTATGTATGGTTACACACGCAGACGTGGAATCAACTAGCCCAAAGTGAGCCAATGAACAGTGGCCCAATTACAGCAACTTTTCAGATTTGTCAGACTAAACACCCCTCTATATTAGAAATACCCCCCAAAACTATATTCTTGGACTCTACACACCTTCAGCTACACAATGGTGTGATTCTTTTATGCATACCACAATGGTGTGGGTGCAGTTTGTGTACAATTTCGCTTTCTTACCAGATTTTCAGGAAAAATTTATAAAAATACAATTCAAAGTTAAAAATCATGGCAAATTTCCATGTCATGTAAAAAAAACTTGTCAATATCAATCTTCCAAATGCCCTGAATCAAACGGTATGCCATATGCGTGGATGACACAGGGACGTGGCCACCAACTAGCTCAAATGGGACGCATGCACCAGTGTAATTACAAGAAAAATATCAAAGTGCTCTGTAATTTCAAACAGCCCCAAAACTTTGAAATGCCCCCCGCAAATAAACCCCCCCCACTAAAATCAATCTCCCACATGTTCTGAATCAAACGGTATGCCATATGCGTGGATGCACACAGAGACGTGGCCACCAACTAGCTCAAATGGGACGCATGACAAATGAATTACAAGAAAAAAATCAAAGTGCTGTTAATTGAACAGCCTACCCTTTTCTAAGGAAACAGTCCCAAAACATGGAGTTCCCCCCACAAACTATATATTTTTGGAATCTACACACCTTCAGCTACGTTACGGTTTCATGCTTTCATGCAATACATGAAGAATTCCAGACCCAGCGATCCAAAGAACTCCGGTTTTTTACGAGGTTTTGTGAAAAATAAAATGAGATGATTCAAGGATTGAAATCCTACCTAAACCCACTTGACAGCAAAAAAACCCACTAAATAGCAATCTTCCACATGTCCTGAATCAAACGGTATGCCATATGCGTGGATGCACACAGAGACGTGGCCACCAACTAGCATCAATGGGACGCATGCACAAATGCAATTACAAGAAAAAATCAAAGTGCTCTGTAATTTGAACAGCCTACACTTTTTCTAAGGAAACAGTCCCGAAACATGGAAATTCCCTCCACAAACTATATATTTTTGGAATCTACACACCTTCAGCTACGTTACGGTGCCATGCTTTCATACATGCATGAAGAATTCCAGACCCAGCGATCCAAAGAACTCGGTGTTTTTACGAGATTTTGTGAAAAATAAAATGAGATGATTCAAGGGTTGAAATCCTACCTAAACCCACTTGACAAGCAAAAAAACCCACTAAATAGCAATCTCCCACATGTCCTGAATCAAACGGTGTGCCATTTGCGTGGGTGCAAACAGAGACGAGGCCACCAACTAGCTCAAATGGGACGCATTTAGAAGTGCAGTTACAAGAAAAATTTTTAAAAACGCCACAACCCACCCCCCACACACACACTCTCCCCCTTTTAGTGGTATTTTAGTGAAGTCGGTTAGTATGGAGAGTCACACACGTTTTTGCACACTTTACTGATCCTAAAAATTCAATACGGTCTTTATTTGGTACCTCTGCAAAATTTCCTTATAAAATATAGGCTTAGTTTCCCTTGAAATCGAACAAATAAGTATCCGCGTTTACTTTACCGATATCACTGGGGACATTGGGGAGCTTGGGGAAGACAACTTTTTTTTCTAATTTATAGTTTTAGGGTAAAAAAAAAAAAAGGGTGTGTGTATCACTTTAAGAATTTTTTTGTGTGTATTTCCCCTTTTTTTCCCCGATCATTCCCAAAGATAATCATCAGATCATCTTAGGGAATGATACCGAACTTGGAATACGGGCATAAATGCCCGTTTTCCAATTCGAAATCCGATCGGAAAAATCACTTCCCGGAAATCATTTTCCAGGAAGTGATTTTTCATTCATTGGCAAAGATCAATAATTTGGTGATCAGAAGTGATCACCAAATATTGATCTCTGTCCCCATTTTTTTTCTAAGTCTTCGCTAAGTAGCAAAGACTTAGAAAAAATCCTATTTGTGAATGGAACTTTGAGTTCCATTCACAAAATGTATAGAAAAGCTGGCAGCTTGACAGCTTTTCTATACTAGGTACTGCAGCATGATCAAATTGAGATCAAGCTGCAGTACCTCAACTAGACCACCAGGGGCAGTCTCCTACCACTTCAAGGGAGACCCCGGTGAAGGAGGAAGCTCCGTGACGTCACCGGGGTCTCCCTTTCCGCTTCCTCCACGTGGGACCGGCTGCACATCGCGGGACCCGGCTAAAGGTGAGTGTATCTTCCGATCCCCCCCTCGGATTTGGATCACACCGAGGGGGGGATCGAGGGGGCTAGGGGGGCAGTTGAATGCTGCCCCCCCGATCGGCCCTAGCAGGGGGGAAATTTTTTTTTGCAGGGGGGAAGCCACAGATCGTATATTCACGATCTGTGGCAGTTAAAGCATTCTCTGCACAGATCGTGAATATACGATCTGTGGCAGGGAAAGGGTTAAAATAACTGTAAAGTAAACAATGTAAAAAATATATTTATATATATATAGTTACTATTTATATATTTTTTTTTTTAAATATACCACAGTTGCAGAGAAAGTTTGGCAATCGGCCTCTAAAACAGGAATTCTCAAACAGTGTACCTCCGGTTGTTGAAAACTACAACTCACAGAATTTCCCAGCTTTTCTCTGTAGTTGAAGTTGGACACATCTGCAAGAAGTTTGTATGTTCTTCCCGTGCTTGCATGTTTCCTTCAGGCACTCCGGTTTCCACCACAATCATAAAGACATACTGATAGCTTGTATGTGTCAAATAAATGTGCTTAAATTGTAAGGTCTTCAGGGCAGGGCCTGCTGTGAATGTATACATGCGATTGTAAAGCGCTACGGAAGATGTTGGCGCTATATAAATCCTCAATAATAATAATATATACTGAGTTAATCTTATCACCTCTTTAACTGGGGACATGTTATGCTCTCATAGTGGAAATTCTATAACAAAAACTGGAAACACAAGGACAGGAGAAAAGTCACTGGTTCAACTTTAATCCACGTTTATGTCATTCATTAGACATGTCTTATTGGAACCAATAAGTGGGACTGGTTCTTTTAGATATTCATTTTCGATAAATGTGTTGGTGGTCACACCATAATATAAATTTGACAGGCAGTCCTTTCAGACAACACATACTTACAAATGGCTCCATAGCTGCTAATAGTCCTGGAATTTGCTTGACAGCCTTGGTCTTTTTTACATCAGTCAGGGTCCGTGCACGGAAGTATTACAAAGTAATGCAGAGTATCGAGCTATCTATACAGGAGACCAAAGACATGTTGAAGGTAAACAGGGGATCCAGCACCCAGCACCCTGACTGATGACTGGATTGTTAAGTTTGTCACTGTTTGCTTGAGTATTTATGTAGCTACAGGTTACTCCTGACCGTCCATACATGCTGTTTGGTTATAATATCTGTAATGGGGGATCGTTTTAGAGGTTCATAGGTTCATGGGGTTTTGTATATATACTATTTTTGGTGATACACTTTTTTGATATCTTTTTAAATATAAGAAATAAATCAATGTATTTAAGCCACATATCCTTGCTTTTTCTATAATATGGTTATGTATTCAGTTAGATCAACTGGACTTGAAGTTTTGTTCTTGAAGACCAGTTGATCTAACCGAATACAACAGATATACCATGACCTGGATCAATGAGAACCTTCACAAGCATTTTTTAAGAAGTATATTTGCATTTACTAGCAAACATTGCCTGCTGACAAATTTTACAGTCAACCTTAAGAGTCATGTATCAAACAGTTTATTCATCTGATTGTAGAACTCTTGTTACATTAACATATACTTTTAATAATCATTTGCAGCCCTTCATGGACAGACTTCTGTTTAAGGTGTGCAAAGCCGTGGGGAAAGGTTTAAAGAAACACTTATCAATTAAACATTCTCACTGCAGGCTTTATACTTGCTCTAGGTCACCCTGAAATAAAGTTCATAATTGCTTTTTAAAGGATAAAAATAAAAAGAACCTGAGGCAGGGAGGTAGGATTGGTACTTTCTACCTCCCAATATAATTTCTCAGAGGAGTGGCAGCATAATGAAAACTGCTTCTGCTAGTCTTCCTGAGTGCTTTAGCACTATTGTTAACAGAAGAAGGCCCAGTGCACACTATATAATACACAAGTGGGATATTTTATAATGGGAGCTGCAGTGGTATATATCCTTATAAAAATCATTCAGCTATGTCACTAAGTGACTCACTTCTTATATTTCTTATATCCCACTGCCCCTCTCATTCCAGTGTTCATGCCTGAACAATGACTTAGCGGTTATTGCAGTGTTTAAAGGGAAACTATTGTGCGTAAAGTTTTTTCAAAAACAGTTAAAATAAAAAGTAGGGAGGCAGGATTGGTGCTTTTTACTTCCCAATATAATTTCTATGAGGAGCAGCAGGATGAAGAAATGCCCACTTTCCAAAAGCCCCACCCACTTTTGAGGTAACACCCACTTTGCGGTAACGCCCATTTTAAAGACCACTATTGCCATTTTACATTGTTGAGCTGACTTACCGTTCAGTGGAAATTATCAATATTTGTTAAATTGTTAGTTTGTGTAATACATACTTAGTTATTCTACATATTCTCTCCCATTTTGAAAAATAAATTGATTTCATATCCTTTACTGATCCCTGCTGAAATTTCAGGTTCTAATGGTGCTTCTTCCCAGGATGTACCACATCCTTGGAATGTTCCTAACAGTAATTTCTACTGATTGGTTGTTGGACGGGTCAAACATACTTAGATCTCTACTGAGTAACTGAATCAACCCAGGTGCTGGGTCAAGGGCAAGACCATAAAGATCTCTATTAGGGATCCTGCAAACAGGAAGTCAGTATTTTGGTTGCATTTATTTATACACAGACAAAATCCTAAATTGGCAGATTAAGGTTACTGGGATGAAAAAATACTGCTCTCTTTTCTGAAAAGTACATGCATTTGCACTGAACTCCCCCTTTAACTGGCTAATGAACTGAAGGACTGACTACACTGGCTAATGAATAATATGAACAGATAAATAAACTGTTTGTACCTAGTTTAAAGTGCATGTCCACCCTTAAAACTGGTGAATTGTCAGTTATCTGCCCCAAATGTATTACCTGCATTACAAATCAGATATTCAAGTGTACATGCTCAAGTTTATAAGCTCTGAGAAGAGGGAGAAGGCATAATGAATTAGAAAATATTAAACATCTGGTTAGTTGGGGTTGCTGGCAGATAACAGATTAGCCACCAGTTTCTTTTTTTAGAAGATTAGTTTACAAAGGTGAAGGCAGAACCTGGATAAAGGCAGCAACGAAGAAAAATCAGACTTGTGATTGGTTGAAATACAACCTACCCTACATCATCCACCATTTAATAGTTACACTATTGCGAAACCTATTGCACAGAGTTGTGCTGAGATCAGGATTACTTCATTGTGGAAACCGATACCGTATATACTCAAATATATGTCGAGGTACCTATTTTTACCTAGAAAATTAGTAAAACACTATTGACTAGAGTGTCGAGGGTAGAAAATATGACCACAGCTGCCTTCTGATTCTGTATTGTTTTGAGGCTTTAGTTGCCCTTTAAATGGACAGCACAATTCCCATACAGTAATAGCCAAATCCAGTATGGCTATTACTGTATGGGAATACTGTATGGGTTTGCTGTCCATTTAAAGGGCAACTAAAGCCTCAAAACAATACAGAATCAGAAGGCATCTTTTTAACAATAGATAAAATGCTCCTGGTTCTGTATTGATTGACCAAGCTTCCATGTGGTAGTAGCACCCCCAACACGTCCCTTTAATTGGAGGTCTTATGCTTTGAATACTAAGCATTGGATGAGAGGCCTCTTCCATCCTTGTTAAAAGCCAGTAGGCGGGGGAAGTGATAGCCTGTAATACTAATCCAATGCAAGGTCAGGGAGACAACCTTCCCAAGAAAATGCAACCAAGCAGGGAGTGTCAGCCCAGATAAATGACCCAAGGTAAATTGTTAGGACCTTCCATTATGGGGTTACCTTGATGTGGTTGGAAGGCTTTTCACTTTTATGCATAAAATTGTAACTAAAAACCCCCATGTTTCTACTGTTTGCACTAGCATAGATATTATGATATATGTGCATACTTTATTTGCTAGGAGTTGTAGTTTCAGAACATCTTCAGTGGCAAAAATTGGGCTTACTGTATGGGACTACTGTCCCCCCCACCCCCAGAGCCAAGGTACATGTAGGATCACTGCACAAAAGACCATTGGATTAGTGCAGTATGTATACACTAACCTCTTATCCAGTAAGCCGGCGTTCGCTCGCTCTGCTCCACTCCACTGCTCTGGCGCCTGACGTCACTACTCGGTGCTGGGAAATGAGACCAGCGCCGGGTAGTGACGTCACCCGTCAGAACAGTGGAGTGGAGCATGCGGATGCTTTTTTTAAAGCCTTAAAACCATGACTTATACTCAACTATATACAGTACTCGTAAATAGTTGCCACTGATCACACACAGACACTGGCAAAATACTTGGCACACAGACAATGGTAAAAATGCTTAGTACATGGATTACTGGTATAGTGGTTTGCACACAGACAATGGTAAAAATGCTTAATACACGGACTCTGGTAAAAGGGTTGGCACAAAGCCTGGTGAAATGCCTAACACAGACATTAGTAAAATGCTTCAAATCTGGAACTAGCAAAATGGTTGGCACAGACATTGGTAAAATAGCAAATTGGCAGTAATAAATGGCACCTGACTCACAGACAATGCCATCCCTTTACAAATGCTCATTTGCCAACCATTTGGATTTTGACAAAATGGCATGCAGACATTGATTAAAATGGTTTGCAAATGGTCAGATGTAATAGTTGGCATTGTATGTGCATCAAGTCTTGATATAGACAATGCCAACCATTTACAACTCCCAGCATTCCCCTATAAAAACTGCAGACAGGGGATACTGGGAGTTGTAGTTGCACTGCCACTGAGCAACCTAAAAACAAAGTTTCAGACTCCCAGCCTCTACAGCACTGACTAACACCCCCCCTCCTCTCTCTCCCTCCCCTCAAACAAATGGACAAATGGACTTCAGGCTCACCTTGCATTTTTTATGAATAGGAAGGCAATTAGTTAGGACCCTCCTTAAAGGGCATGTCCACCCGCAAAACTATAAACACCCCCACTACTGGCCCCATCATGTAGTGTAGTTTAATCCTTACCTCACATCCCAGCTCCATAAGGTTCTCCTGTAGTCCCCCTCCAAAGTCCCAAAAACTGCCCACCAGGAGGATAGCAGAGTCCATATAGGACTCTGCCTCCTACCTGGCCTCCGGGAGAAGTTTGGCATGCGTACTGCAGCCCTTCTCCCCCTCCCTCCCCCTCCCTCTCAGGATTCCCTCCCCCTAGCGTAAAACCCTTTAGCTATAAAAATCCCCCTGTCCCCCCAGCCCCAACCGCTCTATTTATATTCTTAGAAAGCTCCCCAAACCTTACTTACCTCCCCTCTTTCCTCCGCCGTAATGAACTCCCGGCAGCCGCGTCTGTGATTGGCTGCTGCTCAGCCAATCACAGACGCGACTGCCGGTCCCGCCCCTCTGCTTGCATTTTCTCGCAAGCAGAGGGCCGACAGCGCGGCAGAGGAAAGAGGGGAGGTAAGTAGAGTTTGGGGAGCTTTCTAAAAGTATAAATATAGCAGTTGGGGCTGGGGGGACAGGGGCAATCATATGTCAGAATTTCGTTTTTAGGGTGGACATACCCTTTAATTACACAGGCATGCTCTGCATACACAGCACAGGATCTGCTTGTTTTTTTTTGCCCAGCCCACTTTCTGCTTCTCTATCTAGACTCCAGCACCAGGCAGAAAGTACCCACCCCCTCACTTCCTGTTTCCGTGGAACTTACAGGGAGATTCAATAAAAGTTCTTATCGTTTAAAATGGTGCTAATTTTGCCCCAACCAATCAAATTTTAGCTTTCAAATGTTAAATAAGATCTGATTGGTTGGGGCAAAATTAGCACCATTTTAAACAATAAGAACTTTTATTGAATCTCCCTTCTTATCGTTAAAAATGGTGCTAATTTTGGTCCTCCAGCCCCAAACGCAATAACCTTATATCCAGAAACTCCCCCGACAGTTACTTCACTGATATTTGAAATATCAAATGGGGTTTGAAAGGGTGGACGGGGGGGGGGGGTTAAATTAAGGTGGGAAGAGGGACAAGGCTAGAATTTAAAATGCAAATGGGGTGAAGGAATCAGATACTTATGTATTATAAGAAATAATGTGCCCCTTCACAATATAATATAAGGATATTACACCACCTTGGAGTTCCCTTCCCTGTATATGGTTAAGGAACTCCTCTGTGGTGTAATATCCGTATAATACACTGTAAGGGGCACATTATCCCTTATATAATGATATCTGTATTTTTGCTGAACTCAGGCAAGTCTAGAATACAAAGGTCTGCTGCGTAAACCCATCAGTTAATTTTTCTTTGCATTTGCCTCCATTATTACATAAACAGGGAGATTCAATGGGGAAACTCCTTCTAAAACTCATGTTAACCTGAAGTAATATCGGGCTAATGTGTGTTTTTTTACAGATTTAGGGCACAGCCCCATGTTTTTGGAAATAGCGCTGTGCAACGATACAAAACCAATTTCGTTTGTAGGTAGTTTGCACTACCTCGTAGCATGAAATTTAACAGGGTTCTGTAGGAGCAGTTTATTAAGTCTTAACTTTACACGATCCCATGATGCAATACCAGACATAATCACGTTTATGTCTTGTATTGTATTGCAGGATTGCACAAAGGTAAGTAGAGCGATCCACATGTATTAAATCTCCCTGAAAGTATTTACTAATCTTGTCTGATTTGGAGCTGGAATCAATGTTCCCTCTAATTTTTTTATTGGCTGTGCACACAGATATAAACCATATCATTTATGCTGATAAATTTTGTTTGTTGCCTATAATCTTATCAATCAATTCATTGAGGGTATATTGTTTTATCATTTGTGTTGGTCTGAGGAGCTGTGCACACACATGTAAGCACGCAGTTAAATGGAAACCTTTTTATAGGATGCGTGCACAAATATACTCACTGTACACAAAAACAAGGGCTTTCAATCATACATTTATTTTCAGTTCTAAAAAAAAAATTTAAATCATTAAAATACTAACCTGTAATGTTTGTTGATACTCTCTGTCAATAAATAACTTTCCGGCCATTTCTGGTTTTAAAGGAAAGGAACCATCCCTGGGGAAAGGACAGGGTTGGCTCCTCTAAAATCTTTTGGGTCTCTGCTAGTAAAGAAAAAACTCCCAGAGTCCCCCACCAGGGGAATTGTGCCTAGTCGTCAATGGTTATCAAAATATGTATATAAATAAGCTGTTATATGTCCGACCATTTTTAATAATAACAAGGAAGAAGCACACGTATGCACTTTTTATGCTATTTTGTGTTGCATATCTTAACACTGGTGTACAATAGAGATTGGACCCGGTTCCGAAACGGAACCCCTTGGTTCTGAAATCCGAATGTTCCATTCAAAACTGGACAGATCATTCGGATTTTGGAACTTCGGAGGCTATTTTCGATAATTATCGAACGTTCAAGGCTAGTTTCGAAAATTGCCTCGAACGTTTGATAATCATCTAAAATAACATTGGAAACTCGAAATTACTTTCTGATCGTATTTTCGAAGATTAGCGAACATTCAAGGATATTTTCGAATTTAGCATTGAACGGTCAATAATTATCGAAAATGAGCTCCAAAGTCCTGAAAGTATGTTCCGTTTTCGGAAATTTTCAGATCTTCAGGATTTTCACGAGATCTGTAAAACCGAAAACGGAACCAAACTTGACAGTTTCGGCCATCTCTAGTGTATAACAGAGAAAAAATAAACTAGAGATGAACTAGAGATGAGATAATTACTAGAGATGAGCCTTGTTTTCTAAACAAACCTGATTTAGTTTCAGAACTGATGCTTTTGAAAATCTGAATAATTTTCAGCAATTTAAAAATTCGTAAAATTTTAAAAGTTGAAAATAACATTGAAAAATTTAAAAAACGCATTGGAAAAATCAAAACCAAAAATTATAATCAAGAAATCGAAAAATTCACTTCAACTGGATTTTTCATGGAAATGCCAGCTCTGTTGATTAAAGGAAAATAATACTGCTAGCCACTGAGTGACTCAACTGAGCAAGTTTTCTCTACTCTAAGCACTGGGAATATTTAGAATTTTTGATGCAACACAAGATTTTTGTTCATGTTTATTTGTGTAACCCCCTGACCAAGCTGGTACTGTAGAAAATGAACACAAGCTAATTGATGGGTATGCTGAGCACTTCATTCACTCATTCAGCTATCACATGAAATGGAAGGACATCTGCATAGAGGAAACTACACCCACCAGCATGCACTGCAAATGTCACATGGGGAGGAACAACCTGTGAGGAGGAAAGAGGGGAAGGATTGAACTGTGTGTGGAGGACAGAGGCAGAATCTACCTGTGGGGAAATCTGAAAGAGGATCCAAGGATTAACCCTTTGTTCCAGGCTGGTGGTGATCAGTCCTAGATCTTCAGAGTTGTGGGATATTTGCATCAGATTATGGTAAAGTTTGCTACAACATATTTATGGTTTAAAGTATAGGCCCAAGACTTTCCTCAGGAGTTACACAGACCTTCCTGCTTCTGATGGATTAATATGTTACACAGATCCTCCTGCTCCGGTTAAAGACCATATTCCTTTGGATTACAATTTAATGCCCTTTTCCTACACTAATGACTGTTTAACTTGCCTGCATAGTACCGTTATCAAAGGGTCCCATCCCAAGCCATGGCCAGCATAAGGACAATGTTATTATCTGCAAGGAACTGGGGACAGTGACTGCTATACCGGTTAACCCTGCTATATACCCAGATATGGATTGAAACTGTATAATGCCTGCTTAGATTTGTTATATTGTGAATGGTTTGTTGCCAATACATATTGCTATTGCTAAAATTTTATTGCTAAATACAGTTGTTGCATGATCAAAATAGTTGTTCTTTTCAGGTAAATAAAAAGGGGTGTCACCTGCAGTTGCAAAGAAAATTACCCATTATTCTCATTAACCACACCTCCGGGTGGGTTACATTTGGTTTCTCCTAACACTTCTAAAATTAAATCTGCTGTGGTGCTGATTCTCCTTTACTGTTAACCACTTAACAGTATCTTTAGTATTGGCAAGTGATATAATGGCGGAGAGACACGCACACATTCAAATTGTGCCACGGGTGGTAGCGTATGCTGCCAGAGGGGGTGTGGTGTATGATTGGTTACTGTACTGTGACACCCCCCGGTGTTGGCAATATCAGCAGAGTTGGTGTCGCCGGCTAGGAATAAAGAAGACATCCCCAAGGGCTCTTCTAAAAGCCAATGGGGGGTCCTGTTTCGAGCTGCAGGATCCCCAACAAAGGCACTTGTCAGTGCTGCAAGGGCCCTTGTAAGTGCCAGGGAAGGGGGGTCCCAGTTGAAGCTGTGGAACCCCTTAAGCTCCAAAAAGCAGTGGTAGTGCAACATCGGACGACTTGGTGTCACCCCCAATATAGGCAGCGGAGAAAAAAGAAGATGGCGGAGACCTGAAAAGGTCCTTTTTAGGACCAGGGGTTGTCCTGGTTTTGAGCTGCGGGACCATCCTATTAGAAAGCCACAAGGGCTAGTTTAAACACTGGCTGGAGGGCTTGTTTTAACAAGGACTGGAGGTCTGGTTAAACAATGGCCAGTGGAAGGGAGGATAGCTTGAATTCAGTTAAATCTCTGAGTCCCCCATTCAGTGTTTGGCTCTCAATTTCACTAAAAGTGGTGCCCAGACTGTCAGAAAATATAATAAACTAAAAATATAAACTGCTGAGCTGCTTCTAGTTTGAAGGAAGCAAAGAGCAGAAAAAAATGTATGGGGGTCTCAGAGACACAGACTAGCAGATAGCCCTCCCCTAGACAGTGCATACATTTTAACAGACACAGATCACCAAGTCAATGTGGCTCATTTACCCAGAGCCGCTATCGCTTTGGGTAAATGTCCTGATCGCGATTCAATATCGTGTTTGCGACTGGATAAATGCCCGCCCCACCTGGTACAGCGTGCGCCTCTTACCAACTAGTAAAGCGGCCTGACTATAAAGAAACATCCATAGCAGCAGTGACAGTGTCAGAAGGAATTTAGTGGGGAAACCCAGATGCAGTTTGGCTGACCAAGTTTGGGGGAGAGGCCTTTGCGTTGGCGGGAGGGAGCCCAGGGCACTAAGATGGCTAGAAACGGCCCTGACAAAATTAATTTGCTGTAAATGTAAAATTCGTCTTGGTCTGGTGAAAATATTTTACTATGAAATTATTGAGGCCTGGGGTCGGTGCTTTCATGCTCCCTGGTGGCAGCTGAGGGTCAATGGGGAGGGTAGTATTGGAGGCCTCCTGGCAAAGGGAGGCCCTATGAATCCCCTCTTCGTAGTTTCAGTTGCGGCTGGACGACCGAGAGGGGAAGGCAGTCTTGATCAAAGCCAAAGTCCAATGCACTCTTGTCCAAACCGTGGGTGCTTACTCAGTTGAATACTTAATTTATTTGGTGACCAACATCAAAATCACAACGTTTCGGGGGGAGAAAACAGGTGCGCCCTTCCTCAGGCAGTCTTGACCATAGGATTCTTAAAGGGACACTAAACTGAAAAAATTACTTTTCCTCATGTTAATCTATAATTGAATACAAGATAGTAGCACTTACTCTGATGTGTGTGTTGCTGCATGCAGGGCCACATTTACCATTAAGCACAGTAGGCACGTGCCTAGGGGCGCCTGAGGTTGGAGGGGTGGCTGTCAATCTCCTCCCACCATATCAACCCCTTTATAGTCTAAAATGGGTGTGGTTTAGGGGTGTGGTCTGTATTTAGGGGTGGAGCTAAGGGCACCAGGCTCTTTGGGCCTGCAGGCACCTGAGGTGTAAATCCGGCCCTGGCTGCATGCCTTCAATCCAGCACACATTTTGTTTAGGAGCAGTATCCCCCCTCCATCTTTTAACCATTCCCACTTCCATCCGACCTGACTTTTTGCCCACAAACCAACTGCACAAAGCATACAGCAAAACTCTGTCACCATTCCAGCTACAGTAAAACTACTCACAGAAGAATAGGAACTTGATTGACAGCTGAAATATTAGAAGTTTTAGATTGGATATCTAAAGAAATAGGGGGCAGATCAACAAAAAAATTATACAGTGGTGGTTGGGAAGAATTATAGTTTCCAGTTATGGTCAATTTAAAATAACCTATTTTTTTTGGTATAGATGCCCTTTAAAGTAAGTATTAGACCATAGTTCTCCTTTAGGCAAAAAAAAAATCCTAAATTTGGGAATGGATCATTTTCCATTTGCAAATACTGTAGTAAGCTGTCTTAACTGTCCAACCATTGCCTATTATACCCCTTAATCACAACTCAGGTGGCTAAGAGGGCTTCAGGGAACCATTTAATGGTTTTAGCCTATAAATGGAACAGGAATGGAAGTTTTCTTTTGCATCTGTACCATTAGGATTTCATTTCTCAAGTGAATTAATTGAAAATATTTTTTGCTTATATATCCCCTAGGGTAAACCTATAATACGATAAACAAATCTTTAGATAACAATGTATGAACAATCCAGAGGGATTTACTGTGTGTGTGTCTGGTCCCTTTATTAGCATGCATCCCTTACGTTATAAAATACCCCAGCATCATACTTCAAATTGTGTTCTTTGTGTAATGGGGAAGGTGAGTTTATTGATAGGGATTGAACCATTGTCATTTAATTAAGGGAAATATTTAACATCACTTCCCTAAAAAAAAGCATTGTTTCAAGTTCTTTATAGTAAAATGTTAAAAAAATTTTTAAAAAACAAACATCGGAATAAAGAAGACAGAGAATAGGAATCCTACAGGAGGCAAATAGATAGCTAATTATGTATACTTACATTATTAACAACATATTGAGTATATTGCTTCATTTGATGTAGCAGTGATGATCTTAATAATGTACAGTAAGTGGAAATTTTGATTTGGACCAATAACATTTGTTTGATTCTGCGGCACTTGTAAATTATTTATTCATTAACATCAAGAGCTGCCCCAAAGAGCTTACAGTCTAAGTGCCCTGTCATATACCCAACCTATTATAGGTCCTTTAGATTGTGAGAGTAAACTTAAGCAATAGGAGAAAATCAACACAAGCATAAACCATACATGCAGATTATTATTGTGAATTTATATAATGCCAAAATCTTCTGTAGCACTTTACAATTACATGTATGAATTCAGGTCCTGCCCCAAATAGCTTACAATCTAAGCACATTTATTTGACACATACAACATCACTATATCTTTACGATTGTGGGGGAAACCGGAGTGGCCAGAGAAACATACAACAGCAACTCCTTGCAGATGTGTCCAAGGGTGGATTCTAACTCAGGACTTCAGCATCAGTGCTAACTAGAGATGTAATGTGGGTTCGAATAGAACCCAGTTTCGAATCGAATCTGAGGGTTTCGAAGTCCCAACGAAACTTTCGGAACGCTTGGATTTCACGGAACCCGGATTTTTCGAATTTTCTATTTCTATCGAAAATCGAAAGTAGACGATTATCGAAAATCAAAAGTAGACGAATATTGAAAATCGAATCCGCGAAAGTAATGATCGATTTCAATAACTCTCGAAAATGGAATGCAGAAGCTCGAAAACAGCCCGATTGTGAGGAATGATAGTTTTAAAATAAGTTTTGGTTATATTTACAGGTTCTCCAGACCATTCTTCATGTCTCTGTGTCATTTACAGTAACCTAGAATTACTATTTGTCCCTCAAAATTGACAGAAACACTCAAATTTTTTTCTCCCATAGACTTCTATGGGTTTGTTTTCAAATCGAAAATGGAATGAAACTCAACAGTTTCGAAATCTCTAGTGCTAACCACTGAGCCACCATGCTGCCCGGATGCTCCAAAACACAGATCTGAACCCATGGATCAGCACTGCTAGGTTTAACTTTAACAGCAACAGTTTAAATAGAGCTTTATCAATTGTTTCTATTATTCTGAGTTATTCTATTATTCTCTTCACTCCCAAGAATATTTCTACCAGGATAGATCAATAAATACTCTACATGTGCAACTATTGTTTCCATACAGACTGGTAGTTAAACTATCAGTTTTAGTTCATATACAGACAAGCAAATGCAGTTTCATGGCTTGTGTGATCACAATATCATTAAATAGAGTGATTTTACAGTATGTCTGCCAAATACTTTTATTATAATTAATGTTGTGTTATTGGTATCTTAGCATGTAGGAAAACCTTTGTAAGTATGCTACTGATATAGAATGAACTAACTAAAAATAGATTCTATTTTCAGTTCAGATGCCAATGAATATGTTCAACAATTCAGCAATACAAATCTATCTCTGTTGATGCTAAACTGCTGTAGTCAATAAATGAATCCTGTTGTGAGATGCATCTCCTGGAGGATCTAAATATGATGTTTATCCACTAAAATAAACTGTATATGTATTACTATTATGCAACATAATAGGTGTTATTAGTCTGAATGAAATTATATTGAAATACCTATAATTCACTAAAAAGTTGTATGCTCAATTAAATAAAATGGAAATGCAAAAAAACAATAATTCCCAGGTCATGTTCTTTACACTTCTTCAACTTTGGAATTTTCCAAATGGACAATTTGTTTTCTCATTGGCTTTCACATTTATTTATATCTTAACACTGGGTGGAAACCTAATCATTATAGTTGTCTGCAGGGTTGAAAAGTCCCTTAACACCCCAATGTATTTCTTCCTTAGTCATCTTGCTGCGCTGGAAATCTGTTATATTTCTGTTACAGTTCCTAAAATGATCCAACATTCTGTTTCAGGTGATAACACTATTCCATTTGCTGCTTGCCTAACCCAATTATATTTTTTTGGATCCTTGGGGTCAACTGAATGCTTTCTTTTATCTTTAATGGCTTATGATAGATATTTGGCTGTTTGCAGACCTTTACATTATTATTTAGTTATGACCTCCAAGTTTTGCAGGGTTTCAGTTGGGTCTTGCTGGTCATCTGGTTTCTTATCTGCCATGTGCTCTGTTCTCTTTATCTCCACATTGAAATTTTGTGCCTCTAACCAAATTCAGCATTTTTTCTGTGATATCTCCCCACTTCTGAGGTTGTCGTGTACAAATGTTCAACACACGGAGACTCTGATTTTTTATCTGGCCTCAGTGATACTCCTTGGATCTTGCCTAGTCACGGTGCTGTCATATTTCAAGATCCTCTCTGCTGTTCTAGTCATATCGTCAAGGGCAAGAAGAGGAAGGGCAAGCTCAACATTTGCTTCCCATCTGACTGTAGTTACAGTATATTACAGTACGATGATTTTTGTCTATGTTCGCCCCACCACTGCAAATGCCTCCAGTTTCAGCAACACCCTATCAGTATTGTACACCGTTTTAACACCTCTTCTCAATCCATACATTTATGCTTTGAGAAACAAAGATGTACTGAAAGCTCTTGTGAAAATTAAGAACCGTTTTTTTCACATGTAACTTTTACGTTTTCATTTTTAAGGAGAAGTTCAACACACAATTTTCCTGACTTATATACAAGAAAATGCTGATTTTTGTTTCTATTTTAAAAGGGCACATCCACCACCAAAAATATATTTTAGATCATTGTAGGAAACACCACAAACCCCAAAATCTTTATATTTACAGACCTCAGATCAACACCTAAATAGAGATTTCTCCTCCAACCTTGAAGGCAAACTTTCCATTAGCACAGTAAAATTCTTAAAGAACCTTAGGGCATCTACTTCTGAATTTCACTGAGCTAAATAGACCCACCCCAGCTAGGTACTTTGCCTGCAAATCACAGTAGGGGTTGGGGACAAAATCTCTGTTTAGTTCATCTGGTGTCTGTAAATATAACGGTTTTTAGGGTTTGTGGGGTTTCCTACACAAATCTTCACCCAAGGAAAATTATGTGGGGTGTTCAATACCGTATATACTCGAGTATAAACCGACCCGAGTATAAACCGAGGTACCCAATTTCACCTAAAAATCCTAATAAAAGTTGTTGACTCGAGTATAAACCGAGGGTAGAAACTTGGCATTCAAGATGTTTGGAAACTACAACTCCCAGCTAATAAAGCATGCTGGGAGTTGTAGTTTCCAAACATCTTGAATGCCAAGTGAGTTGGCATTTCTACCCTCGGTTTATACTCGGGTCACACGATGTTTGGAAACTACAACTCCCAGCATGCTTTATACTGGGAGTTGTAGTTTCCAAACATCTTGAATGCCAAGTGAGGGTGACATTCAAGATGTTTGGAAACTACAACTCCCAGCATGCTTTATTAGCTGGGAGTTGTAGTTTCCAAACATCTTGAATGCCACCCTCACTTGGCATTCAAGATGTTTGGAAACTACAACTCCCAGCTAATAAAGCATGCTGGGAGTTGTAGTTCCCAAACATCTTGAATGCCCCCCTCACCTCCCACCCAGTTTAGTTTGTACCTGTGGGCTCTTCTCCCTGTGGGCTCTCCTCCATCCAAGGCTTCCTCCATCCGGGCTTCCTCCCCATCCAAGGGCTTCCTGGCAGGTACGGTATCCTTAGCTGTATCCTGAGCATTCCGGCAGCCATGCGCTCATTCCAGTACTGGCACGCCGGCTGACGTCACTTGGCAGTGACGTCAGGCCGGCGCGCCAGTACACAGAAAGATTGTGAGGCTGCCGGAATGCTCAGGTAAGCCACTGACTCGAATATAAACCGAGTCCAAGTTTTCAGGCTGATTTTTCAGCCTGAAAAACTCGGTTTATACTCGAGTATATACGGTAATCTAAATTTCATCTCCCAGACTAAGGGCTAGGCCACATCAATGTGTTTTTACATGCAATCCGATAGCGTGTTAAAAAGTGTCGCAGGGAAAGGTGCTGTATCGTGTTAGCCAGTCAAAATGTTTACAGGGTAACCATTTTGAAATTAAAAAAAATAACAAAAGTGGTAAAGGTGATACCTTTATTGGCTAACTAAGATAATCATAGCAAGCTTTCAGAACATTCTAGTTCCTTTTTCAAGCTGAATACAATGAAGCTGTGGTGCTCTCTGATATATATACAACATTAGGCTCATAGTTCAAATAACCAGAAAAAAGCCAGAGTAAGGTGTCAAAACAGCATTGTACATGGCAGACAGATGGTGTTGAACCCCCCCCCACCTCTATTTAGGCTTGGTTTCTTTATTTTCACATAAATGGCCTCCTTAACACCTCTCTTGAACCAGTCACGTTCCTTGCCAATATGTTAACATTACAATCTTCAAAGGTCCTTTATCCTTAAGTGCAGGTACACGGCGAGTCCTGACCCGAGGAATTGGCTCTTCTGTGGCTGGGCCATACGTGATGCAGTTGTGTTTGGTCTCCCCCACATACAAATCAGAGCATTCTTCACTGCACTGCACTGCGTATATGAGTCGCTTTCTTGTGTTTCGGTATTGGGTCTTTCGGATGTACCAATTGCTGCCTCAGGTGTTTGCTCGGTTTAAAGCAGACAGGTATACGGTGTTTTTTGAAAACTCTTCTTAGTTTCTCAGAGACCCTGCTACATATGGGATGACCATGTTCTTTTCTCCTGTCTTGCTTTTCACCTTCAATGTTGGTATTCGTGTTCTTTCTTTCCTTCTGCTTCTTTTGACAAAGGCCCAGTCTGGATATCCACAAGTTTTAGGGCTCCTCTGAGATGTTTCATTTCTTTATCCTTCGCCTCTGTGCTAGTGGGGATGTTCTCAGCTCTGTGTTGCAGGGTTCTGATGACCCCCAGCTGTGATCTAAAGGGTGGTGGGAGTCAAACATCAAATACTGTCTGTGTGTGTTGGTTTCTGTAAACCTCTACTTCCAGTTTACCATTCTCCCTGACTTCTACTAAGCAGTCCAAGAAACAGTTTTGTTGTTTGGTACCTCTTCCCTTGTAAATTTGATGTTTTGGTCTACCGCATTAATGTGTTCTGTGAAAGCTTGTACTTCCTTCTGGTGGATTTTAACCCAGGTGTCATCCACATATCTGAACCATGTGGCTGGGTGCTATGCCCTAAAGGTATTAAGCGCCAGTTTTTCTACCTCCTCCATGTAAAGTTGGCACACTGGGTTAAACTGGAGATCCCATAGCACATCCGTGTTTTGCTTATAGAACTTATCCCTGTATTTGAAATAGGTGTATTCAGGCACAAGTCCAGTAAGGAACAGACTTGTTCTGGGTTGAGATCAGTTCTGCTGGTGAGAGTGCTGTTTACAGAAAACCAACACACACAGATCAGTATTTGATGTTTGACTCCCACCACCCTTTAGATCACAAGCTGGGGGTCATCAGAACCCTGCAACACGAGCTGAGAACATCCCCACTAGCACAGAGGCGAAGGATAAAGAAATGAAACATCTCAGAGGAGCCCTTAAAACTTGTGGATATCCAGACTGGGCCTTGTCAAAAGAACAGAGGGAAGAAAAGAACACGAATACCAACATTGAAGGTGAAAAGCAAGACAGGAGAAAGAACTGGTCCCCATATGTAGCAGGGGTCTCTAAGAAACAAAAGAGTTTTCAAAAAACACCGTATCCCTGTCTGCTTTAAACCGAGCAACACCTGAGGCAGCAATTGGTACATCCAAAGACCCAATACTGAAACACAAGAAAAGCGACTTCATATACGCAGTGCAGTGCAGTGAAGAATGCTCTGATTTGTATGTGGGGGAGACCAAACAACAACTGCATCAACTTATGGCCCAGCACAGAAGAGCCAATTCCTCGGGTCAGGACTCAGCCGTGTCCCTGCATCTTAAGGATAAAGGACATCCCTTTGAAATTGTAATGTTACATATTGGCAAAGGAACATGACTGGTTCAAGAGAGGTGTTAAGGAGGCCATTTATGTGAAAATAAGAAACCAAGCCTAAATAGAGGTGGGGGGTTCAACACCATCTGTCTGCCATGTACAATGCTGTTTTGACACCTTACTCTGGGCGTTCCTTAACACCTCTTAGCCACTATCTAATCACGCCCTAACACTTGGCTGTGTATGCTAATTGGGATTTTCCAGGGTACTAATTGCCAGATTCTTGTACAAGTCATCTGAATTGAGAAAGCCAGTCGGATGACTAGCGAAACGTCTTCAAGAACTAAACTTCAAGTCCAGTTGATCTAATTGAATACAACAGATTTATCTACATTTATATCTGACGAAATACTGTATATAAAAGTTCCCACTTATTTTGTGTATTTTTCAAAAAAAATAATTAATAATTACCATTCAGGATATATGAGTAAAGTGCAATGCATAAAAGTTCACCTTTTAAAATTAATTTAGGTGTACTGTGCTTTTTTTTATATGCAAGGGGCCCTGCCTAGGCGTGTCAAAAAGAGGGATTCAACGCATTTTGCTGCTTGGTGAAACGAGTGGTGTTAGATCCTGGGCTGAAAGAATACACAGGGACCCGGAGCGTCATATGAAGTCAATGAGAAGCAAAATATTGAAATTAACAAAATTTATTTCAATAACCATATTTTGGTATACACAGTAACAAATGAATATTGGGGGTATGAAGGATGCTAACAAAAATTAAATATCCAAGATATTGTTGAAGCCCTGCTGACCTGCTTGTCATTGTTAAGCAAGAAATTATGGTATTCAAAAAAGTTACCCCCCCCAAAAAGGTGCAAAACCCAAAAATTGCTCTAACACCAACATGGAAAAACTCATCTCTAGTAGTTTGTCTTTTTACAAAATAGAGTTAAAAATTAGCTTCAGTCATTGCTAAATAATTAGTCTCTCTGTACAAGAAACAAAATTAAAACATACAGCAATTATTATAATGAGGCCATTGACACTTCAATAATGAGGCAGGAAAATGTATTTATTAATATATTAATTTTTATATAAAAATAGCCAATAACATTTATTCATTCCAAGAGTTTAGCTTCTTCCATAACTAGGGAGCCTTGCGTTAAATTGGCTCATTCTTGGCTCTAAGTAAGTGGTGCAACTTGGTTATTCCAAAAGAAAAAGCTGGTATATTATTTTTATTATTATTAATAATTATTTGCATAATGTGTGGTTGTGATTAAAATAGCATTTTATCACTATATTCCTAATTTGAAGAAGATATTTTAAAAGGATGTTCCAGATGTTATAGTATTGTAATTCCTCAATGGTTTTCACACAAAATAAATTATTCTTTAAATTTCCAACATTCTTATTCCATGTTAAGGACATTAATAATGATTACTCTTGGAATGGAGATTGTATTGGGCAGTGGTTAATGGATTCTGGCATGGAGAACTATACCGAGGGGAATGATTTCATTCTAAATGCATTTTCTGACGGTGGAAAGGGGCTGAACGATTTGTACTTTTTCACATTCCTGATCATTTACCTGACTACTGTACTAGGAACTCTCTAATAATCACACTCACCAGGGTGATCCAACCTTCGACACCTATGTATTTTCTTCTTAGTAACCTCTCCTTGCTAGATTTTTGTTATAGCTCAACCACTGTCCCAAAAATGCTGAAAAGCTTTTTAAACAAACCTTCAACCATCACCCTTCCAGCATGCATTGTCCAGATGTTTATGTTTCTCACAATGGCAACTTCTGAATCCTTGTTGTTGGCAGTAATGGCTTATGACCGGTATGTTGCCATTTGCATCCCATTAAGATATGTTTCTATCATGAGCAGAGAGGTTTGCTTACAGCTGACTTCTGGGATCTTGTTACTTGGTTGTATCAATGGTGCCATTCACACAATCAATACCTTCAGACTTCCTTTCTGCGGCTTAAGAATCCTAAACCATTTTTTCTGTGATATTCCTCCCCTATTAAAAATCTCCTGCATTGACACATACTTTAATGAAGTGGCTGTTTTTGGATTGGGTGGTGTTGTGATGTTTAGTTGCTTTCTATTAATTTGTGGGTCATATATTCACATTCTCTTTTCAGTCTTAAAGCTCCAGAATGGTAACAGCAGAAAGAAAGCACTGTCCACCTGTATATCTCATCTTGTTGCTGTCCTACTTTTTTATGTTAGTGGAAGCCTTATGTATTTGCGTCCAAAATCAAATCTAATAACTGATAAAGAATGGGTTCTTTCTATCTTCTACACGTGTATAACCCCTCTATTAAACCCGCTTATCTACAGTCTGAGAAACAAAGACATTCAAAGAGCACTGACAAAGCTTCTCAAAATAAACCATTGAACAGGTTATTAATTTTTCGTGTTATTGAAAAATGAATACCTTCATATTTTTTAATTCCAGTGTCAGTAATATGATGAAATATGGTGAAATAACCATACTGTTAGAGATAAAAATGCCTTAGATATGTTTCTTAGTGGTAAGATATCTATAGAGGCTTTAATAATCAAACCCAATATTCCTCTGATGCATTTTGCTTCTCATTAAACATGTTGGGGGCTTACTCAGTTACCAAAGGGGCTTTCTAGTGGAAACCATGACCTAGAAATACCCTAAGCAATCACATGCAGGTGATCCACGTGTGACATCATGCGGAATAAAACCAGCTATCCAATCTGTTTAACGATTGTAACGATGACCAGAACAAGAAAGGCAATCCAAATGAACCCTTCTATAATTAGTATCTGGTAAAAAAAAACAAACTTAAGAGCCTTCTTGCATGACATTCCATCGTAATATTAATAGGAGGTAGGTCAGTATTTATGCAATATAAGTAAAAAAATGCTGACCATGCCTCGCCAATTCAATATTTGCCTGTTTGTTTATGCTTCCGGTACAGCATGCTTAATGCTTGTTTTTTTTACAAAATCCACTGCTTGTGGTAATCCTCAGGGCTTCTATTATAACTGCATCATAATATAATAAATATCCATGTAAATGGTTTACTAATAGGCAGTATGCACATTATGGTCAAGTGTTTTTAGATATTTTTAAGATGTATAAGAATTTTTTATTTACAATTTTCATTCTCCATTAACAGATCATTTTGAGTGTGTCTAGTGAGGCCTGTTATGTAAATTAGTGTAAAAACTAAAGGAGACATTTCACGTAAATAATGGTGCTGTCGAGTGGGGTGGTCTCATTATTGTGCATTTGTTTTTCTTTTTAAAAGTAAAATACTTCCATGAGCCGCCTTTAGTAATGGAAACACAATGGGGCATAATAATGTGGTGTAGGGAACCCAAAGAACTGATCCCAGTAGAGAGGTATGTGGTATGCAAGGGTAATCTGCTGCAATATACTGTATGTGCAATATACTGTATGTGTATAGTTTTGGTACTAAAAAGACCTTAAAGGATAACTATACTCTGCTAAAAATGGAAAGTACCTGGGGCAGGGAGGTCAGATTGATTATTCCTACCTCACAATATCATTTCGTTGAAAGTTTTCATTTGCCAGGTTAATCCTGGACTATTCCTGTATTAAAGATAGTGCTGAAGCCAGGAGGAAGACTGGCAGAATCAGTTTTCTTTGGCTGATGCTCCTCACAAACAATACTGGGAGTTAGGATTTACCAGTCCTTATACCCTGCCCCATGTTTTTTTAAATAAACTTTATACACGATAGTTATCCTTTAAATGGAAAGTCCAGACCCAAAATGAAAATTTACATACAGGTAAATCATCCCCCATAACCCTAAATGGTAATAATTTGAAATCTGAATATATATGTCTAACTGAAATCCTGCACAATGTCCTGTTTCCCCTGTTTCTGCTTCCTGGTTCTTCCAGTTAGCAACTGTCAGTTATGGATTTGACAGTTGACATCACAGCCAATGACAGAATGTTAATCCCCTATCTGCCTCTTCTGAGCATGCCCAGGCTCAGTACAGGCTCAGTACAAGTTTCTAAATTGCTCAGTTTCCATGAGGCACCCAGAGAGCATAGCAGGCATACAGTAATGAATTCATAAGACAAACTATGATATATATCCACATTTTAAAGAGGCCATTCTTTCTAAAAGATGTTCTTATGAGGGTGGAGTTGTCCTTTAAAGGAAGAGTTCAATGCAAAAGTGTACTATTCCTTTAATTTTTTGAGTATTACAACAGACTTGTTTTTCCTTTGGGGAAAAAATCAAATAAAAATTTAATAACCCATGTTGAATGGGTATTTTAACTGACTGATCTCTCTCATCTAAAAGGATCTAAATTATCAGTTCTCGAAGTCCGTTCGGTGCTAGTGTCTTCAGACATTAATCCAAAACACCTCTCTTCTGGAAAGTATTAGGGCTCTATTACCCCCCTCTTCTGGGAAAAGGTACTTGTTCTATTCCCATAAATTTGAGGTCTAATATTGGTGGATTGTGTTCTAAAAATGTTTCTGTAGCTAATGGTTTTATGGGTTTTTTTTGGTCTGTATAGCCGATCTATAGCCGCCCATCCTTATTTTTAAGGTAAATTCCTTTTCCCCCACATACATTAGTTACAGGGCATATAATTATATATATTACATGCGTGGCGGTGCATGTTATATGTTGTTTAATCCATATGATCTCTTGCCATCTGTGGATGAGAGGGAATCTCCTGTTAACATGACCGCACACAACTTGCATTTTATCATTTAAAACACCCATTGCTCAGTTCTTTAATCCAGGTAGCATTTTCTTATATGAATGTATTAGGTCGGTTTTAAACAATCATTTCTGAAATGTATCCTCAGCTTCTATGGTTATGATTTTCCAAGTATCTTGTCAGCTCGTAAGATTCTCTAGTTTTCAGACTTTTGCGTATTCCATACTCCTGCCGTTGTACATTGCACTACAATGAAATCCCTGTTTTATTTTACACTCTGTCAGGGAGAAGTAATAAGTTCTTATTGTTAAAAATGGTGCTAATTTTGCCCCAACCAATCAGATGTCAGCTTCCATTTGAAAGATAACATTTGATCAGTAGAGATGGGATCCGGGTCCGACACGGAACCCCTCGGTTCCGAAATCCGAAAGATCATCTGACTCCAGATGGATCCTCCGGATTTCGGGACTTCAGAACAAATATTACGAGATTTTCGAAAGTATGGAACTATTTTTGATAATTTTCGAAAATATCTTTGAACGTTAGAAAAGCCTCAAAAATATTACTGGAGACCACTTTCGAGTTTCCGATCATATTTTCGAAAATCGAACGCTAGAGGCTATTTTCGATAATTTTCGAAAATAGCCTGAACATTCGAAAATCTTTTCGAACGTCATAGATATTTTCGAAAAAAACATCGAAAATAGCTCCGTACATTCGAAAATCTTCGAAAATTTGTTCCATTTTCGGATCTTAGGATCTTCAGGATTTTCCCGAGATCTGGGAATCCGAAAACAGAATGAAACTATGTAGTTTCAGCCATCTTTACCAATCAGATGTTAGCTTTCAAATTTACGGTAAATAAGATCTGCTTGGTTGGGGCAAAATTTTAAACATTAGAACTTGTATGAATCTCCCTAAGAACTTTATTACATTGCCCTGTGGGTCTTTTTTTTTGTAATCCCATCACTCTCTCTAGGCTAACTTTAAAGCTTTATCTAGAATTTTAGGAGGGTAACCCCATTGTAGGAATTTAGTGTAACTTTCTTTTATTTGGATTCTTTCAGTTTTGTTTAAATTATTTGTGATCCCTCTACAAAATTGGTCTATAGGTAGTAATTTGAGATGGCTGGTTCGTGGATCCGAAAATTGGATCTGCAACAGACCTTGCAGATTTCTAGAATTCTGCTTTCCAAACTTTTTCCGAAATTTTCCGAAATCCTAAACATTGAAGGATTTTTAAGAGCAAATAGGGGTCTTGGTTTCGAGCTGCAGGACCCCCAATAAAGGCACTTTAAGGTGGATCTAGATAAATTGTCACATTGGGCTGCTAAGTGGCAGAAAGATTTAATGTTTATATTGTAAGGTGATTCTTTTTGGACTTTAAACCCCTTGTGGAGCCGGACACTGAACACCTTGGTTCAAAATCCGAACCTTCCATCGAGACTGCGCGGACCGTTCAGATTTTGGGACTCGTGAAATCGCTTTTCGAGGGTTACCACATATACAAAGTTATTTTTGGTAACCTCGAAATAACCTTGAACATTCTATAAACCCTCGAAAGTAGTTTTCATTTTTTTTTGAGGGTTTTTGAAGGTTGCTGAAATAACCTGTATATTCGGCAACCCTCGAAAATGTGTTCCAAAGTCCCGAAAGTACAATTCCATTTTCAGATCCAAAAACAGAATGAAACTTACAAGTTCTTTGTTCCTCTCCGCTTAAAGGAACACTAAACCCATAAAAATAACTGTGCCATCCATTTCTATTATTCACAGGGAGGTGAGAACGCTTATTCTACCTCCCTGGGAATAATAGGATGCTCCACTCGCAAGCAACGTTTATAGCCATTAAACAATGCTTACGGAACCTAGACCTGGCTCGGCTCAGAGTACAACATGAAAACTCCTCAAAATTTTTCGAAAACACCTGTAGAGCTGCTGAATGGCCAGACACCTGATTTGGGCCTGCGTCGGCCCGCTAAAAGGTCATGGTCAGGGAGGCCGAAACAGCCGCCAGGACACTACAGCGCGGGGACTTGCTCTCCCACAGCCATATTGCTCCCAAACAGGGACACAGGAATACTCTGGATAAATAGATAAATGTTTAATTCCCCTTGAACTGAGAAGCTGGACTAACACCTGATCTCACCTAAAGGACCATATACCCACTACTCTTAAGGCATGCTAAGAAATCATGACAATCTAACAAGGGAAGTTAATGGGGGAATGCTATATAAATGTGTATGAGCTAATGTTGATATTTCCAAGCTACGCCACAACATGTCTATAGTCTATACTTATATTTATAAATGTTCAAGAAAATGGTGCATAGCCCAAATTATTTTCACAAAATAACTCAATAAGAAGGAGATATGTGCAAACAATCATGATATGTAATTATCATAGGCTCCTGCTGCATTATAACTATATATAACCTAAACCTAACGCAGAATAAATAACGGATAATATGGCCCTATATCATTTCCTTCTTTCCACCTACCTAACTGACCCTTTTCTCCACCTTCTCTGCCTCTGCAACCACTACCCCGGTAAGACCTCTCCCCAAACCCAGATACTTAAGCATAACCCTTCCAGATGTGTGATTATACTACTAACCCACAGGGACATGTCCAAACGAGGTATATGTTGTGCATTCCCACTGCTTTAAGCTAAAATGATAATCAAACTAAAGCAAGGAGACCCCCCCCAAATGTCTATTGGCGTAATTATAATTCTCAGAACCCCCGCCATCGGGGCGGCACTAAAGTGTAATATCCACGAGTACTCTGGATACACCAGAGAACTACACTTGAACTGCCAAAATGCGAGGTAGCCTGTTTAAATACTTAAATGTTTACTGTTTACGTTGTTATTTTTGTTATAGTCTCAACAATGACTGGTCGGATGCCTCCCTCATTCTCCATCGCCACACAATGAACATATTTACAAATAAAGAAGGGTGAGTCGAACTCTGCAATAAAGGTTTTTTCATGGAATGTTCGGGGCTTAAGTTCAATAAATAAACGTATCCAGGTCTTCAACCAAATCAACAACCACACCCCAGACATAATTTTTCTACAAGAGACACACTTATTGCATACTGCCACCAGACTGATACAAAAAACGTGGGTTGGATGGTCAGCACATAGTGTTTGTTCCACCTATTCTCGTGGAGTATCTATTTTACTCCGGAAGTCGCTCAGATATCTAATACTAAATGTCAAGACAGACCCATATGGCAGATTTGTGTTTATAGCAGCTAAAATCGAATCCCATATTACAATCCTTCTATGTATCTGTTGTATTCAATTAGATCAACTGGACTTGAAATGTAGTTCTTGAAGATGTTTCGCTAGTCATCCGACTGGCTTTCTCAATTCAAGCCAGTCGGATGGCTAGCGAAACGTCTTCAAGAACTACATTTCAAGTCCAGTTGATCTAATTGAATACAACAGATATACCATGACCTGGATGAATGAGAACCTTCACAAGCATAATCCTTCTATGTATTTACAACCCACCTGGCACGAGACTCTCAGTCATGAAATTAAAATTAATTAATTATATGTATGGGAGACTTCAATACCACCATGTATCACATCAAAGAGAGATTGAATATTGGAAATCCAAGTGCCCGCTCCATTGGACACACACCCCAAACGCCACTAGGATCACTTATAGAAACCTGGGACTGGATAGACATTTGGAGACAAAGATACCCTAATACTATTGAATTATCCTGTCACTCTCCAACACATGACACCCTTTCACGTATAAATTTAATTTTCTTATCTAGGAGCATAACCCCTTGGATAACTCCTGAGGAATATCGGATCATTAACCAATGCTCATGTATATTAAGTTTCCAAACCTTATTAGGGTGACCCGACAGTGGAAATTCCATCCATTTTGGTTTACCCAATTCCCACAGCCGGATCGACAACATGAACAAATAGAAGAATTCATACACCTGAATAAGTCAACACTTATCTAAGCTGGGACGCCCTCAAAGCATATTTAAGAGGCAAACTTCACTCCACCATATCCTATATTAAACGAATGACTAGGGAAGATGAAGAGAAACTAGCTAAGGAGCTAACACAAGCAGAAAAAGAATACATTGCACATAATAATCCCCAAAACCGGTCTATATGGATACTCACGCAAAGAAGATATAATCATATGATATCAACAAACCACTCTGCCAAACTACTCACATTCCTAATCAAAGATCACACGCAAACCAACACAATTCTCTCCATACACAATTCTCTCCATACGTTCCAATAGGAGGGAAACACTGCACTCTACCCCATAAATATTATCCGAATTCCAAGACTTCTATACTGAACTATATACATCACGTTTAAACTATAACGCATTAGATATCAGTGAATACCTATCTGGAATCAATCTTCCCACTTTGAGTCTCAAACATAAACAAAAATTAGACTCTCCAATAACCCTAGAGAAAATTCAAACTGCAATACAAGATATGGCTATCGGCAGGTCTGGATGGGATCCCCATTGAAATATACAAAAGATACCAAGAACAATTGACTAAACCATTACTTGACATGTACTCATACGCCTAGGAAGACCCCCTTCACTCTACACAGCCACAATAGAGGTAATCCCCAAACCTGGGAAGGACCCATCTGCATGCACGTCATACATCATATCATTACTGACTGCAGATTATAAAATCCTGACCAAAATACTAGCGACTAGACTGAAAACCATCATATTATCTATAATCCATCCGGATCAAACAGGATTTATGCTGGGCAAATCTACCTCCATCAACTCTGTTACAACCACAAACGGACCATGATAACGCTGGAAATCACGTCATGCCTTCAACTAGATGCGGCTAAAGAGTTTGACTCGGTCGAATGGCCATATTTGATGGAGATACTTAAGGCATTTGGGTTTGGACCTGGCTTTACTAAATGGGTGTATCTCTTATACCTAGCTCCCAAAGCACATATTCTGGTCAATGGCACCCCCTCTACACAATTCGCACTACATAGGGGCACTCGGCAAGGCTGCCCATTGTCGCCTTACCTTTTTGCATTAGCCATCGAACCCCTAGCAGCCTTATTGCACAAAGACCCTCAAATTAGGAGCTTTAAATTGGGAGGGCACGAAGAGAAACTAGGCCTATACGTGGACGATATAATTATGTATATAGATAACTCACGTAATACATTGGCAACAGCCTTTAACCTAATATCTAATTTTGGCACTTACTCCGGATTAACCATTAACTGGGGAAAATCTGCCCTGTACCCACTAGACACTCTCCCCTCACATAGCTTTACATGCCCTGTACCAATACCGATAGTGACACGATTTAAATATCTAGGAATAATAATCACCAAATCACCCCAACAATTCTATTCCCTAAATGTAACCACTCTACTGGACTTCACGAGAACCAAAACCCAGGCATGGAAACATGTCCCCTTAAATCTGAGGGTCTATCCACTAGTCAAATTGGTGCTACTACCCAAAATCCTGTACACAGTCCAACACTCTTTCACCTACATACCACTCACCTTTTTCAAAAAGCTAAACAGTTATACTCTATCCTTTATATGGAACAATGGCAGAGCTAAAATCACCTCAATAAACTACAGGCCCCTAAAGAAATGGGAGGCCTGGCACTCCCTAATTTACAGCTGTACTATTGGGCGTCCCAGCTCAGATATCTGCAGTGCTGGGTTGATCCCTCACAGACTATATGATGCTACAGTACATCACAGGCCCATACATGACATATCTGGAGACTCCATCAGCACATAGGATAGGACAGGGTACTACGTTGCACAAACAGTCACAAAAAATCTGGTATCAGATTAACAGCCTGATAGGCTTGAACTGACCATATACACACACACCACTCTGGGGCAACAAATCTTTCTCTAAACTGCTAATTCTGAAGGGCTACCTGGGAGATCACTATGGGAAACATTTGGGGTCAGTAAACTGGGAGACCTCATACAAGATTCCGGAATCATTCCATTCCAAAACTTGCAAGAAAAATATAAATTACCCAACTCAATGCACTACAGATATCTACAAATTAAACACGCACTTAAGAGATATATCACTCAACTCCCTAATGGCCTTTAACAAAACAATACAGTAAGGTGAGGGGTCTAGACAGTTGCTTATTAAGGCCACGAGGCGACAAGGTGTCCAATCACCTTATCATTCGAACTTCCCTCTGTAGCAGTAATGCAGTCTACACCCACATGTTTTTTAATTACTGATGAACTTGCTAATTCACTGAGATGCATTTCTATTATTGTACGTGCCCTCACCACTAAGAGCTATTCAGATAGATAGCCTGTGATTGGCCATGTGTTCTCTGGATAGGCTGGTGTTACCAACAAAGTACAGGCCACATGGACAAATAATGAAATAAATCACGTGGGTGCTAAGAAAGGTAGTCCTGTCCAATATCCCTATGGCCTGTAATAATGGAAGTGCAAGTTTGACAACCTTAATTTCTTAAGCAACCAGGCTTGTATGCTGGGAGCCAGATTTTGGGGAGACTGTTTTTCGGAACCACATCAGCATGTACATGTAGGTTCTGTAAATTTCTCCCCTTCTCACTGCAAAGAGTGGGTTTGTGTCAACGAATGGTAAATTCTTATTTGTTCTCAAGATCTCACAATGACGCACCCTGCATAGTAACATAATAATTGAGGTTGAATAAAGACACACATCCATCAAGTCCAACCTTTTTCACCCTAGTTTGGGTGATGATGATGGTTTTAAAATTTTGTGTAAATTTTTATTGATTTTGTAAATTATTTTAACATATAACATTATAATGAATCATATATCATATATACCGTATATACTCGAGTATAAGCCGGCTCGAGTATAAGCCGAGGTACCCATTTTTGCCTCCAAAATGGGTAACCCATGATTGACTCGAGTATAAGCCGAGGGTAGATAGTTGCCTAATACCATTCCACTGTAGATGTTTGGAAACTACAACTCCCAGCATGCTTTCGTTGCTGGGAGTTGTAGTTTCCAAACACCTATAGTAGAAAGGTATTGGGTGCTACTGTATGGCCACCCTAGAGCCCCCCCAGTTCACTTACCGTACCTGTCCAGTCTTCAGTCTTCATCTCTTCAGTCTTCATATCTCCAGTCTTCATCTGTCCAGTCTTCAGTCTTCAGCTCTCCGCCGGTCTTCAGTCTTCAGTCTTCAGCTCTTCTCCGGCTGCCGCTCGCTCTGTGCAGTTCCCAGTAGTTCTTCGCGGCTGCGCGATGTCATCCCGCCGGCGTGCGCGATGACATCAACGCGCACCCGCGAAGAACTACTGGGAACTGCCGGCTTTCCTTCCTGAATCGCGGCTGCAACTGGAATCAAGGTAAGTTTTCGAATGACTCGAGTATAAGCCGAGTCAAGGTTTTTAGGTTGATTTTTAAACCTAAAAACCTCGGCTTATACTCGAGTATATACGGTACTTGTTCACAATTGCTCATGTTGTATACATTAGGTATGAGTTAACATGGAAATAAGATAAAATAAAAATGAAAATGTAAATTATATATCTTATATCACAACTCCGAGTTCAAATTAAAACAATCATAATTAAAAAAATAGACATGCCTCGCATTTTTATTCATTCTCCATTCATTTCTTTATGCTATAGTTTAAGGTCGGCAACTGGCGTACCATCCATTTTGTTGTAGAGGATTTGAGAAAGAGCTGGGTACTGTGAGATCTAGAAGGGGAGGTTTACTGAGTATTCGCTGTTTATCCAGGGGGTCCATGTTTTTACAAACAAATGCAGCAAATCTTGTATCACATGGAAAATTCTTTCATTAATCATTATATTGTTTACTTTATTCAGCACTTTTGATACATCCAGTGTTTGTCTTCTCCACTGAGCTCCTATATGGATTTTTGTGGGTAACATGAGGTATTGGGTTAGCTTGTTGTTTTGTCTAATCAGTTCTGAAATATTATGTCCCAATAAAGCTATGAGTGGAGAAGGGTCACACTGGACATAGCAGATTTCTGAGATAATTCTGACTTTTAGGGATGTTTCCCTTAATGCTACACTTATACTGCCTTGTTTAAATTTTCATAGGTTTCCCCCATTGCTCTTCTGTTATTTCTACTGCTAGATCCACCTCCCATGCACTTTGAAATTTGTATCTTGTTTTTTCTTCATTTTTCCAGTGGTAAATAAATGAGAGTGTGTTTAGTTGTTGATTGTTTGAGACTGAAATTTTCGAAGTCTGTTAGGGCTGAGTTGTTTGTCCTGGACAAGATTATTTTGTTTATGTATGTTGATATTTGGATGTATTGGAAATAATCTTGGTGGGGTTGTAAATTTGCTTTTTAGGCTTGCTAGATCTATTCCTGAGCCACTATTAAAGAAATGTGCGAGTCTGTATATTCCTGTTTTTTCCCACATGTAACCTTTGTCTTGATAGGCTGCTTGGAATAGTGGGTCTTGTGTGATAGTTGGCATTAGTGAGGGTTTTGGTATCCATTTGTTTTTAGTTCTTTGCCATAATCTTAGGGTTCATTGGGTGCATGGACTAATTGGCAAGGTTGTTTTTTTGGTGTTGGGTATCCACGCTATTTGTTCTATGGATATAGGGTGGGTGAGGTATGATTCCAATTCGACCCATCTGGGTACATTGGTTGTTTTATGCCAGGTGACAAGATGTGTTATTTGAGCTGCTATGTAATATTTATAGAGGTTTGGTACTCCCATTCCTCCATGTCATTTAGGCCTGTATAGTATAGATTTTGCTATTCTTGGCTGTTTATTTTGCCATATGAATTTTATTGTTTGATTTTGTATTAGGTCTAGCCAGGCTTTTGTAATCCAAATCGGTAGGCATCTAAAATGGTATAGCAGGTGGGGTACCGTAATATGTTCATTTTAAAAGTGTTTATTCTGCCTATCCATGATATTTGTAGCTTGTCCCATCTCATTATATCTAATTTTAGTTTGTTAAGGAGAGGTGGTATATTGTATTGGTATATTGTTTCATATGTTGGTGTTATTTGTACTCCTAAATATATAAATCCTTCTTCTTTCCATTTTAGATTGTAATTGAGTGCTAATAGTTTTTTTTGGTGGTCTGTGAGGTTTATTCCAATTACTTCTGTTTTATCCTGGCTGTGTCCAGATATGGTTGAAATGGTTTGTAGTGTGTTAAATAGGTTAGGTAGGGCTATTAATGGGGTTGAAAGGGTTAGAGCGATGTCGTCTGCAAACAGGATGATTTTGTATTCTTTGTTGGCTATTGTAATACCTTGTATTTTGCTGTTGTTTCGTATAGTTTGGGCTATCGGTTCCATGGCTAGTACAAACAGTAGAGGTGATAGTAGGCAACCCTGTCTTGTGCCCCTTTCTATATGTATTGGGGTTGTTTCTGTGGGAGTTTTAATATAGCTTTGGGGCTGTTGTATACTTCTATAACGTTTTAAAAAGGTTTGTGGGAATTGATATGCTATTAGAGTTTCTTTCATATATATCTAAGCTATCGAAAGCTTTTTTCAATATCTAGTGTCATGATACAGCTTTTGGTGTTGTTTTTGTTCATGTGTGCTATGATGTTGTATATTCTTCTGATATTATCTGCAGCTTGTTGGCCTCGGACAAAGCCCACCTGGTCACTGAATACTAGTTGTGTCATGTATGGGTTTAGTCTTGTTGTTAGTATTTTTGTTAAGATTTTTATATCTTGATTGATGAGGGATATGGGTCTATAGTTCTGTGGTTCCGTGGTGGCTTTGCCTGGTTTTGGTAAAAGCGTATTATGTGCTGTGTTCATTTCTTGCAGCATCTGTTCTCCTTATAGGAAAGAGTTGTACATGTTTACTAGGTGTGGTGTCAGCAGAGTTTAAATTTTTTTGTAATAAAAACCTGAGAAACCATCTAGGCCTGGTGCTTTATGAGCTTTGAGCTGTTTTATGGCTTGAGTTGTTTCTAGTATGGTAAAAATTTTGGTCTAATGCTTTTGCCATCTGTGAGTTTAGGGTGGTTTGCGGAGAGTTTGCTTGTAGGAAAGTCGAGATTGTATCCTTATTTGTAGTGTGAGTGTTTGTATATAATTTGGTGTATATCTGTTGTATTCAATTATATCAACTGGACTTGAAGTTTAGTTCAAGAACTAAACTTCAAGTCCAGTTGATCTAACTGAATACAACAGATATACCATGACCTGGATGAATGAGAACCTTCACTAGCATAATTTGGTGTAGTATGAGTGGAAGATTTTATATATTGTGTCTAGGTCTGTGGTGAATGTGCTTGTTGGTGTTCGTATCTTAGAAATTTTAGGAATATTTGATTTAGGTCTGAGTAGGTGGGCTAAAGGCCTGTCTGGTTTTTCCATTTCTGGTAGTAGAATTGCTTCTGTCATAACACGGCTTTTTCTACTGCATGTGATAGAATTGCTTGTAGTTGTTGTCTTGTTGTCTCTCTCGTTTCTCGTATATCTGTTTGTCTTCGGTTGGTTTTAAAATTTAACCATGGAAGGCCACTAGGGACATCCTGTGGGAGCTGTCAATGATTTATAGATATTGGAAAAGGTAAAATCACTGGACATTTACCATCGATTGTGGTACTAAAAGTAAGTTTTGTCTTACACGACTGGGATCCCACAATGCTTTAAAGTCTCTCTGCAAGACTCACTGCATCGTGGGATCCCAGTCAGGTAAGACAAAACTTTTTTACCACTACATTGGCCCTGTATGCCACAGTGGTAATGGGGTTGCACTAGTCTTATTGCACTAATCTTAACTAACCCATTACTACATTGACTATACAGTACAATCACCAAACGAAGCTGGGCACCCGGTAACAGACTACAGCGTTTCCCATAAAATCCAAAAGTTTTATTAGTACATCTTAAAAAGCACGTCTATGCCTGACACGTTTAGTGTAATGGTTACACTTCATCAGAGGCCTCTGATGAAGTGTAACCATTACACATAACGCTCAGGCATTGGATTTTATGGAAAAATGCTGTAGTCTGTTACCGGTTGCCCAGCTTCGTTTGGTGATTGTACTGTGTGTTCTTATTGGCCTTGCGAAGGGCCTGGGGCATGGTTGCACCTGGGCCACCATTCTAAAGGGATAAGTCGCTGCTCATTTTGGTTTACTGTTTGCCTGTTTAATGCCTTGGCTGCACAGATGTTACTGAGTGTCGAGGGTTGGGGGTGTGTCCACCCGGCCCTACCACCAGAGTCTGTACGTAACTGGCAGTGTTACCATTTACATGTACTGTGTGATTGTTTACTTTATAATACACATTGTTTGGTGGTGGAGCTCCGGTGGCTATTTTGAAAGCCACCATCTCTATTACTGTTTGCTGATTTGCCTACATTGACTATGTAACACTGTTTCCTAATATATCTGTTGTATACAATTAGATCAACTGGACTTGAAGTTTAGTTCTTGAAGACGTTTCGCTAGTCATCCGACTGGCTTTCTCAATTCAGAATGACTTGTACAAGAATCTGTGGCAATTATGTACCCTGGAAAATCCCAATTAGCATATCACAGCCAGGTGTTAAGGGCGTGATTGGATAGTGGTTAAAGCCGCTGTATCACCAAATTGCGTTACTGCGCCTTTATAAATACAGCCCGTGGCCTCATCAGACCATAATACATGTTTCCACATGATTAGGGGGGAGTGGATATACATTTTACAAATTTAAGATTGGCTTGGATTTTGAGTAATGAGTAAAGGTTTCACTCAATTTTCTTCTTGCTACCCCACAAAGAAAGAATGCAACTGAGCGTTGTCTATTCAAATCATTGTTGTTTCTTCTTTTCTGTTTTCCATCGTCCTTTGCTGGTGGTGATGTTAACCCTATTCAAGTCTATTGGGATTGTGCCAAAAATGAATTTGTCTCAAAGGGAGAAGCAGATAAGTTTGGGAAGAAAAGAAGGAGCAGCAGCAACAATTACATCAATTAGATAACCAGAAACAATTTGAAGGTAAAATAAATAAATATAGCAGTTTAGATCATTATTACATGCAAAATCACCTAAATGTAATTTATTGTTACTTTTTATTCTCCTTAAAGGGTATCTATACCGAAAAAAAGGTTATTTTAAATTGACCATAACTGGAAACTATAATTTTTCCCAACCAACACTGTATCATTTTTTGTTGTTGATCTGCCCCCTATTTCTTTTGATAACCAACCTAAAACATTTTACTTTTCATCTGTCAATCAAGTTTCTTGCTCTCAAAAACTATTGTTTTGTGAGCAGTTTTGCTGTAGCTGGAGGTTTGACAGTTGGAATGCCGTATGTTGTGTGCAGGTTTGAAAGTTGGTTTGTGGAGAAAAAGCCAGGTTGGATGGAAGTGGGAGGGGCTATAAGACAGGGGGGATACTGCTCCCTAACAAAATGTTGCTGGATTAAATGTATGCACCAACACACATACCTCAGGGTAAGTGCAATTTACATGTATTCAGTAATAGATTAAGATGAGGCAAAGACATTTTAAATGCTTTTGACACTTTATTTTTGTTTCCATCATGAATGATACCTCAAAGATGTGATCTCTATAAGGTTCTTTATGGACCTTAGCTTTTTGAGTATAAAGTCAAGAGGAATAATCCTGTTGGTACAGAGACTGGAAACAATTAAATGTTTTCAGTTTAATAAAGGAACACTAAACTAAAAAAAAAGCATTTGGCATCCGTTTCATTTATTCACGGGGAGGTGAATGCTTATTTCCACCTCCCTGTGAATAATAGTTTGCTCAGGGGAACTGGAACTTACCTTAACTGGGACTCCACTCGCAAGCCGCTCCTGTAAAGAACAGCTGTTCTGTCCTGATCGCACACCCTATCTTTTGTATTGGCACGCATGCACCTAAGATATTGCCAGAGCGGCTGTCAGTGAAGGAGCGGCTTGTGAGTGGAGAGCGGTAAGGTAAGTTCCAGGTTCCCTGATCAAACTATTATTCACAGAGAGGTGGGAATAAGCGTTCTCACCTCCCTGTAAATAATAGAAACGGATGCCAAATACTTTTTTTTTTGAGTTTAGTGTTCCTTTAAAGGGTATCCCCAGTGGTTAAAACCACTTTGTGCTATTCAGTTTTATTTAAGAACTTGGGGGTAAAGGAGCTGTGTCTTACCTCCCGTTCTTCAATAAAATGTTCAGGAGCCAGGGATGAAGTAAAGCAACTCACCCAATCTCTCCCTCCTCGGCCATGTCCTCTGACAGGTCCCAACGGACTCTGTATTCTATGCGCATCGCATATAGTACTGTGCATCAGGACCTGTCAGAGGATGCGGCAGAAGAGCGAGGGACCAGGTAAGTTGCTTACCTTCATTCCTGTCCTCTGAACATTTTAACATTTTCAAGAATGGGAGGTAAGACACAGCTTGTTTACCTCCTGTTCTGCAATAAAACTGAATAGCACAAAGTGTTTTTTAGCACTGGAGATACACTTTAAATGTTATGGTTTGATTCTGAAAGCAGTCACATCCTTGATTAGAAAAAATGTTTGTGCACCAATGCAAAGACATGATACATAATACATAAAGATACAATGACAAGGAAATAAAAAAAAGTCCCTTATATTACAAACCCTTAGGGTGAGGCCACACTACAATGCACCAAGCGCGCACGCTGTTAAGGTGCCCCCTCACTACTGATGTTAGATAGATTAGATGTTCGTCTTTAGACAAACATCTAAACTATCTAATGTCTGCCTAGTGTATGGCCAGCATTAAGCTGTGTACACATAGGCAGATGTTTTGGGCCAGCTAAACTTTCAATGCATCATTGGTCGCGGCGATCATTCAGTGCAACAAACAGTCCATAGAAGACCACTTGATTTTCTGATCAGCTGACCTACAGAAATTCCAAGACTATTGGTCATCGCCCTGAAATACTGTATCTGCTTCTGTGTACATAGTGACAACATAAAGTACCCCATGGCTCTGTTCCCTGTGTGCCCACCACAATAGACCATATTGTAATCTGTAATCTGCCACAGTATGCAAAAATACCTCCTAAAAATGGGACCAAGGAGTCTGGGGTGGGAATGGGACTTATTTAAGCTCAGTCCCTAAATAGCAATTGAAACTGAATTTATTTCAAAAGCTAATAACCATAATATGTGTAACTACACATACTGTATAAAGTTACATAGTTGCATATAGTTACTGAGGTTTAATAAAGACGTCTTATAGATAGAAACATTGATGTCTAGTGGACTGGCTGGTCAGAGCAGACCTGCGTCATCCCTGTGCAAGAGGCATTATGGTATTGAAAGAACGCTGGGATTCAAAAGTGCAAAACCCAACCTAATGGCAAACCTCAATCTATCCCTAGTAGATATATATTATTATAATTTGAATTAATAATTAGCCTCAGATGTTGCTAAATAATTAGTCTGCATACAAGAAACAAATTTAAAACATACAGCAATTACTATAATGAGACAACTGGCACTTTAATAATGAGACAGGAAGATTTATTTATTAATATAATAAATTCTATATAAAAAGTGTTGAGTTTTTTCCACAACTAGGGAGCCTTGGCATTAGATTGGGGCTCATTCTCCACTCAGTAAGTTGTACAATTGCTTTACTCCAGAGGAAATTGCTGGTATCTCTTATTATTATTACTATTATTCGTTATTTGACAGTGTGTGGTATTGATGATATATATGAGGATTCTTGGTCCATTTTAAAAGGATGTTCCAGATATTATAGTGTAACACATGGCTATTCCTGTTATTGGGAATTAATACATTCCAAATTGCAGTCCCACAATGGATTCACACAAAATAAATTATTCTTTAAATTTCCAACATTCTTATTCCATGTTAAGGACATTAATAATGATTACTCTTGGAATGGAGATTGTATTGGGCAGTGGTTAATGGATTCTGACATGGAGAACTATACCGAGGGGAATGATTTCATTCTAAATGCATTTTCTGACGGTGGAAAGGGGCTGAACGATTTGTACTTTTTCACATTCCTGATCATTTACCTGACTACTGTACTAGGAAACTCTCTAATAATCACACTCACCAGGGTGGATCCGAACCTTCAGACACCTATGTATTTTCTTCTTAGTAACCTCTCCTTGCTAGATTTATGTTATAGCTCAACCACTGTCCCTAAAATGCTGCAAAGCTTTTTAAACAAACCTTCAACCATCACCCTTCCAGCATGCATTGTCCAGATGTTTATGTTTCTCTCACTGGCAGCTTCTGAATCCTTGTTGTTGGCAGTAATGGCTTATGACCGGTATGTTGCCATTTGCATCCCATTAAGATATGTTTCTATCATGAGCAGAGAGGTTTGCTTACAGCTGACATGTGGCATCTGGTTACTTGGTTGTATCTATGGTGCCATTCACACAATCAATACCTTCAGACTTCCTTTCTGCGGCACAAGAATCCTAAACCATTTTTTCTGTGATATTCCTCCCCTATTAAAAATCTCTTGCATTGACACATACTTTAATGAAGTGGCTGTTTTTGCAGTGGGTGGTGTCCTGATGTTCAGTTGCTTTCTATTAATTTGTGGGTCATATATTCACATTCTCTTTTCAGTCTTAAAGCTCCAGAAAGATAATAGCAAAAGGAAAGCACTGTCCACCTGTATATCTCATCTTGTTGCTGTCCTACTTTTTTATGTTAGTGGAAGCCTTATGTACATGCGTCCAAAATCAAATCTAATAACTGATAAAGAATGGGTTCTTTCTATCTTCTACACGTGTATAACCCCTCTATTAAACCCGCTTATCTACAGTCTGAGAAACAAAGACATTCAAAGAGCACTGACAAAGCTTCTCAAAATAAACCATTGAACAGGTTATTAATTTTTCTGTGTATATTGAAAAATGAATACCTTCATATTTTTTAATTCCAGTGTCAGTAATATGATGAAATATGGTGAAATAACCATACCTGTATAGAGATAAAAATGCCTTTAGATATGTTTCTTAGTGGTAAGATATCTATAGAGGCTTTAATAATCAAACCCAATATTCCTCTGATGCATTTTGTCTCTCATTAAACATGTTGGGGGCTTACTCAGTTACCAAAGGGGCTTTCTAGTGGAAACCATGACCTAGAAATACCCTAAGCAATCACATGCAGGTGATCCACGTGTGACATCATTGCGTAATAAAACCAGCTATCCAATCCTTGTTTAACGATTGTAACGATGACCAGAACAAGAAAGGCAAATCCAAATGAACCCTTCTATAATTAGTATCTGGTAAAAAAACAAACTTAAGAGCCTTCTTGTCATGACATTCCATCGTAATATTAATAGGAGTTAGGTCAGTATTTATGCAATATAAGTAAAAATAATGCTGACCATGCTCCGCCAATTCAATATTTGCCTGTTTGTTTATGCTTCCGGTACAGCATGCTTAATGCTTGTTTTTTTTTACAAAATCCACTGCTTGTGTGTAATCCTCAGGGCTTCTATTAATACCTGCATCATAATATAATAAATATCCATGTAAATGGTTTACTAATAGGCAGTATGCACATTATGGTCAAGTGTTTTTAGATATTTTTAAGATGTATAAAGAATTTTTCTATTTACAATATTTCATTCTCCATTAACAGATCATTTTGAGTGTGTCTAGTGAGGCCTGTTATGTAAATTAGTGTAAAAACTAAAGGAGACATTTCACGTAAATAATGGTGCTGTCTGAGTGGGGTGGTCTCATTTATTGTGCATTTGTTTTTCTTTTTAAAAGTAAAATACTTCCATGAGCCGCCTTTAGTAATGGAAACACAATGGGGCATAATAATGTGTGTAGGGAACCCAAAGAACTGATCCCAGTAGAGAGGTATGTGGTATGCAAGGGTAATCTGCTGCAATATACTGTAGTGCAATATACTGTATGTGTATAGTTTTGGTACTAAAAGACCTTAAAGGATAACTATACTCTGCTTAAAAATGGAAAGTACCTGGGGCAGGGAGGTCAGATTGATTATTCCTACCTCACAATATCATTTCGTTGAAAGTTTTCATTTGCCAGGTTAATCCTGGACTATTCCTGTATTAAAGATAGTGCTGAAGCCAGGAGGAAGACTGGCAGAATCAGTTTTCTTTGGGCTGATGCTCCTCACAAACAATACTGGGAGTTAGGATTTACCAGTCCTTATATCCCTGCCCCATGTTTTTTTAAAATAAACTTTATACACGATAGTTATCCTTTAAATGGAAAGTCCAGACCCAAAATGAAAATTTACATACAGGTAAATCATCCCCCATAACCCTAAATGGTAATAATTTGAAATCTGAAATATATATGTCTAACCTGAAATCCTGCACAATGTCCTGTTTCCCCTGTTTCTGCTTCCTGGTTCTTCCAGTTAGCAACTGTCAGTTATGGATTTGACAGTTGACATCACAGCCAATGACAGAATGTTAATCCCCTATCTGCCTCTTCTGAGCATGCCCAGGCTCAGTACAGGCTCAGTACAAGTTTCTAAATTGCTCAGTTTCCATGAGGCACCCAGAAGCATAGCAGGCATACAGTAATGAATTCATAAGACAAACTATGATATATCAACACATTTTAAAGAGGCCATTCTTTCTAAAAGATGTTCTTATGAGGGTGGAGTTGTCCTTTAAAGGAAGAGTTCAATGCAAAAGTGTACTATTCCTTTAATTTTTTGAGTATTACAACAGACTTGTTTTTCCTTTGGGGAAAAAATCAAATAAAAATTTAATAACCCATTGTTGAATGGGTATTTTACTGACTGATCTCTCATCTAAAAAGGATCTAAATTATCAGTTCTCGAAGTCCGTTCGGTGCTAGTGTCTTCAGACATTTAATCCAAAACACCTCTCTTCTGGAAAGTATTAGGGCTCTATACCCCCCTCTTCTGGGAAAAGGTACTTGTTCTATTCCCATAAATTTGAGGTCTAATATTTGGTGATTGTGTTCTAAAAAATGTTTTCTGTAGCTACTGGTTTTATGGGTTTTTTTTGGTCTGTATAGCCGATCTATAGCCGCCCATCCTTATTTTTAAGGTAAATTCCTTTTCCCCCAACATACATTAGTTTACAGGGGCATATAATTATATATATTACATGCGTGGCGGTGCATGTTATATGTTGTTTAATCCATATGATCTCTTGTCCATCTGTGGATGAGAGGGAATCTCCTGTTAACATGACCGCACACAACTTGCATTTTATACATTTAAAACACCCATTGCTCAGTTCTTTAATCCAGGTAGCATTTTCTTATATGAATGTATTAGGTCGGTTTTAAACAATCTATTTCTGAAATGTATTCCTCAGCTTCTATGGTTATGATTTTCCAAGTATCTTGTCAGCTCGTAAGATTCTCTAGTTTTCAGACTTTTGCGTATTTCCATACTCCTGCCGTTGTACATTGCACTACAATGAAATCCCTGTTTTATTTTACACTCTGTCAGGGAGAAGTAATAAGTTCTTATTGTTAAAAATGGTGCTAATTTTGCCCCAACCAATCAGATGTCAGCTTCCATTTGAAAGATAACATTTGATCAGTAGAGATGGGATCCGGGTCCGACACGGAACCCCTCGGTTCCGAAATCCGAAAGATCCATCTGACTCCAGATGGATCCTCCGGATTTCGGGACTTCAGAACAAATATTACGAGATTTTCGAATGTATGGAACTATTTTTGATAATTTTCGAAAATATCTTTGAACGTTAGAAAAGCCTCAAAAATATTACTGGAGACCACTTTCGAGTTTCCGATCATATTTTCGAAAATCGAACGCTAGAGGCTATTTTCGATAATTTTCGAAAATAGCCTCGAACATTCGAAAATCTTTTCGAACGTTCTAAGATATTTTCGAAAAAAACATCGAAAATAGCTCCGTACATTCGAAAATCTTCGAAAATTTGTTCCATTTTCGGATCTTAGGATCTTCAGGATTTTCCCGAGATCTGGGAATCCGAAAACAGAATGAAACTATGTAGTTTCAGCCATCTTTACCAATCAGATGTTAGCTTTCAAATTTACGGTAAATAAGATCTGCTTGGTTGGGGCAAAATTTTAAACAATTAGAACTTGTATTGAATCTCCCTAAAGAACTTTTATTACATTGCCCTGTGGGTCTTTTTCTTTTGTAATCCCATCACTCTCTCTAGGCTAACTTTAAAGCTTTATCTAGAATTTTAGGAGGGTAACCCCATTGTAGGAATTTAGTGTAACTTTCTTTTATTTGGGATTCTTTCAGTTTTGTTTAAATTATTTTGTATCCCTCTACAAAATTGGTCTATAGGTAGTAATTTGAGATGGCTGGTTCGTGGATCCGAAAATTGGATCTGCAACAGACCTTGCAGATTTTCTAGAATTCTGCTTTCCAAACTTTTTCCGAAATTTTCCGAAATCCTAAAACATTGAAGGATTTTTAAGAGCAAATAGGGGTCTTGGTTTCGAGCTGCAGGACCCCCAATAAAGGCACTTTTAAGGTGGATCTAGATAAATTGTCACATTGGGCTGCTAAGTGGCAGATAAGATTTAATGTTTATAATTGTAAGGTGATTCTTTTTGGACTTTAAACCCCTTGTGGAGCCGGACACTGAACACCTTGGTTCCAAAATCCGAACCTTCCATCTGAGACTGCGCGGACCGTTCAGATTTTGGGACTCGTGAAATCGCATTTTCGAGGGTTACCACATATACAAAGTTATTTTTGGTAACCTCGAAAATAACCTTGAACATTCTATAACCCTCGAAAGTAGTTTTCATTTTTTTTTGAGGGTTTTTTGAAGGTTGCTGAAAATAACCTTGTATATTCGGCAACCCTCGAAAATGTGTTCCAAAGTCCCGAAAGTACATTCCATTTTCAGATCCAAAAACAGAATGAAACTTACAAGTTCTTTGTTCCTCTTCCGCTTAAAGGAACACTAAACCCATAAAAATAACTGTGCCATCCATTTCTATTATTCACAGGGAGGTGAGAACGCTTATTCTCACCTCCCTGTGAATAATAGGATGCTCCACTCGCAAGCAACGTTTATAGCCATAAAACAATGCTTACGGAACCTAGACCTGGCTCGGCTCAGAGTACAACATGAAAACTCCTCAAAATTTTTCGAAACACCTGTAGAGCCTGCTGAATGGCCAGACACCTGATTTGGGCCTGCGTCGGCCCGCTAAAAGTCATGGTCAGGGAGGCCGAAACAGCCGCCAGGACACTACAGCGCGGGGACTTGCTCTCCCACAGCCAATGCTCCCAAACAGGGACACAGGAATACTCTGGATAAATAGATAAATGTTTAATTCCCTTGAACTGAGAAGCTGGACTAACACCTGATCTCACCTAAAGGACCATATACCCACTACTCTTAAGGCATGCTAAGAAATCATGACAATCTAACAGGGAAGTTAATGGGGGAATGCTATATAAATGTGTATGAGCTAATGTTGATATTTCCAAGTACGCCACAACATGTTCATAGTCTATACTTATATTTATAAAGTCAAGAAAATGGTGCATAGCCCAAATTATTTTCACAAATAACTCAATAAAGAAGGAGATATGTGCAACAATCATGATATGTAATTATCATAGGCTCCTGCTGCATTATAACTATATAACCTAAACCTAACGCAGAATAAAAAAAACGGATAATATGGCCCTATATCATTTCCTTCTTTCCACCTACCTAACTGACCCTTTTCTCCACCTTCTCTGCCTCTGCAACCACTACCCCGGTAAGACCTCTCCCCAAACCCAGATACTTAAGATAACCCTTCCAGATGTGTGGTATACTACTACCCACAGGGACATGTCCAAACGAGGTATGTTGTGCATTCCCACTGCTTTAAGCTAAAATGATAATCAAACTAAAGCAAGGAGACCCCCCCCAAATGGATTGGCGTAATTATAATTCTCAGAACCCCCCCATCGGGGCGGCACTAAAGTGTAATATCCACGAGTACTCTGGATACACCAGAAGAACTACACTTGAACTGCCAAAATGCGAGGTAGCCTGTTTAAATATTAAATGTTTACTGTTTACGTTGTTATTTTGTTATAGTCTCAACAATGACTGGTCGGATGCCTCCCTATTCTCCATCGCCACACAATGAACATATTTACAAATAAAGAAGGGTGAGTCGAACTCTGCAATAAAGGTTTTTTCATGGAATGTTCGGGGCTTAAGTTCCATAAATAAACGTATCCAGGTCTTCAACAAATCAACAACCACACCCCAGACATAATTTTTCTACAAGAGACACAATTGCATACTGCCACCAGACTGATACAAAAAAACGGGGGTTGGATGGTCAGCACATAGTGTTTGTTCCACCTATTCTCGTGGAGTATCTATTTTACTCCGGAAGTCGCTCAGATATCTATACTAAATGTCAAGACAGACCCATATGAGATTTGTGTTATAGCAGCTAAAATCGAATCCCATATTACAATCCTTCTATGTATCTGTTGTATTCCAGATCAACTGGACTTGAAATGTAGTTCTGAAGATGTTTCGTAGTCATCCGATGGCTTTCTCAATTCAAGCCAGTCGGATGGCTAGCGAAACGTCTTCAAGAACTACATTTCAAGTCCAGTTGATCTAATTGAATACAACAGATATAACATGACCTGGATGAATGAGAACCTTCACAAGCATAATCCTTCTATGTATTTACAACCACCTGGCACGAGACTCTCAGTCATGAAATTAAAATTAATTAATTATATGTATGGGAGACTCAATACCACCATGTATCACATCAAAGAGAGATTGAATATTGGAAATCCAAGTGCCCGCTCCATTGGACACACACCCCAAACGCCACTAGGACACTTATAGAAACCGGGACTGGATAGACATTTGGAGACAAAGATACCCTAATACTATTGAATTACTGTCACTCTCCAACACATGACACCCTTTCACGTATAAATTTAATTTTCTTATCTAGGAGCATAACCCCTTGGATAACTCCTGAGGAATATCGGATCATTAACCAATGCTCATGTATATTAAGTTTCCAAACCTTATTAGGGTGACCGACAGTGGAAATTCCATCCATTTTGGTTTACCCAATTCCCACAGCCGGATCGACAACATGAACAAATAGAAAATTCATACACCTGAAAAGTCAACACTTATCTAAGCTGGGACGCCCTCAAAGCATATTTAGAGGCAAAACTTCACTCCACCATATCCTATATTAAACGAATGACTAGGGAAGATGAAGGAAAAACTAGCTAAGGAGCTAACACAAAGAAAAAAGAATACATTGCACATAATAATCCCCAAAACCGGTCATATGGATACTCACGCAAAGAAGATATCATATGATATCAACAAACCACTCTGCCAAACTACTCACATTCCTAATCAAAGATCACACGCAAACCAACACAATCTCTCCATACACAATTCTCCTATACGTTCCAATAGGAGGGAAACACTGCACTCTACCCCATAAATTTATCCGAATTCCAAGACTTCTATACTGAACTATATACATCACGTTTAAACATAAACGCATTAGATATCAGTGAATACCTATCTGGAATCAATTTCCCACTTTGAGTCTCAAACATAAACAAAAATAGAATCTCCAATAACCCTAGAGAAAATTCAAACTGCAATACAAGATATGGCTATCGGCAGGTCTGGATGGGATCCCCATTGAAATATACAAAAGATACCAAGAACAATTGACTAAACCATTACTTGACATGTACTCAACGCCTAGGAAGACCCCCTTCACTCTACACAGCCACAATAGAGGTAATCCCAAAACGGGAGAGGACCCATCTGCATGCACGTCATACATCATATCATTACTGACTGCAGATATAAAATCCTGACCAAAATACTAGCGACTAGACTGAAAACCATCATATTATCTATAATCCATCGCGATCAAACAGGATTTATGCTGGGCAATCTACTCCATCAACTCTGTTACAACCACAAACGGACCATGATAACGCGGAAATCACGTCATGCCTTCAATAGATGCGGCTAAAGAGTTTGACTCGGTCGAATGGCCATATTTGATGGAGATACTTAAGGCATTTGGGTTTGGACCTGGCTTTACTAAATGGGTGTATCTCTTATAACCTAGCTCCCAAGCACATATTCTGGTCAATGGCACCCCCTCTACACAATTCGACACTACATAGGGGCACTCGGCAAGGCTGCCCATTGTGCCTTACCTTTTGCATTAGCCATCGAACCCCTAGCAGCCTTATTGCACAAAGACCCTCAAATTAGGAGCTTAAATTGGGAGGGCACGAAGAGAAACTAGGCCTATACGTGGACGATTAATTATGATATAGATAACTCACGTAATACATTGGCGCACAGCCTTTAACCTAATATCTAATTTGGCACACTCCGGATTAACCATTAACTGGGGAAAATCTGCCCTGTACCCACTAGACACTCTCCCCTCACATAGCTTTACATGCCCTGTACCAATAACGATAGTGACACGATTTAAATATCTAGGAATAATAATCACCAAATCACCCCAACAATTCTATTCCCTAAATGTAACCACTCTACTGGACTTCACGAGAACCAAAACCCAGGCGATGGAACATGTCCCCTAAATCTGAGGGTCTATCCACTAGTCAAAGTGGTGCTACTACCCAAAATCCTGTACACAAGTCCAACACTCTCTTCCCTACATACCACTCACCTTTTTCAAAAAGCTAAACAGTTATACTCTATCCTTTATATGGAAAATGGCAGAGCAAAATCACCTCAATAAACTACAGGCCCCTAAAGAAATGGGAGGCCTGGCACTCCCTAATTTACAGCTGTACTATTGGGCGTCCCAGCTCAGATATCTGCAGTGCTGGGTTGATCCCTCACAGACTATATGATTGCTACAGTACATCACAGGCCCATACATGAAATATCTGGAGACTCCATCAGCACATAGGATGGACAGGGTACTACGTTGCACAAACAGTCACAAAAAATCTGGTATCAGATTACAGCTGATAGGCTTGAAACTGACCATATAAACACACACCACTCTGGGGCAACAAATCTTTCTCTAAACTGTAATTCTGAAGGGCTACCTGGGAGATCCTATGGGAAACATTTGGGGTCAGTAAACTGGGGACCTCATACAAGATTCCGGAATCATTCCATTCCAAAACTTGCAAGAAAAATATAAATTACCCAACTCAAGCAATACAGATATCTACAAATTAAACACGCACTTAAGAGATATATCACTCAACTCCCTAATGGCCTTTAACAAAACAATACAGTAAGGTGAGGGGTCTAGACAGTTGCTTATTAAGGCCACGAGGCGACAAGGTGTCCAATCACCTTATCATTCGAACTTCCCTCTGTAGCAGTAATGCAGTCTACACCCACATGTTTTTAATTACTGATGAACTTGCAATTCACTGAGATGCATTTCTATTATTGTACGTGCCCTCACCACTAAGAGCTATTCAGATAGATAGCCTGTGATTGGCCATGTGTTCTCTGGATAGGCTGTGTTACCAACAAAGTACAGGCCACATGGACAAATAATGAAATAAATCACGTGGGTGCTAGAAAGGTAGTCCTGTCCAATATCCCTATGGCCTGTAATAAGGAAGTGCAAGTTGACAACCTTAATTCTAAGCAACCAGGCTTGTATGCTGGAGCCAGATTTTGGGGAGACTGTTTTTCGGAACCACATCAGCATGTACATGTAGGTTCTGTAAATTTCTCCCCTTCTCACTGCAAAGAGTGGGTTTGTGTCAACGAATGGTAAATTCTTATTTGTTCTCAAGATCCACAATGACGCACCCTGCATAGTAACATAATAATTGGGTTGAATAAAGACACACATCCATCAAGTCCAACCTTTTTCACCAGTTTGGGTGATGATGATGGTTTTAAAATTTGTGTAAATTTTTATTGATTTTGTAAATATTTTAACATATAAAAAATAAGAATCATATATCATATATACCGATATACTCGAGATAAGCCGGTCGAGTTAAGCCGGAGGTACCCATTTTTGCCTCCAAAATGGGTAACCCATGATTGACTCGAGTATAAGCCGAGGGTAGATAGTTGCCAATACCATTCCACTGTAGATGTTTGGAACTACAACTCCCAGCATGCTTTCGTTGCGGGAGTGTAGTTTCCAAACACCTATAGTAGAAAGGTATTGGGTGCTACTGTATGGGCACCTAGAGCCCCCCCCAGTTCACTTACCGTACCTGTCCAGTCTCAGTCTTATCTCTCAGTTTCATATCTCCAGTCTTCATCTGTCCGTCTTCAGTCTTCAGCTCTCCGCCGGTCTTCAGTCTTCAGTCTTCAGCTCTTCCGGTCCCGCTCGCTCTGTGCAGTTCCCAGTTCTTCGCGGCTGCGCGATGTCATCCCGCCGGCGTGTGCGCGATGACATCAACGCGCACCCGCGAAGAACTACTGGGAACTGCCGGCTTTCCTTCCTGAATCGGCGGCTGAAACTGGAATCAAGGTAAGTTTCGAATGATCGAGTATAAGCCGAGTCAAGGTTTTTAGGTTGATTTAAACCTAAAAACCTCGGCTATACTCGAGTATATACGGTACTTGTTCACAATTGCTCATGTTGTACAATTAGGTATGAGTTAACATGGAAATAAGATAAAATAAATGAAATGTTAAATTATATATCTTATATCACAACTCCGAGTTCAAATTAAACAATCATAATTAAAAAAAATAGACATGCCTCGCATTTTTATTCATTCTCCATTCATTTCTTTATGCTATAGTTTAAGGTCGGCAACTGGCGTACCATCCATTTTGTTGTAGAGGATTTGAGAAAGAGCTGGGTACTGTGAGATCTAGAAGGGGAGGTTTACTGAGTATTCGCTGTTTATCCAGGGGTCCATGTTTTTACAAAACAAATGCAGCAAATCTTGTATCAATGGAAATTCTTTCATTAATCATATATTGTTTACTTTATTCAGCACTTTTGATACATCCAGTGTTTGTCTTTCCACTGAGCTCCTATATGGATTTTTGTGGGTAACATGAGGTATTGGGTTAGTGTTGTTTTGTCTAATCAGTTCTGAAATATTATGTCCCAATAAAGCTATGAGTGGAGAAGGGTCACACTGGACATAGCAGATTTTGAGATAATTCGACTTTTAGGGATGTTCCCTTAATGCTACACTTATACTGCCTTGTTTAAATTTTCATAGGTTTCCCCCATTGCTCTTCTGTTATTTCTACTGCTAGATCCACCTCCCATGCACTTTGAAATTTGTATCTTGTTTTTCTCATTTTTCCAGTGGTAAATAAATGAGAGTGTGTTTAGTTGTTGATTGTTTGAGACTGAAATTTTCGAAGTTGTTAGGTGAGTTGTTTGTCCTGGACAAGATTATTTGTTTATGTATGTTGATATTTGGATGTATTGGAAATAATCTTGGTGGGGTTGTAAATTGTTTAGGCTTGCTAGATCTATTCCTGAGCCACTATTAAAGAAATGGTGCAGTCTGTATATTCCTGTTTTTTCCCACATGTAACCTTTGTCTTGATAGGCTGCTTGGAATAGTGGGTCTTGTGTGATAGTTGGCATTAGTGAGGGTTTTGGTATCCATTTGTTTTAGTTCTTGCCATAATCTTAGGGTTCATTGGGTGCATGGACTAATTGGCAAGGTGTTTTTTGGTGTTGGGTATCCACGCTATTGTTCTATGGATATAGGTGTGGTGAGGTATGATTCCAATTCGACCCATGGGTACATTGGTTGTTTTATGCCAGGTGACAAGATGTGTTATTTGAGCTGCTATGTAATATTTATAGAGGTTGGTACTCCCATTCCTCCATGTCATTTAGGCCTGTATAGTATAGATTTTGCATTCTTGGCTGTTTATTTTGCCATATGAATTTATTGTTTGTTGATTTGTATTAGGTCTAGCCAGGCTTTGTAATCCAAATCGGTAGGCATCTAAAATGGTATAGCAGGTGGGGTACCGTAATATGTTCATTTTAAAAGTGTTTATTCTGCCTATCATGATATTTGTAGCTTGTCCCATCTCATTATATCTAATTGTTTGTTAAGGAGAGGTGGTATATTGTATTGGTATATGTTTCATATGTGGTGTTATTTGTACTCCTAAATATATAAATCCTTTTCTTTCCATTTTAGATTGAATTGAGTGCTAATAGTTTTTTTTGGTGGTTGTGAGGTTTATTCCAATTACTTCTGTTTTATCCTGGCTGTGTCAGATATGGTTGAAATGGTTTGTAGTGTGTTAAATAGGTTGGTAGGGTATTAATGGGGTTGAAAGGGTTAGAGCGATGTCGTCTGCAAACAGGATGATTTTGTATTCTTTGTTGGCTATGTTAATACCTTGTATTTTGCTGTTGTTTCGTATAGTTTGGGCTACGGTTCCATGGCTAGTACAAACAGTAGAGGTGATAGTAGGCAACCCTGTCTTGTGCCCCTTTCTATATGTATTGGGGTTGTTTCTGGGAGTTTTAATATAGCTTTGGGGCTGTTGTATACTTCTATAACGTTTTAAAAAGGTTTGTGGGAATTGATATGCTAGAGTTTCTTTCATATATCTAGAGCTATCGAAAGCTTTTTCAATATCTAGTGTCTGATACAGCTTTTGGTGTTGTTTTGTTCATGTGTGCTATGAGTTGTATATTCTTCTGATATTATGCAGCTTGTTGGCCTCGGACAAAGCCCACCTGGTCACTGAATACTAGTTGTGTCATGTATGGGTTTAGTCTTGTTGTTAGTATTTTTGTTAAGATTTTTATATCTTGATTGATGAGGGATATGGGTCTAGTTCTGTGGTTCCGTGGTGGCTTTGCTGGTTTTGGTAAAAGCGTAATGTGCTGTGTTCATTTCTTGCAGCAACTGTTCTCCTTATAGGAAAGAGTTGTACATGTTTACTAGGTGTGGTGTAGCAGAGTTTAAATTTTTTTGTAATAAAAACCTGAGAACCATCTAGGCCTGGTGCTTTATGAGCTTTGAGCTGTTTTAGGCTTGAGTTGTTTCTAGTATGGTAAAAATTTTGGTCTAATGCTTTTGCCATCTGTGAGTTTAGGGTGGTTTGCGGAGAGTTTGCTTGTAGGAAAGTCGAGATTGTATCCTTATTTGTAGTGTGAGTGTTTGTATATAATTGTGTGTATATTGTTGTATTCAATTATATCAACTGGACTTGAAGTTTGTTCAAGAACTAAACTAAGTCCAGTTGATCTAACTGAATACAACAGATATACCATGACCTGGATGAATGAGAACCTTCACTGCATAATTTGGTGTAGTATGAGTGGAAGTTTTATATATTTGTGTCTAGGTCTGTGGTGAATGTGCTTGTTGGTGTTCGTATCTTAGAAATTTTAGGAATATTTGATTTAGGTCTGAGTAGGTGGGCTAAAGGCCTGTCTGGTTTTTCCATTTCTGGTAGTAGAATTGCTTCTGTCATAAACACGGCTTTTTCTACTGCATGTGATAGAATGCTTGTAGTTGTTGTCTTGTTGTCTCTCTCGTTTCTCGTATATCTGTTGTCTTCGGTTGGTTTAAAATTTAACCATGGAAGGCCACTAGGGACATCCTGTGGGAGCTGTCAATGATTTATAGATATTGGAAAAGGTAAAATCACTGGACATTTACCATCGATTGTGGTACTAAAAGTAAGTTTTGTCTTACACGACTGGGATCCCACAATGCTTTAAAGTCTTCTGCAAGACTCACTGCATGTGGGATCCCAGTCAGGTAAGACAAAACTTTTTTACCACTACATTGGCCTGTATGCCACAGTGGTAAGGGGTTGCACTAGTCTTATTGCACTAATCTAACTAACCCATTACTACATTACTATACAGTACAATCACCAAACGAAGCTGGGCACCCGTAACAGACTACAGCGTTTCCCATAAAATCCAAAAGTTTTATTAGTACATCTTAAAAAGCACGTCTATGCCTGACACGTTTAGTGAATGGTTACACTTCATCAGAGGCCTCTGATGAAGTGTAACCATTACACATAACGCTCAGGCATTGGATTTTATGGAAAAATGCTGTAGTCTGTTACCGGTTGCCCAGCTTCGTTTGGTGATTGTACTGTGTGTTCTTATTGGCCTTGCGAAGGGCCTGGGGCATGGTTGCACCTGGGCCACCATTCTAAAGGGATAAGTCGCTGCTCATTTGGTTTACTGTTTGCCTGTTTAATGCCTTGGTGCACAGATGTTACTGAGGGTCGAGGGTTGGGGTGGTGTCACCCGGCCCTACCACCAGAGTCTGTACGTAACTGGCAGTGTTACCATTTACATGTACTGTGTGATTGTTTACTTATAATACACATTGTTTGGTGGTGGGAGCTCCGGTGGCTATTTTGAAAGCCACCATCTCTATTACTGTTTGTGATTTGCCTACATTGACTATGTAACACTGTTTCCTAATATATCTGGTATAAAATTAGATCAACTGGACTTGAAGTTTAGTTCTTGAAGACGTTTCGCTAGTCATCCGACTGGCTTTCTCAATTCAGAATGACTTGTACAAGAATCTGTGGCAATTATGTACCCTGGAAAATCCCAATTAGCATATCACAGCCAGGTGTTAAGGGGTGATTGGATAGTGGTTAAAGCCGCTGTATCACCCAATTGCGTTACTGCGCCTTTAAAATACAGCCCGTGGCCTCATCAGACCATAATACATGTTTCCACATGTTAGGGGGGAGTGGATATACATTTACAAATTTAAGATTGGCTTGGATTTTGAGTAATGGTAAAGGTTTCACTCAATTTTCTTCTTGCTACCCCACAAAGAAGAATGCAACTGAGCGTTGTCTATTCAAATCATTGTTGTTTTCTTTTCTGTTTTCCATCGTCCTTGCTGGTGGTGATGTAACCCTATTCAAGTCTATTGGGATTGTGCCAAAAAGAATTGTCTCAAAGGGAGAAGCAGATAAGTTTGGGAAGAAAAGAGGAGCAGCAGCAACAATTACATCAATTAGATAACCAGAAACAATTGAAGGTAAAATAAATAAATATAGCAGTTTAGATCATTATTACATGCAAAATCACCTAAATGTAATTTATTGTTACTTTTTATTCTCCTTAAAGGGTATCTATACCGAAAAAAAGGTTATTTTAAATTGACCATAACTGGAAACTATAATTTTTCCCAACCAACACTGTATCATTTTTTGTTGTTGATCTGCCCCCTATTTCTTTTGATAACCAACCTAAAACATTTAATTTCATCCTGTCAATCAAGTTTCTTGCTCTCAAAAACTATTTTTTTGTGAGCAGTTTTGCTGTAGCTGGAGGTTTGACAGTTGGAATGCCGTATGTTGTGTGCAGGTTTGAAAGTTGGTTTGTGGAGAAAAAGCCAGGTTGGATGGAAGTGGGAGGGGCTATAAGACAGGGGGGATACTGTCCCTAACAAAATGTTGCTGGATTAAATGTATGCACCAACACACATACCTCAGGTAAGTGCAATTTACATGTATTCAGTAATAGATTAAGATGAGGCAAAGACATTTTAAATGCTTTTGACACTTTATTTTTGTTTCCATCATGAATGATACCTCAAAGATGTGATCTCTATAAGGTTCTTTGGACCAGCTTTTTGAGTATAAAGTCAAGAGGAATAATCCTGTTGGTACAGAGACTGGAAACAATTAAAGTTTTCAGTTTAATAAAGGAACACTAAACTAAAAAAAAAGCATTTGGCATCCGTTTCATTTATTCACGGGGAGGTGAATGCTTATTTCACCCTCCCTGTGAATAATGTTTGCCAGGGGAACTGGAACTTACCTTAACTGGGACTCCACTCGCAAGCCGCTCCTGTAAAGAACAGCTGTTCTGTCCTGATCGCACACCCTATCTTTTGTATTGGCACGCATGCACTAAGATATTGCCAGAGCGGTGTCAGGTGAGGAGCGGCTTGTGAGTGGAGAGCGGTAAGGTAAGTTCCAGGTTCCTGATCAACTATTATTCACAGAGAGGTGGGTAAGCGTTCTCACCTCCCTGTAATAATAGAAACGGATGCCAAATACTTTTTTTTTTGAGTTTAGTGTTCCTTTAAAGGGTATCCCCAGTGGTTAAAACCACTTTGTGCTATTCAGTTTTATTTAAGAACTTGGGGGTAAAGGAGCTGTGTCTTACCTCCCGTTCTTCAATAAAATGTTCAGGAGCCAGGGGAGTAAAGCAACTCACCCAATCTCTCCCTCCTCGGCCATGTCTCTGACAGGTCCCAACGGACTCTGTATCTATGCGCATCGCATATAGTACTGTGCATCAGGACCTGTCAGAGGATGCGGCAGAGAAGAGCGAGGGACCAGGTAAGTTGCTTACCTTCATTCCTGTCCTCTGAACATTTTAACATTTTCAAGAATGGGAGGTAAGACACAGCTTGTTTACCTTGTTCTGCAATAAAACTGAATAGCACAAAGTGTTTTTTAGCGATGGAGATACACTAAATGTTATGGTTTGATTCTGAAAGCAGTCACATCCTTGATTAGAAAAAATGTTTGTGCACCAATGCAAAGAATGATACATAATACATAAGATACAATGACAAGGAAATAAAAAAAGTCCCTATATTACAAACCCTTAGGGTGAGGCCACACTACAAGCACCAAGCGCGCACGCTGTTAAGGTGCCCCTCACTACTGATGTTAGATAGATTAGATGTTCGTCTTTAGACAAAAATCTAACTATCTAATGTCTGCCTAGTGTATGGCCAGCATTAAGCTGTGTACACATAGGCAGAGTTTTGGGCCAGCTAAACTTTCAATGCATCATTGGTCGCGGCGATCATTCAGTGCAACAAACAGTCCATAGAAGACCACTTGATTTTCTGATCAGCTGACTACAGAAATTCCAAGACTATTGGTCATCGCCCTGAAATACTGTATCTGCTTCTGTGTACATAGTGACAACATAAGTACCCCATGGCTCTGTTCCCTGTGTGCCCACCACATAAGACCATATTGTAATCTGTAATCTGCCACAGTATGCAAAAAAACTCCTAAAAATGGGACCAAGGAGTCTGGGGTGGGAATGGACTTATTTAAGCTCAGTCCCTAAATAGCAATTGAAACTGATTATTTCAAAAGCTAATAACCATAATATGTGTAAACACATACTGTATAAAGTTACATAGTTGCATATAGTTACTGAGGTTTAATAAAGACGTTTTATAGATAGAAACATTGATGTCTAGTGGACTGGCTGGTCAGAGCAGACCTGCGTCATCCCTGTGCAAGAGGCATTATGGTATTGAAAGAACGCTGGGATTCAAAAGTGCAAAACCCAACCTAATGGCAAACCTCAATCTATCCCTAGAGATATATATATATAATTTGAATTAATAATTGCCTCAGATGTTGCTAAATAATTAGTCTGCATACAAGAAACAAATTTAAACATACAGCAATTACTATAATGAGACAACTGGCACTTTAATAATGGACGGAAGATTTATTTATTAATATAATAAATTCTATATAAAAAGTGTTGAGTTTTTTCCACAACTAGGGAGCTGGCATAGATTGGGGCTCATTCTCCACTCAGTAAGTTGTACAATTGCTTTACTCCAGAGGAAATTGCTGGTATCTCTTATTATTATTACTATTATTCGTTATTTGACAGTGTGTGGTATTGATGTATATATGAGGATCTTGGTCCATTTTAAAGGATGTTCAGATTTATAGTGTAACACATGGCTATTCCTGTTATTGGGAATTATTACATTCCAAATTGCAGTCCCACAATGGATCACACAAAATAAATTATTCTTTAAATTTCCAACATTCTTATTCCATGTTAAGGACATTAATAATGATTACTTGGATGGAGATTGTATTGGGCAGTGGTTAATGGATTCTGACATGGAAACTATACCGAGGGAGATTTTCATTCTAAATGCATTTTCTGACGGTGGAAAGGGGCTGAACGATTTGTACTTTTTCACATTCCTGTCATTTACCTGACTACTGTACTAGGAAACTCTCTAATAATCACACTCACCAGGGTGGATCCGAACCTTCAGACACCTATGTATTTTCTTCTTAGTACCTCTCCTTGCTAGATTTATGTTATAGCTCAACCACTGTCCCTAAAATGCTGCAAAGCTTTTAAACAAACTTCAACCATCACCCTTCCAGCATGCATTGTCCAGATGTTTATGTTTCTCTCACTGGCAGCTTCTGAATCCTTGTTGTTGGCAGTAATGGCTTATGACCGGTATGTTGCCATTTGCATCCCATTAAGATATGTTTCTATCATGAGCAGAGGGTTTGCTTACAGCTGACATGTGGCATCTGGTTACTTGGTTGTATCTATGGTGCCATTCACACATCAATACCTTCAGACTTCCTTCTGCGGCACAAGAATCCTAAACCATTTTTTCTGTGATATTCCTCCCCTATTAAAAATCTCTTGCATTGACACATACTTTAATGAAGTGGCTGTTTGCAGTGGGTGGTGTCTGATGTCAGTTGCTTTCATTAATTTGTGGGTCATATATTCCATTCTCTTTCAGTCTTAAAGCTCCAGAAAGATAATAGCAAAAGGAAAGCACTGTCCACCTGTATATCTCATCTGTTGCTGTCCTACTTTTTTATGTTAGTGGAAGCCTTATGTACATGCGTCCCAAATCAAATCTAATAACTGATAAAGAATGGGTTCTTTCTATCTTCTACACGTGTAAACTCTAACCCCCACGTACTCAGTCTGAGAAACAAAGACATTCAAGAGCACTGACAAAGCTTCTCAAAATAAACCATTGAAAAGGTTATTAATAAATATTTTATTTCTATACAAATTGATTAATTAATACCATAATTTTTTTATGTCTAGTGGAAGTTTATAGTAAAATTAATTGTTCATTAACCTGCCTATAGATTGGTCTGAGTGGTCTGGTCTAATTTTTTTTTTGTTTAAAAATTTTAAATGTAAAGTAGCTTTAGAAATCACACACAGTGTTGTGTTTCTCTTCAAGCTGGGGCAGATATTTTGGCCCAGCCAATCATTGGTCGCGTCAATGTTCTGATCATTCGGCGAGACCAACAGTGCAGTCCATAAAAGACTGCACGCTCGGTCATAATTCCGATGTCCGATGCAGGCGGAAATCCGATGGATGATCAAGCAGAACAGCCATAACCAAAAATATTGGTTGGTCAGTTATGTTTTACTTAAAATGTCATATAATCATACTTACAACCTCCAGGATCCACCACTGCGGCTCCCTCTCCACTGCTGCTGCTGTGTGCCTTTACCGTTCACAAGCAGCAGCAGTGGAGGTTCGACCGGTAATGGCAGTCAGACATTGGCCGTGATGTCACTGTCCTGGAAGTAGCAGAGAGCTGCGGAGGTGGATTGTGGAGGTTGTAAGTATGACTACTCGCTCTGGGAACATTATTGAACATACCCTTTCATTCAGCTATTTTTTTAATATTTATTAAAATCAAATTTATGTAGCATTTGCTATCTTATTTTCCCTTGCTAGACAATACCAGAATGTTATGTAAGTAGGACAAAGAACAGTTTTTCAATGTTGTTCAATGTCATGTAAATAATGATACTGTGAAATATGATTTTGTTTCAGATAAACAGTGTTGCATTGAAGTCATTGACAGTCATAACTATACAGAAGATTCAGTGTCTGATTTCCTGCTCTAACTTCCAAATGTATATTCCCATATAACAAATGACATACCGTATATACTCGAGTATAAGCCGACTCGAGTATAAGCCGAGGCACCCATTTTTGCCTCAAAAATTAGAAAAAATTATTGACCCGAGTATAAGCCGAGGGCTGGGGGGACAGTATGCCATGCAGACACCCACATTACCTTTTACTATAGGTGGTTGGAAACTACAACTCCCAGCATCCAAGCATGCTGGGAGTTGTAGTTTCCAAACATCTACAGTGGAAAGGTATTAGGTGGGGGACAGTATGCCATACAGTAACCCTAATACCTTTCCACTGTAGATGTTTGGAAACTACAACTCCCAGCATGCTTGGTTGCTGGAGTTGTAGTTTCCAACCACCTATAGTAAAAAGGTATTGGGGGTTACTGTATGGCATACTGTCCCCCACCCTAATACCTTTCCACTGTAGTGTTTGGAAACTACAACTCCCAGCATGCGTTGTGTTGCTGGGAGTTGTAGTTTCCAACCACTATAGTAAAAAGAAAATGTGGGTGTCTGCATGGCATACTGTCCCCCCAGCCCTCCCCCCAGTCCCCCCCCAGCTCACTTACCCGTACCTGTCTTCAGTCTTTCTCTCTGCAATCCAGAAGCAGCCGCGAGTCCGGCCGGCAGTTCCCATTACTGCTTCGCGGCTGCGCGACGACGTCATCCGCCAGCGTGCGTGATGACGTCATGCGCAACCGCGAAGAACTACTGGGAACTGCCGGCCGGACTCGCGCTGCCTCTGGATGAAGGTAAGTTGCTACTGACTCGAGTATAAGCCGAGTCAAGGTTTTTAGGTTAATTTTTAAACCTAAAAACCTCGGCTTATACTCGAGTATATACGGTATAACAAAACCTTTTTTCTTTTCCTTTCTATGGATGAACCGTTGGCAGGCATCATGATCATACAAAATCTGTATGGCCTTATATAACTTCTACTTTTATTTTACCACTGTACGACAGTATGTTAATATATTAATATATTATAGACAATGTCTATATGTCTATATAAAATAGTATTTAAAAAATAAAATCAGTGTTATGAAGAAGAGGCATAGTATTGAACACTTGAATTTGTCTGTTTTCCCCATAACTTCTGAAATGAATAAATGCCATAACTAAAGGTCGCCTAGTATCTGGACACCCTTCTCCCATTCCCTGCCCTTCCCCCTTACTCTATCTCTATTACCCCATACTTACTGCTTTAGGTCTGAATACTAAGTTAAACAGACTTAACTCTAATAATAAAAATATTCTCCTTATGCTAGAATGGAGTAAGGAAAAAAAATTTTGCACCTGATTCTTTCTGCTGAGGAAGGGAAGGTTACAACTGAAGGATATAGAAAGAGTACGGCAGGGAATTTGAAATATATGTTATTTAAAAGCTATTATATGTTGGAATAACATCTAGAACTGTAGGCAAGTCAAAATAAAAACCCATAGAGAAGTGCGGTTGCTCAGCACACAGTATTGTGGAAAAACTTGGAGGTAGTATGAGAGGTTTGAATTTCTTTGGACTATTAAAGGTAACTTTAGGTCAGAGAGGAGAAGGTGTCCACAAAAAACACCTACAAAAAGCATTAGAATGTGTCTATAAATTGGGAACACAACACTGACAAGGAATGAATGTTGATATACTGTACAATTTGTCTGAACAATTTCCAGCCATACATAGTAGGAGGTTGGGATAAGCCATGTTGTAAAATAATTGTTGTGTAATATTTGTTATAATATGATTTACATTGGTAGCAAATATAGGTACACAAGTGTAAATAATAATTTGGGCCCAACATTGTTAGGAGCCCTGAAGAAGTCCAGTGGTTCCGGGTAAAACGCTTGTAGGCATTCAGCGTTGAAGGGAGAGTGATCCGAGCCAAGTAAACTGTGTCGTCGATATGTATTTGTGACTTTTTTGATGGAGGACAGAGAAGGAACCTATAAGTGACCGAGCTGATGTTACATCGGACCCTTGAGCCTGCAACTAAGAAATAATGAATTTTAAAATTTTCAAAAATTATTGAATTTCTGGTAAAATTATCGAATTTTGAATGCGGAAGCTAGAAAGTAGGGTGCGTGTGAGGGAATTGACTTTATTTCAAGTTCTGCATATTTGTACGTGTTCCCCAGACCATTTCCCATGTCCCAGAATTATGTACATTAAGTTACCATTGCTATTTTAACCTTATTTTATCAGAACTTTTTGAACTATTTGTCCCCATGACTTAATGGGTCAGTTTTCGACCTTTCAAACTTTTCCTGAACTTCGAAATCGAACCAAACTTTAGGAAGTTTGGCCATCTCTAATGGTAGTGTATTTATTGCAAGCAACATAATTCATTTTAGGTTTTGTTCTGATTGTTTCCTCTGGTCTACAAATCTAAACTTTTTTTTTAGTACAGTCCTTTCCCAATGTCTTCCTAATTCTGTTAGGCCTGGTACACATAGGCAGATTTTCATACCAAATAGATCTAAGATACAATAGTTCGATAGGATTGGCTATAATTTATAAGCATTTTGTAAGCAAAATTTGTCTAGAGGATTATTGGGCAAAAACCTACTGGAATAAGTTTACAACAGACAAGAATAAGAAAAGTAGGGCTGTCCAGTTGTTTATACTTTGCAAGGGGTAATCCCTCTTTATTGCAGTACTGCAATAAAGAGGGATTACCCCTTGCAAAGTATAGAAGTAGATAGTTCCCCCGCACACCTATATTGTATAATTGAAATTGCTGGGTGCTGCTCCAAAAACCATAGCCAATGGTAATAGTATCCAAACAAAAGCAATTCAGAGCGCACTCCAGTCTTAAATGTTCAAATCCATTTATTTAACACGTGACGTTTCGGTGTCAGTGCGACACCTTCCTCAGACGTAAGACGTACTTGCAAAGTATAAACGACTGGACAGCCCTACTTTTCTTATTCTTGAGTGTTGTATCTGGCATTGAGGTGGCCAGAAGGGATTGGATGCCTAGGAAGTACCTCGAGTTTTTCTTTTTAAGTTTACAACAGACTTGTGCTTTTATAATGTATGTATAATTTTATTTATAAAGCGTCACTTGTGTACACAGCGCTGTACCTTATAAAACACAGAGTATACAAACAAGGGGATAGGTGCAAGCAATTATACAGATAAATATAAATTAAATACAATTTCATACATAGGTTACAAACTACTGGGAATGTTGTTAATTACTTATTTGACAACAGTGGCAAATTCACAGCATATTGATCTTGTGAACTGCTTGGAGTAACTGATGTGAGTTTTTTTATATTTTTCAGAGAGATAGATATATTTACAAAATATATATAAACTCAGGAAAGTTGGATAGTTTAAATGGAAGTTTTGCAATGAAGGTGGGGTAAGTTTGAACAAGATGCAGGGATGCAGCTAGAAATCCTGGCCCCCAGGTGGGGCCCTCTTATTGTCTCCTCCTCAATTTTCAGAAACCAGTTGCCCCCTTCCTGTTTCCCAGTACAAATATAATCTGTAGCACAGTGTGTGCTTTAATTTCATCTCCCCTTAGCAGTAGCTGCCTAACATGGGAAATGTCAGTGAAATGCCACCAGGTATCTGCAGTCCTGCTCCATTTATAGATTGACTTATTATTCAATGTCAAATTTGTGCTAAAGGGTTTAACTTTACAACAGTAGGACCATTGCGTTAGAGTAGGCTCACTGCAGTGGGCCATCATTGTTAAAATGTCAGGCAAGCTTGGCCTCTTTGGACATCACCACATTGGCTTCTCTCCCCCACAGTTTGCATTATATAGGGGAAAGGGGACGAAAGGTTAAGAACCATTGAGTATTGTCACTATTGTTGAGGAGCCAGGCAAGCTTGGTCCTTTTGGACATTCTCCACACCACATTGGCTTATCTCCCTTGGAATATGTATTGTGCAAGGGAAAGTAGGCAGATGGGTAACACATCACAATCACAAGGTGCCTGTCGAGCTGTTTTTTATTTCCAGAGGGGTTGGCAATGCCAAAAATAGCTGTCAATGGGGAATTTGGAAAGGACGCATCTTTTCGCGAAATTTGATAAATTTCAAAATTTATACCGCTTGTAGCCACTAGAAGCCTTTATATGGTATAACTAGACAAACAGATTGTGTAAAAAAGCAAGCAAGAAAGCAAAATCTGTATATGAAAAGGCTATTGTTGTGAAAAGTTTCCAAATTATTTTTAAAATATATTGTACTGCCCTGAAAATCAGGTTGGCAAGCAGGTTTTTGCGCGTTAGTAATTGAGTGTAGCCTTTTAATGCATCCGCTTCTAGCTCATTGAAAGCTAAACATTGGTCCACACAGGTAGAAGGGAAAAAGAGACTAGACCGTTTAATTTAAAGGAGAACTAAACCCAATTTTTTATACTCCAGAATCTGAAAACAACCCCCCTAAAAACACCAATAAACTATAAAATGCCACTTTAGTAAACTCTGTTAAAGTAAATTAAAGCCTGTTAAGAACTGGATGAAGTATCTGTGTGTATGTGCAGTGTCAGACCACACCTCCTGACCTCAGTCACATGCTTCCTTGCTCTATCTGTCCTGTAAAAGGATTGGCTAGAGATTATTAATGGGTGTGACTGACTGTAACAAGTTTGTCCCATAGCTAAGGACTGAGCATGTGCAGAACATAATGGTCGTTGACCAAACTGTCTGATATTAGAATGCTGAGAAGTAAAGCACAAACCATGTTATTTAGGTAAATTTCCCAGCTCCTATATCAAAATGAGAGGTAAGACACAGATTACTGGTTATATATCAAGGTGTTCTGCCTTCTGGTTCAGTGTTGTTCTGTGGCTTTAGTTGCCCTTTAAAGATGGTATTCACCCCAGGATTCTAAATGACCTAAGATCAGTATTTGCCAACTGTATTTAATATTTCATTTAATATTTGCATTGAATTTCTGGTCTTAAAAATGGACTCGGTACCCAAGTAATTATTAGCCTATCAGTTTGACATCTGTTGTGGTAGAGATTTTAGAAGGAATATTAAGGTGTAATATATTGGAATTCCTTTTACAGTAACTACAACATGCTGTTTATATAAGTGCACATGTGTGGTACATTTATAGAAAAAACAATGAGCAGAGCTGGGGTGTGTGTGTGTGTTTGTGTGTGTGTAATGAAGTAAACCTTATCTTAGCACGGCTCTGAGCAAAGCATTTCTTATATACATTTGTTGTACACATGGCTGTTGGGGCCGCTTCTATTTATTTATTAATGTTTTGGAAGTGTGTATTGTCAGCAAGGTTTCTGTGTTTGCTGACGACACAAAACTTTGTCGACCATTAAAAACTTTAGAGGATGTGCAATCGTTGCAGGGGGATCTAGATAGATTCTTACATTGGGCTGCTAAGTGGCAGATGAGATTCAATATTGAGAAATGTAAGGTGAAGCATTTTGGACTTAAAAATCCTTGTGCTACTTATACTATAAATGGCTCTGTGTTAAGTGAATCCCTGCTGGAAAGAGATCTTTGAGTTTTGAACTTAAAGGAAGCAAGCAGTGCCAGGCAGCAACAGCCAGAGCCAGCATGGTATTGTCTTGTATAAAGAGAGGTATGGATTCAAGCGAGGAAAATGTTATTCTCCCTCTTTACAGGCCTCATTTGGAATATGCAGTGCAATTTTGGAATCCAATGTACAAAAAGGACATCTTTGAAATGGAAAGGGTTCAGAGAAGGGCAACTAAATTAATAAGGGGATTGGGGGAGCTTGAATATGAAGAGAGACTGCAAAAGTTACAATTATGTATGCTGGAGAAAAGGCGCTTGTGTGGGGATATGATTACTGTGTATAAATACATTAAAGGGCCATACAATAAACTATCTGGGGCATTGTTCACCAATAGAACATGTCAGAGGACAGGTGGACATCCCATAAGACTTGAAGAAAAATGGTTTAGGCTTCAAGTTCGGAAAGGGTTTTTCACTGTGAGAACGGTAAAGCTATGGAACTGTCTTCCAGCGGACGTTGTTTTGGCAGGTTCATTACCAGTCAGTTTTAAAAAAATGGCTGGATTAATTTCTGCAAACAAGGAATGTTGCAAGTTACTGGTATTAATACATAAAGTAGAGTTGATCCAGGGAAATTTCCGATTGCCACTTGGAGTCAGGAAGGAATTTTTTTCCCCTTCATAAATTGGTGTTTTTTTTTTTGCCTTCCTCTGGATCAACAGTTAGGCAGGAAATGAGGATACTGCTAGTCTGCTAGATAGGTTGGACTGGATGGATGTATGTCTTTATTCAACCTCAAATACTATACTATACTAAAGTTACATTCACACTAGCCATAGCGCTAATGCAGGGAAATGTTGCACTTGCAATGTAGTACGATGTTCCCCTCACATCACATAGCAGTGTCAATTTATTTTCAATGGCACCACTATGCGTTATGTCACAAATCTGCTGAATGCAGTGCGTTTTTTTATAAAGCATCACATCGCAGTGAACAAGTGGGGCTATGCATTTTGGTGCAAGTAATATAAAAGATTATTAGTTTTAAAGGGCATGTCCACCCACAAAACTATGATTTAACCCACTACTGGCCCCACTATGTAGTGTATAAAAATCTTTACCTCACATCCCTGCTCCTAATGGTTCTCCTGTAATGTGTATCCAAAGTCCCAAAAACTGACCACCAGGAGCATGGCCTAGTCCATATAGGACTCTGCCTCCTGTCTCCCCTCCGGGAGAAAAATGTCATGCGCACTGCAGCCCCCCCCCTCTCCCTCCTGTTTCTCCCTCCCCCTAGCTCAAAACCGGTTTTCTGTAGTGTAGGGCTCCCAACCCCAACCGCCATAGTTATTTGAAAGAAAACTCCCCCCATCTCTACTTACATTGCCTCTTTCCCCTGAAGTTCAGAACAGCCGGTCCGGCCCCCTGCTTGCAGTTTCATGCAAGCAGAGCGCTGGGACTGAACGTCGGAGGAGAGAGGCAAAGTAACTAATGATCGGGGGAGTTTTCCTTCAAATAACTATGGCAGTTGGGGTCGGGGGAGGGAGCCCTACACTACAGAAACATTTTTAAAAAGGGTTGAACATAATAACGTTGCATTGGCTTTCCATGGAAATAATGTGTTTATGAGGTGATATGATAGGCGTTAACAAATATGTTGGAGCGAACTACAACCAATTACCTTTAGGAAAAGCTACTTAAATTGTTCCTCACTGTGAGGGCAGTAAGGTTAAGGACTTATCTACCTAAAAATGTAGTGTTGGCTAGATCTCTGACCAGATTCAAAGGAGGCTTAGATGTCTTTTTGGACAGTTAGAATATCCAAGTCTACAGTCAGAGACTGTGTCAAGCAGGGGAATAATAACTGTCCTCATGACCACAAGGATGGGACAGGGTGCCCCACATCACTAGAGATGGGATCCGGGTCCGACTCGGACCCGGATCCGACACGGAACCACCGAAATCTGAATGTTCCATCCGAAACCGTATGGATCGTTTGGATTTCAGGACTTCGGAACGCGTTTTCGATTTTTATCGAACGTTCAAACGTTCAACGTTCCATAGGAAAGGCATTGAGATTTGAGCAAAATTTTTGAGAATGGCACAGCCAGCACTTAATTACTGAAAAATCCACGCTAAACTGATAGTACATCGGGTAGCGTGGGTTTTGCACTAATTTGGCTGATATAGCATCAGCCCGATAGTGTCACTTCCTGTTACATCATATTTAAGGAGGATATGTGTTTGTATCTTTGTTTTTTCTTTTGGTGCATTTGCTTGAGAAAGAGGACTAGATCCATCCAAATGTCGAGGATGCATTAAAAAGTGGGATATTGCACGTGGACTGGTATTATAATATATAATGTATATGTATGTTTACATATACATTAGCAACATGGTTTTGTGTTAATAGTAAAAGTGCCATTGTATATTTCTTAATTTAGCAATTATAATGCAAAACGGACTATTAACAATTATAATAATTTCACAGATAATGTTATGCCTGTGGTTAAAGTAAAAGATAATCCTTGCTATGGACATTATCAATAGCATTAAGGTTTACAGTGCTTGACGAAAACAAATCTACAAAACAAAAATATAGTAAAAACCCCAAAGGACCAATCATGTGAGATATGCCACTATATAAAAGAAATGTCTGCAGCTGTTTTATAATAATGGACTTTTAACCCTTTCCCTGCCACAGATCGTATATTCACGATCTGTGCAGTGAATGTTCAAACTGCCACAGATCGTGAATATACGATCTGTGGCTTCCCCCCTCCCCAAAAAAATTTCCCCCCCTCTAGGCGCGATCGGGGGGCAGCATTCAACTGCCCCCCTACCCCCCTCGATCCCCCCTCGGTTTCGGCCAAATCCGAGGGGGGGATCGGAAGATATCCCTACCTTAACATGGCCCCCGCAGCTGAAGCCGGTCCCACGTGGAGGAAGTTCCTTGTTCCGGAAAGGGAGACCCCGGTGATGTCACTGATCTTCCTCCTTCACCGGGGTCTTCCCATATGGAGGTACACTGCTGCCCCCGGTGGTCCAGTGGAGGTACTGCAGCATGATCTCTATATAGATCATGCTGCTGTACCTAGTATAGAACAAGCTGTCAAGCTGACAGCTGTTCTATACATTTTGTGAATGGAACTCAAAGTTCCATTCACAAATAGGATTTTTTCTAAGTCTTTGCTACTTAGCGAAGACTTAGAAAAAAAATGGGGACAGAGATCAATATTTGGTGATCACTTCTGATCACCAAATTATTGATCTTTGCCAATGAATGAAAAATCACTTCCTGGAAAATGATTTCCGGGAAGTGATTTTTCCGATCGGATTTCGAATTGGAAAACGGGCATTTATGCCCGTATTCCAAGTTCGGTATCATTCCCTAAGATGATCTGATGATTATCTTTGGGAATGATCGGGGAAAAAAAGGGGAAATACACACAAAAAAATTCTTAAAGTGATACACACACCCTTTTTTTTTTTTTACCCTAAAACTATAAATTAGAAAAAAAAGTTGTCTTCTCCAAGCTCCCCAATGTCCCCAGTGATATCGGTAAAGTAAACGCGGATACTTATTTGTTCGATTTCAAGGGAAACTAAGCCTATATTTTATAAGGAAATTTTGCAGAGGTACCAAATAAAGACCGTATTGAATTTTTAGGATCAGTAAAGTGTGCAAAAACGTGTGTGACTCTCCATACTAACCGACTTCACTAAAATACCACTAAAAGGGGGAGAGTGTGTGTGTGGGGGGTGGGTTGTGGCGTTTTTAAAATTTTTTCTTGTAACTGCACTTCTAAATGCGTCCCATTTGAGCTAGTTGGTGGCCTCGTCTCTGTTTGCACCCACGCAAATGGCACACCGTTTGATTCAGGACATGTGGGAGATTGCTATTTAGTGGGTTTTTTTGCTTGTCAAGTGGGTTTAGGTAGGATTTCAACCCTTGAATCATCTCATTTTATTTTTCACAAAATCTCGTAAAAACACCGAGTTCTTTGGATCGCTGGGTCTGGAATTCTTCATGCATGTATGAAAGCATGGCACCGTAACGTAGCTGAAGGTGTGTAGATTCCAAAAATATATAGTTTGTGGGGGGAATTTCCATGTTTCGGGACTGTTTCCTTAGAAAAAGGGTAGGCTGTTCAAATTACAGAGCACTTTGATTTTTTCTTGTAATTGCATTTGTGCATGCGTCCCATTTGAGCTAGTTGGTGGCCACGTCTCTGTGTGCATCCACGCATATGGCATACCGTTTGATTCAGGACATGTGGAAGATTGCTATTTAGTGGGTTTTTTTGCTTGTCAAGTGGGTTTAGGTAGGATTTCAATCCTTGAATCATCTCATTTTATTTTTTACAAAACCTCGTAAAAACACGGAGTTCTTTGGATCGCTGGGTCTGGAATTCTTCATGTATGCATGAAAGCATGGAACCGTAACGTAGCTGAAGGTGTGTAGATTCCAAAAATATATAGTTTGTGGGGGGAATCTCCATGTTTTGGGACTGTTTCCTTAGAAAAAGGGTAGGCTGTTCAAATTACAGAGCACTTTGATTTTTTCTTGTAAGTGCCATTTGTGCATGCGTCCCATTTGAGCTAGTTGGTGGGCACAGTCTCTGTGTGCATCCACGCATATGGCATCCGTTTGATTCAGAACATGTGGGAGATTGATATTTAGTGGGGGGGTTTATTTGCGGGGGGCATTTCAAAGTTTTGGGGCTGTTTGAAATTACAGAGCACTTTGATATTTTTCTTGTAATACACTGGGCATGCGTTCCCATTTGAGCTAGTTGGTGGCCACGTCCTGTGTGCATCCACGCATATGGCATACCGTTTGATTCAGGGCATTTGGAAGATTGATAATTGACAAGTTTTTTTTACATGACATGGAAATTTGCCATGATTTTAACTTTGAATTGTATTTTTATAAATTTTTCCTGAAAATCTGGTAAGAAAGCGAAATTGTACACAAAACTGCACCCACACCATTGGTGGTATGCATAAAAGAATCACACCATTGTGTAGCTGAAGGTGGTAGAGTCCAAGAATATATAGTTTTGGGGGGTATTTCTAATATAGAGGGGTGTTTAGTCTGACAAATCTGAAAAGTTGTGGTAATTGGGCCACTGTTCATTGGCTCACTTTGTGGCTAGTTGATTCCACGTCTGCGTGTGTAACCATACATAGGGCATACCGTTTGATTCAGAACATTTGGGAGATTGATATTTGGTAACTTTTTTTTACATTACTTGGATTTTGGCATGATTTCTACCTTTGAGAGTGTTTTTTTTAAAATTTTTATAGAAATCTGCTAAAGCTGTGAACTTCTACGAAGAACTGCGCCCACACATTGATGGTACGAATGAACAAACTACAGAATTTCGTAGATAAAGGTGTGGGGATTCGAGAAATATATGGTTTGTGGGGGTTGTTTTGTGGGGAAAAATTGCAGACTGTTCAAATTCAGATTTGACTGAATATTTTTGCTGTTTCTGAGCATTGTGCATTGTTTCACTTTGTGTCTTTTGGCTTCCACGTCCACGTGTGTAACCAAACATATGGCATACCGTTTGATTCAGGACATTTGGGAGATTGATATTAAGTAGCTTTTTTTTACATTCCTTGGGGTTTTGGCATGATTTCTACCTTTTGAAGTTGTTTTTGTTCATTTTTTCAGACAAATCGGAATTTCTACGAAGAACTGCGCCCACACCATTGATTGTATGAATGAACAAACTACAGCGTTACGTAGCTGAAGGTATGTAGATTCTGAGAATATATAGTTTTGCGGGGGTATTTCCAAGTTAGAGGGGTGTTCAGTTTGGAAAATCTGGGGAAATGCTGTTATTGGCTCACTGCGCATTGTTTTACATTTTGACTAGTCGCTTCCACGCAGTGTGTGTAACCACAATATGGCACACTGTTTGATTCAGGACATTTAGGAGATTGATATTTGGTAAGTTTTTTTTACATTACATGGGGTTTTGGTGTGATTTTGTAACTTTGAAATGTATTTTTCTCTATTTTTCCAGAAAATTGTGTAGAAATGCGAAATTCTACGAAGAACTGCGCCCACACCATTGATGGTATGAATGAACGAACTACAGTGCTACATAGCTGAAGGTGTTTAGATTTCAGGAATATATAGTTTGTGGGGGGTATTTCTGAGTTTATCAGGGTGTTTGTTGGAAAAAACTGCAGACTGTCCAAATTCGGAGTTGGCTAAATATTTTCGCTGTTTCTGAGCCATCGTGCATTGTCTCACTTTGTGGCTTTTCGCTTCCACGTCCGGTGTGTAACCACACATATGGCATACCGTTTGATTCAGGACATTTGGGAGATTGATATTTAGTAACTTTTTTTAGATTCCATCAGGTTTTGGCATGATTTCTACCTTTGAAGTTGTTTTTTGTTTCATTTTTTCAGAAAAGTGCGAACTTCTCACGAAGAACTGCGCCCACACCATTGATGGTATGAATGAACAAACTACAGCGTTACATAGCTGAAGGTGTGAGATTTCAGGAATATATAGTTTTGTGGGGTTATTTCTAAGTTACGGGGGTGTTTTGTGGAAAAAACTGCAGACTGTCAAATTCGGAGTTGGCTAAATATTTTCGCTGTTTCTGAGCCATCGTGCATTGTCTCACTTTGTGGCTTTTCGCTTCCACGTCCGCGTGTTAACCACACATATGGCATACCGTTTGATTCGGACATTTGGGAGATTGATATTTAGTAACTTTTTAGATTCCATCAGGTTTTGGCATGATTTCTACCTTTTGAAGTTGTTTTTGTTCATTTTTTCAGAAAAGTGCGAATTTCTACGAAGAAACTGCGCCCACACCATTGATGGTATGAATGAACAAACTACAGCGTTACATAGCTGAAGGTGTGTAGATTTCAGGAATATATAGTTTGTGGGGGTTATTTCTAAGTTAGGGGGTGTTTTGTGGAAAAAACTGCAGACTGTCCAAATTCGGAGTTGGCTAATATTTTCGCTGTTTCTGAGCCATCGTGCATTGTCTCACTTGGCTTTTCGCTTCCACGTCCGCGTGTGTAACCACACATATGGCTACGTTTGATTCAGGACATTTGGGAGATTGATATTTGGTACCTTTTTTTTACATTCCATGGGGTTTGGCATGGATTTCGACCTTTTTGAACGTTGTTTGATGTTCATTTTTTTTAAAATCTGGTAAAAGTGCAAACTTCTACGAAGAACTGCGCCACACCATTGATGGTATGAATGAACGAACTACAGCGTTACATAGCTGAAGGGTGTAGATTTCAGGAATATATAGTTTGTGGGGGGTATTTTTGAGTTGGGGCGGTGTTTTGTGGAAAAACTGCAGACTGTTCAAATACAAAACTGGCTAATTTTTTTTTGCTGCTACTGACATTTGGCACTGGTCACGCTCTGGGTTAGTTGGCAGCCATGTCTCTGGGTACACCCATGAATGTGGCATACCGTTTTTTCGGGAGGGGTTAGGCTTTCATATTTGAGATGCGTTTGAACTTTCCTCCACAGTTTTTAGCTGAAATTCGCATTTGATTTTGTCTCTGATTTTACAGTTGAGGAAAAAAAGGAAAATGTGGAAAGTACTACAATTTGACGAAGAGCTGCGTCCGGGTATCTGCATTTTGATCGAAACTTATCTCACTCGTAAAATCCTGCGGGTGTGTAGTTTCTAAAAATATCTCACTTGTGGGGATATTTTAGTTATTTGGTAGATATTCTATGTAACTGTCAGTAGTGGTTATACATTTTAATTTGGTGTAAATTCTAGGAGGTGCAGTTTTAGTTTGGGGGGGTCTCCTGTACAGGAAAAGTGGGGTACCTACATATATCTGGTATCGTTGTACTGGGAGTATCAGAGCTTTTAGAAACAGTAAGATTTTTGTGTGTAACCTTTAAGATAACTATAAGTAAAAATGGGAAAAATCCATGAAAATTTGCAAATTTTTCATTTTTTTTACATATTTTACCCATAATTCCAGTAAAATTTCCAGAAAAGTTACAAAATTTTGTTACCATATTAAAGTACACTTTGTGCTGAAAAAAACAATGTATAATATTCCTGATTTACTGCAAGGTTTCCTACTGTAAAATTAGTCTAAAGCGATTAAGGACAAAATCCTGAAAATTCTTCTGGCAGTTAACGCAAAAAAAAATCAAAATCTCCTGGCAGTGAAAGGGTTAAAGGTTATTCACCAGCATTTCTAGCATCACTAGCAGGTCTATATATGAAAATATAGACAAATGTGAGCAAACAATTCATTACTGGAGAAATAGAGTAAGTACTTAATATGCGACCAATGTTACTTCTAGAGGAAGAGCTTAATATTAGACAAATATTTACAAAATAACAGCGAGGCCATATTCCCACATAACCCTAAAAAAGAACAACAACATATTTAGCATTTTAAAGGGCTGCCGCTCAGCCAATCACAGACGTGACTGCCGGTCCCGCCCCTCTGCTTGCATTTTAGCGCAAGCAGAGGGCCTGGCAGTGCAGCGGAGGAAAGAGGGAAGGTAAGTAATATTTGGGGCACTTTCTGATATTAAAACTATAGCGGTTGGGGCTGGGGGAGCAGGGAGACTATTATATGAATTTTTTTAAAGAAGGATGGACATGCCCTTTAAAGGGTCACTATACTCACTCAAAAAAACTTTACATTATTTGAAACTACAATTTGAGAGAAGTTAAATGGTGGCAAATTATTTATGTTTTTAGTGAGTGCTCCTAATTCCCCCCACCCTCCCTTACTCACTGCGTCCTTGTAGTGTCTGTGACACTTATAAGTCCTGCACAGCCTCACCATAGACCCTGCTCTGCTTACACCTCTCCCTCCTCCCCCCGCCTTCTTTTTTCTGCTGATTCTCTTAATTGTTGCAGAAAGTGTGCTGGCAGGCAGGCAGCGATCCTAGTAAGAGGTCAGGGATAGGGAACATATAATGTCTGCTTTTTGGAGTGACAGGTCTTTTCCTGTAAATGCAGTGATTTTTAATGATGATTTCACAGAATCTACAGCTAAGATTTAAAACCCAATTTTTTTTAGAAGTAGTGGGATCTTGCTGTATCTAAAGGAAAATTTTTTGAAAATTAATTTTTTTAGACAATACAGTAGATATCCTTTAACATTTTCAAGCAAAACGGTTTGTTTTACTTAAGAGTCTAATATGAGAGAATATGTCATCAGAACACACTATGATGGAATAATGATTAGTCATATTAAAAGGAAAAGTACAGTTTTGTTTTGTTTTTTTAATTCAATGATTTTTTTAAAATGTCTGTATTCAGCATAATGCACATGACTGATATTACTGTATTTAGTCTTTCAAAGAGGAATTCTCCTCAAAGTCTCTCTCTTATGACCCCACAACCACCAATGCCCCTAATGCTTAATTCAGTGTGTGTCAGTGGTTTCAAAAACATTTATATTGAGTAATTTCTTTGTTCCATCAAAATTTATGACGATCATTCTACCAGCAGATGTTTAAACTTGCAAACAGTTGTGGAACAGTGATGTAAATAAAGAAGATGGAATATAGTCAAAAACAAGAGTGGGAGGTAGAAATTCATAATTTTAAAACCACATACTCTTTTTCAACAATAAGATACAAACAGTCTTTAAGCTTCAGCATCTTCAATCTGATCAAGGAATATGCACAAAGTATACTCGTCAAATTGGATTATTGGTCTAGTAATATTATGGTAAGTACCCTAACCCAGATAATTAACTTTCTGAAAAAGAAAACACTTTATCAGAGATATTTAGCTCCAGAATTGCTGACATGGGCAAGCTATTTACTGAAATGAGCAAGCGCTTTCAAGGAAAATACAAATGTGTTTAATTTAATTTTTATTTCTATTACAAGAGTTCACATAGTACTGTAAGTAGACAGCAACTGACATTTATTGATTCTACTATTAAGATTATAAAAATAATCTAGGCCAATCAGAGAACTTCTGTAGAGTACTGATGTTTTTAAACTAGTTTGCTCTGATAAAGAAGATAAAGGAAAGTATTTTATTATGATATTAATATATAGGACTTTGCCCTTTATGATTATGCACTATTATTTAGCCCTTTACGTGAGCACTTTTGTGAACAATATGATATGACTTAATATAGCACAGTTTTAGCACTTTTTGTAAGTAATATGGTACAATTTTGTATTAGGCTTTTACAGGATTTTATTGGTGTTCACAGAGACTGATAGCATTATTATTATTATTATGATGATTGTTTTTAGGTAGAGTGAGAGAATGAACAGAAGATTGAAAACTCCCTTGTTACCATTATAATGTGTGAGACTAATGGTTAAGGAGTCAGATACAGCACACTATGTAGAATACTAGCCCAGGAGGCTACCACTTGAGGTAGAACTTGCTATGTAGAATGATCCACTAGAGGACGCTGTGTGTAGAGGATAAAAAGGTGTGGGGAAATTGACTCTGTAACACTTGACAAAGGCCTGCATGCCAAAATGTTGTATGTGTGTTTGCTGTGACTGCACAAGAAACGGGATCACCCCTATTCGATATCTGATGACTGGACATTCCTTGTTTGTGATTTATGGAAACATGAGAGCTGTAATTGGACTGTTGATCTGAAAAGTCTTTCAAGGTCTTCATTGGGTGTGAAATAAAAACAACAGCTTGGCATTCATTTAAAACTTTTGGTTGCCCTTTTCTTGGTTCCACATTATGTTTTACTGGAAGATGTAATTTAAATTATCAGCATAAATAAGAAACTTATTTTACATTATTTTTTCTATAATGTCAGCAAGTCTCAATGTATAGTATGACTTTTTATTGAACCTTGAACACTGACCTTCTACAAGTATTGTAGCACAACATAATGTTTGGATTAAACGCAGCTTCACATTTTAGCCCATGAGCTTCTTCAGAAAAGAATAGAATCCTCTTATACTGCCTTTAAATAACATAACAATGTTTTTTAATGGAAGCATCAGTGACAAAGCTGTCACACACTTTATTTTACTGGGTTTTCAAAGCTCCCAAGTTATCAAGAGTTACCTGTCATTCTTTTTTTCTGCTGCATATCTTCTTGCCATCCTGGAAAATGTGGCAGTAATCCTGTTAGTACAATGGGATCCCAAACTGCACACACCAATGTATTTCTTTCTCAGCAAGTTATCATGCTTAGAAATCTTCTATGTCTCAGTTACTGTCCCTAAAATATTGCATGATCTAGTTACTAATGAAAACACTATTTCTCTCCATGGGTGTATACTACAATTGTACCTCTTTCTGTCACTCGCATGCACAGAGTGCTTCCTGCTTACAGCGATGGCTGTTGACCGATATATGGCTATCTGTGTTCCATTACATTATTATAGTATGATGACTAGAAAGATGTGTTGGTGTCTCTGTGGGTCAAGCTTGTTTTTAGGCTTTTTGTCTTGTTCATTCTCTATAGGTCTAATAACAGAGTTACATTTCTGTGGCCCCAATATCATCAATCATTACTTGTGTGACATCTCACCATTGATTAATCTTTCCTGTCAGGACATTTCAACAATTGAATTAGTGAATTTTATCACTGCATTGTTTGTGTTGTTTAGTTCCTCTGTGCCTATCACAATCTCATATATACGGATAATATATGCAATATGCCAAATTCCCTCTGATGGTGGATGGAAGAAATCATTTTCCACGTGTGCTTCCCATCTCATGGTAGTAACTATATTTTTTGGCACAACTATATTTATGTATGCTCGCCCCAAGGCCAACCAGTCACTGGATGTTCACAAGGATTTGTCTGTGTTGTACACCATTGTTATTCCTGTAATTAATCCTATGATTTACACTTTAAAAAACAATGATATGAAAAAGAGCCTAAAAAATATTTTTGTTAAAAGGTTAATAGAATGTAAATAATGTTGTACATGAATCCCAGCAAGCCTTTTAGCCACCTTGTTGTGTATCTATATGAAATAACGTGTGCTCCAAAAGATAAACTTTGTCCTGACTGATTCCTCATTTCATTTATTTAATACAGTAGTGTTCAAAAGAGTCAATAATTAAGAAGGTAGGTTTATTTTAAAGTGCATACGTGAACGAATGAGAAAGGGATGATACAGTTGGATCCGCCGGTATCATCCCTCTCTCTTTCATGTGTGTAACCCATTTCTGAGAGCTCCTCGGGGACGTTTGGAAATGCCCAAAAATGTCCCTACTTTAAACTCAGGGAGTCGGCTGCTTTTGAGGGAAATCTGCAGTCCTGAGTGTTCTCCCTATGCTTTACATAGGTAGAACGCACGGGACTGTGAGTAACATGATCTTTAGAAAGTGACAGAAAGAATCTTGCAGATCCTGTCTGTCATTTTGTAAAGATCTTGCATGTGTCTACCCAGCTTTAGTTAGTTTAAACACTAGAATTTATTCTAAACACAAATTTGGTTTCCCGAGTAACCTAAAAATACACAGAACTATTGGTCGATTGGCTCGAAAAATTGCATTTAGTGTAGCAGAGGTGTAATTGCATTGGAGCAGAGGTGTAAGGTAAGGATTTTTTAACACTACACAGTGGGGCCAGCAGTTAAATAGTAGTATCCCATCCTCTCTGAACCAATTATTATCTCAACAATACCCACCCTACATAAAACTAAATATAAACCATAATCACGATTCAAACCTTGTGGCAAAAACGTCCATAGTCGCTTAATCTACTAGCGTTTCCTTCTAAGTTCTGTCAGTAGTGTAGCACCTATACTTCTCGTCAAAATTAAAAGTGACAGGTGCCCCGCCCACTCTCCTCCCATTTTCCACCCACTCTCCTCCCATTCCCCACCCCTCTTCCTGTCCCTTCTGAGGCAAAAACACGCCCTCACTATGACAACATCCTGTTTCCTATTTTCTTGCCCACAGTATGACAACATCCTTTTCTTGCCCATAGTATAACAACATCCTGTTTCCCTTGCCATTCTGAAGCCAAAACACACCCAATTTTCACCCCAGATTGCCATTTTTCTGTCGAACTACTCAAGTTATTAACTCCATTCCTTTTACACCCTAAGCCGGGTTATCTTATAATTAATATTAATAACTATATAACAGTTCCTAAACATGTATTATTTCTGTAACTAGACAGCATTTACAACAACAAGATATGTTTTACAGCTTGTAATCGAACATACCTGTAATATACAAACAACAAGATGCCGACTTTCTCCATTATAGTCCTTTTCTGTTTGCAATAAGCTGCCCCACCAGAAACTTTTCTCCATTACAGAGAAATGGTGTTTGCAATAAGCTGTCCCACCAGAAACATTGTCTCCATTACTGTCCTTTGGTGTTTGCAATAAGCTGTCCCACCAGAAACATAGGGGGTTATTCAATAAAAGTTCTTATCGTTTAAAATGGTGCTAATTTTGCCCCAACCAATCAGATGTTAGCTTTCAAATGTTACATAAGTTCTGATTGGTTGGGGCAAAATTAGCACCATTTTAAACAATAAGAACTTTTATTGAATCTCCCTGATTGTCTCCATTACTGTCCTTTTGTGTTTGCAATAAGCTGTCCCACCAGAAACATTGTCTCCATTACTGTCCTTTGGTGTTTGCAATAAGCTGTCCCACCAGAAACATAGGGGGTTATTCAATAAAAGTTCTTATCGTTTAAAATGGTGCTAATTTTGCCCCAACCAATCAGATGTTAGCTTTCAAATGTTACATAAGTTCTGATTGGTTGGGGCAAAATTAGCACCATTTTAAACAATAAGAACTTTTATTGAATCTCCCTGATTGTCTCCATTACTGTCCTTTTGTGTTTGCAATAAGCTGTCCCACCAGAAACATTGTCTCCATTACTGTCCTTTTGTGTTTGCAATAAGCGGTCCCACCAGAAACATTGTCTCCATTACTGTCCTTTTGTGTTTGCAATAAGCTGTCCCACCAGAAACAATTCACTATGCCAAACAGTCCTTTCGTGTTTGTAATAAGCTGTCCTATCAGAATATTTTTCCACAGTCTCAAAAGACATTCCTTTAGCAATGTCCCTGGGGTAAAGGTGTCACAAGATGTGTTTTAACAGCCAGGCATTCATCGGTCAAGCCTTTATTGTCTTAGGACCAAGTCTTAATAAGTTCTTATCCAGTCTTTATTGTCCTAACTACAATTTGCACCCTGGGGGTAAAGATGTCACAAGATGTGTTTTAACAGCTAATTGTATTAGCTGTTTAGTAAAATATTAAACATGTGAGTTTAAGAAGTAACAGCAATTCATTTTATTATTGTGTTATAAAAGAAAAGTTTTAAACAATAAGTAATTTTTGTTTAATACATCTTCAAGAAGTCAAAATGACACTGTAACAATTTTTATTTATGTAACTTAATGTATTAATTTATAGTAAAATATTTAACATTTGTCAAATAGTTTAAGATGTAACAGCAAATCATCTTATTGTACTATAAAATAAAAACACACACACACACACACACACACACACAGAAGTCTATAGTGTGGAAATGATGTATTTGTCCAATATTTAAAAATAAAATGAATAAATCAAACTAATTTAATTGTTATATTGTTAGACACGGTACAATTCTCTACTACACATTATATTGTTATGAAATACAGCGATCTATTAAAAATGTTACTAAAATAAGCTCCTAATTTTTATAAATTTGTTTGCTCACTTTAAAACCATATGTTTTCAATATATGTAGCATATTATTGTTTTTAAATGACAATCAAAATATTCACCAAAACCCCAAGATCCCTTTCCAACAGGGATTCACTTAACACAGAGCCATTTATAGTATAAGCAGCACAAGGATTTTTAAGTCCAAAATGTATCACCTTACATTTATCAACATTGAATTTCATCTGCCACTTAGCAGCCCAATGTGACAATCTATCTAGATCCCCTGCAAGGATTCTCTCTGTAGCTTAAAATGGTTGACAACGTTTTGTGGCATCAGCAAACACAGAAGCATTGCTGACAATACCCACTTCCAAATCATTAATAAACAGATTAAATACAAGCGGCCCCAGCACAGAACCCTGTGGCACCCCAGTTAGAACTTAGTCCATACTGACAAAGGCCCATTAACAACTACTCTCTGCATCCTATTCATTAAAAATTTTCTATCCATGTACAAATGTGCCAAACCCAGCCCAACAGATCAGATTATACATAAGTCACCTATGGGAGACTGTATCAAATGCAAGGTCCAAGTAAACTACATCTACTGCTATGCCAGAGTCTAAATTCCTACTCACTTCCTCATAAAAGCCAAGCAAGTTTTTTAACAAGATCTATTCCTCCTAAATCCATGCTGGTTACTACTTCCTTACTTACTACTAATGTCAGTCCTTGAAACATACTCTAGAATTTGTTCCCTTATTAAACTTTCTAGTATTTTCCCCAACCACTAAAGTTAAACTTGCAGGCCTGTAATTATTTGAATTACATCAGCTTTTTTTCCAATCCAGAGCGACACTTCCGGACATGAGGCAATCTGCAAAAATAAGAAACAATGGCCTGGCTCCCATTAGAGGATGTATTTTATCTGGTCCAGGATCTTTGTTAATATTAACCTCATTTAGTTGCTTCTGCACCATATCCGCAGTTAACCAAAGTACCAAGATCCGACCTTTCCTTTTTCGTGCCACTACTAAAATGCTTATGCGGGCCCTTATAATCTCCCGTTTTTACTACTGACACATTGTGCTACTGGATCTCCCGACCTTTCATCTCTACCCTCTCTAGTCTATCTAATCCCTCGTCTTGACCACTTTAACATTCTGCTACATGTCATCATGCCTGTCATCTCTCCCCTCCCCAGTCTTAAACTCTGCAGTTCGTATGTATGAAACTATTTCATTTTTATTTATCTGTACAATTACTTACCCACATTGTTTGTATTCTCAAACATGTATGTTATAATGTACAGCGCTGCGTACCCAAGTGGGGGCTTTATAAATAAAATTATACATATATACTATACTCTATGCTATATGTATTTGGATCTTCTATAGCTGTGCATTAATTCTCATAAGCACCCACTGCATCCCTAGCCTAGCATGTAGCAGTGGTAGTATTTCTGAAAATACTAACCTGGAGGTCCTTGCTTTAATCTTGACTCCTAGCTCTCATAAATCATTTTTAAGGTCCTATACTCATCCTCTAACTTTGTCATTGGCGCCAATGTGAACCAAGACAGACGGGTCACTCCCAGTCCCACCCATTAATCCGTCTACATAATCCACCACATTCTGAACCCTAACACCTGGCAGGCAATACACAATTCGGCATGAAGGGGACGCCATTCTATAATAACCCTACCACAACCACCTGTCTAGCCTGTGTTACCAATGGCAGTTTCCTGGGTGCTCAAGGGATTAGCCCATTCCATGCATGCTACTTCTGAGATGACGTTCTTCGCTTCATCACCTAAGATGGCAAATCTGTTGGGAAGCAACCATAACATTCCATCCCCCACTTCCCCTAGTAACCCTACAAAACTACCTCATCCCTTAACATTTTCTCAACCACTTCCACCACCACCCACCTCTATACTGACCCCAAAGGCCTTTATAACAAAGGAGGTTTTAGCCGGTTCTACTCACAGGAACTGACTTTAAAGGCAGTCAAATTTCTGTGATCATCATATTTTATATGTTTAAGAAATTTATCTTGAATGTTCCTCAAGTGGTGTTATCAAAATTCTGTGTAAATGAAAATCATATTTGTGTACGCAAAAACATTGTAACTTGTGTAATAAATTATAATAAACATATTTCACATTTGTTAAATAGTTTAAGGAGTAATTGCAAACCATCTTATTATTGTGTTAAAAACTAAAAACACATGTATAGAAGTCTATAGCATGGAAATCATGTACTTGTCCAATATTTAAAAATACCGTTTTTATTTCATTGTTATATTGTTATACACGGTTTACTGCTCTACGACTACACATTATATTGTAATGAAATACAGCAATCTATTAACAATATATCACTAAAATAAGGTCCATATTTTGATAAACATGTTTGCTCGCTTTAAAACCATATATGTGTAAGCAAAAAAACAAAACAAAAAAGAAAAACTAACCATAGTTAGGGGCAGGTTAAATTGCAGGGAGTGTCATGGTCACTTACTATGGTGTGTACAGATAACAAATTAGAGTGTAACCATTGGTCAGTTAGTTTGGTTTGAACAAATAACAAAGTACAGTCTATTATATTTCTTTTATGGAACTTTCTTGTAATAAAAGTAAAATATTTAATCTTTATCAAATAGTTTTAAACAGTAACAACTAATTTGGTGTGGACAGATATAAATTACACTAATTTTTTCTATGTAAAAATGTATAGCAAAATATTATAAAATAATATAATAAAAAAAACTGAAATTTGTCTTATTATTGTTTTATAAAATAAATACACATGGAACTTTCTTGTAATAAATTATAGTAAACTATTTAACATTTGTCAAATATTTTAAGAAGTAATAGCAAACTTGGTGTGAACAGATAAAAATTACACCATTTTCCTCTGTAATAATTTATAGTAAAATATCTAACATTTTATTATTAATATTATTATTGTCGATTAACATCTTCCGTGGCGCTTTACAGTTGCATTAATATACATAAGGAAAACATACATGTTACATACAAGGGTAGAGTAAGTAATACAAAGTGCAAATAATTTAAGTGCTGATCCAGCAGAATTCAGTGTGGTAAGTTACAGCATTACTGTGGTACAATAGGATGGAGGGCCCTGCCCGAGAGCTTACAGTCTAGAGGAGATGGGGATGAGACATAAGGCGAAGCAGATCAGTAGCTGTAACTAAGTTGTCAGTGGAGTATAACTAGCGGGTCTGCGATGGGTCAGTAAGAGGGCTAGGAGTGTCCAGGTCCAGATTGTAACCTTACAGTCTAGAGGAGATGGGGATGAGACATAAGGTGAAGCAGATCAGTATCTGTAACTAAGTTGTCAGTGGATTATAACTAGTCGGTCTGTGATGGGTCAGTAAGAGGGCTAGGAGTGCCCAGGTCCAGATTGTAACCTTACAGTCTAGAGGAGATGGGGATGAGACATAAGGTGAAGCAGATCAGTATCTGTAACTAGTTGTCAGTATAACTAGCGGTCTGCGAGGGTCAGTAAGGGGGGTAGAAGTGTCCAGGTCCGATTGTAACCTTACAGTCTAGAGGAGATGGGAGGAGAGACATAAGGTGAAGCAGATCGATCTGTAAATAAAGTTTGCAGTATAACTAGCGGTCTGCGATGGGTCATTAAGAGGGCTAGGAGTGTCCAGGTCCAGATTGTAACCTTACAGTCTAGAGGAGATGGGGATGAGACATAAGGTGAAGCAGATCAGTATCTGTAACTAAGTTGTCAGTATAAAACTAGCGGTCTGCGATGGTCAGTAGAGGGGTAGAAGTGTCCAGGTCCTGATTGTAACCTTACAGTCTAGAGGAGATGGGGATGAGACATAAGGTGAAGCAGATCAGTATCTGTAACTAAGTTGTCAGTATAACTAGTGGGTCTGCGATGGGTCAGTAAGAGGGCTAGAAGTGTCCAGGTCCTGATTGTAACCTTACAGTCTAGAGGAGATGGGGATGAGACATAAGGTGAAGCAGATCAGTATCTGTAACTAAGTTGTCAGTGGATTATAACTAGTCGGTCTGTGATGGGTCAGTAAGAGGGCTAGGATGTCCAGGTCCAGATTGTAACCTTACAGTCTAGAGGAGATGGGTGAGACATAAGTGAAGCAGATCAGTATCTGTAACTAAGTTGTCAGTAAAACTAGCGGGTCGTGCGATGGGTCAGTAAGAGGGTAGAAGTGTCCAGGCCCAGATTGTAACCTTGCCTGAAGAGATGAGTTTTGAGGTTGCGTTTAAAGATATGAAGTGATGGCGAGTGGCGTATAAAGCGCGGAAGAGAGTTCCAGAGCAGAGGGGCAGCACAAGAAAAGTCCTGTATACGGGCGTGGGAGGAGGTAATTAGAGCGGATGAGAGGAGAAGATCATTAGCAGAGCGGAGGTTACGCACCAAAAACGCTTTAGTGTGGCCTAGCCCTTATATAGGAAAGTGAACTCTGAGTACCACTCATGTTTTATAAGAGGCAATGGATCCCCCACTGTCAATTAAAAGGAGATTAGAAGTCAATGAGGTGTTCTGTGTCCATATAAAGATACACCTATAAGTTGTGTAGCATCTCATGACCCTTCTTTGAAAATTTTATTTATTTGACTTTTAATAATTTATCCTTGTTTTCCTGCATTCAAGTTTTACCGGTATCCACTGCCTTTGTGGATACTAGGTTTTCTTTGCATAGGAATAAGGAGAAATCTACTTTTTAACATTATTATAAAATCCACAGTTGGACAAAAATAAAAATGACACTAGATTACTACTAACTGGAAAGTGTTTTTGCTACATACCGGTAAATACAGTTTATAACAGTTGTCAGTTTGTAAAAGTTGTAATAGGCTGATTAGCTTTCAGTTATTTTATTCATATTTATACAAAGAAAAAAAAAGCACAGGTCCGACAGATTATCAATCCTCCGATGTGAAGGTTTGGTAACCTGCTTGCAGATTTGCGCCTGAGTCTGTAATCGAACTCAGGACACAGCACTGCAAGTATAGCGCAGCTGACCACTGAGCTACCGGTCCTGTACTATGTAAACCTTGTTTTTTTCTTTTGACTTTCACCTGGTGACTGTTATGACATGTCTAGCTATTTGCATAAAGGGGTAGAGCTATGACACATCACTGCAGTTATTAATAGAAGCACATAGCCTTATGGGGCCCATACACAAATTCTCGGTTGCACGATCGATCTTTAGTCTGCTCCCCCTTACTATATTATTTATGTCATTGAACCTTATGGGGCCCGCTCCCATAAGTCAGAGTGTGAATTTCTAAGTTGTGGTTTGTGGGTGTTATTAGGCAGCAGCAATACCTACTCCCTGCCTAGGTAAATTCACTGAGTTTGTTTGACTAACTCTGAGTGACCAGCTGGCAGTTCACAATCCATCTCACCATCACCAGTTAATGTTCATAGGGAGAACGCTCAGGACTGTGTGTATGCAGATCTTTGAAAGATGGCAGACAGGATCTTGCAGAACCTATTTGTCATCTTTCAGAAATCTGTACTGTGTGTACCTAGATTTATAGGGCACGACATAAGGGTGCATCAAAAAGGAAATCCATTCATTTTACAGACTGTACAATCAGAGTGTAAAGTATTTAGTCAGCTTCACACAGTGACTGAGCCTAAGGACCATAGATTGTAATGACACTGGCACCCATCTTACAGACTTTACAGACTGGATGTGATGCAATTACATTCCCCAGCTAGGCTCACATTGTTCACCCCTCAAATAAAAAATTATCTATAGGTAAATCCTAATGCAAAACCCACAACCACAATAGTTAGAATGTTGACAAACAGAAGGATTAGCTATTATGCAACAAAATCTGTATTATGCAGCAAAATCTGTCTCTTTTCTAAGCTCTACAAGCTTTTTTACAAGCTCTAACATGCTCAGATAAGGAAGCTAAAGGAATAGCATTCAGTCATTGGCTGTGATGTCATGTGTTACACCCATGACGGCTGCTAACCGGAAGAACCTGGAAGCAGAGAGAGGTAACAGCATTTCAGGTTAGACTTACACCTCTCAGATTTCTAGCTATTGCAGTTTTGGAGTTTGAGGGAAAACTTGCAGTTTAAAATTAAAATTGACCAAATATAAAATAGTGCAGCTGTGTTGCTTTTGATTATACGTAAATTAATCCCATCTTATCATAAATAAATGCCCCACACCCCATCAGTTTTTAATCATAAATTAATTTTTAATTATAAATAATCATAAATGAAACTCTCATTTTTAAGTTAACACCTCTGCTTTAATCATAAATTAATGCCCCATTCATCCATCTGTTTTTAATCAAAAAAACATTTTTCAATTATAAATTTACTTGTTTTAATCATAAATTAAACCCTCATTTTATAAAAAAAATAAATACACCTGTTTATCATCATTTTAACCCACAGGCTTCATTAAAATTTACCCCCAACCCCCTCTCCCCATCCCTTTTTTTTTATTACCCTAATAACATAATATATAGGACAATGTAATTTTCTTTCTAGGCTGCACAGCCCTACCCTGCCCTTACTATAGCATGTAAATTGGCCCAGGGGCTGCATCACACTCTGACTGACTTTTCTTTGGGAATAGTGGTAAGGTGTAGTGACTGATGGGATAGCTACTGGTCATGCCAGGCCCAGGTCCCTCACACACTGACTATCAGTCCTACTGGTGATGGTGAGATGGATTGTGAACTGCCAGCTGGTCACTCAGAGTTAGTCAAACAAACTCAGTGAATTTACCTAGGCAGAGAGTAGGTATTGCTGCTGCCTAATAACACCCACAAATTATAACTTAGAAATTCACACTCTGACTTATGGGAGCGGGCCCCATAAGGTTCAATGACATAAATAATATAGTAAGGGGGAGCAGCCTAAAGATCGATCGATCGTACAACCGAGAATTTGTGTATGGGCCCCATAAGGCTATGTGCTTCTATTAATAACTGCAGTGATGTGTCATAGCTCCACCCCTTTATGCAAATAGCTAGACATGTCATAACAGTCACCAGGTGAAAGTCAAAAGAAAAAAACAAGGTTTACATAGTACAGGACCGGTAGCTCAGTGGTCAGCTGCGCTATACTTGCAGTGCTGTGTCCTGAGTTCGATTACAGACTCAGGCGCAAATCTGCAAGCAGGTTACCAAACCTTCACATCGGAGGATTGATAATCTGTCGGACCTGTGCTTTTTTTTTCTTTGTATAAATATGAATAAAATAACTGAAAGCTAATCAGTCTATTACAACTTTTACAAACTGACAACTGTTATAAACTGTATTTACCGGTATGTAGCAAAAACACTTTCCAGTTACTAGTAATCTACACTGGTATTCCCACAAAAATAACACAGTATGCTTATCCAGGAATCTTTCCAATTTTCTAAAGAGATCAACACTGAAATAGATAATGGCCATTGGTAGGTAAATAGTTAACTTGACAAAGTCTTGTTTACATGTTTTAGTGGATATTCAGAGAGAACAGAAAAAAATCTTAGAATATAGAAGAAATTATGGAGCCACAGAGAGATGCTTGATATTGCTGTTGGGAACTATTAGGGCTATGTACTGAGAGCCGTTATAACAAAGATATGGGCCTAGGCACTCCTTCAGGCAATGTGCCAGTGTATACCAGGTGCTGCTTCCCTCAGTCCTCTACCTCAAGGACTCCACGCTATAGCACAAGCAGAAAAAGGTTGATGGAAGCGCACACTGTTTATCAGAAGATATTCTGTTTATTGCATCACACAAATACACAACGTTTCAGAGAACGCTATGTCTCCTTCATCAGGTGTAACACACACTCTAACCCATACCACCATTTATAGACCCAGTGGTCCAAGATTGCTCCCCCCCCAACCTTTTAGGGGAGTGGCCAAAAATAATTAACATTCACAATCAGGTTTCTTTACCAAGCATGAAAATGTCCACAAGTGTCCTTATAAGGAGAGTGTGCGCTTCCATCAACCTTTTTCTGTATGTACTGAGAGCCTCCTCTAGGCAATGCACTGAGCCAATAATGGTTCTCTCCATACAAAGCCCTATATATTTGTGTACAACTGTTTTGGACTGTTGGGATTTTCCAGGGTACTTAATTGCCAACAGATTCTTGTACAAGTCATTCTGAATTGAGAAAGCCAGTCGGATGACTAGCGAACTAAACTTTAAGTCCAATTGATTTAACTAAATACAACAAAAATACCATGACCTGAATGAATGAGAAACTTCACAAGTATACTGTATTTGTGTACTTTTTGTTTTAAATGTTATCTCTTTCCCACTACAATTCTGTGGAGGACTCAATAGGTCTTACTATCACCTGTGTATTATTACTTCAAAGAAATGCACAAGTTCAGTCCAACTGCTATACCCTGCATTAATCAGCCTCCCAGCTTGTGTTGCAAGAATTAGGAGGAGGAAAGTTAATGAGACCAACTATACATGAAAATATTTTAATGTTATGTATATTTTAATATACAATAAAAATGCATTGTTTCTGGCCACACAACCATTGCTCCCTATATTGGGAGGTATATTGGAATCCATTTGCAACAAAGTAACAAGTGTTTGGACATCTTAAGTTGCTACTGTAAAATATAAAAATATAAAAAACCCTTCCCAATACTTGTATCTATGTTTTATTTCCAAACACACTGTTTTTCCTTCTTTCTTAACTTGAGAGATTGGTTTAATATATAATATATAAAGACTAGAGCTATGTCATAGTTCAGGATTAATCTCGCAAATGTAAAAAAATATATAAATTATTAAATTTAAATAAATTGTTGTAAATTCTCCTCTGTTGATGACAAATATTTGCAGACACATCAAGGTAATTCACTACAAAGACATATTAGGATCGGAATCCTAGCAAAATTAGTTGCTTATATCAAGTAAGGGTGGTCTAAATTAAAAATGGTTAGTACATATACTGTATATACTATGTATACAAAGTTCTAGTTCTTTTAGTTTTTTTTTAGTGAATAAACTTTTATTTTACATTCCATTCTATATATATACTGTATATCTGTATGGAAAGTAACCACACAAGATTTTCTGCCTTCCTGCTTCTTGGACTTTCCAGTGGGGAGTATCAAATTCCACTGGTTACTTTGTTCTTTTTAATCAATTTATTGACTCTTTTTGGGAACTTTACCATCATTGAAGTAATTAGAAGAAACAGAGACCTTCACACCCCGATGTACTTTTTTCTGGGCCATCTTTCTTTTTTGGACATGGCATCCTCATTCATTATAATACCTAAAATGTTAGCCAATTTTTTTTCCAGTAAGCAGACAATTACATTTGTCGGATGCCTGATTCAGCTCCATTTTTTCATTACTTTTCTTGCCACTGAATGCTTTCTGCTTAGTGCTATGGCGTACGATCGTTATTTCGCAATATGTCGTCCACTTCACTATTGTACAGCTATGAAATTCACAACCTGTTCTCTTATGGTAGCAACTTCATGGATTTTGGGGCTACTGTATGCTTTGGTGCATATTATTTTAATCTCTCGACTAGACTTCTGTTATTCTATAGAGGTTAACCATTATTTCTGTGATCTCCCACCTTTACTTAATATCTCCTGCTCTGATATATTTGCAAATATTGTGGCCATATTCCTTGGTGGTGTCCTTATTGGATATGGTTCTTTTATTTTTACTTTGTTTTCTTACATAAATATAATCTTGATTATATTGAAAATTCAATCTGTTAAGGGAAAGTATAAGGCTTTTTCTACCTGTGCTACACATCTTTCTGTCTTTACTCTATTTATTTCCACCCTTGTGGCTGTCTATTTTCAGCCTCCATCCACTCACTCCCTGAAAAGTAAACGTTTGGTGTCTTTAGTTTATGTGCTGTTAACTCCCTTACTGAATCCTTTTATCTATAGTCTTCGCAATGAAGATGTTAAAAGAGCATTAAGAAAAACAGTGACAATACAATGGAGAGACTAGACCACAGGACAATGTTCCAGAACTGAATAAAATACATATCTATGAAATTTTAAATGACTCAGTGTGCTATAGTCACTAATTTCATTTGCAAAATTAGGGCTGTGTGATAATTTGGTCTGATGATCATCAATATTCAATGTTTGGCTGATCAAGTCCTAATATCAGCCCTAATTAATAGCAGAAATGTTAACTCCTAGTTGAATTTTAAGCAAAATTAACCAGTCCAAACATTGCCCCAGTTGGTGAATCATGGTCTATCCTATTGTTTTAGTATTTGGAAGGTCCATCAACAGGAATATTGGATTATGGTTCTGTTCATGTGTTCAGTCTGATGTCACTGGATTACAATAACTGTTTTACTTGTGGTGGCAAAAATTACTAGAGATGAGTCATTTCCAAATGTATCTGCAGATCCAGCAGAATTCAGAAATTCTAAAAGTTGTAACTTTCATTCATCTCTAAAAATGACAGTCAGGTGTTTCTTTCATTTGAATGAACTAATAGATTCAAAATTCAGAAAAGATTCAATATAAAAAAATCCCTCTGAATAGAAATCTATCTCTTGCAATATTCTGAAACTTTTCCATATCGGACAAAATAGCATTTTATTTTGTTTGGATAGAAAGACAGAAAGTCATATTGCATTTTAGATGGGAACCATTTATGAAAAAAGAAAGGGAGTTTGCTAACAACATCATTTTTTGATTTTTTTGTCTCCCAAAAATATGAAGTGTAGTGCCAAGCTAGAAAGTGATACAGCGGCTTTATAAATATGGCCCACGGTTTTAAAATGTTGCCCATGTTTTTTAATCTGCAGATTACCAACACAAGCAAACTTTTGCACCTTATAAAATTAGCCCTCATGTTCTATCCTGTGCGGGTACAATAACATGTGCAGAGCTTCATCCACTTCATCCCAGGTGGGCCACCCTACATTATGGGCCCATATGTGACACATCCCCTAGGATATTTTGCACAAACTACTGTGCTCCTAGGAGTGAGGACCCAGCGCTTTAGATACATTAGATTTGGAAGGGTTAATTTTAGTTCCCATTTCAACATTCATAAAAGATTTCCCAGTGATTTACTGCTGATCTGGTTAACAGCCCTCATGCAGCCCCATTTGGAAATCTCTCATGTTCATTATTGTTGGGCCAAATATTAATTTAGTTGAATGTTGTAGTTCAGGTGGTTAACTCATTTTTTCCATTTTAGTTTTCTTTATGACTCATGACATAAATGAAACTGTAATGTTGGTATTGCATACCTCCCATCATTTAGAAATACCAAATGAGGGAAAAACATATGGTGGAGTTGCGGATCATGTGGGAAATTTTTTTGGTCATGTCTACTTTTTAAAGCCACGCTCATTTTTCTAAGGCCACTCCTTCTTTGTTCAGATAACACCCAGAGTCTGTGCCAATGATTTTATCAGTGTGTGCCTGACTGGTTGGAATTCAGGCAAATTGGCAAAAACTCATCACTCCTTAAACACCCGGTTTTTCACTTTTGCAGTGATCTATTCCTTTTAGTCGCTTTGCTGCACTGTAACCGTAAAAACAGCATTAATCCTGTTCCAAATATGTTGACATTGATTAGTATAGTATAGTATAGTATTTGAGGTTGAATAAAGACATACGTCCATCCAGTCCAACCCATCGAGCAATATCCTCATTTCCTGCCTAACTGTTGATCCAGAGGAAGGCAAAAAAAACCCACCAATTTATGAATGGGGGAAAAAATTCCTTCCTGACTCCAAGTGGCAATCGGAAATTTCCCTGGATCAACTCTACTTTATGTATCAATACCAATAACTTGTAACATTCCTTGTTTGCAGACACTCATCCAGCTTTTTTTTTAAACTGACCAATGAACCTGCCATTACAACGTCCACTGGAAGACAGTTCCATAGCTTTACCGTTCTCACAGTGAAAAACCCTTTCAGAGCTTGAAGCCTAAACCTTTTTTCTTCAAGTCTTAAGGGATGTCCTCGTGTCCTTTGACATGTTCTTTTGGTGAACAATGCCCCAGATAGTTTATTGTATGGCCTGTTAATGTATTTATACACAGTAATCATATCCCCACGCAAGCGCCTTTCCTCCAGCGTACATAATTGTAACTTTTCCAGTCTCTCTTCATATTCAAGCTCCCCCAATCCCCTTATTAATTTAGTTGCCCTTCTCTGAACCCTTTCCATTTCAAAGATGTCCTTTTTGTACACAGGATTCCAAAATTGCACTGCATATTCCAAATGAGGCCTTACCAATGCTTTGTAAAGAGGGAGAATTACATTTTCCTCCCTTGAATCCATACCTCTCTTTATACAAGACAATACTATGCTGGCTCTGGCTGTTGCCGCCTGGCACTGCTTGCTACCTTTAAGTTTGTTATCCACCAAAACTCCAAGATCCCTTTCCAACAGGGATTCACTTAACACAGTGCCATTTATAGTATATGTAGCACAAGTATTTTTAAGTCCAAAATGCATCACCTTACATTTATCAACATTGAATTTCATCTGCCACTTACCAGCCCAATGTGATAATCTATCTAGATCACCCTGCAACGATTGCACATCCTCTGAAGTTTTTAATGGTCGACAAAGTTTTGTGTCGTCAGCAAACACAGAAACCTTGCTGACAATACCCACTTCCAAATCATTAATAAATAGATTAAATAGAAGCAGCCCCAACACAGAACCCTGTGGCACCCCACTTAGCGCTTTAGTCCATAATGATGAAGCCCCATTAACAACTACTCTCTGCATCCTATTCATTAACCAATTTTCTATCCATGTACAAATGTGACTCCCCAGACCAACAGACCTTAGCTTATTCATTAGTCGCCTATGGGGGACTGTATCAAAAGCCTTTGCAAAATCCAAGTAAACTACATCTACTGCTATGCCAGAGTCTAAATTTCTACTTACTTCCTCATAAAAGCCAAGCAAGTTAGTTTGACAAGATCTATTCCTCCTAAATCCATGCTGGTTACTACTTATAATATCAGTCCTTGAAACATACTCTAGAACATGTTTCCTTATTAAACTTTCCAGGATCTTCCCCACCACTGATGTTAGCTTTCTATTAATTTTCAAAAGATTATATATTTTCCCAATATTTTCTTGGTAGAACAAAGTATATTATTAGATAGAAGAAAATAATAAAGGGAACACTGCATGGCTACTTCACCTGTTGTGCGCCATCCTACTCATTTACTGATTGTATTTACTGAGTTTGCATTGGGTCTGGGGCTGCACCTGAACAGAGAGTGAGTTTTTGGTTTATCTTCATGAGCCATACAGTTATTGAGGGCTTTTGAGCATATTGATTTGGGTATAATTGTATAGACTGATAAGCCCAATTAAAATTTTTGTTGATCTGACCTGCACCTACACAGACCTTAACAGACCCAGAACCTACACACACTATCTGTCTGGCATCTGCAGTTTTCTAACTCAATATTGCCGACAACCCATTCAAACTCACTTTGGTTTATCTGAAACCGACCTGCAAATTGGGCAAACTGCAGGTAGCAGATTCAATGAAGGGCTCAATGTCAGATCTCATCCCAATTAACTTAGTCCAGGGGTGGCCAACCCACTTAACCTCAACAGACTTAAAGTCCTATATAGGTTAGAATTGAAATGTAGAGCAGGCCAAATTGTGACTATTTACAAACTGGTTGTGACTCACAAAGGCTGGAGGGCTGACAAACTGAGTGATCAGTGAACTGGAGAGCTGACTGTCCCACTGGGTGATTAGTGAACTGGAGGGCTGACTGTCACACTGAGTAATTAGTGAACTGGAGGGCTGGCTGTCACACTGGGTAATAAGTGAACTGGAAGGCTGGCTGTAGCACTAGATCATTAGTAAACTGGAGGGATGGCTATCCCACTGGGTAATAAGTGAACTGGAGGGCTGACTGTCACAGTGGTTGACTAGTGAACTGGAGGGCTTACTGTCAAACTGGGTGATTTGTGAACTGGAGGGCTGTCTGTCACACTATTTGGCTACATAGTTTGGTTGCGTATCTGATACGCAACTGAACTATACAGCCAGCAAATCACAGACGACATTGCATTGAAGGGCAGCATGACAATTGAGAGGTATTATATAGGAATGCAGGATAATGGGTGGTTTGTCAAAAGTTGTTCTTTGTTCTAGCAAATTCAGCTCTGTTTTCAGAATTTTGAAAAAATTGGAAAATCTAAAAACAGACCCATAGAAGTCAATGGAAAATCTTAGTAAAATACAGGTAGTAAAAGCATTGTAACTAACAGTAGATAAGTAGGGCACCTGGGAAAAATTGTCAGGGGAACGCATACAAATCACCCAAACTTAAAAAGACTCGAACTTCTGGTACACACAATTGGAAACTCGAAAATAGTTTCTGGTCATTCTTTCGAGAATTACCGAACATTTCTGTAACCCTCGAAAGTAGCCATGTATATTTAGTAACCCTCAAAATTATGATCGGAAACCATTTTCGAGATTTTAAACATACTTTTGAGGGCTACAGAATATACAAGGCTTCTTTTGAGGGTTACACAAAGTAGCCTTGTATGTTCAGTAACCCTCAAAAGTATAATCAGAAACTGGAAAATAGTTTGATTGTACTTTCGATAATCCTACTTTAGAGGGTTATCGAATCTGCTTTTGAAAGTAGTATCGGAAACAATTTTCCAGTTTCTGATTGTACTTTTAAGGGGTACTGAATCGGACCCAGATCCCATCTCTAGTGAAAAGGTGCAAAAACAAACAGTTACTACTTAACTTTACAGTAAACCATAGGTTTCACCAAGATCTGTAGACAGGGACGTTTTTAGGCATAAGCCACCTAGGCAAAGAACTAGGGTGCCTATGTTGATCCAGGGTGCCCATCTTCTCCCTAGAATCTCCCTGTCAGCTTTTTTTTTTTTTTTTTGCTGTGTTAGATCTGCTCTCCTTGCTCTGCTGTAATTTGTAACTAGAGATGGCCGAACTATATGGAAAGTTTGAAAGTTCGAAAATGGACCCATTTAAGTCAATGGGAGCAAATAGTTTGAAAAGTTAGAATGAAATACAATTAAAATATCGACTCGCGGATTCAAGAATTCGATATTTACTCGTGTATAGGTATAATGGACATTTTACTCACGGATTCGAGAATTCAATATTTACTCGCGTAAAGGTATAATTGACATTTTACTTGCGGATTCGATATTTACTCGCGTATTATATACATTTTACTCGCATGTTTGAGTTCTAGTCCATCTCTATTTGTAACATTGTATTTAGTACAGAGCCTGAACTCCACACACTCTATTTAGCAACAAATGTTACAAATGAACTGAAGGTGAAGGAAGGAGGGGGGAGGATGAGCTCAGCTAATAGTACTGAGGAGAGCAGTTCTAAAATGCCAGGTAAAAGCTGCTGCAGACTTTATAACAGTGACCCTGTGACTAGCAGCCATGAGATCCCTATCCCTGCCTCTTTCTTCCTTCCAGCCAACTCTCCAATTAAAACTTAGAGTAGGTGAGGAGTGAACAATTCAGTGGAGGAGACATGGAAAGCAGGTACATACTGTATATCATATCAATACTGGCAGCTGAAAGGGTTAATGGTAATACTGTGCTGGTACTTCAAGTGTTAATGGCAATACTATGGGAAAGTCTTCTGGCCCTGAAGGGTTAATGGCAATACCCTGGAAAGGTGCTGGCACTGAAATTATTAATGCCATAAATCTGCTGGCACTAAAAGAGTTAAACATCTCTGATCTCTCCATATTACCTTGTTCTGCCCTACCCGGCTAAAAACAGTTTCTGGGAAGAATACAGGTGCCACAAAACGCACATCCACTGAAACCTATCCTGTCCTTCAATCAGTATTTCATTGGTGGCCAGTGTTGCTGCATACGCACAAACATATGTATATACGCCCACCTCACCTGGTACAGTGTGCACCTCTTACCAACTAGTAAAGTGTTCCCACTATAAAGAACAGCAGCAGTGGACAATGTCAGAAGGAATAAACCAGCTGTAGTTTGACAGGCCAGTTTTTTATTTTTTTTTGGTTGGGTGGGTGGGGGGTGCACGTAGGTGGGAGGGCGCTAGGGGCACTACTAAAATGGCTAGAAACAGCCCTGTCTGTATACATAGGCGGTGCTAAAATGTAGCATTTTGCAGTACTACCCATTATATCCTATTGCTGATCACATATTGTTGTAACTTTAGAGCAGCAATATTCTTCTGCAATATTCAGTGAAAGAAAAAGGCATTTGTTAGCACTGTGAATGCCTTTTCTTTACATAAATACATACAGTACACATATACTGTACCTCAGGGGTGGGAAATTAAATTTCTCAGGGGGCAGCATGAGGAATTTAAACTGTCGTGAAGGTCTGGGCTAATAGGTTCAACTCAGTTTTTATAAACCGATGAAATTAATATCCTTGGTTCATTGGATGTTTTTTTATTTACTGCAATTTTTAATAGAAAGTGTGTAATGTTTTATATTAATGAAATAAAATATCCATTCCATAAAATTCAGTTATTTTTTAGGGGTCCTAGGTCTAGTATTGAGGGGCCAGTCAGAGGCAGCCAAGGGGCCACATGTGGCCCCTTGGCCTTACTTTGCCCAGGTCTGCAGTAGAACAAACACAGACACAATTAGAGAACAGTAGAGAACAAACACACACAATTTTGCACCTGTTATAAAATAAGGCCATTAGTGCAGTACTGAACTTTAGGGGAAATTACACTTGCCAGTCAACTAGCCCTCTAGCTAACCTGCCAGTTAGCTTGCCACACCGTTCACAAGCCAACATTACTTCTATAAATTGCATTTACACGTACAAGTGGGAGCCACTATACTGTTCCTCTTAAGACCATAGTACAGTGATAGTTGGGAAGAATTATAGTTTCCAGTAATTTGCAATTTAAAAAAAACAAGTTCCCCAGTGTACTGTACTTATCCTATAAAGAATGTTTTGCCTATTGTTATACGTTAACTATGCCAATTCCAAACTTCCTATGTAATTTATACAATCTTAATACGTCTATTAGTTTTTAATATAAAGCAAACATTTTTTTTGCAAATTTTAACAAAATTTCCAAAAAACTAAACCAAGCAGTTTCCTCTGTTCCTCTCCATAGTCAGTCATTGCCTAGAATCACACATTCTCTAGTTATATCAATCCTAGGTGATGGTAGGCTGTTTATTGGGAAGTTGGAGTACAGTTAATTATTTTCTCAAACACACCATTCATTCTATATAATCAACTGAGGCTTCAAACTGTGGTATAAAATCATACTACACACTTTAATACTGATGCGCCATCCTTAGCAAAACACCTTCAAACTTCACAATATTTGGTTTCCCCATGTCAGTACATACCAGTTTACAAGTGTATCATATTCAGAACTATGCACGTTGTAAAAAAAAAAAAAAAAAAAAGAGAGACAAACAGGCTCATTTACCCAGACCAGCTATCTCTCTGGGTAAAAGTCCTGTTCGCGGTTCAATATCACGTTCAGAAATGTGGGTAAATCCCGGTAAGGTGATTTTTGCGTAACCTGCGCATCCGACGCTGCAATGGAGTTAAAGTCGCGCTAACTGGTAGCAAACCGGTTTAATCGGGTAAAATTGACCCCAAAGAGTGAGTTTGTTTTTTTTATGATAAAGCATACTAGATACTAGCAATTATATTTATCTTTAAATAGTTGAAGGGCTTGTCTATCCAAGTTAATCAGGGATAAACCTATATAATCACACTATTCTTTTTGTGTAATCTGCTCTCCTATTATATAAAGGAAAACAATAGTGGATATAAAGTTTAAAAAAAAACCTGGGGAAAATAAATAGAAAAAAATAGGGGGGTTATTCAATAAAAGTCCTTATCGTTTAAAATGGTGCTAATTTTGCCCCTACCAATCAGATGTTAGCTTTCAAATGTTACATAAGTTCTGATTGGTTGGGGCAAAATTAGCACCATTCTAAACCATAAGAACTGTTATTGAATCTCCCTGTAGATAGGGCACTTGCAATAGTGAATCGGATCAGGCAGCCTATGAAGTGCTAGGTAGGGATAGAATAAATACCACTAGTAGAAAAGAGAGAAAGATCCCTAATAAATGGTCCTGCACACTCCAATAGTAGATAAGTAAAAATACATAGAAGAATGACTCTAATTGAACATTAAAAACATTTTAAAATATATACAATCCTCTAAATTGTGTACATTGCCATCAGTACATATTGTCATCCTAGTGGTAGTGGTAAGTTAAGTATAAAAGAGCTTAGAATACCTTATGTAATACCAATATATATATATAAAACAGTCAGCTATCTACAACGTCAGTATATGGTCTGCGGACAGACAGGTGCGATTGGACAGCAAACTATCTGTATAGACCAACAATGCCAAGGATATTCATTCAGCTCCAAGAGATGTGGCAGGATACGAGGAGGACCAGACACGCTTACCGATGACATTGCAGCAGAAGCGAGCGTGTCTGGTCCTCCTCCTTTTTTATACGGAGAATTTTTTAAAATCATACTGTAAAAAAATAAATAAATAAAATTTTGGCCCAATATAGTGTCAGGTTTGGTTTTAATATTAATAGCACTGATTGTGTTTTTAAGCATGTGAAGTATTTTCAGGCTATATATCGGGTGTTTAAGAAGATTATGTTTCACCATTTTTTAAACGAGTATTAAAGCTGACATTTCTCAGCTCAGTTTCCAATGCCTGACAGAAAGAAACTGGCACATGGGCAGACAAGCTCCATTTGTTGCCAACCCAGTCCTTCACAATTTATGACAATGTATTCTCCATCTTATTGCAGATTTACAAAGAGAAATTTGATTTTGTAAGTGTGGTAAGTGTGGTGTTGCTGGGAAGATAATGGTCAACTAGCTTTATTGACAGTGCTGCAAAGTATGCACCTTGTAGCTTTTGCAAGGGGAGGCTGGGAAGGGAAAGTAACTGCAAGGCTTGCTGTAGGAGATTAATTCATTCAGACATATCATTATGAATTTAATGAATTAGGCAAATTATTTTATTCAGCAATTTCTGGCTTAAAATTTAGGACAGATGAGTTTTAGCCATGACTTCTCCTTTAAAATCAAAATCAATTACTCAAGTACTGTAATCCTTGTAACTTTTCTAAAGACGTCTTTGAATAAATTGTCTCCCTATGGCATTTTTTACTTCCCGGTTTTTCAGAGAGTATATCAGTGGGTTTAACATTGGAGTTACAACACTATAAAATACTGAGATTATTCTGTCCTTGCTCAAAGAATATGCAGAAATTGGCCTTACATAGTTGAAAATTGCACTACCATAGTAAAGTACAACTACTGTCAGGTGGGAGGCACAGGTAGAGAAGGATTTCCTCCGCCCTTCAGTTGACCTCATTTTCATTATTGTAATAATGATACAAATGTAAGACACAGCTATGCTTAGGAATGGTGTCCAACCTATGAAAACTCCAATAGACAGCAACAAAACTTCATTTAGAGAGGTGTCATCGCAGGAGAGAGAGAGTAAGGGAGGGATGTCACAAAAAAAGTAATTTATCCTGTTCGAGCTACAGAATTTCAAACGGAAAGTGAAAACAGTGTGTATTATAGCATTGCCAAAACCGCAGAGCCAAGAGATACCTGCAAGGGACACACAAACATTTTGTCTCATAATGTTAGAGTATCTCAGAGGATTGCATATGGCTACATATCTGTCATATGACATAATTCCGAGCAAAACACACTCAGTGCCAACAAAAGTGAGGAAGAAATACATCTGTGTTACGCAGCCAATGAATGAGATTGTTTTTTTCTCTAAGAGTAGCACCTGCAACATTTTGGGCATGGTAGTTGAGGTGTAGCAGATGTCAAGAAAAGCGAGATTTGCCAAGAAAAAATACATCGGTTTGTGGAGATGCTTATCCATTAGTGATACCAGAATAATAGCAACATTTCCAGCTAGAGTACATGTATATATGAAAAGAAGAGTACAAAACAAAAGGACTTTAAGTTCAGGAATTTCTGATAGTCCAATTATTACAAATCCTTCTAATACGTATGAGTTGTTTATACACAATACAAACATGTTTCTCTCACGTGCAGTCACAGTGTTGGGGCTTTAAAAATTGTCTCTGCTAGAAGAATTTCAGATTTAATAAGAAATCCAAGAAATATTAAAAGCTATTATGCCATGTTTGAACCAAGTTCCTAAAATATTACTTTTACTTCAGCAAAATTGGTTAGTGATAACTCACTAGAAGGTGCATCAACAAAGCTTTGTGCATTCAATTCAGGTTAATGCATGAATGATCTTAGGGCTGGTACACACAAAGCAAATGTGGGCTGATCATCCCAACCAACAGATCTAGTAATCATTATCAATAATTAAAACTGAATTTCAACCCAATTGGTGGACTGAAATATAGACAATTGCACGAAATGTACTTGCATGGACAATCTTTTCTTTGAAAAATTGGTCAAATACAATTGGTCAAATACAACCTCTGTAATTTTGTAAATATTGCATTATTTGTACCAGCCCTAACAGAAGTCTTGGTAATAAAAAATTAAGTTATCATCAGTAAAATTGAAATATATCTGAAAGTCCCCCCCAGGAAATTCATTCCTGTATTGTCCAGGAGGGACAAATTCAAAAGTTGTTTTGACTGTCTGTTTCACCATACCTGCAGAGACTTTCTGGAGACTTTCTTTTGCTCATCCTGTACACAAGGAAAAAAATCATGTTGAAAAACAATCGTTTTGAAACCCCTACCTGCTTTTAGCTGATGGTCTAGCCAGGCTGCACCAATATTTACTTCATGGTTTAAAAAGAACAATTATTAATTTTAGCAATAAGTCTAACACTGCAGGTCAATTTATATTGCCTATATCCAGGCACAATGAGATGACAATATCAAAATGTTCCATAAGGAAAATATATTGAGCACAAATGTGTCAAGATAAAACTGTTTCTTTTACCAATGTCCAAAGGCTTGTATTTCCAATCGTTGTCATACAATGTTTTCAGATGTCTCTAATTATGGTGGACCCTTTTGTTTAGTGCTATATATAAAGGCTACTAACATACAGGGAGATTCAATAAAAGTTCTTATCGTTAAAAATGGTGCTAATTTTTCCCCAACCAATCAGATGTTATTTAGCATTTGAAAGATATTAAAGACTTTTCTGTATCATTATCCTGAATTCACTTATCTAATGTTTATGTTATAATGGTTTGAAGATAAATCCTTCATTCAAAAATATTTCACTAGAATCCCAAAACATGTAAGGATTCCCTGGAAACCTACACTATATATTGTAATATTACACTTAAAAATGCTAGTTTGTTTGCAATATTCAACACTGAAAATGTAGATTTTTCTTTATTACGGTTGTAATGCTAAAGCTTCATTTAGAAACAGGCTTGTATAGATTTTTTTTCCTGGCTGGCTCACAAAGCATTCACTGTGCATCTCTCAAAATGGCTGCGTTACCAGTGACAACAGCTGCAAAATACATACTCTGGTACTCATTCCCTAATTTTATTGTTGTTTGCCTCTGAGAGAGATACATTTTCCATAAGGTCGGTGGAAATCTGAAAAGTAAAATTGTGTCTTGAAAGTCTTACAATAAAATAGATGTTTTTCTACTTGCTAGAGAAAAAAATGCAATAAACAGTTTTTCATAAAAAGTAATATATTTCAGATATCAAGGTATCATTTACCTTTCTGTAATCAAAATAATAGGAATAATATTCCTATGTTATTATATGACTGTAAATAGGCATGCAGTATATAGCAAGAGACTTGGGGTTTCAAGTAGTAGCATATTATGTACCATATACTGTACACAGTGATCTGTTTAAATATTATCAGTGCCTCTGCTCCTGAGAATTACTTGTGTTTTTGAGTAGTTCATATTTGAATTCAGTGGGGCTTTTACCACCAAGAGACTATTTTAGACTATTTTATATAGTCCCAGAACACACTTTTAGCGTTACCTTAACCATACAACTATTATACATTAAAGTCAATGCGACGTTTGAACAGACCAACACGAAATTGGCTTTAATATCTAAAGCCTCAAATGCCTCAATGGTTCTAACCTGCGACATTCCCGCAATAGAATGTTGCATGTTACTGGTATTGATATATATATTAACTATATATATATATATATATATACAAATACAGCAAAATTGGGCACTCGCTCCTCAATCAGAATCCTTGCCCTGGTGCAATTCCTAGTGATTATCAATAATGGAATAAAAGATGGATGCACTCCAGGGTCCTTTTCATGATTTATTCAGTGCAACAGATAAAGTGCATACAAAAGTGCAATCAGCAACGTTTCAGTCTGGTTCTATATATAATAGGAGCTGATCCAGGAATATTTCCGATTGCCACTTGGAGTCAGGAAGGAATTTTCCCCCCCTTTATAATTGTGGTGGGGCTTTTTTTTTTGCCTTCCTCTGGATCAACAGTTATGCAGGAAATGTGGTTGGACGTATGTCTTTAGTCAATCACTAATGTGCCAAAACATATTCTCATTCTTTACACTGGTAAGGCCTTATTTAGAATATGCGGTGCAGTTTTGGAATCCCATATACAAAAGGGACATCTTGGAAATGGAGTTCAGAGAAGGGCAACTAAAATAATTAAGGGAATAGAGGGGCTTGACTGAAGGCAGGGCTGTTAACATTGGAGAAGCGTCAATTGTGCAGAGATATGATTACTTTATGCAAATATATTAGGGCTAGCATTGCGCTTTTTAAAGCACAAACTATTGTGGCCTAGTTGATGTGGCGACACTAGTGCGCTACAGAGCGCTGGGTGTACGATCTGTTAATTGAACCGCATGCAATCTGCATTTTTTGCGCAATCGATTGTGAAACATCAGGCAGTCTTGAATCCCATGCGCACGGCAATGCGCTTTCGCACGTTTTCATTACATTATCAAAGTTTGATCTGTATATTCTATCCTGCATTTTGAGTACTGAGATGATAACATCTGCAAGCTTTTAGAATGTTATAGCTCCTTCTTTAAGTAGATTCCTTTATTTTGCATACTATAATTACACATTACCTGATTGTTGGTTTGCAAAAAGTTTTACAGATAGCAATGAGCTATTCGTGATGAGTTAAAAATCGACCATATAGTTCCTATTTTTAGCATCCATAAGTGAGACCAATAATTATATACAGTGTAGAGGGCACTGCCAAGTAAAAATGTTTACACATTGCACATTTCCAGTGAGCTGTGTTTGTTCCAATAAGCAACATCTTGATTCCTTTCTGTAGCCAATTTTGCATAATGTTTCCTTTTCCCCCCTTATTTCTTTCTACAAGTGTGACTGACTTTGTAGAATGAATAACTATGTAGAATGAAGGACTATGTAGAATGAATGACTTAGAAGAATGAATGACTATGTAGAATGAATGACTACTTAGAATGAATGACTATGTAGAATGAATGACTACTTAGAATGAATGACTACGTAGAATGAATGACTACGTAGAATGAATGACTACATAGAATGAATGACTACTTAGAATGAATGACTATGTAGAATGAATGACTATGCAGAATGAATGACTACTTAGAATGAATGATTATGTAGAATGAATGACTGTAGAATGAATGACTGTAGAATAAATGACTATGTAGAATGAATGACTATGTGGAATGAATGACTATGTGGAATGAATGACTATCTAGAATGAATGCCTGTAGAATGAATGACTTTGTAGAATAAATGACTACTTAGAATGAATGACTATGTAGAATTAATGACTGTAGAATGAATGACTGTAGAATGAATTACTTTGTAGAATGAATGACTTTGTAGAATGAATGACTATGTGGAATGAATTACTTTGTAGAATGAATGCCTGTAGAATGAATGACATTGTAGAATAAATTACTTTGTAGAATAAATGACTACTTAGAATGAATGACTATGTAGAAGGAACGACTGTAGAGAAATGACTATATAGAATGAATGACTACTTAGAATGAATGACAACTTAGAATGAATGACTATGTAGAATGACTGACTGTAGAATGAATGACTATGTAGAATGTGTGACTACTTAGAATGAATGACTATGTAGAATGACTGACTTTGTATAATGAATGACTATAGTTTGTTCTAAAACCCTAAGGAGTGCTCCTGTCATCTCCCATTGCGATTATATATGGAACATATTTAAATTAATCAGCATGCTTGATTGTTAAACAAGCTATTGAGTGAAAGCTTGTTCTAAATGTATGTTTGCAAATGCGAGAAGCATGGCTGACACAATGGGGATGGCAGAAACGGGTTGAACGTTCCTCAGGACTGATGGAATATGAAAATATGCTTGTTAGGCAGGACAGAAAAAAAAAGGTAAGGTGGGAGGAGATGTGTTTACTTAAAAAAGAATTGAGCCACGCCAAATTTAAAAGAGAGTAACTGGTGATATGGATGATAAAGTGGAGGCAATATGGGTGGAATTAGGAACAGGAAAGGGGGGTAATGGTCATTGTTGTGTCTGACTAAAGCCGCCAATGCTAGCAAGAGGAGGTTTGAGTCAACTTCATATCAGTGGCAAGGCGCTCAAGTTCTGGGAGGTGCTCATTGGTGGACTTCAATTACCCTGACAATTGATTGGGTGGGGGAACTGCCATCACAGAAAAGGCGATGAGTTCCTGAATGCTGCGGATAATTTTCTCCAGTGTGTTGAGGTTCTACTAGAAAACGAGTCTGTTGGATCTGGTAATATCTAACATGTGTGAGCGCATTAAGCATATAAAGGTAACTGGAGGCTTAGGGAATGTGCATGAATAGTGGCTTGGACCTTTGTATCGCAAGGAAAAAGTACAGCGCTGGGTTAACAAAGAATAATTTCAGGAAACAACATTTCCCAGTTTTAAACAGACTCTTCAGAAAAAAAAATCATCAACTGGGATATGTATTATCAGTAAAAAAGGTACTGGAACAGAAGTGGCGTGTCAGGGGATTTTAAGGCCAGTTCACATTAAATGTTAACCCTGGGAACTAAATGTAAAAAAAATAATCCGCGCCCCAGTGGCTGAATTCTGATGTGTAAAGAGGCAAATGGAAGGCAGAAAAAGGCGATTAAACCTTAAGGCCGAGGAAGGAAAGGGCCCTTGATTAGTTTAAAAACTGTAAAAAGGAGCGTAAGAAGCACTCAAACTACTAAAATTAATAATGAAGGTTAGAATATGCTGAAGAAGCATCACTAAAGCTAAGCATTTTTTTTTTTAGTAATTAATAGTAAGAGATGAGAGACTGAGAATGTGGCAACCATTAATATAATGGGGATAAGTTAGTTACGGAGATGGCCGATCAAAGGAAATGTCTTGAATAATTTTTTTTCCTCTAGTATGACTAAGAAGATCCAAGTACAGATTCATAGAGTAGTATACAATAAAGGTATACCAGATTCAATTTCACTTTGGTTAACGAGGATATGGTACAGAAAGAATTAAATAAGGTTATATTACATAAAATCTCATGGCCGGATAAAATTTACATCTCTGGGCTACTAGGGAGCTAAGTTCAGTTTTCTCTAGCCATTGTTTTCTTAGTTTGCTGATTTCCCTCATGTCCGGTGGTGTGGCCTGATTGGAAAAAGGCTGATGTTATTCCAATATTCAAAAACGGGTAGTCGGTTCACCAGCCTGGTAATTACAAGGCCTGTTAGTTTAACTTCCATGGTGGGGAAGATCCTGGAAAGTTTAATAGGAAATGTTCTAGAGTATGTTTAAGGACTGAATTATAAGTAGTAACCAGCATGGATTTAGGAGGAATAGATCTTGTCAAACTAACTTGCTGGCTTTTATGAGGAAGTAAGTAGAAATTTAGACTCTGGCATAGCAGAGATGTAGTTTACTTGGATTTTGCGAAGGCTTTTGATACAGTCCCCCATAGGCGACTAATGAATAAGCTAGGTCTGTTGGTCTGGGGAGTCACATTTGTACATGGATAGAAAATTGGTTAATGAATGGATGCAGAGAGTAGTTGTTAAGGGGCTTCATCATTATGGACTAAAGCTAAGTGGGGTGCCACAGGGTTCTGTGTTGGGGCTGCTTCTATTAATCTATTTATTAATGATTTGGAAGTGGGTATTGTCAGCAAGGTTTCTGTGTTGCTGACGACAAAACTTTGTCGACCATTAAAAACTTCAGAGGAGTGTGCAATCGTTGCAGGGGATCTAGATAGATTATCAATTGGGCTGCGTAAGTGGCAGATGAAATTCAATGTGATATGTGATAAGGTGATGTAGGTGATGCTTTTGGACTTAAAAATACTTTGCTACATTACTATAAATGGCCTGTGTTAAGTGAATCCTGTTGGAAAGGATCTTGGAGTTTGGTGGATAAAAACTTAAAGGTAGCAAGCAGTGCCAGGCGCAACGCCAGAGCCAGCATAGTATTGTCTTGTATAAAGAGAGGTATGGATTCAAGGGAGGAAAATGTAATTCTCCCTCTTTACAAAGCATTGGTAAGCCTCATTTGGAATATGCAGTGCAATTTTGGAATCCTGGTACAAAAAGGACATCTTTGAAATGGAAAGGGTTCAGAGAAGGGCCAACTAAATTAATAAGGGGATTGGGGGAGCTTGAATATGAAGAGACTGGAAAAGTTACAATTATGTACGCTGGAGAAAGGCGTTGCGTGGGGATATGATTACTGTGTATAAATACATTAACGGCCATCAATAAACTATCTGGGGCATTGTTCACCAAAGAACTGCAAGACACGAGGACATCCCTTAAGACTTGAAGAAAAAAGGTTTAGGCTTCAAGCTCTGAAAGGTTTTTCACTGTGAGAACGGTAAAGCTATGGAACTGTCTCCAGTGGACTTGTAATGGCAGGTTCATTGTCAGTTAAAAAAAAAGCTGGATGAGTTGTCTGCAACAAGAATGTTCAAGTTATTGGTATTGAACATAAGTAGAGTTGATCCAGGGAAATTTCCGATTGCCACTTGGAGTGGTTTTCCCCCATTATAAATTGGTGGGGTTTTTTTTGCCTTCCTCGGATCAACAGTTAGGCAGGAAATGAGGATATTGCTGATGGGTTGGACTGGATGGACGTATGTCTTTATTCAACCTCAAATAATACTAACCATTTAAACCTGAATATGCTAATTGTCCTGAAAACATTGTTTTTGTCTTTTAGATAACAACAATGGATGCAAACAAGACTGTAACAAATATTTTTTCTCCTCCATTAAACACCCACCCTAACTTTAAAAATCCTTCTATTTTTATCTCTATACTTATTTACATCCTGACTCTTGCTGGAAATATCACCATCATCTGTCATTATTAACAAAAAACTCTCCACAAACCAGTACTTTTTCTAGGCAATTTGTCATTTTTAGACATTGTTATTACGATAAACAACAATGCCCAAAATGTTGGAAATAATCTAGTTGAGAGAAAGTCCTATCGTTTGCTGGTTGTGTAACACAGTTGTATTTCTTTCCTTGGTTTGTGGCACTGAATGCATTCTGCTTTGTATGATTGTCTATGACCGTTCTTAGCGATAGCTACACCGCTTCGTTATTCTTACCTCATGAGTGATAAAGTTTGTATTTACTTGGCAAAAATTTCATGGTTGTGTGGCTTCGTTAAATTCTGTAGTTATACCATGTTCACATTTCAGAAAACATTTATGTGGCCAATAGGTAATTATTTTTACTGTGATTTCCGCCACTTCTTCCCTTTCTTGTGAAGAAAAACAATATAAGAGAGATGTTACTGTTGGGCATAGGTATTTTCATAGGCTTAACTCCATTTCTGTGTATTATTGTCTATTATATAGTATATCATATTCACTATCTTAAAAATAAAGTCAGTTAAAGGTAGACAGAAAGCCTTCTCTACCTGCCTTTCACATCTAACTGTGGTAATCCTTTACTTTGGAAGTGTCAATTTTAGCATGTTAGACCGATTTCCTCGTATTCTTTGGAAAAAGATTGACTTATTCGGTTCTATATAGCGTGGTTTCCCATGCTAAACCCATTGATATATACAATGAAAAACAAGGATGCAAAAAAAAAGCCATTATAGATTAATTGTTCATAATTCATTCAAGATCCCTATGGAAATACAAACAAGGGAATGAATGATTATAAAGGACAATTATACTCACCTCCCTCCACTCTCGTTCTTTGTTCCTTAGCTTTTCACCAAGGGTGAGGACAGAACCGTAAGTCCTCACCCCTGGGTTCGCGAGCCCACAGCAGAGTTCAGAGCAACGGTGCTTGGTAGCTCGCGCCCCCTCCTCCCGTCGCTGACGAGGCAATAGGAGGCACGCTTCCTATTGTCCTTTAAGGGGATATCACGGCTTAAAAAGGTCAGAAGCCATAAATAACTTACATACGACGTTCCCTGAACCAAATTCCTGATCCATTTTTGACCCAAGTTGGAACCTCAATGAAAAAATGGCCGGGGATGGTTGCAGGAACATCGCAGGTAAGAAGTACGTAGACAGAAAAATGTTAAGAAGTTTAAACTTCGGAACAAATTTTTGAAGATTTTGAATGTACGAGCTATTTTCTATAAATTTTGAAAATATCTTCGATTGTTCGAAAATACGAAAATGGACGAGACCACTTTCGAGTTTCTATCGTATTTTCGAAAATTGTCATGGTCGGATGCTATTTTCGTTAATTTTCTAAAATAGCCTTGAACATTTGAAAAATACGATCAGAAACTCGAAGTTGTCTCCAATCGTATTTTCGAAAATTATCGAAAATAACCCTGTACATAACGAAAAACTTCTAAAATTCGTTCCATTTAGGATCTCTGGATTTTCCCGAGATCTGGGAATCCGAAAACGGAATGAAACTATGTAGTTTCGGCCATCTCTAGTCTCACTGCTGCAAAAAGTGACCCAAATTGCTTTCCTCAAATCTGGCCCAGGTCTCCTTTAAAACCAGTGCGAACATGTCAATTAGATCTGAATCGGAAGTTTTGATCAGGTATATGACAACATATGTATGTAATTATATCCAATTTAGGTCTGATGTGTGGACAGTCTGAACAGGTTAATCAGAGTCACAATACAAATTTAGCACTTTTTATCTTACTGGCAAAAGGTGCAGCCAATGGCCTGGACCAGTGACACGACAGCTACTTGCAGATAATTAATCTTTGCTATTGCTATTATGACTTCTGTCAAAAAATCACCCTCCTGGCTTAGTTTAGTATCCAAATAGTCCCTGGACACGAGTATTTGAGTTAAATATGCAGAATGTCATTATTAAAAATTTGATTCCTTATCTACTTTTACTGGGTGCTGATCTCAAGGATTTCAAAGAAAAACAACCTAAATATACAGGAGTAATATTTATCTTAGTAAAATCATGTTCAATTCATTAGGCAGCATGCATGATGAAGCTTACCCAAGCGAAAAGCGTAGTAGTGACGTCATCCCCAGAAGTAAGCACTTACACCACATGGTTTCTGAGAGAACCCCGGAGACATCGGGAAACAGGAGTTAAAATTACATACCTAAAACAATTGGCCCAAGTGCTGCAGCCACGGACTAAAGTGCGATTTTGGTCTGGGGGATATGGGAGTGACACTCCAAGCCACGAAGAGAGGGGACAGTATTTGGTGAGTATGGTACATGTTCAGAATCAAAGGTCGGATTACCTTTATTACAGGACACTAACCCCGCATTCAATATACCCTATATTTGGATTCTATTGTGAGGACAATTCACATGAACATTTTATTCCAGGGTATATCGGCCCTGATAGCTGGAACTTTGTTGATTTGTTCACCTGGAACGTACAGAGTTAAAGGGGAGTCAGTGCAAATACTTATGCTTTTCAGAAAAGAGAGCATGTATTTTTCACCTCAATGACCTTATCTGCCAATTCAGCATGTTGTCTATGTATAATAAATGCAACCGAAATAATGGCTTCCATTTGCAGGACCCCTAGTAGAGACCGTTATGGTCTTGCTCTGACCCAGCGCCTGGGTTGATTCAGTTGCTCAGTAGAGATCTGAGATCTTTGACCCATCCAACAGCCAATCAATAGAAATTAATGTTAGGAACATTCCAAGGAAAGTGGTGCACACTGGGAAGAAGACTGTTAGAACCTGAAATGTCAGCTCACTAATGTCACAGCAGGGAACCGCAAAGGGTAGAAATCAACGATTTTCAAAATGGAAGGAGAATATGTAGACCTGTTGCTGATACCTCGGTTGCTAAAATTACTTAAACCCCCTTCTAACCAATGAATTAAATTGGATCAAATGAACAGGCAGACCACCATCCTTTTTGGGTGAAATAAATGGCCACAGCTTTTATTGACACATGTAACAAATCATGTGATCAATTAAATTAGCCAAATTATAAATTTGCATCCTTGCTTATTAATTAGATATAAAACCCCCAACAGCCGTAGCCATTGCTGAATGACAAGCCTCTGGATCCCCAGAGGGCATGTAACGGCTCAACATAAACTCTGCAAGGATGCCCCGCCACTGTGACTCCAACAAAACTTTGCATTTAACCAAAAACGGAAACCTGACTTCTCAGAATAATAGGGAGGGAGGGTGGGGAGATTCTCCTCTGTTAGCAATTCTACAAAATGGCAGCGGCCCCTCGTGTCCCGCCCCTTTTTAGCTCCGATGACGTCATTGATTACCTCGCAGATCCCAACATCCCTCGCGGCCACGCGAGATCAGCTGCGGCCAATCCAGGAGTGCGTCGCGACCTCATGACGTCACGCGCTAGGCGTGGCGGCAACCAGCCCCCACCACAGGAGGAGGCGGAGCCGGACGCCGCACTACCCATCCCAGCATCTCGCCGGGGCGGCGCCCCAGGTCAGACGCTCCGGCCCCCTAAACTCGGGTTCAGAGCTACCAGTAATAACTAAGAAGGCATTACACAAAATACAATTAAGCAAATATTGATAATTTCCACTGAAACTGTCCCTTTAATGGACAACTGTATATGGTTTTATTATTACTTGATGATTAATTTAGGTTAATATCGATATATGTCTTTTATCTTTATGTGGCTGGCCAGCCTATGTGTCTTTACAGTCTATAGGTGAGACTAATTTGCTAATAAATTTTACTATGGTTTATTATAGTATTTTATCTGTCTGAATATATTTTATTGTGCTTTAATACAGGTTGCCATCTGTTTTTGTTTTATATGGTCCTTTTTTGATTGCTCTGTCTGTCTTGGACTTTTCTGGGGGGGCGGCTCTTGTATTAGGGGTTCGAAAGACACACCTTTCTGAAATCAGATATAAGTACATTTAACACAGTGTAAACAGTCAAAAAATCAACAAAAAATCTGAGAATAACATAGTAACACAGACACAAGGAAGAGTTCACAGAAACAGTACAATTATTATTTTAAAAGTAAGTTTCCTACTCTTCCCTGTGTCCCCTACTCCTCATGGCATCCCTTGGCCTGTCCTCCACTTATCTAGCCCCTCCCCTTTCAGACCCTTCCCTTGCACCTCCAGGGCCCCTACCTTTCACAGGCCACAAGAGAAGAGGCAAAGAGGGGCAACCAAGGGGAGGGCCCCTCACCCTAAATTGCAATTATTTTGTTGCCCTTCTCTGAACTCCGTACGTTTCAAGATCTCCTGGTTTGTTATATGGGATCGCAAAAAAGAGGACAATCCCATGATGATTGGAGCCCATCATTGTTAAAACCCAAATGAATCACTTACATTTATCAACATTGAAATCTCGTCAGCCATTCTGCTGCCCATTTGATAATCTATCTAGGTGCTTGCAGCATTGCACATTATGAAGTTTCCAGTGAACTGGGAAATGACCCTTAAAAACTTGTGTAAGTTGTGTAACCTTAGCTTTAAAAAACATCCGGGCTCTCTTCTTTTCATCTTCCTTTATTTCTCTCTTTGATGTTTTAGTTTTTTTGTCACATCATCATAAAGCGTTTTTTTATAAAGTTTAGCTTTGCAAAAATATTTTCATTCACCTGGGACAACACACCTGGCGAGAGCTTCCAGTGCATTTTGGGTAATGGCAAGTTGGCCAACATATGTGGTTAGCCCAGTTCATTTTCTTCCTATAGAAAAAAACATCAAGGTCTTGTCATGCAAGTCATACATACAGTAGTTTCCTTGACACCAGTATATTTATGCTTGTTTGTTTGTTTCCGTGTTATCTGTTGACCTGTCTGATTTTCAAAAACCTTGACAATTACTGGTACATATAGTTCTGGTTAATCCACAGATCTCTGGTATTTGGGAGTGAGGAAGGAATTTTAAACAACCCACCAACCTTCCCAGTTGTGGTCAACCTCTAATACTGTGTAAGTGATCACTGTTTTTCTACGATAGTGGCTCAGGGCCGCATCACCATCAGGCACTGTGAGTCACGTGGCTCAGACAGCATCCTCTGTGCCCTAGAACCAAGCTGCATTTGATGAATGAAAAAATGTTTTTGCCTTAACTGGCGGCGCCACGGCCAGCACACCACCACTGCCAGTAATGCGCGTGCGCGAAGCTGCGGCCGACGGGTGAGAAACTCATTCTCTGGCCCACCTCGTGTTGTGCGCTGCACACATTTACTTCCTCCGGCTTCCCTTCTCTTCAGGCCAATGCGCAGGTGCCATGATCACACCCCCCTCTGAGGAGCTGCATTTTGGGGAAAGGAGTCGGGACCCAGGAGGCCAAGGCGATGCGTCTGACTGCTTTAGGGATTAACGTGTGCACAGTGCACACGATTTGCCCACATAGAGAGGACCCAGAGTGAGCCATCTGTGGAGAGAAGTGAGAAGTGGAGTGTGGAGAGTCGGGACTCGTTCTGTACTGTTCAGAAAAGCAGAAAAGCAGTGAAAGTAAGTAAATAAGTACATAATGATTAAATTAATTTGATATATAAAAATGTATTAAAAATACCCCAAACACCTCCACTAGTCTAAATCTGGGGATAGGATGGGAGTCACCCATATATCCCAGCAAACCACATTACACCATGTAAAACTTTGTTATTGTATAGGGAAGGTTAGGGGTTTTTGTGGTCATTGGGGCTGCTGGGAGATATCGGTGATGTGTCTCTGTATAGGGAGGGGTCCATTTCTAGTAATACATTATTGCTAAATGACTGACTAGGAAGAACGGTTTAAATATGTGATAGGAAGCTCAAAATCGTAAAATGTTAGTCACGTCCTCGACAAAAACAACACAATAAAGCCACACCACCAAGAGTGTTAAGAGCGGCATTCAAAAGTTCAGTTTTGCTCAGGCAGCAAAACCCTAGAAGTGCCGTGATGTTTCTCCCTATGCCATGTAGCGAAAAAGCCAGCTGGCTGAAACATGATATATAAGTCATTCATTCTGCATAGTCCTACATTCTTCGTAGTATTTATTTTACAGTCACCTCATTCTACATAGTCATTCATATCATGTAGGCATTCATTCTACATAGGCATTCATTCTATATAGTCAGTCATTCAGTAGTCATTCATTTACATAGTACATTCATTCGACGTAGTCATTCTATTATACATCATTCATTCTATAAGTCATTCATTCTACATAGTTATTATTCTACAAAGTCATTATTCTACAAAGTCTTCATTCTACAAAGTCATTTAATTCTACAAAGTCATTCATTCTCAGGCAGTCTCTATATAGTCATTCATTCTAGATAGTCATTCATTCTACAAAGTCAGTCATTCTACATAGTCATTCATTCTACATAGTCATTCAGTCTACATAGCATTCATTCTATGTAGTCATTTATTCTAAGTTGTTATTCATTATAAGTAGTCATCATTTCTAAGTAGTCATTATTCTACATAGTCATTCATCTACAGTCATTCATTCTACAAAGTCAGTCATTCTACATAGACATTCATTACATAGTCATTCATCTACAAAGGCAGTATTCTACATAGTCAGTCATTCAAATAGTCAGCATTCTACATAGTCAGTCATTCTAATAGTCAGTCATTCTATATAGTCATTCATTCTACGTAGTCATTCATTCTAAGTAGTCACACATTCTACATAGTCATTCATTCTACAGTCAGTCATTCTACAAAGTCATTCATTCTACATAGTCATTCATTCTAAGTAGTCATTCATTCTACGTAGTCATTCATTCTACGTAGTCATTCATTTAAATGTCATTCATCCTACGTAGTCATTCTTCTAATAGTCATTTATTATACATAGTCATTTCTCTACAGTCGTTCCTTTCACATAGTCATTCATCTACATAGTCATTCATTCTAAGTAGTCATTATTCTACAAGTCATTTATTCTACATGCCATTTCTCAGGCAGTCATTTAACAAGTCTCTAATTAGACAAAGAGTCAGTCTACATAGTCATATTCAAAGTCACATTATACATATCCATTCAGTCAGTCATTCTACATAGTCATTCATTCTAAGTTGTCATTTATTCACATAGTCATCATTTATAGTCATTATTCTTACATAGTCATTCTCTACAGTCATTCCTTCTACATAGTCATTCATTCTACATAGTCATTTATTCTACAGTGTTCATCATTCTACAAGTCATTCATTCTACATAGTCATTCATTCTAAGTAGTCATCATTCTACAGTCAGTCATTCTACAAAGTCATGCATTCTAAGTAGTCATTTATTCTACCAAAGTAATTTATTCTACAAAGTCATTCATTCCACAGGCATTATTCTAGATAGTCATTCTTCCACATAGTCATTCTTCTAACAAGTCATTCATTCATTTACAGTATTCTACAGTCATTCATTCTATGTAGTCATCATTCACAAGTCATTCATTCCTACGTAGTCATATTTATGTAGTCATACATTCAGTTAGTATTCATTCTACATAGTCATCATTCTATGTAGTCATCATTCTACAAAGTCATTCATTTACTACAAGTCATTCATCTACATAGTCATTCATTATACAGTAATTCTACGTAGTCATTCATTCTACATAGTCATCCATTCTACGTAGTCATTATTCTACTAGTCTTCATCTAAGTATCATTCATTAAGTAGTCATTTATCTACATAGTCTTATTTACATAGTCATTTACATGTAATTCATCTAAGTAGTCATTCATTCTACAAGTCATTCATTACATAGTCAGTATTCTTACAGTCATTCTACATAGTATCATTCTAGTAGTCACACATTCTACATAGTCATCCATTCTACAGTCAGTCATTTACATAGTCATTCATTCTAAGTTGTCATTTATTCTACATAGTCATCATTACATAGTCATTTATTCTACATAGTCATTTCTCTACAGTCATTCCTTTACATAGTCATCATTCACAAAGTCATTCATTCTACATAGTGATTCATTCTAAGTAGTCATTTATTCTACAAAGTAATTTATTCTACAAAGTCATTCATTCTACAGGCATCATTCTAGATAGTCATCATTCCACATAGTCATTCATTTACAGTCATTATCTACAGTCATTCTAAAAAGTCATTCATTCATGTAGTCATACATTCTACGTAGTTCATTCATTCGACTAGTCATTCATTCTATGTAGTCATTCATTCTACAAAGTCATTCAATTCTACAAAGTCATTAATTGTACATAGTCATTCATTCTACAGTCATTCACATAGTTCATTCTATGTAGTCATACATTCTACGTAGTAATTCATTCTACATAGTCATCCATTCTACGTAGTCATTCATTCTACAATAGTTATCATTCTAAGTGTTTCATCTAAGTAGTCATTATTCTACATAGTCATTCATTAAGTAGTCTTCATTTAAGTAGTCATATTCTACATAGTCATCATTATACTAGTCATTAATGTAATCAGTCTACATAGTATTCATTCAAGTTGTCATTTATTTACATAGTCATCATTTACATAGTCAGTTATTACATAGGATATTCATAGTCATTTCTACAGTATTCTTCTACATAGTCATCATTCTACATAGTATTATTCACAGTCGTATCTACAAAGTCATTCATTCACATAGTCATACATTCAAGTTAGTCATTCATTCTACAGTCATCTAATTCTTACAAGTCATGCAATTTTGTTTTCTAAAAGTAGTCAGTATTCTACAAAGTAATTTATTCTACAAAGTAATTCATTCTACAGCATTCATTCTAGATAGTCATTCATTCCACATAGTCATTCATTCTACAAAGTCATTCATTCTACAGTCATTCTACAGTCATTCATTCTATGTAGTCATTCATTCTACAAAGTCATTCATTCTACGTAGTCATTTATTCTATGTAGTCATACATTCTACGTAGTCATTCATTCTACCTAGTCATTCATTCTATGTAGTCATTCATTCTACAAAGTCATTCATTCTACAAAGTCATTCATTCTACAAAGTCATTCATTCTACATAGTCATTCATTCTACAGTCATTCTACGTAGTCATTCATTCTACATAGTCATCCATTCTACGTAGTCATTCATTCTACATAGTCATTCATTCTAAGTAGTCATTCATTCTAAGTAGTCATTTATTCTACATAGTCATTCATTCTACATAGTCATTTTACATAGTAATTCATTCTAAGTAGTCATTCATTCTACATAGTCATTCATTCTACATAGTCAGTCATTCTACAGTCATTCTACATAGTCATTCATTCTAAGTTGTCATTTATTCTACATAGTCATTCATTCTACATAGTCATTTATTCTACATAGTCATTTATTCACAAAGTCATTCATTCTACATAGTCATTCATTCTAAGTAGTCATTTATTCTACAAAGTAATTTATTCTACAAAGTCATTCATTCTACATAGTCATTTTACATAGTAATTCATTCTAAGTAGTCATTCATTCTACATAGTCATTCATTCTACATAGTCAGTCATTCTACAGTCATTCTACATAGTCATTTCTAATTGTCATTTATTCTAATAGTATTCATTTATACACAGTCATTCCTTCTACATAGTCATTCATCCACAAAGTCATTCATACATAGCATTCATTCTAAGTATCTTATTCTACAAAGTAATTATTCTACAAAGTCATTCATTCTACAGGCATTCATTCTAGATAGTCATTCATTCCACATAGTCATTCATTCTACAGTCATTCATTCTACAGTCATTCTACAAAGTCATTCATTCTATGTAGTCATACATTCTACGTAGTCATTCATTCTACCTAGTCATTCATTCTATGTAGTCATTCATTCTACAAAGTCATTCATTCTACAAAGTCATTCATTTTACATAGTCATTCATTCTACAGTCATTCTACATAGTCATTCATTCTATGTAGTCATACATTCTACGTAGTAATTCATTCTACATAGTCATCCATTCTACGTAGTCATTCATTCTACATAGTTATTCATTAAGTGGTCATTCATTCTAAGTAGTCATTCATTCTACATAGTCATTCATTCTCAGTAGTCATTCATTCTAAGTAGTCATTTATTCTACATAGTCATTCATTCTACATAGTCATTTTACATAGTAATTCATTCTAAGTAGTCATTCATTCTAACGTAGTCATTTATTCTAATAGTCATTCATTCTACATAGTCATATTCTACGTAGTCATTTATTTATGTAGTCAACATTCTACGTGTCATTCATTCTACGCTAGTCATTCATTCATTAGTCATTCTACAAAGTCATTATTCTACAAAGTCATTCATTTACAAAGTCATCATTTACATAGTCATTATTCTACAGTATTCTACGTAGTCATTCATTCTATAGTATCCATTCTACGTAGTCTTCATACTACATTAGATTCATTCTAGTAGTCATTCATTCTATAGTAGTCATTTATTCTACATAGTCATTTCATTCTACATAGTCATTTACATAGTAATTCATTCTAAGTAGTCATTCATTCTACATAGTCATTTCTACATAGTCAGTCATTCTACAGTCATTCTACATAGTCATTCATTCTAAGTTGTCATTTATTCTACATAGTCATTCATTCTACATAGTCATTTATTCTACATAGTCATTTCTCTACAGTCATTCCTTCTACATAGTCATTATTCACAAAGTCATTCATTCTACATAGTCATCTTCTAAGTAGTCATTTATTCTACAAAGTAATTATTCTACAAAGTCATTCATTCTACAGGAATTCATCTAGATAGTCATTCATTCCACAAGTCATTCATTCTACAGTCATTCATTCTACAGTCTTCTCAAAGTCATCATTCTATGTAGTCATACATTTACGTAGTCATTCATTCTACCTAGTCATTCATTCTAATGTAGTCATTCATTCTACAAAGTCATTCATTCTACAAAGTCATTCATTTTAATAGTCATTCATTCTACAGTCATTACATAGTCATCATTCTATGTAGTATAATTCTACGTAGTAATTCATTCTACATAGTCATCACATTCTACGTAGTCATTTCATTCTACATAGTTATTATTCTAGTGGTCATTCATTCTAAGTAGTCATTCATATACATAGTCATCATTCTCTCAGTAGTCATTCATTCTAAGTAGTCATTTATTCTACATAGTCATTCATTCTACATAGCATCATTTACATTAGTAATTCATCTTAAGTAGTCATTCATTCTAAGTAGTCATTTATTCTACATAGTCATTCATTCTACATAGTCATTTACATAGTAATTCATTCTAAGTAGTCATTCATTCAAGTAGTCATTTTATTTCTACATAGTCATTCATTCTACATAGTCATTTATTCTAAGTAGTCATTCATTCTACATAGTCATTCATTCTACATAGTCATTTATTCTACAAAGGTTAGTATTCTACATAGTCATTCATTCTACAGGCAGTCATTTACATGTCATTCATTATACAAAGTCAGTCATTCTACATAGTCATTCAATATAAAAGTCAGTCATTCTACATAGTCATTCATTCTAAGTAGTCACCATTCTACATAGTCATTCATTTCTACAGTCAGTCCTTCACATTAGTCATTCATTCTAAGTGTGTCATTCATTCTAAGTAGTCATTCATTATATATAGTCATTCATTCTACAGGCATTCATTTACAATAGTAATTCATTCCACATAGTCATTCATTCTACAAAGTGCATTCATTCTCAAAGTAATTCATTTTCTACTAGTCATTCATTCTACAGTCATTAATTCTACATAGTCATTCATTCTAAGTAGTCATTTATTCTACAAAGTCATCATTCTACAGGCAGTCATTCTAGATAGTCATGTCTTCCCGTCATTCTTTGTTTTTATACATAGTCATTCATCACAGTCATCTCATTCATTAATTCATGTAGTAATTCATTCTACATAGTCATTCATTTTAAGTAGCCATACATTCTACATAGTCATTCATTCTACAGTCAGTCATTCTAAGTTGTCATTCATTCTAAGTTGTCATTCATTCAAAGTAGTCATACATTCTACAGAGTCATTCATTCTACATAGTCATTCATTCTAAGTAGTCATTCATTCTACATAGTCATTATTCTACAGTCATTCATTCTACATAGTCATTCATTCTACATAGTCATTCATTCTAAGTAGTCATTCATTCTAAGTAGTCATTCATTCTACATAGTCATTCATTCTACTAATTATTCATTCTAAGTGGTCATTCTCTAAGTAGTATTCATTCTACATAGTCATTCATTCTAAGTAGTCATTCATTCTAAGTAGTCATTTATTCTACATAGTCATTCATTCTACATAGTCATTTTACATAGTCATTCATTCTAAGTAGTATTCATTCTAAGTAGTCATTTATTCTACATAGTCATTCATTCTACATAGTCATTTATTCTAAGTAGTCATTCATTCTACATAGTCATTCATTCTAAATAGTCATTCATTCTAAGTAGTCATTTATTCTACAAAGTCATTTATTCTACATAGTCATTCATTCTACAGGCAGTCATTCTACATAGTCATTCATTATACAATAGTCAGTCATTCAGACATTAGTCATCATTCTAAGTAGTCACACATTCTACATAGTCATTCATCTAAGTCAGTCATTCTACATAGTCATTAATTCAGTTGTCATTATCTAAGTAGTCATTCATTCTATATAGTCATTTCTCTACAGTCGTTCCTTCTATTAGTCATCATTCTAAGTAGTTCATTTATTCTACAAATAAAAGTTTAATTTACTACAATGTCATTATTCACAGGCATTCATTCTACAAAGTAATTCATCCAATAGTATTCATTTCTAAAGTCATCATTCTACAAAGTAATTCATTCTACAGTCATCATTCTACAGTAGTAATCTACATAGTCATTCATTCTAAGTAGTTCATTCTACAAATTCAGTTCATTCTTAAGGATTCATTCTAGATAGTCATTCATTCTACATAGTGCATTCATTTTAAGTAGTCATACATTCTACATAGTCATTCATTCTACAGTCAGTCATTCTAAGTGTCATTCATTCTAAGTGTCATTCTTCAAAGTAGTCATACATCTACGTCATTACATGAGTCATGTCATTCTACATAGTCATGCATTCATTTAAGTAGTCATCATTCTAAGGTTCGTCATTTATTCTACAAAGTCATTCTTGTACACTTAGAATGAATGACTACTTAGAATGAATGACTATGTAGAATGAATTACTACTTAGAATGAATGACCACTTAGAATGAATAACTATGTAGAATGAATGACTATGTAGAATGAATGACTACTTAGAATGAATGACTACTTAGAATGAATGACTATGTAGAATGAATGACTATGTAGAATGAATGACTGTAGAATAAATGACTATGTAGAATGAATGACAGTTTGTTCTAAAACCCTAAGGGAGTGCTCCTGTCATCTCCCATTGCGATTAATATACATGACATATTTAAATTATCAGCATTGCTTATTGTTAGAACAACTATTGGAGTGAAAGCTTTTCTAATGTAATGTTTGCAAATGCGCGAAGCACTGCTGACAACAATGGGTGATGGCAGAAAACGTGGTTGAACAGTTCTCAGCGACTCGGGGAATATGAAAATTGCTGTTAGGCAGGACAGAAAAAAAAGGTAAGGGGAGGAGTTGTGTTTATCTTAAAAAACGAATGAGCCACCAAATTTAAAAGAGAGATAACTGTGATATGGATGATAAAGTGGAGGCAATATGGGGTGGAATTAGGCAACAGGAAGGGGGGTAAGGTCATTGTTGTGTCTGCCTAAACCGCCAATGCTAGCAAGAGGAGGTTAGAGTCAACTTCATATGCAGTTGGCAAGGCTGCCTTCAAGTTTGGGAGTGTGCTCATATTGGTGGACTTCAATTACCCGACATGATTGGGTGGTGGGAACTGCCATCACAGAAAAGGCGATGAGTTCCTGAATGCTGCGGATAATTTCTCTCTCAGGTGTGTTGAGGTTCCTACTAGAAACAGAGCTCTGTTGAGATCTGGTAATCTTAACATGTGTGAGCGCATTATAGATATAAAGGTAAACTGGAGGCTTAGGGAATTGACATGAAATAGTGGCATTGGACCTTGTGTATCGAAAGGAAAAGTAACGCTGGGTTAACAAAAGAATTAATTGCAGGAAACAATTTCCCAGTTTTAAAGAGCATCTTCAGAAAAAAAATATTCAACTGGGATATGTATTATCAGGTAAAAAAGGTAACTGACAGAGTGGACGTGTTCAGGGGTTTTAAGGCAGTTCACATTAAATGTATACCTGTGGGAACTAAATGTAAAAAAAATAATCCGCGCCCATTGGCGAAATGTCTGATTGTGTAAAGAGGCAAATGGTAAGGCGAAAAAGGCATTATAAACCTTAGGCCGAGGGACGGAAAGGGCCTCTTAGGATTAGTATAAAAACTGTAAAAAGGAGCTGTAAGAAGCATCAAACTAGCTAAAATTAATAATAGGTTAGAATAGCTGAAGAAAGCATCACTAAAGAATAAGCAATTTTTTTATTTTAAGTATATTAATAGTAAGAGAGTGAGAGACTGAGACATGTGGCACCATTAATATCATGGGGATAAGTTAGTTACGGAGGATGGCGATAAAGGAAATGTCTTGAATAATTGTTTTTCCTCTTATACTATAGAAGACCAAGTACAGATATCATAGAGTAGTAAGCAATAAAGGTATCAGATTCAAGTTTCACTTTGGTTAAAACGAGGATATGGTAGCAGAAAGAATTAAATCAGGTTAATATTACATAAATCTCACTGGCCGGATAAAATTTACATCTCTGGGTACTAGGGAGCTAAGTCTTTTCTCTAGGCCATTGTTTCTTCTTAGTTTGCTGATTCCCTCCCTCAGTCCGGTGGTGTGGCCTTGATTGGAAAAAGGCTGATGTTATTCCAATATTCAAAGGGTAGTCGTCACCAGCCGGTAATACACAGGCCTGTTAGTTTAACTTCCTGGTGGGTGAAATCCTGGAAAGTTTAATAGGGAAATGTTCTAGAGTATGTTTAAGGACTGACATTAAAGTAGTAACCAGCAGGATTTAGGAGGAATAGATCTTGTCAAACTAACTTGCTGGCTTTATGAGGAAGTAAGTAGAAATAGACCTGGCATAGCAGAGATTGTAGTTTACTTGGATTTTGACGAAGGCTTTTGATCAGTCCCATAGGCGACTAATGAATAAGCTAGGTCTGTTGGTCTGGGAGTCACTTTGTACATGGATAGAAAATTGGTTAATGATAGATGCGGAGAGTAGTTGTAAGGGGCTTCATCATTATGGACTAAAGTTGCTAAGTGGGGTGCCACAGGGTTCTGTGTTGGGGCTCTTCTATTTAATTATTTATTAATGATTTGGAAGTGGGTATTGTCAGCAAGGTTTCTGTGTTTGCTGACGACAAAAACTTTGTGACCATTAAAAAATTCAGAGGATGTTGCAATCGTTGCAAGGGGATCTAGATAGATTATCCAATGGGCTCGTAAGGGCAGATGAAATTCAATGTGATAGTGTGATAAGGTGATGTAGGTGATGCCTTTTGGACTTAAAAATACTTATGCTACTTGTACTATAAATGGCTCTGTGTTAAGTGACATCCTGTTGAAAGGGATCTTGGAGGTTTGGTGGATAAAAACTTAAAGGTAGCAAGCAGTGCCAGGCAAGCAACGCCAGAGCCAGCATGGTATTGTCTTGTATAAAGAGAGGTTGGATTCAAGGGAGGAAAATGTAATTCTCCCTCTTTACAAAGCATTGGTAAGCCTCATTTGGAATATGCAGTGCAATTTGAATCCTTGGTACAAAAAAGGACATCTTTGAAATGGAAAGGGTTCAGAGTAGGGCCAACTACAAATAATAAGGGGATTGGGGAGCTTGAATATGAGAGAGACTGGAAAAGTTACAATTATGTACGCTGGAAAAAGGCGATTGCGTGGGGAATGATACTGTGTATTAAATACATTAACGGGCCATCAATAAACTATCTGGGGACATGTTCACCAATAGAACGTGCAGAGCACGAGGCCATCCCTTAAGACTTGAAGAAAAAAGGTTTAGGCTTCAAGCTCGGAAAGGTTTTCACGTGAGAACGGTAAAGCTATGGAACTGTCTCCAGTGGACGTTGTAATGGCAGGTTCATTGTCCGTTAAAAAAAAAAAGCTGGATGAGTTTCTGCAACAACGAAATGTTGCAAGTTACTGGTATTGATACATAAGTAGAGGATCCAGGGAAATTTCGATTGCCACTTTGTTTCCCCCTTATAAATTGGTGGGGTTTTTTTGCCTTCCTCGGATCAACAGTTAGGCAGGAAATGAGGATATTGCTGATGGGTGGACTGGGATGGACGAGTCTTTATTCAACCTCAAATATTATACTAATCCATTTAAAACCTGAATATGCTAATTGTCCTGAAACATGTTTTTGTCTTTTAGATAACAACAATGGATGCAAACAAGACTGTAACAAATATTTTTTCTCCTCCATTAAACACCCACCCTAACTTTAAAAATCCTTCTATTTTTATCTCTATACTTATTTACATCCTGACTCTTGCTGGAAATATCACCATCATCTGTCATTATTAACAAAAAACTCTCCACAAACCAGTACTTTTTCTAGGCAATTTGTCATTTTTAGACATTGTTATTACGATAAACAACAATGCCCAAAATGTTGGAAATAATCTAGTTGAGAGAAAGTCCTATCGTTTGCTGGTTGTGTAACACAGTTGTATTTCTTTCCTTGGTTTGTGGCACTGAATGCATTCTGCTTTGTATGATTGTCTATGACCGTTCTTAGCGATAGCTACACCGCTTCGTTATTCTTACCTCATGAGTGATAAAGTTTGTATTTACTTGGCAAAAATTTCATGGTTGTGTGGCTTCGTTAAATTCTGTAGTTATACCATGTTCACATTTCAGAAAACATTTATGTGGCCAATAGGTAATTATTTTTACTGTGATTTCCGCCACTTCTTCCCTTTCTTGTGAAGAAAAACAATATAAGAGAGATGTTACTGTTGGGCATAGGTATTTTCATAGGCTTAACTCCATTTCTGTGTATTATTGTCTATTATATAGTATATCATATTCACTATCTTAAAAATAAAGTCAGTTAAAGGTAGACAGAAAGCCTTCTCTACCTGCCTTTCACATCTAACTGTGGTAATCCTTTACTTTGGAAGTGTCAATTTTAGCATGTTAGACCGATTTCCTCGTATTCTTTGGAAAAAGATTAGACTTATTCGGTTCTATATAGCGTGGTTTCCCATGTAAACCCATTGATATATACAATGAAAAACAAGGATGCAAAAAAAAAGCCATTATAGATTAATTGTTCATAATTCATTCAAGATCCCTATGGAAATACAAACAAGGGAATGAATGATTATAAAGGACAATTATACTCACCTCCCTCCACTCTCGTCTTTGTTCCTTAGCTTTTCACCAAGGGTGAGGACAGAACCGTAAGTCCTCACCCCTGGGTTCGCGAGCCCACAGCAGAGTTCAGAGCAACGGTGCTTGGTAGCTCGCGCCCCCTCCTCCCGTCGCTGACGAGGCAATAGGAGGCACGCTTCCTATTGTCCTTTAAGGGGATATCACTGCTTAAAAAGGTCAGAAGCCATAAATAACTTACATACGACGTTCCCTGAACCAAATTCCTGATCCATTTTTGAGCCCAAGTTGGAACCTCAATGAAAAAATGGCCGGGGATGGTTGCAGGAACATCGCAGGTAAGAAGTACGTAGACAGAAAAATGTTAAGAAGTTTAAACTTCGGAACAAATTTTTGAAGATTTTGAATGTACGAGCTATTTTCTATAAATTTTGAAAATATCTTCGATATGTTCGAAAATACGAAAATGGACGAGACCACTTTCGAGTTTCTATCGTATTTTCGAAAATTGTCATGGTCGGATGCTATTTTCGTTAATTTTCTAAAATAGCCTTGAACATTTGAAAAATACGATCAGAAACTCGAAGTTGTCTCCAATCGTATTTTCGAAAATTATCGAAAATAACCCTGTACATAACGAAAAACTTCTAAAATTCGTTTCCATTTAGGATCTCTGGATTTTCCCGAGATCTGGGAATCCGAAAACGGAATGAAACTATGTAGTTTCGGCCATCTCTAGTCTCACTGCTGCAAAAAGTGACCCAAATTGCTTTCCTCAAATCTGGCCCAGGTCTCCTTTAAAACCAGTGCGAACATGTCAATTAGATCTGAATCGGAAGTTTTGATCAGGTATATGACAACATATGTATGTAATTATATCCAATTTAGGTCTGATGTGTGGACAGTCTGAACAGGTTAATCAGAGTCACAATACAAATTTAGCACTTTTTATCTTACTGGCAAAAGGTGCAGCCAATGGCCTGGACCAGTGACACGACAGCTACTTGCAGATAATTAATCTTTGCTATTGCTATTATGACTTCTGTCAAAAAATCACCCTCCTGGCTTAGTTTAGTATCCAAATAGTCCCTGGACACGAGTATTTGAGTTAAATATGCAGAATGTCATTATTAAAAATTTGATTCCTTATCTACTTTTACTGGGTGCTGATCTCAAGGATTTCAAAGAAAAACAACCTAAATATACAGGAGTAATATTTATCTTAGTAAAATCATGTTCAATTCATTAGGCAGCATGCATGATGAAGCTCTACCCAAGCGAAAAGCGTAGTAGTGACGTCATCCCCAGAAGTAAGCACTTACACCACATGGTTTCTGAGAGAACCCCGGAGACATCGGGAAACAGGAGTTAAAATTACATACCTAAAACAATTGGCCCAAGTGCTGCAGCCACGGACTAAAGTGCGATTTTGGTCTGGGGGATATGGGAGTGACACTCCAAGCCACGAAGAGAGGGGACAGTATTTGGTGAGTATGGTACATGTTCAGAATCAAAGGTCGGATTACCTTTATTACAGGACACTAACCCCGCATTCAATATACCCTATATTTGGATTCTATTGTGAGGACAATTCACATGAACATTTTATTCCAGGGTATATCGGCCCTGATAGCTGGAACTTTGTTGATTTGTTCACCTGGAACGTACAGAGTTAAAGGGGAGATCAGTGCAAATACTTATGCTTTTCAGAAAAGAGAGCATGTATTTTTCACCTCAATGACCTTATCTGCCAATTCAGCATGTTGTCTATGTATAATAAATGCAACCGAAATAATGGCTTCCATTTGCAGGACCCCTAGTAGAGACCGTTATGGTCTTGCTCTGACCCAGCGCCTGGGTTGATTCAGTTGCTCAGTAGAGATCTGAGATCTTTGACCCATCCAACAGCCAATCAATAGAAATTAATGTTAGGAACATTCCAAGGAAAGTGGTGCACACTGGGAAGAAGACTGTTAGAACCTGAAATGTCAGCTCACTAATGTCACAGCAGGGAACCGCAAAGGGTAGAAATCAACGATTTTCAAAATGGAAGGAGAATATGTAGACCTGTTGCTGATACCTCGGTTGCTAAAATTACTTAAACCCCCTTCTAACCAATGAATTAAATTGGATCAAATGAACAGGCAGACCACCATCCTTTTTGGGTGAAATAAATGGCCACAGCTTTTATTGACACATGTAACAAATCATGTGATCAATTAAATTAGCCAAATTATAAATTTGCATCCTTGCTTATTAATTAGATATAAAACCCCCAACAGCCGTAGCCATTGCTGAATGACAAGCCTCTGGATCCCCAGAGGGCATGTAACGGCTCAACATAAACTCTGCAAGGATGCCCCGCCACTGTGACTCCAACAAAACTTTGCATTTAACCAAAAACGGAAACCTGACTTCTCAGAATAATAGGGAGGGAGGGTGGGGAGATTCTCCTCTGTTAGCAATTCTACAAAATGGCAGCGGCCCCTCGTGTCCCGCCCCTTTTTAGCTCCGATGACGTCATTGATTACCTCGCAGATCCCAACATCCCTCGCGGCCACGCGAGATCAGCTGCGGCCAATCCAGGAGTGCGTCGCGACCTCATGACGTCACGCGCTAGGCGTGGCGGCAACCAGCCCCCACCACAGGAGGAGGCGGAGCCGGACGCCGCACTACCCATCCCAGCATCTCGCCGGGGCGGCGCCCCAGGTCAGACGCTCCGGCCCCCTAAACTCGGGTTCAGAGCTACCAGTAATAACTAAGAAGGCATTACACAAAATACAATTAAGCAAATATTGATAATTTCCACTGAAACTGTCCTTTAATGGACAACTGTATATGGTTTTATTATTACTTGATGATTAATTTAGGTTAATATCGATATATGTCTTTTATCTTTATGTGGCTGGCCAGCCTATGTGTCTTTACAGTCTATAGGTGAGACTAATTTGCTAATAAATTTTACTATGGTTTATTATAGTATTTTATCTGTCTGAATATATTTTATTGTGCTTTAATACAGGTTGCCATCTGTTTTTGTTTTATATGGTCCTTTTTTGATTGCTCTGTCTGTCTTGGACTTTTCTGGGGGGGCGGCTCTTGTATTAGGGGTTCGAAAGACACACCTTTCTGAAATCAGATATAAGTACATTTAACACAGTGTAAACAGTCAAAAAATCAACAAAAAATCTGAGAATAACATAGTAACACAGACACAAGGAAGAGTTCACAGAAACAGTACAATTATTATTTTAAAAGTAAGTTTCCTACTCTTCCCTGTGTCCCCTACTCCTCATGGCATCCCTTGGCCTGTCCTCCACTTATCTAGCCCCTCCCCTTTCAGACCCTTCCCTTGCACCTCCAGGGCCCCTACCTTTCACAGGCCACAAGAGAAGAGGCAAAGAGGGGCAACCAAGGGGAGGGCCCCTCACCCTAAATTGCACATTATTTTGTTGCCCTTCTCTGAACTCCGTACGTTTCAAGATGTCCTTGTTTGTTATATGGGATCGCAAAAAAGAGGACAATCCCATGATGATTGGAGCCCATCATTGTTAAAACCCAAATGCATCACTTACATTTATCAACATTGAAATCTCGTCAGCCATTCTGCTGCCCATTTGATAATCTATCTAGGTGCTTGCAGCATTGCACATTATGAAGTTTCCAGTGAACTGGGAAATGACCCTTAAAAACTTGTGTAAGTTGTGTAACCTTAGCTTTAAAAAACATCCGGGCTCTCTTCTTTTCATCTTCCTTTATTTCTCTTTTGATGTTTTAGTTTTTTTGTCACATCATCATAAAGCGTTTTTTTATAAAGTTTAGCTTTGCAAAAATATTTTCATTCACCTGGGACAACACACCTGGCGAGAGCTTCCAGTGCATTTTGGGTAATGGCAAGTTGGCCAACATATGTGGTTAGCCCAGTTCATTTTCTTCCTATAGAAAAAAACATCAAGGTCTTGTCATGCAAGTCATACATACAGTAGTTTCCTTGACACCAGTATATTTATGCTTGTTTGTTTGTTTCCGTGTTATCTGTTGACCTGTCTGATTTTCAAAAACCTTGACAATTACTGGTACATATAGTTCTGGTTAATCCACAGATCTCTGGTATTTGGGAGTGAGGAAGGAATTTTAAACAACCCACCAACCTTCCCAGTTGTGGTCAACCTCTAATACTGTGTAAGTGATCACTGTTTTTCTACGATAGTGGCTCAGGGCCGCATCACCATCAGGCACTGTGAGTCACGTGGCTCAGACAGCATCCTCTGTGCCCTAGAACCAAGCTGCATTTGATGAATGAAAAAATGTTTTTGCCTTAACTGGCGGCGCCACGGCCAGCACACCACCACTGCCAGTACATGCGCGTGCGCGAAGCTGCGGCCGACGGGTGAGAAACTCATTCTCTGGCCCACCTCGTGTTGTGCGCTGCACACATTTACTTCCTCCGGCTTCCCTTCTCTTCAGGCCAATGCGCAGGTGCCATGATCACACCCCCCTCTGAGGAGCTGCATTTTGGGGAAAGGAGTCGGACCCAGGAGGCCAAGGCGATGCGTCTGACTGCTTTAGGGGATTAACGTGTGCACAGTGCACACGATTTGCCCACATAGAAGAGGACCCAGAGTGAGCCATCTGTGGAGAGAAGTGAGAAGGGAGTGTGGAGAGTCGGGACCGTTCTGTACTGTTCAGAAAAGCAGAAAAGCAGTGAAAGTAAGTAAATAATGTACATAATGATTAAATTAATTGATATATAAAATGTATAAAATACCCCAAACACCTCACTAGTCTAAATTGGGATAGGATGGGAGTCACCCATATCTCCCAGCAAACCACATTAACACCATGTAAAACTTTGTTATTGTATAGGAAGGATTAGGGGTTTTTGTGGTCATTGGGGCTGCTGGGAGATATCGGTGATGTTGTCTCTGTATAGGGAGGGGTCCATTTCTAGTAATGACATTATTGCTAAATGACTGACTGAGGGAACGGTTTAAATATGTGATAGGAAGCTCAAAATCGTTAAAATGTTAGTCAGTCCTCGACAAAAACAACACCAATAAAGCCACACCACCAAGAGCTGTTAAGAGCGGATTCAAAGTTCAGTTTTGCTCAGGCAGCAAAAACCCTAGAAGTGCCCGTGATGTTTCTCCCTATGCCAGTGTAAGCGAAAGCCAGCTGGCTGAAACATGATATATAAGTCATTCATTCTGCATAGTCCTAATTCTTCGTAGTCATTTATTTTACAGTCACCTCATTCTACATAGTCATTCATATCATGTAGGCATTCATTTACATGGCATTCATTCATATAGTCATCATATAGTAGTCATTCATTTACATAGTACATTCATTCGACGTAGTCATTTACATTATACATGCCATTCATTCTATATAGTCATCATTCTACATAGTTATTATTCTACAAGTCATTATTCTACAAAGTCATTCATCTACAAAGTCATTTAATTCTACAAAGTCATTCATTCTCCAGGCAGATCTCTATATAGTCATTCATTCTACGATATCATTCATTCTACAAAGTCAGTCATTCTACATAGTCATTCATTCTACATAGTCATTCATCTACATAGCATTCATTCTATGTAGTCATTTATTCTAAGTTGTTATTCATTCTAAGTAGTCATTCATTCTAAGTAGTCATTTATTCTACATAGTCATTCATTCTACAGTCATTCATTCTACAAAGTCAGTCATTCTACATAGACATTCATTCTACATAGTCATTCATTCTACAAAGTCAGTCATTCTACATAGTCAGTCATTCAAATAGTCAGCATTCTACATAGTCAGTCATTCTAATAGTCAGTCATATTCTATATAGTCATTCTTACGTAGTCATTCATTCTAAGTAGGTCACACATTCTACATAGTCATTCATTCTACAGTCAGTCATTCTACAAAGTCATTCATTCTACATAGTCATTCATTCTAAGTAGGTCATTATTCTACGTAGTTCATTCATTCTACGTAGTCATTCATTTAAATTGTCATTCATCCTACGTAGTCATTCTTCTAATAGTCATTTATTCTACATAGTCATTTCTCTAACAGTCGTTCCTTTACATAGTCATTCATCACATAGTCATTCATTCTAAGTAGTCATTATTCTACAAGTCATTTATTCTACATGCCATTATTCTCAGGCAGTCATTAACAAAGTCTTAATTAACAAAGAGTCATCTACATATCATATTCTAAAGTCATCATATACATAGTCATCCATTCAGTCAGTCATTCTACATAGTCATTCATTCTAAGTTGTCATTTATTCACATAGTCATCATTTAATAGTCATTATTCTTACATAGTCATTCTCTACAGTCATTCCTTCTACATAGTCATTATTTACATAGTCATTTATTCTACAGTTCACATTCTACAAGTCATTCATTCTACATAGTCATTCATTCTAAGTAGTCATCATTCTACAAGTATCATTCTACAAAGTCATGCATTTAAGTAGTCATTATTCTACAAAGTAATTTATTCTACAAAGTCATTCATTCCACAGGCATTCATTCTAGATAGTCATTCTTCCACATAGTCATTCTCTCTAACAAGTCATTCATTCTTTACAGTCATTCTTTACAGTCATTCATTCTATGTAGTATTCATTCACAATCATTCATTCTACGTAGTCATTATTCTAGTATCATACATTCAGTTAGTATTCATTCTACATAGTCATTCATTCTATGTAGTCATTCATTCTACAAAGTCATTCATTTCTACAAGTCATTCATTCTACATAGTCATTCATTTATACAGTAATTCTACGTAGTCATTCATTCTACATAGTCATCATTCTACGTAGTCATTATTCTACATAGTCATTCATCTAAGTATCATTCTTAAGTAGTCATTTATCTACATAGTCATTCATTTACATAGTCATTTACATAGTAATTCATTCTAAGTAGTCATTCATTCTACATAGTCATTCATTCTACATAGTCAGTCATTCTACAGTCATTCTACATAGTCATTCATTCTAAGTAGTCACACATTCTACATAGTCATCCATTCTACAGTCAGTCATTCTACATAGTCATTCATTCTAAGTTGTCATTTATTCTACATAGTCATTCATTCTACATAGTCATTTATTCTACATAGTCATTTCTCTACAGTCATTCCTTCTACATAGTCATTCATTCCACAAAGTCATTCATTCTACATAGTGATTCATTCTAAGTAGTCATTTATTCTACAAAGTAATTTATTCTACAAAGTCATTCATTCTACAGGCATTCATTCTAGATAGTCATTCATTCCACATAGTCATTCATTTACAGTCATTATCTACAGTCATTCTAAAAAGTCATTCATTCATGTAGTCATACATTCTACGTAGTTCATTCATTCGACTAGTCATTCATTCTATGTAGTCATTCATTCTACAAAGTCATTCAATTCTACAAAGTCATAATTGTACATAGTCATTCCATTTACAGTCATTCACATAGTTCATTCTATGTAGTCATACATTCTACGTAGTAATTCATTCTACATAGTCATCCATTCTACGTAGTCCATTCATTCTAAATTAGTTAGTCATTCTAAGTGTCACTTCTCTAAGTAGTCATTAATTCTACATAGTCATTCATTCTAAGTAGTCTTCATTTAAGTAGTCATATTCTACATAGTCATTCATTCATACTAGTCATTTTAAATCGTAATGCAGTACTACATAGTATTCATTCTAAGTTGTCATTTATTCTACATAGTCATCATTTAATAGTCAGTTATTACATAGGATTATTCTACTAGTCATTCTCTACAGTCATTCTTCTACATAGTCATCATTCTACATAGTCATTATTCACAGTCGTAAGTCTACAAAGTCATTCATTCACATAGTCATGACCATTCAAGTTAGTCATTCATTCTACAGTCATCTAATTCTTACAAGTCAGCAATTGTTTCTAAGTAGTCATTATTCTACAAAGTAATTTATTCTACAAAGTCAATTCATTCTACAGCATTCATTCTAGATAGTCATTCATTCACAAGTCATTCATTCTACAAAGTCATTCATCTACAGTCATTCTACAGTCATTCATCTATGTAGTCATTCATTCTACAAAGTATTCTTCTACAAAGTCATCATTCTACGTAGTCATTTATTCTATGTAGTCATACATTCTACGTAGTCATTCATTCTACCTAGTCATTCATTCTATGTAGTCATTCATTCTACAAAGTCATTCATCTACAAAGTCATTCATTCTACAAAGTCATTCATTCTACATAGTCATTCATTCTACAGTCATTCTACGTAGTCATTATTCTACATAGTCATCCATTCTACGTAGTCATTCATTCTACATAGTCATTCATTCTAGGAGTCATTCATTCTAAGTAGTCATTTATTCTACATAGTCATTCATTCTACATAGTCATTTTACATAGTAATCATTTAAGTAGTCATCATTCTACATAGTCATCATTCTACATAGTCAGTCATTCTACAGTCATTCTACATAGTCATTATTCTAAGTTGTCATTTATTCTACATAGTCATTCATTCTACATAGTCATTATTCTACATAGTCATTTATTCACAAAGTCATTCATTCTACATAGTCATTCATCTAAGTAGTCATTATTCTACAAAGTAATTATTTTTCTACAAAGTCATTCATTCTACATAGTCATTTTACATAGTAATTCATTCTAAGTAGTCATCATTCTACATAGTCATTCATTCTACATAGTCAGTCATTCTACAGTCATTCTAAATAGTCATTTCTAATTGTCATTTATTCTACATAGTATTCATTTTACACAGTCATTCCTTCTACATAGTCATTCATCCACAAAGTCATTCATACATAGTCATCATTCTAAGTATCTTATTCTCAAAGTAATTATTCTACAAAGTCATTCATTCTAAGGCATTCATTCTAGATAGTCATTCATTCCACATAGTCATTCATTCTACAGTCATTCATTCTACAGTCATTCTACAAAGTCATTCATTCTATGTAGTCATACATTCTACGAGTCATTCATTCAACTAGTCATTCATTCTATGTAGTCATTCATTCTACAAAGTCATTCATTCTACAAAGTCATTCATTTTACATAGTCATTCATTCTACAGTCATTCTACATAGTCATTCATTCTATGTAGTCATACATTCTACGTAGTAATTCATTCTACATAGTCATCCATTCTACGTAGTCATTCATTCTACATAGTTATTCATTCTAAGTGGTCATTCATTCTAAGTAGTCATTCATTCTACATAGTCATTCATTCTCAGTAGTTCATTCATTCTAAGTAGGTCATTTATTCTACATAGTCATTCATTCTACAAGTCATTTTTACTAGTAATTCATTCTAAGTAGTCATTCATTCACGTAGTCATTTATTCTAATAGTCATTCATTCTACATAGTCATAATTCTACGTAGTCATTTATTTATGTAGTCAACATTCTACGTGTCATTCATTCTACCTAGTCATTCATTATTAGTCACTTCTACAAAGTCATTCATTCTACAAAGTCATTCATTTACAAGTCATTCATTTACATAGTCATTATTCTACAGTATTCTACGTAGTCATTCATTCTATAGTATCCATTCTACGTAGTCTTCTCTAATTAGATTCATTCTAGTAGTCATTCATTCTAAGTAGTCATTTATTCTACATAGTCATTCATTCTACATAGTCATTTACATAGTAATTCATTCTAAGTAGTCATTCATTCTACATAGTCATTCATTCTACATAGTCAGTCATTCTACAGTCATTCTACATAGTCATTCATTCTAAGTTGTCATTTATTCTACATAGTCATTCATTCTACATAGTCATTTATTCTACATAGTCATTTCTCTACAGTCATTCCTTCTACATAGTCATTCATTCCACAAAGTCATTCATTCTACATAGTCATTCATTCTAAGTAGTCATTTATTCTACAAAGTAATTTATTCTACAAAGTCATTCATTCTAAGGCAATTCATTCTAGATAGTCATTCATTCCACAAGTCATTCATTCTACAGTCATTCATTCTACAGTCTTCTCAAAGTCATCATTCTATGTAGTCATACATTTAGTATCATTCATTCTACCTAGTCATTCATTCTAATGTAGTCATTCATTCTACAAAGTCATTCATTCTACAAAGTCATTCATTTACATAGTCATTCATTCTACAGTCATTACATAGTCATCATTCTATGTAGTCTACATTCTACGTAGTATTCATTCTACATAGTCATCACATTCTACGTAGTCATTTCATTCTACATAGTTATTATTCTAGTGGTCATTCATTCTAAGTAGTCATTCATTACATAGTCATCATTTCTCAGTAGTCATTCATTCTAAGTAGTCATTTATTCTACAAGTCATTTCATTCTACATAGCATCTTTACATTAGTAATTCATCTTAAGTAGTCATCATTCTAAGTAGTCATTTATCTACATAGTCATTCATTCTACATAGTCATTTACATAGTAATTATTCTAAGTAGTCATTCATTCAAGTAGTCATTTATTCTACATAGTCATTCATTCTACATAGTCATTTATTCTAAGTAGTCATTCATTCTACATAGTCATTCATTCTACATAGTCATTTATTCTACAAAGTCATTTATTCTACATAGTCATTCATTCTACAGGCAGTCATTCTACATAGTCATTCATTATACAAAGTCAGTCATTCTACATAGTCATTCATATAAAAGTCAGTCATTCTACATAGTCATTCATTCTAAGTAGTCACCATTCTACATAGTCATTCATTTCTCAGTCAGTCCTTCACATTAGTCATTCATTCTAAGTGTGTACATTCATTCTAAGTAGTCATTCATTTATATAGTCATTCATTCTACAGGCATTCATTATACAAGTAATTCATTCCACATAGTCATTCATTCTACAAAGGCATTCATTCTCAAAGTAATTCATTCTACAGTCATTCATTCTACAGTCATTAATTCTACATAGTCATTCATTCTAAGTAGTCATTTATTCTACAAAGTCATTCATTCTACAGGCAGTCATCTAGATAGTCAGTCTTCCCATCATTCTGTTCACATAGTCATTCATCACAGTCATTCTACATTCATTATTCATGTAGTCATTCATTCTACATAGTCATTCATTTTAAGTAGCCATACATTCTACATAGTCATTCATTCTACAGTCAGTCATCTAAGTTGCATTCATTCTAAGTTGTCATTCATTCAAAGTAGTCATACATTCTACAGAGTCATTCATTCTACATAGTCATTCATTCTTAAGTAGTCATTCATTCTACATAGTCATTATTCTACAGTCATTATTCTACATAGTCATTCATTCTACATAGTCATTCATTCTAAGTAGTCATTCATTCTAAGTAGTCATTCATTCTACATAGTCATTCATTCTACTATTATTCATTCTAAGTGGTCATTCTTCTAAGTAGTATTCATTTACATAGTCATTCATTCTAAGTAGTTCATTCATTCTAAGTAGTCATTTATTCTACATAGTCATTCATTCTACATAGTCATTTTACATAGTCATTCATTCTAAGTAGTATTCATTCTAAGTAGTCATTTATTCTACATAGTCATTCATTCTACATAGTCATTTATTCTAAGTAGTCATTCATTCTAATAGTCATTCATTCTAAATAGTCATTCATTCTAAGTAGTCATTTATTTACAAAGTCATTTATTCTACATAGTCATTCATTTCTACAGGAGTCATTCTACATAGTCATTCATTATACAATAGTCAGTCATTCAACATTAGTCTCATTCTAAGTAGTACACATTTCTAACATAGTCATTCATCTAAGTCAGTCATTCTACATAGTCATTCATCATTCAGTTGTCATTATCTAGTAGTCATTTCATTCTATATAGTCATTTCTCTACAGTCGTTCCTTCTATTAGTCATTCATTCTAAGTAGTTCATTTATTCTACAAAAAAAGTTTTTAATTTACTACAATGTCATTATTCACAGGCATTCATTCTACAAAGTTATTCATCCAATAGTAATTCATTCTACAAGTCTCATTCTACAAAGTAAGTTTTTCTCTCATTCTACAGGTAACAACATCAATTTTTGATTTGTTTGTCTCCAAAAATATGAAGTGTAGTGCCAAGCAGAGTAGAAAGTGACAGCGGCTTTATAATAGGCCCACGGTTTTTAAAATGTTGCCCATGTTTTTTAATCTGCAGATTACCAACACAAGCAACTTTTGCACCTTATAAAATTAGCCTCCATGTTCTATCCGTGCGGGTACAATAACATGTGCAGAGCTTCATCCACTTCATCCCAGGTGGGCCACCCTACATTATGGGCCCATATGTGACACATCCCCTAGGATATTTTGCACAAACTACTGTGCTCCTAGGAGTGAGGACCCCGCGCTTTAGATACATTAGATTGGGAAGGGTTAATTTTAGTTCCCATTTCAACATTCATAAAAGATTTCCCAGTGATTTACTGCTGATCTGGTTAACAGCCCTCATGCAGACCCCATTTGGAAATCTCTCATGTTCATTATTGTTGGGCCAAATATAATTTAGTTGAATGTTGTGTTCAGGTGGTTAACTCATTTTTCCATTTTAGTTTTCTTTATGACTCATGACATAATGAAACTGTAATGTTGGTATTGCATACCTCCCATCATTTAGAAATACCCAATGAGGGAAAAACATATGGGAGTTGCGGATCATGTGGGAAATTTTTTTGGTCATGTCTATTTTTTAAAGCCACGCTCATTTTTCTAAGGCCACTCCTTCTTTGTTCAGATAACACCCAGAGTCTGTGCCAATGATTTTATCAGTGTGTGCCTGACTGGTTTGGAATTCAGGCAATTGGCAAAAACTCATCACTCCTTAAACACCGTTTTTCACTTTTGCAGTGATCTATTCCTTTTAGTCGCTTTGCTGCACTGTAACCGTAAAACAGCATTAATCCTGTTCCAAAATGTTGACATTGATTAGTATAGTATAGTATAGTATTTGAGGTTGAATAAAGACATACGCCCATCCAGTCCAACCCATCGAGCAATATCCTCATTTCCTGCCTAACTGTTGATCCAGAGGAAGGCAAAAAAAACCCACCAATTTATGAATGGGGGAAAAAATTCCTTCCTGACTCCAGAGGCATCGGAAATTTCCCTGGATCACTCTACTTATGTATCATACCAATAACTTGTAACATTCCTTGTTTGCAGACACTCATCCAGCTTTTTTTTAAACTGACCAATGAACCTGCCATTACAACGTCCACTGGAAGACAGTTCCATAGCTTACCGTTCTCACAGTGAAAAACCCTTTCAGAGCTTGAAGCCTAAACCTTTTTTCTTCAAGTCTTAAGGGATGTCCTCGTGTCCTTTGACATGTTTCTTTTGGTGAACATGCCCCAGATAGTTTATTGTATGGCCTGTTAATGTATTTATACACAGTAATCATATCCCCACGCAAGCGCCTTTCCTCCAGCGTACATAATTGTACTTTCCATCTCTCTCTTCATATTCAAGCTCCCCCAATCCCCTATTAATTTAGTTGCCCTTCTCTGAACCCTTTCCATTTCAAAGATGTCCTTTTTGTACACAGGATTCCAAAATTGCACTGCATATTCCAATGAGGCCTTACCAATGCTTTGTAAAGAGGGAGAATTACATTTTCCTCCCTTGAATCCATACCTCTCTTATACAAGACATACTATGCTGGCTCTGGCTGTTGCCGCCTGGCACTGCTTGCTACCTTTAAGTTTGTTATCCACCAAAACTCCAAGATCCCTTTCCAACAGGATCACTTACACAGTGCCATTTATAGTATATGTTAGCACAGATTTTTAAGTCCAAATGCATCACCTTAATTTATCAACATTGAATTTCATCTGCCCACTTACCACCCAATGTGTATAATCTATCTAGATCACCCTGCAACAGATTGCACATCCTCTGAAGTTTTTAATGGTCGACAAAGTTTGTGTCGTCAGCAAACAAAGAACCTTGCTGACAATACCCACTCAATCATTAATAAATAGATTAAATAGAAGCAGCCCCAACACAGAACCCTGTGGCCACCCACTTAGCGCTTAGTCCATAATGATGAAGCCCCATTACAACTACTCTCTGCATCCTATTCATTAACCAATTTTCTATCCATGTACAAATGTGACTCCCCAGACCAACAGACCTTAGCTTATTCATTAGTCGCCTATGGGGGACTGTATCAAAAGCCTTTGCAATCCAAGTAAACTACATACTACTGCTATGCCAGAGTCTAAATTTCTACTTACTTCCTCATAAAGCCAAGCAAGTTAGTTTGACAAGATCTATTCCTCCTAAATCCATGCTGGTTACTACTTATAATATCAGTCCTTGAACATACTCTAAACATGTTTCCTTATTAAACTTTCCAGGATCTTCCCCACCACTGATGTTAGCTTTCTATTAATTTTCAAAAGATTATATATTTTCCCAATATTTTCTGGTAGAACAAAGTATATTATTAGATAGAAGAAATAATAAAGGGACACTGCAGGCTACTTCCACCTGTTGTGCGCCATCCTACTCATTTACTGATTGTATTTACTGAGTTTGCATTGGGTCTGGGGCTGCACCTGAACAGAGAGTGAGTTTTTGGTTTATCTTCATGAGCCATACAGTTATTGAGGGCTTTTGAGCATATTGATTTGGGTATAATTGTATAGACTGATAAGCCCATTAAATTTTTGTTGATCTGACCTGCACCTACACAGAACCTTAACAGACCCAGAACCTACACACACTATCTGTCTGGCATCTGCAGTTTTCTAACTCAATATTGCCGACAAACCCATTCAACCCACTTTGGTTTATCTGAAACCGACCTGCAAATTGGGCAAACAGGTAGCAGATTCAATGAAGGGCTCAATGTCAGATCTCATCCCAATTAACTTAGTCCAGGGTGGCCAACCCACTTAACCTCAACAGACTTAAAGTCCTATATAGGTTAGAATTGAAATGTAGAGCAGGCCAAATGTGACTATTTACAAACTGGTTGTGACTCACAAAGGCTGGAGGGCTGAAAACTGAGTGATCAGTGAACTGGAGAGCTGACTGTCCCACTGGGTGATTAGTGAAACTGGAGGGCTGACTGTCACACTGAGTATTAGTGAACTGGAGGGGGCTGTCACACTGTGGTAATAGTGAACTGGAAGGCTGGCTGTAGCACTAGATCATTAGTAAACTGGTAGGGATGGCTATCCCACTGGTAATAAGTGAACTGGAGGGCTGACTGTCACAGTGGTTGACTAGTGAACTGGAGGGCTACTGTCAAACTGGGTGATTTGTGAACTGGAGGGCTGTCTGTCACACTATTGGCTACATAGTTTGGTTGCGTATCTGTATAGCAACTGAACTATACAGCCAGCCAATCACAGACGACATTGCATTGAAGGGCAGCATGACAATTGAGAGGTATTATATAGGATGCAGGATAATGGGTGGTTTGTCAAAGTTGTTCTTTGTTCTAGCAAATTCAGCTCTGTTTCAGAATTTTGAAAAAATTGGAAATCTAAAAACAGACCCATAGAAGTCACAATGGAAATCTTAGTAAAATACAGGTAGTAAAAGCATTGTAACTAACAGTAGATAAGCTAGGGCACCTGGGAAAATTGTCAGGGAACGCATACAAATCACCCAAACTTAAAAAGACTCGAACTTCTGGTACACACAATTGGAAACTCGAAAATAGTTTCTGGTCATTCTTTCGAGAATTACCGAACATTTCTGTAACCCTCGAAAGTAGCCATGTATATTTAGTAACCCTCACAATTATGATGGAAACCATTTTCGAGATTTTAAACATACTTTTGAGGGCTACAGAATATACAAGGCTTCTTTTGAGGGTTACACAAAGTGCCTTGTATGTTCAGTAACCCTCAAAAGTATAATCAGAAACTGGAAAATAGTTTGATTGTACTTTCGATAATCCTACTTTAGAGGGTTATCGAATCTGATTTTGAAAGTAGTATCGGAAACAATTTTCCAGTTTCTGATTGTACTTTTAAGGGTACTGAATCGGACCCAGATCCCATCTCTAGTGAAAAGGTGCAAAAACAAAACAGTTACTACTTAACTTTACAGTAAACCATAGGTTTCACCAAGATTGTGACAGGGACGTTTTTTAGGCATAAGCCACCTAGGCAAAGAACTAGGGTGCCTATGTGATCCAGGTGCCCATCTTTCCCTGAATCTCCCTGTCAGCTTTTTTTTTTTTTTTTGGTGTGTTAGATCTGCTCTCCTTGCTCTGCTGTAATTTGTAACTAGAGATGGCCGAACTATATGGAAAGTTTGAAAGTTCGAAAATGGACCCATTTAAGTCAATGGGAGCAAATAGTTTGAAAGTTAGAATGAAATACAATTAAAATATCGACTCGCGGATTCAAGAATTCGATATTTACTCGTGTATAGGTATAATGGACATTTACTCACGGATTCGAGAATTCATATTTACTCGCGTAAAGGTATAATTGACATTTTCTTGCGGATTCGATATTTACTCGCGTATTATATACATTTTACTCGCATGTTTGAGTTTAGTCCATCTCTATTTGTAACATTGTATTTAGTACAGAGCCTGAACTCACACACTCTATTAGCAACAATGTTACAAATGAACTGAAGGTGAAGGAAGGGGGGGAGGATGAGCTCAGCTAATGTACTGAGGAGAGCAGTTCTAAATGCCAGGTTAAAAGCTGCTGCAGACTTTATAACAGTGACCCTGTGACTAGCAGCCATGAGATCCCTATCCCTGCCTCTTTCTTCCTTCCAGCCAACTCTCCAATTAAAACTTAGAGTAGGTGAGGAGTGAACAATTCAGTGGAGGAGACATGGAAAGCAGGTACATACTGATATCATATCAATACTGGCAGCTGAAAGGGTTAATGGTAATACTGTGCTGGTACTTCAAGTGTTAATGGCAATACTATGGGAAAGTCTTCTGGCCCTGAAGGGTTAATGGCAATACCCTGGAAAGGTGCTGGCACTGAAATTATTAATGCCATAAATCTGCTGGCACTAAAAGAGTTAAACATCTCTGATCTCTCCATATTACCTTGTTCTGCCCTACCCGGCTAAAAACAGTTTCTGGAAGAATACAGGTGCCACAAAACGCACATCCACTGAAACCTATCCTGTCCTTCAATCAGTATTTCATTGGTGGCCAGTGTTGCTGCATACGCACAACATATGTATATACGCCCACCTCACCTGGTACAGTGTGCACTCTTACCAACTAGTAAAGTGTTCCCACTAAAGAACACAGCAGCAGTGGACAATGTCAGAAGGAATAAACCAGCTGTAGTTTGACAGGCCAGTTTTTTATTTTTTTTTTGGTTGGGTGGGTGGGGGGTGCACGTAGGTGGGAGGGCGCTAGGGGCACTACTAAAATGGCTAGAAACAGCCCTGTCTGTATACATAGGCGGTGCTAAAATGTAGCATTTTGCAGTACTACCCATTATATCCTATTGCTGATCACATATTGTTTGTAACTTTAGAAGCAATATTCTTCTGCATATTCAGTGAAAGAAAAAGGCATTTGTTAGCACTGTGAATGCCTTTTCTTTACATAAATACATACAGTACACATATACTGTACCTCAGGGGTGGGAATTAAATTTCTCAGGGGGCAGCATGAGGAATTTAAACTGTCGTGAAGGTCTGGGCTAATAGGTTCAACTCAGTTTTTATAAACCGATGAAATTAATATCCTTGGTTCATTGGATGTTTTTTTATTTACTGCAATTTTTAATAGAAGTGTGTAATGTTTTATATTAATGAAATAAAATATCCATTCCATAAATTCAGTTATTTTTTAGGGTCCTAGGTCTAGTATTGAGGGGCCAGTCAGAGGCAGCCAAGGGGCACATGTGGCCCCTTGGCCTTACTTTGCCCAGGTCTGCAGTAGAACAAACACAGACACATTAGAGAACAGTAGAGAACAAACACACACAATTTTGCACCTGTTATAAAATAAGGCCATTAGTGCAGTACTGAACTTTAGGGGAAATTACACTTGCCAGTCAACTAGCCCTCTAGCTAACCTGCCAGTTAGCTTGCCACACCGTTCACAAGCCAACATTACTTCTATAAATTGCATTTACACGTACAAGTGGGAGCCACTATACTGTTCTCTCTTAAGACCATAGTACAGTGATAGTTGGGAAGATTATAGTTTCCAGTAATTTGCAATTTAAAAAAAACAAGTTCCCCAGTGTACTGTATTATCCTATATAAAGAATGTTTTGCCTATTGTTATACGTTAACTATGCCAATTCCCAACTTCCTATGTAATATATACAATCTTAATACGTCTATTAGTTTTTAATATAAAGCAAACATTTTTTTTGCAAATTTTAACAAAATTTCCAAAAAACTAAACCAGCAGTTTCCTCTGTTCCTCTCCATAGTCAGTCATTGCCTAGAATCACACATTCTCTAGTTATATCAATCCTAGGTGATGGTAGGCTGTTTATGGGAAGTTGGAGTACAGTGATTATTATTTTCTCAACACACCATTCATTCTATATAATCAACTGAGGCTTCAAACTGTGGTAAAAATCATACTACACACTTAATACTGATGCGCCATCCTTAGCAAAACACCTTCAAACTTCACAATATTTGGTTTCCCCATGTCAGTACATACAGTTTACAAGTGTATCATATTCAGAACTATGCACGTTGTAAAAAAAAAAAAAAAAAAAGAGAGACAAACAGGCTCATTTACCCAGACCAGCTATCTCTCTGGGTAAAGTCCTGTTCGCGGTTAAATCACGTTCAGAAATGGGGTAAATCCCGGTAAGGTGATTTTTGCGTAACCTGCGCATCCGACGCTGCAATGGAGTTAAAGTCGCGCTAACTGGTAGCAAACCGGTTTAATCGGGTAAATTGACCCCAAGAGTGAGTTTGTGTTTTTTTTATGATAAAGCATACTAGATACTAGCAATTAATTTATCTTTAAATTATTGAAGGGCTTGTCTATCAGTTAATCAGGGTAAACCTATATAATCACACTATTCTTTTTGTTAATCTGCTCTCCTATATATAAAGGAAACAATAGTGGATATAAAGTTTAAAAAAAAACCTGGGGAAAATAAATAGAAAAAAATAGGGGGGTTATTCAATAAAGTCCTTATCGTTTAAAATGGTGCTAATTTTGCCCCTACCAATCAGATGTTAGTTCTCAAATGTTACATAAGTTCTGATTGGTTGGGCAAAATTAGCACCATTCTAAACCATAAGAACTGTATTGAATCTCCCTGTAGATAGGGCACTTGCAATAGTGAATCGGATCAGGCAGCCTATGAAGTGCTAGTAGGGATAGAATAAATACCACTAGTAGAAAAGAGAGAAAGATCCCTAATAAATGGTCCTGCACACTCCAATAGTAGATAAGTAAAATACATAGAAGAATGACTCTAATTGAACATTAAAAACATTTTAAAATATACAATCCTCTAAATTGTGTACATTGCCATCAGTACTATTGTCATCCTAGTGGTATGGTAAGTTAAGTATAAAGAGCTTAGAATACCTTATGTAATACCAATATATATATAAAACAGTCAGCTATCTACAACGTCAGATATGGTCTGCGGACAGACAGGTGCGATTGGCAGCAAACTATCTGTATAGACCAACAATGCCAAGGATATTCATTCAGCTCCAAGAGATGTGGCAGGATACGAGGAGGACCAGACACGCTTACCGATGACATTGCAGCAGAAGCGAGCGTGTCTGGTCCTCCTCTTTTTTATACGGAGAATTTTTTAAAATCATACTGTAAAAAATAAATAAATAAAATTTTGGCCCAATATAGTGTCAGGTTTGGTTTTAATATTAATAGCACTGATTGTGTTTTTAAGCATGTGAAGTATTTTCAGGCTATATATCGGGTGTTAAGAAGATTATGTTTCAACCATTTTTTAAACGAGTATTAAAGCTGACATTTCTAGCTCAGTTTCCAATGCCTGACAGAAAGAAACTGGCACATGGGCAGACAAGCTCCATTTGTTGCCAACCCAGTCCTTCACAATTTATGACAATGTATTCTCCATTTATTGCAGATTTACAAGAGAATTTGATTTTGTAAGTGTGGTAAGTGTGGTGTTGCTGGGAAGATAATGGTCAACTAGCTTTATTGACAGTGCTGCAAAGTATGCACCTTGTAGCTTTTGCAAGGGGAGGCTGGGAAGGGAAAGTAACTGCAGGCTTGCTGTAGGAGATTAATTCATTCAGACATATCATTATGAATTTAAGAATTAGGCAAATTATTTTATCAGCAATTTCTGGCTTAAAATTTAGACAGATAGTTTTAGCCATGACTTCTCTTTATAAATCAAAATCAATTACTCAGTACTGTAATCCTTGTAACTTTCTAAAGACGTCTTTGAATAAATTGTCTCCCTATGGCATTTTTTACTTCCGCGTTTTTCAGAGAGTATATCAGTGGGTTTAACATTGGAGTTACAACACTATAAAATACTGAGATTATTCTGTCCTTGCTCAAAGAATATGCAGAAATTGGCCTTACATAGTTGAAAATTGCACACCATAGTAAAGTACAACTACTGTCAGGTGGAGGCACAGGTAGAGAAGGATTTCCTCCGCCCTTCAGTTGACCTCATTTTCATTATTGAATAATGATACAAATGTAAGACACAGCTATGCTTAGGAATGGTGTCCAACCTATGAAAACTCCAATAGACAGCAACAAAACTTCATTTAGAGAGGTGTCATCGCGAGAGAGAGAGAGTAAGGGAGGGATGTCACAAAAAAAGTAATTTATCCTGTTCGAGCTACAGAATTTTCAAACGGAAAGTGAAAACAGTGTGTATTATAGCATTGCCAAAACCGCAGAGCCAAGAGACCTGCAAGGGACACACAAACATTTTGTCTCATAATGTTAGAGTATCTCAGAGGATTGCATATGGCTACATATCTGTCATATGACATAATTCCGAGCAAAACACACTCAGTGCCAACAAAAGTGAGAGAAGAAATACATCTGTGTTACGCAGCCAATGAATGAGATTGTTTTTTTCTCTAAGAGTAGCACCTGAACATTTGGGCATGGTAGTTGAGGTGTAGCAGATGTCAAGAAAAGAGAGATTTGCCAGAAAAAATACATCGGTTGTGGAGATGCTTATCCATTAGTGATACCAGAATAATAGCAACATTTCCAGCTAGAGTACATGTATATATGAAAAGAAGAGTACAAAACAAAGGACTTTAAGTTCAGGAATTTCTGATAGTCCATATTACAAATCCTTCTAATACGTATGAGTTGTTTATACACAATACAAACATGTTTCTCTCACGTGCAGTCACAGTGTTGGGGCTTTAAAAATTGTCTCTGCTAGAAGAATTTCAGATTAATAAGAAATCCAGAAATATAAAAGCTATTATGCCATGTTTGAACCAAGTTCCTAAAATATTACTTTTACTTCAGCAAATTGGTTAGTGATAACTCACTAGAGGTGCATCAACAAAGCTTTGTGCATTCAATTCAGGTTAATGCATGAATGATCTTAGGGCTGGTACACACAAAGCAAATGTGGGCTGATCATCCCAACCAACGATCTAGTAATCATTATCAATAATTAAAACTGAATTTCAACCCAATTGGTGGACTGAAATATAGACAATTGCACGAAATGTACTTGCATGGACAATCTTTTCTTTGAAAATTGGTCAAATCAATTGGTCAAATACAACCTCTGTAATTTTGTAAATATTGCATTATTTGTACCAGCCCTAACAGAAGTCTTGGATAAAAAATTAAGTTATCATCAGTAAAATTGAAATATATCTGAAAGTCCCCCCCAGGAAATTCATTCCTGTATTGTCCAGGAGGGACAAATTCAAAGTGTGTTTTGACTGTCTGTTTCACCATACCTGCAGAGACTTTCTGGAGACTTTTTTTGCTCATCCTGTACACAAGGAAAAAAATCATGTTGAAAAACAATCGTTTTGAACCCCTACCTGCTTTTAGCTGATGGTCTAGCCAGGCTGCACCAATATTTACTTCATGGTTTAAAAGAACAATTATTAATTTTAGCAATAAGTCTAACACTGCGGTCAATTTATATTGCCTATATCCAGGCACAATGAGATGACATATCAAATGTTCCATAAGGAAATATATTGAGCACAAATGTGTCAAGATAAAACTGTTTCTTTTACCAATGTCAAAGGCTTGTATTTCCATCGTTGTCATACAATGTTTTCAGATGTCTCTAATTATGGTGGACCCTTTTGTTTAGTGCTATTATAAAGGCTACTAACATACAGGGAGATTCATAAAAGTTCTTATCGTTAAAAATGGTGCTAATTTTTCCCCAACCAATCAGATGTTATTTAGCATTTGAAAGATATTAAAGACTTTTCTGTATCATTATCCTGAATTCACTTACTAATGTTTATTTATAATGGTTTTGAAGATAAATCCTTCATTCAAAAATATTTCACTAGAATCCCAAACATGTAAGGATTCCCTGGAAACCTACACTATATATTGTAATATTACACTTAAAAATGCAGTTGTTTTGCAATATTCAACACTGAAAATGTAGATTTTTCTTTATTACGGTTTGTAATGCTAAAGCTCATTTAGAAACAGGCTTGTATAAGATTTTTTTTCCTGGCTGGCTCACAAAGCATTCACTGTTGCATCTCTCAAAATGGCTGCGTTACCAGTGACAACAGCTGCAAATACATACTCTGGTACTCATTCCCTAATTTTATTGTTTTTGCTGCTTGGAGAGTACATTTTCCATAAGGTCGGTGGAAATCGAAAAGTAAAATTGTGTCTTGAAGTCTTACAATAAAATAGATGTTTTTCTACTTGCTAGAGAAAAAATGCAATAAACAGTTTTTCATAAAAAGTAATATATTTCAGATATCAGGTATCATTTACCTTTCTGTAATCAAATAATAGGAATAATATTCCTATGTTATTATATGACTGTAAATAGGCATGCAGTATATAGCAAGAGACTTGGGGTTTCAAGTAGTAGCATATTATGTACCATATACTGTACACAGTGATCTGTTAAATATTATCAGTGCCTCTGCTCCTGAGAATTACTGTGTTTTTGAGTAGTTCATATTTGAATTCAGTGGGGCTTTTACCACCAAGAGACTATTTTAGACTATTTTATATAGTCCAGAACACACTTTTAGACGTTACCTTAACCAAAACTATTATACATTAAAGTCAATGCGACGTTTTGAACAGACCAACACGAAATTGGCTTTAATCTTAAAGCCTCAAATGCCTCAATGGTTCTAACCTGCGACATTCCCGCAATAGAATGTTGCATGTTACTGGTATTGATATTATATTATTATATATATATATATATATATATATATATATATATATATATATATACAAACAGCAAATTGGGCACTCGCTCCTCAATCAGAATCCTTGCCCTGGTGCAATTCCTAGTGATTATCAATAATGGAATAAAGATGGATGCACTCCAGGGTCCTTTTCATGATTTATTCAGTGCAACAAATAAAGTGCATACAAAAGTGCAATCAGCAACGTTTCAGTCTGGTTCTAATATAATAGGAGCTGATCCAGGAATATTTCCGATTGCCACTGGAGTCAGGAAGGAATTTTCCCCCCCTTTAATTGTGTGTGGGGCTTTTTTTTTTGCCTTCCTCTGGATCAACAGTTATGCAGGAAAGTGGTTGGACGTATCGTTTTAGTCAATCACTAATGTGCCAAAACATATTCTCATTCTTTACACTGGTAAGGCCTTATTTAGAATATGCGGTGCAGTTTTGGAATCCCATATACAAAAGGGACATCTTGGAATGGAGTTCAGAGAGGGCAACTAAATAATTAAGGGAATAGAGGGGCTTGACTGAAGGCAGGGCTGTTAACATTGGAGAAGCGTCAATTGTGCAGAGATATGATCTTTATGCAAATATATTAGGGCTGCATTGCGCTTTTTAAAGCACAAACTATTGTGGCCTAGTTGATGTGGCGACACTAGTGCGCTACAGAGCGCTGGGTGTACGATCTGTTAATTGAACCGCATGCAATCTGCATTTTTTGCGCAATCGATTGTGAAACATCAGGCAGTCTGAATCCCATGCGCACGGCAATGCGCTTTCGCACGTTTTCATTACATTATCAAAGTTTGATCTGTATATTCTATCCTGCATTTTGAGTACTGAGATGATAACATCTGCAAGCTTTTAGAATGTTATAGCTCCTTCTTTAAGAGATTCCTTTATTTTGCATACTATAATTAACACATTACCTGATTGTTGGTTTGCAAAAAGTTTTACAGATAGCAATGAGCTATTCGTGATGATGTTAAAAATCGACCATATAGTTCCTATTTTAGCATCCATAAGTGAGACCAAAATATATACAGTGTAGAGGGCACTGCCAAGTAAAAATGTTACACATTGCACATTTCCAGTGAGCTGTGTTTGTTCCAATAAGCAACATCTTGATTCCTTTCTGTAGCCAATTTTGCATAATGTTTCCTTTCCCCCCTATTTCTTTCTACAAGTGTGACTGACTTTGTAGAATGAATAACTATGTAGAATGAAGGACTATGTAGAATGAATGACTTAGAAGAATGAATGACTATGTAGAATGAATGACTACTTAGAATGAATGACTATGTAGAATGATGACTACTTAGATGAATGACTACGTAGAATGAATGACTACGTAGAATGAATGACTACATAGAATGAATGACTACTTAGAATGAATGACTATGTAGAATGAATGACTATGCAGAAGAATGACTACTTAGAATGAATGATTTGTGAATGATGACTGTAATGAAGTGACTGTAGAATAAATGACTATGTAAAGAATGACTACTTAGAATGAATGACTATGTAGAATGAATGACTCTGTAGAATGTATGACTACTTGAATGAATGACACTTAGAATGAATGACAACTTAGAATGAATGACTGTAGAATGAATGACTAAGTAGAATGTATGACTACTTTAAAATGAATGACTATGTAGAATGAATGACTACATAGAATGATGACTGTAGAATGACTGTAGAATGAAGACTATGTGGAATGATGACATGTGGAATGAATGACTATCTAGAAGAATCGTAGAATGTGACTTGTAGTAGAATATGACTACTTAGAATGAATGACTATGTAGAATTAATGACTGTGAATGAATGACTTAGAATGAATTACTTTGTAGATGATGACTTTGTAGAATGAATGACTATGTGGAATGAATTACTTTGTTAGAATGAATGCTGTAGAAGAATGACATTGTAGAATAAATTACTTGTAGAATAAATGACTACTTAGAATGAATACTATGTAGAAGGAACGACTGTGAGAAATGACTATATAGAATGAATGACTACTTAGAATGAATGACAACTTAGAATGAATGACTATGTAGAATGACTGACTGTAGAATGAATGACTATGTAGAATGTGTGACTACTTAGAATGAATGACTATGTAGAATGACTGACTTTGTATAATGAATGACTATGTAGAATGACTGCCTGTAGAATAATGACTATGTAGAAAAATGACTTTGTAGAATAAATGACTACTTAGAATGAATGACTACTTAGAATGAATGACTATGTAGAATGAATGACTCTGTAGAATGTATGACTACTTTGAATGAATGACAACTTAGAATGAATGACAACTTAGAATGACTGACTGTAGAATGAATGACTATGTAGAATGTATGACTACTTAAAATGAATGACTATGTAGAATGAATGACTATCTAGAATGAATGCCTTAGAATGAATGACTTTGTAGAATAAATGACTACTTAGAATGAATGACTATGTAGAATTAATGACTGTAGAATGAATGACTGTAGAATGAATTACTTTGTAGAATGAATGACTTTGTAGAATGAATGACTATGTGGAATGAATTACTTTGTAGAATGAATGCCTGTAGAATGAATGACATTGTAGAATAAATTACTTTGTAGAATAAATGACTACTTAGAATGAATGACTATATAGAAGGAACGACTGTAGAGAAATGACTATATAGAATGAATGACTACTTAGAATGAATGACAACTTAGAATGAATGACTATGTAGAATGACTGATGTAGAATGAATGACTATGTAGAAGTGTGACTACTTAGAATGATGACTATGTAGAATGACTGACTTTGTTATAATGAATGACTCTAGTAGAATGACTGCTGTAGAATGAATGACTATGTAGAATAAATGACTTTGTAGAATAAATGACTACTTAGATGAATGACTATTTAGAATGAATGACTATTATGTAATGAATGACTACTTAGAATAAATGAATGTAGAATGAATGACTATGTAGAATAAATGACTACTAGAATGAATGACTACTTAGAATGAATTACTATGTAAAATGACTATGTAGAATGAATGACTATGTAGAATAAATGACTACTTAGAATGAATGACTACTTAGAATGAATGACTATGTAGAATGAATTACTACTTAGAATGAATGACCACTTAGAATGAATAACTATGTAGAATGAATGACTATGTAGAATGAATGACTACTTAGAATGAATGACTACTTAGAAGATGACATGTAGATGAATGACTATGTAGAATGAAATGACTGTAGAATAAAAGTACTAGTAGAAATGAATGAACTACTTAGAATGAATGACTATGTAGATAGAATGACTCTGTAGTACTGTATGAACTACTTGTGAATGAAGACAACTTAAGAATGACAACTTAGATGACGACTGAGAATGAATGACTATGTAGAATGTATGGCTACTTAAAATGAATGACTATGTAGAATGAATGACTACATAGAATGAATGACTGTAGAAGTGACTGTAGAATGAATGACGTATGTGGAATGATGACTATTGTGGATATGAATGACTATCTAGAATGAATGACGAGAATGAATGATTTGTAGACTAAATGACTACTTAGAATGAATGACTATGTAGAATTAATGACTGTAGAATGAATGAACTGTAGATATGAATACTTTGTAGAATGAATGACTTTAGTAATGAAATGACTATGTGAATGAATTACTTGTTAGATGAATGCCTGTAGAATAAGATATATGAATGAATGACTACTTAGAATGAATGACAACTTGAATGAATGACTATGTAGAATGACTGGACTGTAGAATGAATGACTATGTAGAATGATGTGACTACTTAGAATGAATGACTATGTAGAATGACTGACTTTGTATAATGAATGACTATGAGAATGACTGGACTTTGTATAAATGAATGACTATGTAGAATGACTGCCTGTAGAATGAATGACTATGTAGAATAAATGACTTTGGATATAAATGACTATGTTGTAGAATGAATGACTATGTAAATGAATGACTATTGATAAAGACTATGTAGAATGAATGACTATGTAGAATAAATGGACTACTAGAATGAATGACTACTTAGAATGAATTACTATGTAAATGACTATGTAGAATGACATGATACTGTAGAAATAATGACTACTTAGATGATGACTACTGAATGACTTACATGTAAAATGACTATGTAGAATGAATGACTTGTAGAATAAATGACTACTTAGAATGAATGACTACTTAGAATGAATGACTATGTGAATGAAGACTACTAGAATGATGACCACTTAGAATGAATAAACTATGTAGAATGAATGACTACGTAGAATGGATGACTATGTAGAATGAATTACTACGTAGAAATTATGACTACATAGAATGAATGACTATGTAGAATGACTGTAGAGAATGACTATGTAAAATAATGACTTGTAGAATGAATGACTTTGTAGAATGAAGGAACTAACATAGAATGAATGACTAGTAGAATGAATGACTACGTAGAATGTATGACTACATGAATGAATGACTTGTAGAATGACTTGTAGAATGAATGATCTGTAGAGATGAATGACAGTGGAATGAATGACATCTAGAGATGCTCTGTAGAATGAATGACTTTGTAGAATAAATTACTTTGTAGAATAAATGACTACTTAGAATGAATGACTATGTAGAATGAATGACTTGTGGAATGATATGACTATGTAGAAGAATGACTGTAGAGAAATGACTATGTAGAATAAATGACTAATGTAGAATGAAATATGACTATGAGAATAAATGACAACTTTAGAATGAATACTATGTAGAATGACTGTAGAATGAAGCTGACTATGTAAATGAATGACTATGTAGAATGAATGACTCTTAGAATGAATACTATGTAAAATGACTATGTAGAATGAATGACTATGTAGAATATGACTACTTAGAATGAAATGACTACTTAGAATGAATGCCATGTAGATGAATGACTACGTAGACATGGATGACTATGTAGATGATTTAATGACGTAGAATGATAGAATGAATGACTATGTAGATAGAATGAATGACTTTGTAGAATGAATGACTTTGGTAGAAGAAGACTTGTAGAATGAATGAATCATAGAATGAATGACTAGGTAGAGTATGGAATGACTACGTAGAATGTATGACTACATAGAATAAATGACTACGTAGAATGAATGACTATGTAGAATGAATGACTATGTAGAATAAATGACTACTTAGAATGAATGACTACTTAGAATGAATTACTATGTAAAATGACTATGTAGAATGAATGACTATGTAGAATAAGACTAACTTAGATGAATGACTAGAGAATGAATGACAGTAGAATGACTGACTTAGAATGAATGACCACTTAGAATGAATAACTATGTAGAAGAATGACTACGTAGAATGGATAATATGTAGAATGAATTACTACGTAGAATGTAATGACTACATAGAATGAATGACTGTAGAATGAAACTTTTAGAATGAGAATGACTATTGTAGAATGAATGACTTGTAGAATGAATGACTTCTGTAGAATGAATGACATAGAGACTGATAGTAGAATGAATGACTACGTAGAATGTATGACTACATAGAATGAATGACTTTGTAGAATGACTGTAGAATGAATGACTGTAGAATGAATGACTATGTGGAATGAATGACTATCTAGAATGAATGCCTGTAGAATGAATGACTTTGTAGAATAAATTACTTTGTAGAATAAATGACTACTTAGAATGAATGACTATGTAGTATGAATGACTTTGTGGAATGAATGACTATGTAGAAGGAATGACTGTGTAGAATGAATTGACATGTTGAATAAATGACAATTAGAATGAATGACTATGTAGAAATGACGTAGTAGAATGACTGACGTATGTAATGAATGACTATGTAGAATGAAATGACTACTTAGAATGAATTTATATGTAAAATGGACTGTAGAAAATGACATGACTTTGTAGAATAATGACTTTAGAATTTAAATGACACTTAGAATGAATGACTAGTAGAAGAATGACTTGTGAATAATGACATGTAGATAAATGACTATGTAGAATGAATGACTATGTAGAATAAATGACAACTTAGAAATGAATGACATGTAGAATGACTGTAGAGAATGACATGACTATGTAGAATGAATGACTTGTAGAATGAATGACTACTTAGCTAGAATGATCAGTAAAATGACTAGTAGAATGAATGACAGTAGATAACACTAGAAGAGACTTTGAGAATGACTTTAGAATGAATGACTACGTAGAGAATAGAATGAATGTACTGTATAATGAATGACTATGTAGAATGAATGACTTTGTAGAATGAATGACTTTGTAGAATGAATGACTTTGTAGAATGAATGACTACAAGAATATATGACTATGGTAGAGTAGAATGAATATGACTACGTAAGATGAGACATAGAATAAATGACTACGTAGAATGAATGACTTTGTAGAATGAATGACTTTGTAGAATGAATGACTACATAGAATGAATGACTGTAGAATGACTGTAGAATGAATGACTTTGTAGAATGAATGACTATGTGGAATGAATGACTATCTAGAATGAATGCCGTTAGAATGAATGACTTTGTAGAATAAATACTTTGTAGAATAAAATGACTACTTAGAATGCATGACTTTGTAGAATGAATGATGTAGAATGATGACTACTTAGAATTGATTATGACTATGTAGAATGAATGACTTTGTAGATATGAATGAACTGTAGAAATAAATGACTATTGAAATGAATGACTATGTAGAAGAAAATGACTGTAGAAGAAATGACTATGTAGAATAAATGATATGTAGAATGAATGACTATGTAGAATGAATGCTAGTAGAATATAAATGACAAACTTAGAATGAATGACTATGTAGAAGTGAATTACTATGTAAAAATTGACTATGTTAGAATGAAATGATATGTAGAATAAATGACTACTTAGAATGAAGACTACTTAGAATGAATGACTATGTAGAATGAATGACTACTTAGAATGAATGACCACTTAGAATGAATAACTATGTAGAATGAATGACTACGTAGAATGGATGACTATGTAGAATGAATTACTACGTAGAATGTATGACTACATAGAATGAATGACTATGTAGAATGACTGTTAGAATGATGACTATGTTAAAATGAATGACTTTGTAGAATGATGACTTTGTAGAATGATACTACATAGAATGAAGACTAGGTAGAATGATGACTACTAGAATGTAGCTACATAGAATACTGACTTTTTAGAATGACGTGAATGAATGACTGTAGACATGCATGACTATGTGGAATGAATGACTATCTAGAATGATGCCTGTAGAATGAATGACTTTGTGAATAAAATTACTTGTAGAATAAATGACTACTTAGAATGAATCACTAGATAGATGAATGACTTTGGACTGAATGACTAGAGACCCCGCTTGTGTACCTTTGTATCACAGCTACGCCTGAACCTCTCCTTTGACCCCCCCATGTACGCATACCACCTCCACGGCTCTTCTCCCTCTTCTTCATCGATTTATTTGTCATCGACAGACCCCCTGTACATGCATCCATCGCTTACTTGTTGAGATCCCTATCTCAATGTTACTAGTAGTTTTTTCCTCACGACTTCCCCCTTTGTGTTATTTTCTGGCTCTTTTTTTTCTTTTCCCTGTTTTTGACATAAGTAAGTCCAGTGGCAGTCCTTTCCTCCCCTCCCTTTTGGTTCCCCCTGGTACGGGCTGTAATCCGCAACCCTGGTATGGCCCCCCGCCACACCTTTATTTGTTGTCAGTCTTTCCTAATGTTTCGTGTCCTTGAAGTCCTTTTTCCTCCTGATCCTTTAGATCTCTTCCCCCTCTTTTTCCATTGATCCTTTGCCACGTTCTTATGATCCTAGCCGTTCGCCTAGTTGGGTGAGTTTCCCTCCGTTCTATGCACACTCCCGCCACCCCCATCCCCCGCCACTATTTGCTTACCGTTATTTTTTCCACCCTTGACCCCCCCTCCTATGTTGGCCCTCACCTGCTCCTTCCCGCGTCATGACTTTTTTTCCTAACAGTACTTCTTCATTCCGACCTTTTATCGCTAACCACCCCCCCTGTGTTCCTATCTTTGCTAACACATGACCGTTATCGCTCTAGATCCCATGGTTTCTCCTGTATTTCCTGTATTGTTTTCCTCGACACATCCCACACGCACTTTCCTTTCACCTTTCATTGATTTTCTTCCCTACTTGTATATTTATGCAAGTGCATCCTGTTTTTTCCCCGCTAGACGTCGAATACTTTCCCCCCCACCTCGCCATTTATTGGTCCGACCCCTTTTTTTATTTGTTTTGATATCGATCCAATTATCCGCCCTGCCCAGTTTCTTTGTATTTCCAATTGTCTGCATTTACCGATGACTATGAGAAATGAGAGACTACGTAGAATTGATGTAGAATGAATGACGATGAGAATGAATGACTTTGTAGAATGAATGACTTGTAGAAGGGAATGACTACATAGTAATGAATGACGAGGTAGAATGAATGACTACGTAGAATGTATGACTAATAGAATAAAGATACGTAGGAATGAATGGGTTTGTAGAAAGGATGATACATAGACTGAATGAATGTTTAGAATGGACTGTAGAATGATATGACTTTGGAGAAGAATGACTATGTGGAAGAAATGGGACTATCTAGAATGAATGCTGTGGAATGAAGCTTGTTAGAATAAAAATTACTGTTAGAATAAATGACTACTTAGAATGCAGGACTTTGTAGAGATGAATGATTTAGACTGAGTATGACTACTTAGAATGAATGACTATGTAGCAGAATGACTTCTTTGTAGAATGTGAACTGAGAATAAATGGACCATGTAGAATGAATGACTAGAGAAGAATGACTGTCGAGAAATGACTATGAGAATAAAATGACTAGTAGAATGATAATGACTATGCTAGAAATAAATGACAACTTAGAATGAATGATATGTAGAATGACTCTGACTGTGAGATAGAATGGATGAATATGTAGATAGATGTGGACTCTTTAGGAATGACTGATCATGTAGAATGACTGACTTTGTAATAGAATGAATGACTTTGTAGAATGAATGACTTTGTAGAATGAATGACTACATAGAATGAATGACTAGGTAGAATGAATGACTACGTAGAATGTATGACTACATAGAATAAATGACTACGTAGAATGAATGACT